>OW285240.1:97794630-98994630 GCA_935421215.2 Melolontha melolontha
TTATAACAGGTTTTCAGATAATATTTATTTTTTTTTTCAAAAATTAAATTCTTTAAACTTTTATTTTATAATCTTCTCGAATTATTTACCTAATCTATCACATCCTGTCATGATCTTTATATTTAATTAAACAACCTATTTATATCTTAGAGATAACAATAAAAGGGTACTCACCATTATTGTAATAAGAGTATTCACATTTATATTCATATTATTTATTAGTTTAACACACATAACCTCTTTTCACATTAGTAACACCTTGTTGTTTATGCGTATATGCAGTTTCGTTAATATCACATTTGTAATACGTTATATTTTTACAGTTTCCTTTAATTTAATAAACATAATATTTTTAATTTTACATGAATCTTTTATTTGTTCATATTTATTTGTAGGAGTTATTATATTAAGCGTCAACATTAATATTATTCTCTTTTTTGGAAGCAACAACCTAAAACTCACAACGAGCCCGAGATCACCCACATTTAGTAAAGTTTTATTAAATATAGTTTCTTGCTTTCCGACTAGTTGGCTATTTGAGATAAAGATAGCGCAATCTGGGGTGAGATTTTATAAATTAAGGCGCCCGACTAATCTTTTCAAATACATAATTTTATCTTACACTTTTATCTCATTAACATTTCATAATCTCACCACAGCCCATTATAAAAGGGGGACGTTATCAATTGTCGCCGACAACGTGGGCCTGTTGCTTCTTGTTGATAACTCATCTACAAAGTTAAATATTGCAAATAATTGATACTTTTCAAATTGTTTCATATATTATATAGACAAAAAGGTGTAGATTATTATTGACGTTGTGTGTACATGTTTTTCCTATTACAACAGCAGATTGTTACCTTTATTTCACTACATCGCAGACTTTGGAGGATTCTAGGACATATTAAAGGTTAGTGAAAGGGAAAATATCACCTTGTGCTTACGTTATTTTATTTAACTTTTGATTCACTAATAAAATTACGGTGTCTCGAGTATTATTATTCATATTTTAAACATAACTTTGTATTTTTTCAACTATTTATTATTATTATCATACTTTAAAAATAAAGGATACATCTTTATATAAATTCATTAAACTTTATAAATTTAATAAATATCAAAATGGATACTCGACATAGAACCAAAGCAGTTAAGGACAGTACTGAAGAAGATAGGGTTGAACAGGGAGACATTCCCGTGGCACAAGCGTCTACAACTGAAGGGGTAAGTCCACCAGACAATGGCCAGGTAATGAACATGTTACAGGTACTAATGACACAAATGACTAATTTGAAACAAGATTTAAAACTAGAAATGAAAGACTTAAAACAAGACAATATAAATATGAACAACAAATTAGATACAAATAACGATAACCTAAAACAAGACTTAACAAACAAATTAGACACTAACAATGAAAACTTAAAACAAGAACTAACTAATATGAAAACAGACATAAGCAACATGAATAGTGATCTAACAACTAAATTAGAGATAAACATGAACAATATTAATCAAAAATTTGAAATAAATAATGCAAACATCGATAACAAATTAAGTGCTTTCAAAGTTGATTTAGAGGGTAAGATAGCAGAAATTTCTACAGCTCAGAAAAACATGGAAGAAAACGAACTCAAGTACTTAATTAAACTTGATGAAACCGTTAATCTACAGAATTTACATTGGGCTAAGCAGTTAGAGACCGCAACTACTGAAATTCAAAATAATACTGAACAGAGACTTAAAACTACAACACAAGACATACAACAAAACATAGACAAAATGATTTCTGAAAATAATAATTTGTTTAATACAAAATTGACCAATTTTAACAAATTAAATAATGATAACACAGAACAATTAAAATCATCGTTAAACCAATACAACGATCATAATAAACAAGAAATCAATATTGTCAGACAAAATTTAGATACTATAACTATAACTAATAATGAAAATTATACGACTACACAGACTAACATTAAACGATTGGAAAATAAAATAAAAGGCTATTTTACATCAACTAATTATATTAATACTAATAACAGCTCTATAAAGATAGAAAATTTACATCATTTCGACGGGGATATCACACGTGTACATCCTATGACGTATCTTAGTTGTCTTTTACGCTACTTAGAGGATATACCTGAGGAGAAGCAGAGGATGGAGGTCATACGAGTAACTTTACGTTACAGTGCACAGGAGTGGTTTCAAAGAATTGAGGACCATTGCAATTCTCTTGACCAATTTGTTACACTCTTTAAGAAGAATTATTGGGACGAAACGCAACAAAACAGAGCTAGAATACGGTTGTTGACAGGCAAATATCGATTGGGACAAGTATCACGCGAGACATACGCTTCCCGTATCTATAACCAGTGTAAACACCTGAATGACATGGAAGAATCAATGATTGCCAGGCAGCTCCTAAATCATTTCATCTACACCGATACACAGGCTATCATATGTCAAAGAGTTACGGATATGGACTCTCTCATAGACATAATGAGACGTCTAGATGATTATTCGGAGAATAACCATCAGCCACAACACATATATCGCAATCCCAACTCTCGCAATCATCCGTCACAAAATTCAAATAATCCGAACAATAACCCAAATAACTCACCACCGCAACGTTATAATAATTTCAACAACAATAATAGAAATCAAAATTTTACAAGAACATATAATAATAATAACAATTCTAACAATAATATGTACAATGATCGGGATAATAATAATTCAAACAATCCATCAAATAGACCTAATTACAACTACCAGCCATCCAGATACAACAGTAATAATTATTTCAATAATTACAATCGCACTACGGATCGACAAACAAACAATAACAATACAAACCATAATACTAATCAACAAGGAAGAGGATTTAATCATATCCGTAATCGTGGACGTGGTCACGTAAATAATATTAACAGACGTCATCGATCTGTATCGCCGATACGAACAAATATGGAGGAGGTATTAAAAAAAACGCCAATTTTAACAGAGGACCTCTACACCAACCCAACACAAGGCCCATCATCAGCACAAAATTAATAACCCATGACGACTGTAACATACCTTTTAAATTTGAAAATATTACTTTCTATCAACATCCGGAAGAATTCATTACTGTAGAAGATGCAGGCAACCAAACTACCCAAATATATACTTTACCTATTGTAAAATTAAAATTCGAAAATATCTTTTTATATTGCTTAATCGATACAGGAGCGGAAATAACTTTATTAAAGGCAGAGAAAGCTACGAATATACGGGGATACGAGAAGAACATTGTAAAAACGAAAGGGACAGATATCATTGCAGCGAACGGAAAACGCATGGGGACGGTAACAAAACAATTATCAACAGAAATATTAGTCGACAAATCAAAATACATCATACATTGCTATATTATAGATAAACTACAATACGACTGTATTATAGGTATTGACAGTATTAAAAAACTCAAAATGATCTTAGATTTCGAAAATGGTATACTAAATATAGATGTGAATAAAGTTATATTTGAAAAACAATTATCAGAAGAAGAGTTAAAAGGTTATAACCTATATAAGAAGGAAGTGCTTACGAGTGAAATAAATAATATTATATTAAATAATGAACCGTGCAATAGAAGAGATTACGAGGGGAATAATGAAACAGATGGAGAAATAATAGAATTTAATAATACAAATATTGGAATAGAGAGAATGGTAGTTAGGCAAGGAACGAAGGATTGTCACGAGCGAGGAGATGTTATGGAAGTTAGAATGGATAATCAAGTAGTGAAAACAATTAATAATTATGATGATATAAAGAATTTTATAGAGAACTCTAAGATACCAGATATAACTGTCATACCCGACTTAATAGCAATTTTATACAATAATATTACTCTTATTAACAATGATGTAGTGTTTGCAAAAGGATATCAGCATCCGATTAAAATAGATAACGAAGACCCACTAATTAGTAAAAATTACCCCATTCCGTATCATTATCAGCAGAAAGTAAGTCAGGAACTGGAACGATATATACGAGAAACTCTGAAATATTTAAGAATACTTCTACATGACAATCATAATAAATAGGCTAAATATTTACAACAAATAGAACACACCATTAATAACACACCCAGTACAGTTCATAACCATTGTCCCATAACAATTTTTACTGGTCAGCCACCGCAGAGACCTTGGACAGATCCAGAAGCCATCAACTTCAACGAACGACTTATAGAAGTAAGAGAGAAATTATTGACAAAGAAAATTAAATGGGAAAGAAAGAGGAATACCGTTGATAAGAAATATAAAACATATAATCTTAATGATAGGGTAATAGTGAAAAGATTGAGAGTAACTGATCTTAAAAATAAAATAATGGGAAAACTGCTAAAACCATATCAAGGACCTTATATTATTAATAGAATCTTAGGCAACAATACCTATGAATTAATGGAAGAAGAAACCGGGTACATAAAGGGTAGATACCATATTTCGATGTTGCAGGATTATTTAACGGAACAGTAATATACAATTGAATAAATACAGTCATTAAAATTATTAATTACATTGAAAGGTATGTTATAGCTCGCAAAATACATCAATTAAATGAATACTACAACTAAACTATTTTTATATAATTACAAATAAATATACTTAAACAAGAAACATTAATTTAGACTGGATAATTTGAATTTGGACAGCTTGAATAAATAAAGAGAAGTTACAAAGAAACAATAGAATAATAGTTGATAATTAAAAAAAAAAAAAAAAGGAAGAAAAGACTTTGGTATACTAATATAATGTTAAGGAAGTTCATCACACAAACAAACATTTCGTTTTTACAATTCATAAAGTTTTTATATTAAGGTGTTAACTTATTTTTCTTTCTAATTGTTTAATTCGAACGACACGTAATAAGTTTAGAAAAACAAGGTTGTTATCTTTCATTTCCTACATCATCTTCAGCGAAAAGAATGTCCTCATTTGTACATTCCGACATTTTTTCGACGGGGACATTGTTGTGATGCATGTTATCCATATAGAGCTGCATCTGAAATAGGAAGAATAAGACATACAAAGTGAAAAAGGGTTATAATATAATGGTTATATAAATAATATTATTAAGTCTTAGTAGTATCGAAGTGCATATGTATTTTTATAACGATCATTTCATTCTTTAAATTTCTATATACATTTTCCTTTCATTAGTTAATTTTATTATATCATATTCAAATTTTCAAATATTAGCGCGAAAAACATATTCAAATCCATATGCAACTTTGTATTATATCGAGACTAGTAAGACACGCCTACAAATTGACATCTCGCTAGGTTTACATTTATCATGCGCAGTATGCGATTTGTATCATTCAAATTTATCTTAACCTAACTTGGTAATTTATAATATAATTTTTAAAATCATTTAGATATTCTAAATTAATCAAATACTTTTTATATAAAATTGTTAAAAGGGTAAATCATCGAGATTATTGATATCAATAGATAGCGTGTTTGGTAATATTCAGACAAGTGCTGTCGAATTATTCGATCCTTGAATTTGAAAAATAAATAGACGCATCTTTTTAGACCAAGCCTTAGAAATCTTGTATAAAACACAAATTTAAATTATAAATTCAGCTAAAAGTGATAAAAAGTATCCAGAATATTAATTAACTCGATCGTCAAGTGAATTACTACAAGAATTTTCGGTAATAACGAACTTTCAAACAACATAGCGTCACAGACGTAGTTCCACCGAAAACGATAGAAAATCAGAAGAAATATATATAAGAATCCATCGCCAAACTTCAACAAAATAGTCTAACGTACATCAACAACGATACCTGAAATTCTACAGCCAGAAACGAGCGCAGTGAGTAATTAGGCACCGAAGACGAAGTCCGAGGAAAATCTTCGATAGCGTCTGCGTAAACAGCCACCTACACCGCCATCATTTTGTGCTGCACCCGAACATTTTTGGATCACCGAGGATCTTCCCAATTCACACAGACGATCTACAAACATACATCAGCATCATTATTATAACAGGTTTTCAGATAATATTTATTTTTTTTTTCAAAAATTAAATTCTTTAAACTTTTATTTTATAATCTTCTCGAATTATTTACCTAATCTATCACATCCTGTCATGATCTTTATATTTAATTAAACAACCTATTTATATCTTAGAGATAACAATAAAAGGGTACTCACCATTATTGTAATAAGAGTATTCACATTTATATTCATATTATTTATTAGTTTAACACACATAACCTCTTTTCACATTAGTAACACCTTGTTGTTTATGCGTATATGCAGTTTCGTTAATATCACATTTGTAATACGTTATATTTTTACAGTTTCCTTTAATTTAATAAACATAATATTTTTAATTTTACATGAATCTTTTATTTGTTCATATTTATTTGTAGGAGTTATTATATTAAGCGTCAACATTAATATTATTCTCTTTTTTGGAAGCAACAACCTAAAACTCACAACGAGCCCGAGATCACCCACATTTAGTAAAGTTTTATTAAATATAGTTTCTTGCTTTCCGACTAGTTGGCTATTTGAGATAAAGATAGCGCAATCTGGGGTGAGATTTTATAAATTAAGGCGCCCGACTAATCTTTTCAAATACATAATTTTATCTTACACTTTTATCTCATTAACATTTCATAATCTCACCACAGCCCATTATAAAAGGGGGACGTTATCAATATATATATATATATATATATATATATATATATATATATATATATATATATATATATACATATATATAATTGAAAAGAAATTATCGACCGTGATATATTATCAAAAATTAATTAAAATTCGGGTAAGCGGTCAATTAAAAAACTCCTTTATTAAATTACCCTATATTTCGCGACAAACTTTGTCGCTTCTTCTGGGGTAAAAAATGTAGAGTTAAAAAATAATAAAATTATTATTATTATTATTTTATTATTTTTTAACTCTACATTTTTTACCCCAGAAGAAGCGACAAAGTCTGTCGCGAAATATAGGGTAATTTAATAAAGGAGTTTTTTAATTGACCGCTTACCCGAATTTTAATTAATTTTTGATTATATATATATATATAGTGTTTTATACATAGTATTAGTGTTAAACATGATGTCCTTAGAGAGTAAATAATGAATTTAGTGATTGTATCCATAAATATAATTCATATCTATAAGTAAGAAATCAGAGACTGTGGCTTATAAGTGAATAGAATAAATTTAAAAAAAATAGTTTAACACTAGTGCTAAACTAGAAAACGTTCAGAACAATCCCTCTGTGAGTGTTTTTGTGCGTTCAAGTGTTACACTGTTTTTTCTACTGAAGATGACAACGTGGTTGTAGAAATACGTATTTAGAATCATTAAATTCTATTGTAGTAAGGGTTTCTTAATTTTATTTTATATCTATAAGTACAATTTAAAATCACGGCTTGTCTTTTTATAATGTGACTAAATGTATTCATTTCTTGAAATGACTCTGATGGGGCATACATACCATATGCGAAATATTGGAACGAAGAAATAAAGAACTAACTTATTAAGATATTGCTTTTGCTGAATTCCCTAACAGTTTTTGTCTATATATATATTTATATAATATTTTCGTGACCTTGGTATGATAGGGTAAACTTAATAAGTCGGCGATTAAAGGTCTTGTTTATTACTTCAAAGTATATTTCGGCAATGATGCCTTTGACAAAGGCATCATTGCCGAAACATGTAGGGTTGTTTTAAATATATATATACTTTGAAGTAATAAACCAGACCTTTAATCGCCGACTTATTAAGTTTACCATATATATTTATATATATGGT
Organism: Melolontha melolontha; assembly: GCA_935421215.2. Lineage (NCBI taxonomy): Eukaryota > Metazoa > Arthropoda > Insecta > Coleoptera > Scarabaeidae > Melolontha > Melolontha melolontha. Next base: position 97,802,495 of record OW285240.1, read on the forward strand.
AAATTCAATTTGTTGGCGATTTAAGGACTGGTTTTACTTCAAAATGTATATATTTAAAACAATCCTACATGTTTCGGCAAATGATGGCTTTTTCAAGGAATATAAAATATAAATGACAGTATATTAATATATATATATATATATTAATATACTGTCATTTACACACTATGCCGAAAGGTCGCCTTTTTCGGCATAGTCTCTTTCGTCCGTCAGATGTCACTTATTAAATAGTGTCACCTTATAGGACGAAATTTGCTATATCTTGTAGGTGCTTTCAGCGTAAATGTATATACAGATACAAATCTGTTTTTTAAAAAGATTTGTATTAATTTGTATTACATTGCTTCACCAACTTGACTGATGACGCCTATAGATGGCAGAAACACGTGTCTTAAGCAGAAGTAAATGCTGAAAATACGAGGTGTATTGTCCATGTGTACAGTTACAGATATGTATATTGCATGTCTGTCTCATTTGTAACAAATGCGTTATACGTGCATAACGTATTGATATGCTTAAAACCTTTTTGTATATTTACTGCCATCTGGCTCGTGTTAATGGACTACACCGAAATACGTATTTTTTCGCTTATGTACCAGCTTAGCTGGTCAAGTGAAAGGTCGCCCTTTTCGGCGTAGTCTCTTTCGTCCGTCAGATGTCACTTATTTAATAGTGCCATCTTATAGGACGAAATTTGCTATATCTTTTAGGCGATTTCAGCGTAAAAGTATATACAGATACAAATCTGTTTTTTAAAAAGATTTGTATTAATTTGTATTACATTGCTTCACTAGCTTGACTGATGACGCCTATAGATGGCAGAAACACGTGTCCTAAGCAGAAGTAAATGCTGAAAATACGATGTGTATTGTCCATGTGTACAGTTACAGATATGTATATTGCATGTCTGTTCCATTTGTAAAATAATAATAATTCATGACTTAGCATTCCCAACAGCTTGACGCCAATTACAAAGGAATTGGTAAGTCATGAGTTATTATTACGCTTGTGCCCGTGAAGCGACTTAAGATGTTGAGCTGTCGGCATTCGGCTAGAACGAGAAGGAAAACGACGACAACCTACTCGGACAGCCCAGCCCCGTGTTGAAATTGAGACTGCCGGCAATATAAGCAATGCGCTAGATATTTATATAACACAAGATATATATTTAAATATGTACAATATATGATAGTAAATTGCAGACCGTTACATTATCAAGTTATAGTATATACGGTTTAGATTTTTTATGTCACTCCTGTTGTTAATTGAATTTTTTTCTTGTTTAATATTAATCATTTCTTTAATTTCCCTTTTCATTGTGTGTTGTTCTCTATCAATTATTTATGTGTTTTCAAAGTCGAAATGGTGATCGCGTTGTAGTTTGTGTGTAAATAAAGCAGTTTTGTCTGATTTGGACTATTTGTGGGCTTGTATTTTTTTTTTATAAATATTGTTTAGTTGGACGTATGTAGTAACTATCAGAGTCGCGACATGGTGTTTTATAGACAACATGTGTTCCTCGATTTATATCACATTTTTTTAAAGTATATTTTATTTTTTCTGATAATTGTGGAACATATGGAATCATGATATATGTGGTTTCATTATTTAAATTGTTATTAGTTTCTGCAGTGTTGTATATTTGGTGAATTCTTTTTTTAATTGTTCGTTCTTTAATGTAGAACAGTGTAAAATGCTGGATCAAATTTACTATAATATGTATATAATTTCACTGTTACTAGAAACAGAATTTGGGTCAATGTATCAAATAAAACGATTTGTTGCTACGTAACGTTTCGAAACAGTATTTGTTTCTTCATCAGACCTAATAGAATATTTACAAATTAGCCATACAAAAAAAAATATAAAAATGTACTTAACATTAAAAATTAACAATTCTCGCAACAAATCGTCTTATTTTATACATTAACCAAAATTCTGTTTTTACTAACAGTTAAATATATATGTATATATATATATATATATATATATATATATATATATATATATATATATATTGAAGTATAACTAGAGTTGCTGTTATTTTAAGTAAAGCACATACGTAGGGTGACAAAGGATTAGTTTAATTTTATTTTGAAAATAATAATTGGGCGCCTTATTAAATGTGATACACTTCTCAATGTACGCAATCTCTGTTTTTGCTTGCCAACTAGTCTCAGGGTGCATGAAAACTGTGTAAATAAGTTTAAATAAATGATATATCTCAGGCTCGTCGTGACTAATAGTAGTTGCTTCCTTGTAAGTAATTTAAATAAACAATTATCAAAAGTAATAACTCCTACAACTAAATCTACTTCAATAAAAGATTTTGATAGATATAAAAATAAAATATATTGAATGCAAAAATAGGAAACTGTAATAACATAAATGACAATCAAAGAATAAGTGAATTATGAGAACTAAATGTATGTGTAACAACAAAGTGTTGAGTAACAAGGTTATGTGTGTTATTTTATAATAAATGTGGACTAAAATTATGTAAACAATCTCTAATACGTAGGTGAGTACCTTTTAATTATGTGTACTGAGTAAAATAGGTATATTATTTAGGAAAATTACCGTTTTGAATGATATGTGGTAAAAGGTGAAAAAATTCGAGAATCTTTATTTATTTGTGTGTTTCAATATTTAAAGAAATATATTAAAGACGATATTTATTAGTTCAGTTGATATAGTTAACCTGTTGTTCTGATTGTAGGTTCTAAGCGGCTATGTTGTTGAATCTTGCTGATGTAAGTTTCTCCGAACGCTCTCCGACTTCGGCGGCTTGTGCGGGAAATTTTGATGACGCTCTCGAAGTTTTCTTCGGACTCGGAACAAATCTGCTAGTATCTCTCTACGGCCTTGTATTACTGTTGGATTTGAGGTATTTGCTTGATTTAACACTCCTCCAAGTAGAAAATAACCTGTAGTTCTTCTTAGTTATATATTTTGGATATTTTCGTGTACTTGATAAAGAAATTGATAGTTTAACGCTTTATTATGCGTTTATTCGTAGAAGTTCGGTTATTTGTCAGAATATCGCTTGTAATCTATTACCAGTCTTTTCTCAGGTTATCTATTATCACTTTTACACTGTTTATATATTTTAAATTGATTAAATTTTGAAATTTCTAATTGTAAATCGAAAAATGCGTCTTTTACGTTTATGAATTTTGCAAAAGATGATGCCGATAGCGTCTGTTTTATAATCAAAGCCTAGTTATTTAATATCCAAAAAGTCTCGAAGTTTTGCCTTTAAAACTAATTTCTAAGACAGATTTTAACTATATATAATATATTATCTAGATTTAAAAATTATTTAACAAATTCTAACCTAATTTTAATATCAATCTTAATATTACTTTTTGTAAATTGCGCACGATAAATATTTACATTTCGGGAAGATGTCTATTAGTGGGCGTGTCTTACTAGCGTCGATATAATGTATGTATGTATATGAATTTAAATATTTGTGCATTCGCGCTTAAATTTGAATTATGAATTTAAAATAATAAAAATGAAATTAATGAAAGAAAAAGAAATATACTAATTTAAGATTGTAATATTATCGTTATATAAATTCGTATACATTTCGACACTACTAAAACTTGCTAACTCCGTTTTATAACCTTGTTTACATTTATATTTATAATGTTGAGTAATTTATATTTCCCATTCCAGTTTCTGCTCTAAGGGTATGTCTTGTATCACAACAATATATATATATATATATATTGTAATAACGCGGAATGCTGAGAAATAAAAATAAATGAAAAATAAAATGAAATAACAAAATGCTAGCTCGAAAACTTCAGATATATAAAATAATAATTGCAAGGATTCTGCTTAATCTCAAGGGTCTAAAAGTAAGTTCTCCATACACAAATAGACATCTACTAATACATGAAATAATACGAAAGCGTCAAATTTATGTATAAATATATATTTAAATGAAATTATATCAATAATCACAAGATACAAATATTACTATCAAATCTGACATATAAATATAATGGAAAATGACGTTTGAGATGACGTGAGTTTATAACGTGTATAGAAAAGTGATATCAAGCAATGTTATATCTTTAACAAAATTTTATATAACAATTACACTTAAATACCTGAAGTATATGTTAAAATTTTGAAGATCACAATTTTCAAAATGTTCTTTGTATGAAGTTCACAGGAAAATTTCTATCTAATACGTCAAGAATGTATGTCCGTTGCTCGATACAAATTTCAGGATAATATCCTAGTCGCTGCGTTGCTTATAATCCAAATTAGCAGGATAAACCACCAGGTTATGTTCAATATGGGATCCAGATGAGTTGTTCTTATTCCAAGATGATTCAAAAGAAATCTGATTTCTTCTTTAAAAGTGTTCCTTTGATATAAATAAAATCTTCCGTATTCAAATGTATGATTATATTCTCCTTATATGATTAATACATCCAGAATACTTATTCAAACACTTCCTTATGTACAATATACGTCCATAAGCATTTTGTATAGGAATATAAATGGAATATTGATAAAAAGACTCAAATTATAAAATGCAGATAAAGATCTCTTTCAATCAGTCAAAAAATAATAATCAATAATTATGTTTTTTTCGTCGTCAAGACTCCTAACAGCAATTTTGTAAAAGTAAAAATCAGATATTCTACGAAAATTTGTGCAAAGGTTACTAAAATAATTTAAAAGATAATATTATAGAAAATCCACTCACGTAATCTCAATTACAAATCTTGTAAATGAAATTCACATAAGACAAACAGAAAATAAAATATGGGAAATAATATCAAAATTACAAAATTCTTACTATAAAGAAATACTTTACAAATCTTAACATTCAAGATATAACATTGTTGAAACTGAAAACTTATTAGTAAAAAAAAAAATTAATTAAGAGGGTAGGTTGACTCACAACATTATCCCCATTGTTAATGAAATAAATTCGATTAAGTCGGAATTTTTTCAGAAAATTAAATTCAATAATAGAAGGTATATAAGAAAAAAAAATTAAAAACGAAGATTGTATCTTGTAATAGTCAATTAAAATACTGGTCTTGTAAATCTGAAAATGATTGTTCAATATGTGTGAAGAAACTCAACAAACTAAAACTTTTATAACGTTCATACAATACTTAGTTAAGAACTGTATATTAAAGAAACTATTTCCATAAAACAAAATATATCAGTGTTACATAACTAAATCGGAACATAGTTTTTATGTTTAAATTATAGGAAAATTTTAAAAATATAATATTAACTAGTTATTGTTAATAAAAATAAAATTATCGTATACAAATATATTAATTTTTTTTCCGAATTGTAAATATTTATTTATATTACTAGTTGAATATTTATTATGAGTTTTATATATATAATTAAATCTTTTCGACCTGTAACATACCTGACTGACAGCTATTTATCTAACCCCTATTCTTATTAACCCATGTGTATATAAATTCATTCATTTAAAGTATGTAAATAACTAACATGCATTATTATTTTGAATAAAATTATAAATCAGACTTAATTTCGATACATATATGATGCTAGTATAAAATTCAATTCTCCTTTGCTAAATGGTCCTGTATACTATTAGAAAAAATAATAATATCATCAAGATAATGTAGAGTAAAATCTTCGTACTTATCTAATATCTGGTGTAAAAATCGTATTAAAGCGGCAGGCGAAGTTTTTAAACCAAAAGGGCAAACTCGGAATTGATAAACCACTCCATTTATAATGAAACCACAATATTTACGTGAATTCTTTTCTAAGTTGATTAGCCAAAAAGCGTTTTTCAAGTCTAACTTACTATATATTTTCTTGTTACCACATTTCGTAAGAAGAACATCAATATTTTGAGGCATTTCAAACTCTGGTTTAATTCTAAGATTCAAGGCACGTGCATCTAAGCATATTCTTAACGAGTCATCTTTCTTTTTCACAATAACAATAGGATTTATAAAATATGTGTTAGATCTTTCTATTATACCAGTATCTTCTAAGCGTTTCAATTCCTTGTTTATTCTATCCTGGTAATAATAGAGAATCGGATAATTCTTACTAACTAACGGATCTTCTTTGTCAATTCTGATTACATGTTCATAGTTTTTAGCAAACACAATATCAGAATTTATTAACTGCAAGTTATTATATAATATATCAATTAATCTATGGGAAACATGATCGTCTTTAATATTTTGTATCTTAATTAAATCTTCTATTTCTTTTAAATTATTAACTGTATTACCAACTTTCACTTCTTCTCGCACCTCCAAAACATCATCTTCTTCATAATTATCCAAACCTAATCCTGCTAACCTATTTTCCACTCCATTATAATCATCATTTATATTTATATATTCATTATTTAAACCTTCAACCATATTACCACACGTAAACTTCTTCTTCTTAATCATATTAATCCTATTCATAACATTATTAATCTCTTCATTTAACTTATCTTCTTTATATTTAAAATAATCTACTTCCTCCTCCTCAGTCAATGTTTTAATTAAATTAATTATATTATCTTTAATAATAATCTTTCCTTCCTCGAAGTCCAATACCATACCTAAAGTTTTAATAATATCGATACCGATAATAGCATCGTATTGTAATTTCCCTATTATATAGAATGGTACTAAATATTCATGTTTATTAATAATAATATCAGCAGTTACTCTCTGATTAATTGATCCTATCCGTTTCCTATTTGCGGCGACTATATCAGTGCCTTTAATTTTAATGATTTTGTCCTTATAATTATTTATTAATTTAACCTTGTCCTCTTGTAACAATGATATTTCTGCACCGGTATCTATCAAACAATTGATAATGCCTTCATCTAATTTAATATTAATAATGGGTAAATTATACGTATCTAAAATTTTATTTTCATTGTCGTTTATAGAAATAAACTCTTCGGGGTTTTGGTAAAAAGATATATTGTTAAGTTTGTAAGGTATGCTACAGTCGAATATATTTAGTCGTTTATTGCGCTGGTACTGAGTCTCGGATTTTCGTATGGATCCAGTTTTACAAACGGAGTTTTTTTTTTTTTTGGTAAAATCGGGTTCTGGAATAGTCGGAGATAAGGATCTATGTCTACGTTGCAAATTGTTTATATAACCACGTCCTCTTGAATTATAATTATCATTATTCTTAGTCCTTCTTGAAAAATGATTATTCCTTGAATTATGACCAAAATTATTATTATCATATGAAGGACGATTAAAATTATTATGATAGTTATTAAAAAATCTACTATTGGACGGTTGAGGAAAACTGGGATTTTGACGAATATCATTTCTAAATGAATTTTGGGGACGTGCATTATAATTCCTGTTATTAGAAATAAATGGTGCTCTATTATAATTGTACCGAAAATTATCCATATTATGATTGTTAAGCCGATTATTATTAAGATCGGATCGATTATATGATCGGTCAATATTAATGGGATTATTAGAGTTATAATTTCTATTACATAAACTTCTAAAATTTTGATTCCCACCTAGATTGTGATTATTCTCTGAATAATCATCCAACCTCCTGAGTATGTCCATCAGAGAATCCATACCATTCACCCTCTGACAAATAATCGCGTGCGTATCCGTATGAATAAAGTGATTCAATAACTGACGTGCTATAGAAGCTTCGTCCAAATCAGGGACATATTTACAATTGTTATATATCTTTGAAGCGTATGCCTCTCGTGATGTTAATCCCATTCTATACTTTCCAGTGAGTAAGCGAATCTTAGCACGATTCTGCTGAGTTTCGTCCCAGAAGTTCTTCTTGAAGAGGTCTACGAATTTATCAAGATCAGAACAATGTTCTTCAATCCGCATAAACCAATCTAATGCACCATTCCTCAGGGTAGCTCTCAGTATACACATCCGCTGTTTCTGATCTGGAATATCTTCTAGATGCCTTACTATGGAAGATAAATAAGTCATCGGATGTTCTAAGTTATTGTCGCCATTAAAAGTAACTAAATTTTCAATCCTCAGCTGCGGTAGTCCATAAGTTTGATAGTTTGACACTCCTAATTTTTGATTGATAGCATTCCTTATACTTTTTATTTCGGTGTCGAAAATATCTTTGTTGTTACACTGATCCTTTAACAGATCCTGTAAATTATTTTTCACCGCGCTAATCTCCTTATTGTAAATATCTTCGTACTGCATAGACCTTTGAATAGCTGTATTATAATTTTGCGAACATTTCTCTTGATGGGTACTTATCTGCTCCTCCAGATCAACTTTATTAGTATCGATTAAAGTTCTTACTTCTTCCTTTTGTAGGGATAATTTTTCCTCTACATTAATCTGCACACGTTCCTCAGTATCCTTTAATAGTAATCCCCATTGCCTATTTTGTAAATTTATAGTCTCTTCTAATTTAGCATTTATGTTTTGTTCCATCTTCTCATTCATCCTCTTCATTTCTTGTTGATTCTCTTCATTCATCCTCTTCATTTCTTGTTGATTCTCTTCATTCATCCTCTTCATTTCTTGTTGATTATGATCTAATTTCTCTGTCTGTATTTTCATTTCTTGTTGATTATCTTCAATCCTCACTTTAATACCCATTATCGCTTCTAACATGATCTTCATCTGATCGACTGGCGCTTCTTCTTGTGCAACATGAACCTCTGTAATAGTGAACCTCTCTCCTTCACCTATTTCCTGACCATCATCTGATTTTCCTGTTCTTGTACCGGAACGTGAACGTGTTTCCATAGTTGATAATATGAATTAATATATATCTTATTTGTAAAAGTTGTCTATTAAGTTATAGATAATATGATATAAGTTGTTCTGTAATTGATGTTAATAGAAATATCTTTATTATACAATTTCTAATATAACTACGTTCCTTATTTATTTTTATAAACTGATATATTGCACCTATTTATTTCATGTATCTAATATGAACTGTTTGTGTATGTATAAAATTTGCCCCACGTTGCTGGTGCCAAAAATGTAATAACGCGGAATGCTGAGAAATAAAAATAAATGAAAAATAAAATGAAATAACAAAATGCTAGCTCGAAAACTTCAGATATATAAAATAATAATTGCAAGGATTCTGCTTAATCTCAAGGGTCTAAAAGTAAGTTCTCCATACACAAATAGACATCTACTAATACATGAAATAATACGAAAGCGTCAAATTTATGTATAAATATATATTTAAATGAAATTATATCAATAATCACAAGATACAAATATTACTATCAAATCTGACATATAAATATAATGGAAAATGACGTTTGAGATGACGTGAGTTTATAACGTGTATAGAAAAGTGATATCAAGCAATGTTATATCTTTAACAAAATTTTATATAACAATTACACTTAAATACCTGAAGTATATGTTAAAATTTTGAAGATCACAATTTTCAAAATGTTCTTTGTATGAAGTTCACAGGAAAATTTCTATCTAATACGTCAAGAATGTATGTCCGTTGCTCGATACAAATTTCAGGATAATATCCTAGTCGCTGCGTTGCTTATAATCCAAATTAGCAGGATAAACCACCAGGTTATGTTCAATATGGGATCCAGATGAGTTGTTCTTATTCCAAGATGATTCAAAAGAAATCTGATTTCTTCTTTAAAAGTGTTCCTTTGATATAAATAAAATCTTCCGTATTCAAATGTATGATTATATTCTCCTTATATGATTAATACATCCAGAATACTTATTCAAACACTTCCTTATGTACAATATACGTCCATAAGCATTTTGTATAGGAATATAAATGGAATATTGATAAAAAGACTCAAATTATAAAATGCAGATAAAGATCTCTTTCAATCAGTCAAAAAATAATAATCAATAATTATGTTTTTTTCGTCGTCAAGACTCCTAACAGCAATTTTGTAAAAGTAAAAATCAGATATTCTACGAAAATTTGTGCAAAGGTTACTAAAATAATTTAAAAGATAATATTATAGAAAATCCACTCACGTAATCTCAATTACAAATCTTGTAAATGAAATTCACATAAGACAAACAGAAAATAAAATATGGGAAATAATATCAAAATTACAAAATTCTTACTATAAAGAAATACTTTACAAATCTTAACATTCAAGATATAACATTGTTGAAACTGAAAACTTATTAGTAAAAAAAAAAATTAATTAAGAGGGTAGGTTGACTCACAACAATATATATATATATATATATATATATATATATATATATATATATATATATTATATATATATATATATATATATATATATCAGATTCCAAATTAAAGAAGCATATTTAAGTCTTAATTTTACCATCGTGTCATAAAGTTTAATAAACATCCAACATTTTTTAAATCTTTACAGTTTTTGTATATATGTATATAAACCATACATCTTATATATGCTTGCAACCATAGAATAACTATGTTCAACGAATATTAAACCTATGATCAAAGGTAACGCCAATATCTTTGACAGTCGATTAAAGTCGATGTTGTCTATACCGTACTTGAAATACGATTACGTTCTTCTTCTTAGGGCAGAATATAACTCTACATTTAGAACTATTCAACGATAAATAGTTACTTCCACACCATACCTCAACTACTGATAGATCATTTTACAACCGGTAATGATCCTATACAGAATTAATCCCATAGAATATGTTTAAATCATCAGCAAATAGCAACTTCTCGCGTTGAATGATTTTAGCAATATCTTTAGTATATACCAGAAACAAAACTGGGTCAAAGTGTGAACCTCGTGGAACTCCTTATGTGGCACAAAATGTATCAAATTTAAGATTACAGTATTCAATGTATTGTTTTCTGCGAAATAAATACGAAAAATGTATTAAATATAAACGAATTTAGTTATACATAAGTCTTCGAATCTAAGTTCAGTGTGAGCTGTTTTTAATTCTGATAGAGTTTTTGATAATAGTATTAAACTAAGTTTCGGTAAATATGTTGAGGAAATCTCATAATTACACTTTACATTGTCTAAAGTTCTTCCGAAGTAGTGCATCTAAAACTTACGGTGATGCATATACTTAATTCGGTATTACTTTCTCGTTTAGGAGACAGTTGAAAGGAAAATATCTATGTCCGCCGTGCACTGCATATATTAATGAAATGAACGCTAAAGTTCTTAAATCACAAAATTTCATCAGTATAACGACTCCGTAAAATTGTAATATAAAGCTGTCGGTGTTCTAATGAAAGCGTCTGCTTTAAGGAAGAAATATCCCAAGTGGTCGCGCACAGCTGCTTGATATACATAATAAATTCAGAAGCATGACAAAAGTAGTCGGGAAAAATAAGACCGAAATTGAGATAAACCGGTTAACATTTACTGTGACGGGTGTGATAATTTTTGAAATATTTTCATTAATGCTCGTTCTAGAAGTCGGGATTTCCATCTTAATAGCGTGAGCTTTACACTTACATGTCATGTATAGGTAAAATCATATTAGTGTATCGCAAACATATTCATATTTCGCTGTTCTAATCCAAAATAGTTTCATTATAAGTGTATTAATATTTGTTTTGCAAAATTCATTCAAATTATGCTGGTCTTCAAATTTTAACTGTTCTTAAACTTCAGAAACAAAATATACTTTATTATGCTAATTTCAAATTTGCGAATACATTTTTGCAATTATGTAACAAATTTGCAATTTATACTACTAATTACTTCTACGGCCCCTTTCTGATAAATTAAACTCTTAATTCTTTTAAGCCGCCTAATAAGAGGCTATAATACTGTAACTAATTCCAAAGAACTGTCTTTTTAACTCAATGAATTTACTTCGACTATCTCTCTGTCTGCACGCAGTTTGCAGGCTCTTACATAAAGATTGCCATCGTTGATGCAATGTATTATTAAATAAACATATTTTAGTTACTCTTGCGCAACTTTGTGTAATCATTTATAATGCTTTAAAAGGCTATTGGAAATACCATATTTTTGGGGACTCAATATACGGCCAAATATACAGGGTTAGTTAAAAGTATGGAGACAGAGATTTATTGTCGTTAATATTCATTTTAGGGAATTATGTTCAATATAAAAGTTTGTTAAGACATTTTAATCTACATTTGAGATTATTTGATTTTTTTTTCTTCAATTGTTTTTTTAGATACGCCTGTTCGCGCATTTTTTTTTAAATGGGAACTGGTAAATTTTGCTCTACCATTCGATAGAGGATTTTTTTCTCTTTGCAATAATATTTTTGTATTTTTTAAATACATTTTAATAACTTTTTTACAAGAAAAATTAAACAAATTAATAACAAAGTAAATTAAAGTAAGTGTTCAAATTGTCGTCCATTAGTAATTTGACAATGACCCAATCGATTTACAAAACCCCGAACAGAGTTCTGTAAAAAATCTCGTGGAATTTCTTGTATCGTTCTGGTAATTCGGATTTTTAAATCTTCGACGTTATCGGGCTTATCTTTGTAAACTTTGATTTTTACGTATCCGCAAAGAAAAAAATCTAAAGGACTTAAATCTGGCGAACGGGCTGGCCATTCAATGGTTCCTCGTCTTCCAATCCATCTGTGGGGAAAAACGTTGTCCAGATATTGACGAACATTTACACCATAATGTGGTGGGGCGCCATCTTGCTGGAACCAGATACTGTCATTGGGCAGGTGTTCATTGTTTTCATGAGAATAGAGCGTAGCACTAGCAGGTATTATTTCATTTTGCAGTAACTGCAAATACAGAGCCGAGGTTAAACTGCCATTGATGAAAAAGGGACCGATAATATGACCGCCTAGAATGCCAACCCAAACATTAACCTTTTGGGGGTACTGCGTATGGTGCTCCAAAAGCCAAGAGGGATTTTCCGATGACCAGTATCTGCAGTTATGTCTGTTTACTTCACCGGTAAGGCAAAAAGTAGCTTCGTCAGAGAAAAGAATATTGTTGACAAAATTTTCATTATTATTGCAAATATTTAACATTTCTTCAGAAAATTGTAATCTCCTATCAAAATTATCTTCCGTTAACTCGTGTACAAGGTGTACCTTATAAGGTTTATACTTTTCACTTTTTAAAAATGACACGATCGATGACTGTGAAATATTGAAATTCGCCGCTAATTGATTGGTTGATAAATGGGGATATTCAGATACAGCCAATAAAATATCCAGTTTGTTATCATCGCTTTTTGCTGTTCTAGGTCTACCACTCCTTGGCAAATCTTTAACGCTACCCGTTTGTTCAAAGCGTCTTAAAGTTTTACCAACAACGGATTTAGAAATTGGATTTCTATTTGGATGCGTATCATTAAATAAATTACAAACGTCTTGTAAACTTCTGCGCCTATCTCCATAACCCAACATCATAAGTATTTCAATTCGTGCATATTCACTTAATCTTGCCATTGTTAATATTAACAGCAACAAATTGCACAAATGAATTATTTCTGTCAAAGATTTGACGTACACAATAACCACTAATAAAATTATGTCGCTCAAGTTAGTTTATCGCTATGCTTCTGTCTATCTGCGATGTACCGAACATCTGTTAAACACATGAACCGGCCTTTTCTTATAAAAAAGTTATGAAAATGAATTTAAAAAAAACAAAAATATTATTGTAAAGAGAAAAAATTCTCTATCGAATGGTAGAGTAAAATTTACTAGTTCCTATTTAAAAAAAACTGCGCAGACAGGCGTAACTAAAAAACAATTGAAGAAAAAAAAAATTCAATTATTCTCAAATGTAGATCAAAATATCTTGACAAACTTTTATATTGAACATAATTCCCTAAAATGAATATTAACGACAATAAATCGCCATCTCCATACTTTTAACTAACCCTTAAGCTAGCGAGAAACGGAGATCTGATTTATAATCAGTTTGTAAAAATAATCCAATCTATCCAAAATAATGTGTTAGTATTTGATCCTTGTATTATCTTTGTTTCAGTTAGATTATATGCACTCTTAGTTTTGTATAAAGACTAAGAAAAAAATCGTGAAAGATACATATGAGTAATGCCTTCATAAAAAAAATCGCGGTGAATTGTTCACATAGTAACAAGAAATTATTTCTCTCTATTCGAGTTCGTCCCTGCCGCACCTAATATACGGGCGACAATGCCGGAATCCACCGCTTATACTTCTATTTAATGTGCCATAAAGTTGTCGACATATTCGACGTAAATGCAGAATTATTTATTAATATCCCCAAAAAATATCCGTAAAAAACAAACAACTTTTTCTTAAATATAGAATAAACAAAGTTAAGGGCCGACTTTAACTAAATTTTGGCCCTAAAAATTTGGAAATTTTTGATGAATTTGATGAATTGATCGTCAATTAGACATTTAAACGTATTCTTCAGATTCGCATAGCTTTGGCGCTATTCAGCTATAACTCTATATAACGGGTGCGGCAACTGTTAATTCATGTTAAAAATGCATATTAAATAAAAATGCAACAAATATTTACCAATGATTTATACTTTATTTTCGAGAATACACCATATTAAGAATGGAATATTATTTCATTTAAATGACCCAATTTTTCAGTACATTTTCAATCGTTTGAGCGTTTATTTCACCAAGATTCAATTTATTTGCTTCTTTCAAAGCCTCAACCATCTCTGGATGATCGGCATAACATTTGTCCTTGGCTCCTTACAAAAAATAATCCAAGGGAGTCAAATCGCAGCTCCAAGGCGGCCTGTTGATATCGCCATTTCGGCTGATAATGCAATTTTCGAAGCTAAGGCGCAAAACGTCGATAGTAACGGTGGCTGTGTGGGCAGAGGCACCATCCTATTGAAACCAAACATCGGTCAAGTCTTCCTCTTCAATTATAAAGAATAAAAAGTCAGTGAACATGTCAGGTTAACGGTCGCCATTGACTATGAATGCGGCTTCTTGCATCTCAATTTTAACGTGTGGGTTTTCTGTGCCCCAAAAACGGCAATTTTGCTTATTCACATAACCTCCAAGATGAAAATGAGCTTCGTCAGAAAAGATATTTTTTTGGTAAAAATTGCTCCAACTATTCAGCGAAGCAAAAACGCGATAGATGGTCCACCGTCTTCAATTCTTGCGGCAATTGGACATTGTATGCTTTCATACCGAGGTCTTTGTGCAAAATTCTTGTGAATGATGGCGGGTGGAGGGGCTTAGATTTTGACGCACACTTTCAGCTACAGCAGCAATATTTTCAATCGAGCGAGCTGGGTAGCGATGAGAAACATGTGTATTATCTATTAACATGCCAGTCGATTGAACCTTCTTCACAAATTTCCTTACACCGTTCTTAGTTAGCGCTCCATTTCTACTGAATTGTGTACGCAATTTTCGTCAAGTTACGGCAACTCACTCACTACTTTGAAAATAAGTTTTCAATATTTCCCAAAATTGAGCGAGCGTATATCGACTCATTTCGTTCACACTAGCAACGTATTCATCAAACTATCGAATAGAACTTCTAGGTCTTTTATTGATTTCTTGCACTCTAATACGTGATCGCTTATGTTGTAATCATAAGATATCACATGCCTTCGCCTTCAGTACCGAATAACACAACACTTTCCTATATGAAGGGATAATTTATTATCCAAGCACTATTCTTTGACAATTTGGAGATTGTGCGGTAGGTTAATTGCATCTTCCAAATTGTTTATAGTTTTGTACAATTTCGAATAGGCCATTATTAAAAATTAAGAATAAGAGAGGGTCCAAATTGGATCCTTGAGGTACTCCTGATGTTGGGATAAATTCCAACGCTTGATAACCATTGTAGTGTACGTAATTAACTCTACCCGATAAGTATGAGCCAATGAACGACATGAAGTTGTCACTAAAATCGATTTCACTCAATTTCCATAAGGATGCTATGATCTATAGTATCAAAGGCTTTCGACACATCTGTATAAATGACATCTACTTGTCTTAAATCGTCAATGGCAATGCATGTATCATGAGAGATACATGCTAAATTAGCTATAGTCGATCTTCCTAGGACAAAGCGATGCTGGAGAGGTGAAAGTTTTGATTTGAATTTGTTATGGACTACATTGTACAAAATATGCTCGAAAACCTTAGCAAAATTACAAAGTATTGATATTGGCCTATAATTATGCACATCAGTAATGTCTCCACTCTTAAATACTGGAGTAACTCTAGTTCTAGTTCGCTTCCAATATAATAGGAAGGTATTCTGTCGAATCGATAAATTAAATACAATATAAAGAGGAAATGCTAGCATCATTCTGCAATGCTTTATCACAAATGAAGGTACCTGATCATCACCAGCTGTGCCTGAATTGTTTAATTTTAACATACTATTGATTATATCAGTCTCAGATATGTATCCCACATAAACAATATCATAAGGGAAAATAGTATTTGCAATTCACATCAATAGAGGTAAAATTAGGTAAGTAAGCGCTGGAGAACATCTTGGCGAAACCATTAACAATGTCATTAAGATTATTAAAATGGAAAGCGTCATCGTGTATTATTCCAGGCATCTTTAGCCCACGTCTTAAAATGTCAGGCGCTGCAACTGTAAAATTTTTGACAAAAATTCCAATATAGCCAAAACTAGTTGTCTGAAGAGCAGATAACCGTATATATATATATATTGTTATAAGTCCTTTATGGAAAGATATTTGCCCCACAAGTTGGGCTAGCTAATTAATGTTATAAAGTGGAGTTGCTTCCAGATAAAGAGAAGCCTCTCGTTGTGGTGTCAATTAATGTTATAATGTTGAGTTGTGAAAAATAATGAATGGAAAATAAAAAAAACAAAGAAAGAAAAACTAGCTCAGAAATGATAATTTAAAACTAAATAAAATAATATGCAGAAAATTCTTAATCTCAGGGTTACTAGCGGGATCCGAATATACAGACAGCAACACAGATATACATAAAATAAAACGATTAAGTAAAATTAAATAACAAATAAATTTATTAAACAATATAGTTTCGACAGTCTATCAGATACAAAAACGTTTAATATGTTGGGTTTCAAATGTATACGTATGTACCCTACAATATTGCTATACACATTAGGTTGCCTACATCAAAATTATGAATATTATTATATAGATAAATGGATCGTGTCAAAATTTTGAGTGAAAACAAGATAAGAACAACAATATATTGATAAATATGTTCAGTAGAATATTATTATTGAAATAACGTGAGTATTATGATTTAGAAATATGAGATCACAAGAAATGTTATATCTTTAATTAGTAATACAGGAATAAATTTTCTCAAGAATACCTGATACTTATGACCGTTATGGTAGTATCTAAATTTACGTGTTCTCTGGAAGAAGAATACTCTGTAGAATTCCAACAGGTTCAGCAAGTCCGAATGTAATGAATCAGTCTGTTTCCTCTGATAGATATTCTAGCCGCAAATCTGCATACGTTCCTGATATTTGATTGATACTTGTAGAACTCTGCTAGGTTATGTCCAAATTTGATGTCCGGAAGAAAGCGTAATTTATCCAAATATAACCAAGAAAAGGTTCCAGTAGCTTCTTAAATATAGCTGCTTAAACGTAAAATTGCTATTAGCTTAATTGGAAATACAAAATGTAGATGATAAGGTTTCCTAGTATCTCCACACTCGAAGTATGTTTCTCGCAAGGTATTTATAACATGTAAAATAATGAATTCACTTTCTTGTTATTAGAAATATAACCGCAGATAATTTTATTTAAATAATTTCGAAGAAGCAATTGAAAATTATTCTTTTCTTTACCACCGCATGCAAAAATCTCTTAATCAATAATAATCCTCTTTTTTTTCATCGTCTTGACTACATATCATATTTTGTAGAAACATAAATCAAATTTTCTTAGAAAACTTATACAATGAATTTCAAAATTATAAAAGATAATTTAGTCAGAATAGAAAGAAATAATTTTAAATATGTATTTCTTAAATATGACAGAGATGAAAATATCTCTGACAATCTAAAAATGTGATAATATATCCAACTCACGTAATTCCAAATGCACATTATAAAGTGATGTTATAAAAAATGATAATAAATATCAGAGTTTATCGTAATTTGAACATACATGAAATAATCATAGTCAGTTTTAGAAATCTAAAATTCTCGCGAACATAAGTAAGATGAATTTAATTAAAGGACGAAATATAAAGATTAATTAAATATAACATAACATAGTAATCGGTAACATGATTTTTAAAACCAATTATGATTTTACATCTTTAAAATACAAAATTCTATCTATTAAGTAATGTTTCACAAATCTGATTATTCCAGATATAACATTCTTGGAATTGATATTTAATTAGAAGAAGAATACATTAATGAAGAATACTGACCCACATCAATATATATATATATATATATATATATATATATATATATATATATATATATATCACTGCAAAAATAATTTAGATGTTATCGAAATAATTTCTAAAAATATAGCAATCCATTTAAACTGAAAAATCTAAAGGTGGAGGCGGGAATCTGTAACACCCTGTAAATTCGTAAATAATTTTGCAATATCGCGCGCATATGCTATACTATATATGTACAAAAAATCTCACTTTCCTATCTTTACTAGTTTTCTGGCCAAACTTCGCCGACACACTAATGTCACACCCAGTATAATTGCGTTTGCTACGTAAACCACTTACAGCGCCATCTTTAAAGAAGATAACGTTGGTAGTCATACCGCATTCAACGATGATCTCTTTCATTGCTTAGATAAATTGTTGACTTCATAATTTAATAATACCGAAGATAAGCAGTTCCCTTTGATGGTCATATTGTCCTTTTCAATATACAAGCAGATTTACGGAGAACATTTTAATTTGATTTCTTAAGATATAAAGCGTACTTCTCCGTGTATAATTCACTAAATACATATACTCCGGTCAATACATATAAAACAACTGTGGACTCTTCATCTAATTTCTCTTAACTTCCTAGGACACGTTACATATTTATGCAGTTTGGTGCAGAATGTAAACCACAACTTGATATATTACACTGGAGCCATGTATTGTGCTACATAGTATATAAATAGATCAATTTACTTTACGCTTTCTGTACCGCTTTAACGGGAAGTTTTATGGGTCATTGCTGCGTATACAATGCTAACAATAGAACCCTTAAAGCACCGTTTATACCCAGGCACATAATAACTGTAAAATAAGTCGTCGTGGTCCCTTGAATTAGAAAAAAGACCGTAACGTCGGTGAAACACTAGATAAACCGTAAATACGACACTTTCATTGTTTTAAATTTATTAAAACGAACCATCACAAATTCCAGTTATTACTCGTTGCGGCTGACAAAATAACAGAAAAATATGATAATTTTCAAGGAATTTTGAACGTAACAGATTATATTACAAAATAATTTGAAATAAACGTGAAGTAGGTAAAACCTCAGCATAATTGTATAAAACAAAAACCTTTTTGATAATTTAAAATTCTTTGAATTATCAAGTGTGGAGAATACAATACAAGTTCATATTTGTGTGATAATATTGTAACGTTTGTCTTTCGGGTTCTTAAATAAAACTAACAATAACTTTAGACACACACACTATATTAATATTTAAAACGTATAACAATATAAAACTAACTATTAACAACAATAAGTACATTTATGTATTCTATATTTATGTAACTATATTTATGTTTACTTCGCGACACTGTAGGATTCAATGAATGTCCATCCCCTCTTCGACGCGGCTTTTATATCGGTGAATACTTTTCTAGAGCCTTCACGTAGGCCTCGCGAAAACATCCAGAGGGATGACGCTACCTCGCGTCATCGGATGAGTCATTACATTGCCCCCTTCTTAAAAATGAAGTTTCGTCCCGAAACATGTCATGCTTTGGTCTCCTCAAACGATGACGAAATCGACAGGTAGGGCCTTTGTTACATTGCGACGTCATATCGAAATAACAGTCCACGGTCTTATCTTGCCTGGATGGACAGGAATATTCAAGCTGGTAACTGCATACCAGAATTTCCATACCAGTATGTCGGAAGATTACTTCCAACATGCTCCTTACAATTCTCCAGTCCAGGCGGTCCAATTGACAACTCAATTTTGGAACTGCTAATTTCAGAATGTCTTGCTGTAACATTTGTTCGCGTAAGTGGGTCAGGGCCTCCCATAAGGCTCGATAGGTTGGCTTTAGGCTCGACAGTTCTTTCGTGACCAAATAAAATATGGGCTGTCCTTCATTTATTATTTGGAGACTCTTCCCGATTGCTGGTCCCTGCTGCCTTAGCTTTTCGATTCTGCCAAATCTCTCTTTAAATTCCCAGGCAATTCCTTTGGCCATTCGTAGATCTCGGGCTACGCAATGAGCAAGCGCGTAGTCTGGCGGCACCGTGAACAAATCCTGCTGTTTCTCGATGGTTACCCCAAATCGAGCTTTTCTCGAACCAGAATACTCTTGCATAAAGTCTTCGAAGGTTAGTTCATGGTATTGGCTATCCAATCGGCGCAAGTCAACGGTTTCGTCATTGTCTCCAGAGTATGGGGCTAATCGATTAAAATGTACGATTCTTGGCTTAGTGTGAGGTGTTCGCCTGATGCGGTATATTACATCGTTGATCCGCTTCAACACCTCGTATGGCCCCTCCCAATTCTTTTGAAGTTTTGGAGATAGGCCCCGTCGACGTTGTGGATTATACAACCAAACCCGATCGCCTTCATGGTAACCACTCTTCTCGGCGTTGATGTCATAGCTCTCTTTCATTCTGTCACTAGCATCTTGGATATTATGTCAGCACGCTCAGACGACGACTAGATAATATCCATGAACAAGTCAGACATAATATCCAAGATGCTAGTGACAGAATGAAAGAGAGCTATGACATCAACGCCGAGAAGAGTGGTTACCATGAAGGCGATCGGGTTTGGTTGTATAATCCACAACGTCGACGGGGCCTATCTCCAAAACTTCAAAAGAATTGAGAGGGGCCATACGAGGTGTTGAAGCGGATCAACGATGTAATATACCGCATCAGGCGAACACCTCACACTAAGCCAGAAACAGCAGGATTTGTTCACGGTGCCGCCAGACTACGCGCTTGCTCATTGCGTAGCCCGAGATCTACGAATGGCCAAAGGAATTGCCTGGGAATTTAAAGAGAGATTTGGCAGAATCGAAAAGCTTTAGGCAGCAGGGACCAGCAATCGGGAAGAGTCTCCAAATAATAAATGAAGGACAGCCCATATTTTATTTGGTCACGAAAGAACTGTCGAGCCTAAAGCCAACCTATCGAGCCTTATGGGAGGCCCTGACCCACTTACGCGAACAAATGTTACAGCAAGACATTCTGAAATTAGCAGTTCCAAAATTGGGTTGTGGATTGGACCGCCTGGACTGGAGAATTGTAAGGAGCATGTTGGAAGTAATCTTCCGACATACTGGTATGGAAATTCTGGTATGCAGTTACCAGCTTGAATATTCCTGTCCATCCAGGCAAGATAAGACCGTGGACTGTTATTTCGATATGACGTCGCAATGTAACAAAGGCCCTACCTGTCGATTTCGTCATCGTTTGAGGAGACCAAAGCATGACATGTTTCGGGACGAAACTTCATTTTTAAGAAGGGGGCAATGTAATGACTCATCCGATGACGCGAGGTAGCGTCATCCCTCTGGATGTTTTCGCGAGGCTTCTTGTGGTTTCTAGGTTTCTTTGTTCCATTTGTTCTAGAGTTTTTGCTAAGTTTCCAGAAGTTTCCAGGTTCTTCTGCTCCATTTGTTGCATTTGAGTTTGTGAATCTATTAGACGCTGTTCCATATTTCTCGCACTATCCAGATTCTTCTGTTCCATTTGTTCTAGAGTTTATGAGTCATTACAATATAATTCACGTGTCGCATAGTACATTTTTTATTAATTTCAAAAGCTAAAATACAAAAACAAAGTCGCAGAATAGGCTATCAAATCGATGATAATTCTATCGCCGCATGTTGACTGTCACTTGTTTTTAATTAATAAAATTGTTTACTGTTAAAATGGTATAAAGTTTCAATACATGTGTCGACCTCAGAAAATAGTCCTGTTAACCAGATAATGTTTCAAGAAGTAAAAACACTCCACAAAATGTGTTTTAAGTTTTATGTGTTATAAGAAAATAATAAAAAAAAGTTTTTGAAAGCACGTTACTACCCACCCTCCCTTCTCCACAGATCTTGCCCCCTGTGACTTCTTCCTGTTTCCGAAGTTGATGAGGGGCGCCCTTAGTTTTGGCAAATTTCCAAAGTATTCCTGAAGACAGTACAACGGATTTTTTAAATTTGGAATTTGTATTAGTTCCTTGCACTCAGATATACTTCGAGCATCGTCATTTAAACATGTAACGAAATTTTGTAAACTATCGAAATTCTCTGCATAAAAACTAGTAGCTTCCAACCATGTTCCCCATCTAGTTATTACTGGAGAGGGAGGCAGTGATAAAGATGGAAGATTTTCTCTGTAAAGAGCTACTCTCAATGGTGCTTTTCTGAAAACTTTTTTAAAAGCGGATACAAGTCTATCAACTTCCAGAAAGGTGTCTCTGATATATTCACCGATTCTGTGGAGAGCATTTGCTACACAAGTAATATGTAGCATATTAGGATGTTTCCTTTAATAGTCTGTCTGTTTTTAACATATATACAGCACTGTCACTGACAAATAAAAGTATTTTTTCTTTGTACCTGTCGTTCGAATGAAGCATTTGGTGCATATTTTCGTAAATGGTTTTAGCTGCTGTTTCCGCATCAACTGTATTTATAACTTTTGTTGCTATTGCATATGCGTCATATGGAATAGATGGATGTAGTACACCAGCTACATTTACCACACAGCATCCTAATATATCGACAGTTTCGTCGGCACTTACCCATAGGTATTGATTTGAAAGATGACTTCTAATGCGTTCTACTGCTTTCATGTAGCACTTAGAAACATAATATCTGCATAAGGTGGATTCATCAGGAACATTTCAACTAGTATATTTTTTTAGAAATGTTTTGAAGGTGGGATTTTTAAGTTTATTTAATGGAATATTTACGATGAAAAAAGAACACTTGGTTATATGTTTCACTAAATTTTATTTACATAAAATAAGACAATTGTTTCGGACTCTGCAGTCCATTTTCAATTAACATAAGAATAAATTTTCTAAAGTATAAATAGATGTATGTAACTACAAAATAGAAAGGGAATAACGTTACTAACAAATTTTCGTATAAATGGAAACGGGGGTATTTTAAGATACAATATAATTATTCAATAGCTCATTAAATTCAAATAACTGCCCTCATTATCGGCGAAAGGCTAAACTCAGTTTGCTCGTTTACAATGTTTAACGACTTATTTTTCGCCTTTGAAATTTCTAATATTTCCAGGAGATTTAATCTTAATCCTTTTGAAGAAGAGTGTAATATTTTAAAATTGTCCGATGAGATCATATGGTTGTTATCAATGCAGTGTTCTGAAATCCCTGAGCATTTCCTAGAATTTAAAATGGCTTTTCTGTGTTCAGTAATACGAGTGTGAAAACTTCTGCCTGTTTGCCCGATGTAAAACGCATCACAGGTCATGCGATTGACTTTGTATATTCCACATTTTTGTGTTTTTCAAATCTATCTTTATTGTTGGCCCACAATTTACCTAAATTAAATTTATTTACTGAAATAGTTTTTATGTTGTTTTTTGTTAATCTATTAGTGATTTTATTCGAGGTCCTACCTACATAATTTATGAACCTATGTTTAGGAGATTCTTTTTGAGAAGAAGCATACAAAAAACTATTAATTTGTTGACGTTTTTTTCTTTTTGATAATATTGTCTATTATGTCTGGGGTGAAGCCATTATTTATAGCCAAACACTTCAGGGTATTGACTTCTTTATCATAATTTGGTTTAGATAGAGGTAAATGTAAAAGTCTGTGTATAAAGCTGTTAAACGAAGATATTTTTATACTGTTTGACTGATTGCTATCTGCTGAAATAAGGGTGTCTGTGAAAGTATGTTTTCTATAAATGCTATACTCTAATTTATTATTCAGTTTCTTTAACGTGAGATCTAAGAAGTTTAAGAAGTTAACCTTCTCTTTTTCTATTGTAAATTGTATTTTATTATTGATATTATTTAAATGATTGAAGAAAAGATCTATTTGTCTATTTGTACCTGTCCAAACACATATAATGTCATCTACGTATCTAAACCATTTGTGAATGTGACGTAAATATGGGATATTTGAATTAAACAAATTATCTTCAAAATTTGACATAAAAATTTCCGCTAAGAGTCAAGACAATGGGGAGCCCATTGCTAGGCCATCTTTTTGACTGTAAAAGGACAAACATTTAGAATATTACGTAGTTCTACCTTACTGTCACCTGTTAATGTACTCTTGGCTATCGTTAAAAAAAATAAGTCGTTAAACATTGTAAACGAGCAAACAGAGTTTAGCCTTTCGCCGATAATGAGGGCAGTTATTTGAATTTAATGAGCTATTGAATAATTATATTGTATCTTAAAATACCCCCGTTTCCATTTACACGAAAATTTGTTAGTAACGTTATCCCCTTTCTATTTTGTAGTTACATACATCTATTTATACTTTAGAAAATTTATTCTTATGTTAATTGAAAATGGACTGCAGAGTTCGAAACAATTGTCGTATTTTATGTAAATGAAATTTAGTGAAACATATAACCAAGTGTTCTTTTTTCATCGTGAATTTATCAAGATGTTTCACCAAATGCCAAGCGAGAGTTCAATCAATTTAATAATGGAATATTTGCCGCCATTAAAGTTTCACAGAGTTCATCGTTAAAATTGTCAAATTCCAACGGGTCTAATAAGCAAAATGTGTTTGCGATGATAAGTGACGTTTTACGTGCGATTTCTTGGAATATTTTAACGATATTTTACAGACTTTGCAATAAATTTCGGAATCATTGGCCATGGATATACAATCAATATGACCCTTAATCCAACTCGCCAATGTTTCAGGATGCCATTCTCGCCGTTGCTCCATATCATATCTGAAAAAGTAACTTAAACAATGTTCTAGGTGTAATTAAATGAAAATTAAAAATGTATGCGTAAATTATTGAAACTTAACTAAATTCACTATGTAATTAACAGTTAAAACAATGAAAAAGAGAAACTAACTCACGTACTTTATTTATCTTACGAAATATAAACTAATAAATAAAATAATTTTTAAAAATTCCTCACACTATCTACGCATATGAAGAAAGGAATTTTACTGTAGAATTGAACTTATTGCGTTGAAATTCAACGACAAAAAATAGATGTGCGGTTAACCGGTTTATTCAATAACTGCGTGTTGTACTTAGCGATGTTATAGACTATTTATTTGGTTCATCGTAATTTCGGCCCGATGTGTTCGATCTCTAGTAATGGCATAATTTATTACTTTAAAATGACATCCTTTTTTTTACTTTCACACAAAGGAATATAATTCAAGTCAAACTGAATATCGCTTATACAAATATAATGAATCTAACAAATAGAGCAGTATATTTCGATTTTTTCTTTAATAAAAGTGTCATCAGACTCATCAGAGATGCGGTAAAATATCTAGCCCTAATAAAATTCAAATTTACTTTTGTCGATAATGCCGGTAAAAATCTATAGTGATAAATATTCATATTCGTCGATATTGCCTGCCGTTACTTATCGTTTGTAACATTTCAGCGGCCTTTGTCACCCATTTGCTATGATTGCCGACGCGAAAGATTAAAAAACGACCGGCAAGGCTGAACTTGTGGTCACAGAGATAAGATCATTGGAAATTCAAACAACGTATCTGAGGAAGAGACGCAGTTTCTCTTTCTCCGCACTCGCCGAACAGATCGAGGAATGAAAAGGAAAAATCATGACAACTCTTCTCTGACTGGAGGGAAATTGTCTATTGTTGTCTCTGACCTCGATCTCTTTGAGCTCTACTTGCGTGAAGTTATGTCTTGTTCAGGACTCTTATGTAGAATTTATGTTACAATATACATAACTTGTATTTACTTGGATTCTATCGGTTGTTCTGTCGGGATTCCTTTATCTAAACTGATGTAATACTTAGGCAAAACATAGTCCCCTTCTTCGAATTCTGTAGTATTGAAGACATGACACATAAATACGAATCTTGCTTTTTCCTTTGGGGTAATTTTAGCTTTTGTATCGCCAAAATAAAACGAAACAGTTTAAATAGAACCAATACTAACACACACATGTATACGGAAAATAAATCAGGACGACCATATTCCATTGACTGCTGCTTGTTTTCGGCGCCATAATGATCATTCTATTGAAACATAATTCTTGACATTGCGGCCACTTTTGTAAATTTCGGCGTTTAATTTTTAATATGTAAATTTTAATATGTAAAGTACGTGCCAGAATAATTATTCTCTTTAATTATACGAGGGCTGATTGACATATAAGGTCCTAACAACGCTATTGTATATGTAGGGGCGATAGAAACAAAGTAGAATATCTCAATCGATTTTTAACACCTCCTCATTGACCTTGATCGCATGTATGTTGGCGATCAAGGTCAATGAAGAGATGTTAGAATCGGCTGAGAATGACTGACCTACTTATACATGGTAAGAAGGAATATGAGGTGAAGATTCAATAAGAGGTTCTATAATCATATTAGTGATCATAGTCGATCAAGAGGTTTTAGAATTGGCTGAGGGTGACCATGGTCATTTGAAGATTAAAGTCACACTAGGTTAAATCAAAATTAAAGACAAAATAATAGTGAGAAAAATGAAGGAGATTGTTAGGGTGGGGACAATGTTAGGGTATATAAAGTTCGCTTGCGTTATATGGAAACTAGTATTAGAGAATATGTTGAATGAAATACTTCATGTTCTTTAATAGTGGAGGAAAGTGAATTGGAGAAAGATAATAGTGGTTCTTTGATAGTGGAAGAAAGTGAATTAGCAAAAGATAGTAGTATTGATAGAGGTTTACAAGTGGTTGGAGATATTGAGTATTGAAGAATTTTCTACTAAAACATCTGAATCAAATAAGTTTTGGGAAAATGTAGATGCATCTACAGAAAATTTTGCACGAGAGCAATATCAAACATCCTGGGCGTGACTTGACCTTCAAACGCCCTACACACGACATTGACCTTCGAATGACAAGGTCGCTCGTCCTCAGCTGATTCTAACACCTCCTCAGATTGGTCGCCAATAATGCATGCGGTCAAGGTCCATAAGGAGGGGTTAGAATTGGCTAAGATACTCTACTAAACAAGTTCTATCCCGCAAATGGTAATTTTGAGTATCCTATCTTATCATACAAAGTTTCATTTTCCTGTATACCGTCGTTGCAGTGCATTTACCATGAGTTCGACTTCTTAGACGCATACCAAGCAATGATCCGTGATTAAACTTTTAACGCTGAAAGGTTGCGCGACCATCGAATTTTACAGGCGTTTAAAAACTGTTTATAACAATGATTGTATGGATGTGATGAATGTTCACCAGTGGGTTCAATGTGTAAAACTCTGTCATAGAGGCGCATGAGAAAATTCGAAGACAAGTGAACGCACTGATTCCAGAAAATGGCCGGATTATGCAAAGACAAATTGCTCTGCAATTAGGCATTAGTCAAGAATGAGTCCAGTACATTGTTCAGACATTAAATAACCGAAAAATTTGCGCCAGATGGGTCCTGCGACAAGTAACACATATCATTAATGAACAAAGTAAAAATGAAAAGCTATTAAAGATTTTTTCATGAACATCACCACAAATCTTTGGTTTATCATTATGGCGCCGAAAACAAGCAGCAGTCAATGGAATATGGTTGTCCTGATTTATTTTCCGTACATGTGAAGACATGTACGAGAACTCAAAAGAGTCCCATCAGTGTAAAAAGTCATGCTTGTCATTTCCTAGAATGCAAATGGATTCATGATATCGTCCAGTGGTTATTTTTTACTCCCGCAATTATTAATAGGACAAGTAAGATTTTTTTTCTAAGACATTGAAGTCCCTCGTGATTAGTACTTCTTTTACATTAATCTTTTAAAAGATTATGTAAATCTGTGGCAATAGTAAAACTACATAACGACCTGGACTCTAAACTCATTCAACTAAAACAAATATAAATGAATTAAATATTGCTTTCTACATTTTATGACGCTAATTATTCGAATTTTTTTATTGAAAAAATTCGCCCTTAAGCAGGATTCGAACCCACGTCCCTGATTTGCCGAACCATTGCTCTGCCTCCAAGCTATTAATGACTGTGGTGCCAAATACATCGGGAAGCCTTAAATTACATTAAGGAAACAGACGTTAATATTTTTTGCCTGTAGTCGGAACTTGTTGCAAATTAATTGCATTTTTCGCAAATAATGTGAATGAATTAAATATTGCTTTCTACATTTTACGATACTAATTATTCGAATTTTTTTATTGAAAAAATTCGCCCTTAAGCAGGATTCGAACCCACGTCCCTGGTTTGCCGAACCATGGCTCTGCTACTAAGCTATTAAGGACTGTGGTTCCAAATACATCGGGAAGCCTTAAGTTATTTTAAGTTAATTTATTTTATACAAATATATTTCAAGAAATTATGAAATAGCATTATCGAAATAATTATGCTCCTAGACAATCAACAGATTCACCAGCTACAGCGAAACTTGGAATATGGCTTCTATATTTTGAATCCTATAAGATTATGAGTGTACTACGAGGGATAAGCTGAATTTATTGAGAATAAGAAAATTTAATAGACTATAAAAAACAATCATACAGTGTTTATTTAGAACAATTCTTTAGCTATCATTTGACGTTTTATTGTTGAAGTTACGTTCGTTATTCAGCTACTTATTTTTTAAAAGTAAAAGAAATACAATTAACCAAGGAGCCCAAGAGCACTTTAGAATCATAATTTATTATGATTTTAAAATAGGTTTAAGCGCGTATCAGTGCAAAGAGAGTTTAGATTCAGTTTTTAGTGAACAAGCTCCTTCCTTGGCTACAACTTACCGCTGGTATAAAAAATTTGAACCCGTAAGGAATTCTGTTCACTATCAAAAAGGAGCAAGGTGTCCTCCTACGGCTGTTATCGACAAAAATTATGCTGCTGTTAAAAAAATATTTGAAGAGGACAATAAAGCCACTTATGCGGTAATAAAGTATTAACTCAAGATTGCATCTTCAGCTGTTAAAACAATCATACACGTTCACCTGCATTTAAAAAAATGTGGTAAGTGGTGTGCTGCATCACCTTTCTGACTTCCAAAAAGCAGGTCGTGTAAGAATTTGTCATGAAACATTAAATTTCCTAAATAATGGCGAGCACCGAATTTTTTCCAAAATAGTGACAGGTGACGAAACTTATATTCCCTTTATCAAACTTCCTACCCGCCAAGAGAGTCGTGTATGGATTCACGAAGATGAGGAAACTCCTACAATGATTAAGAAGCAGCGACCTACGAAAAGGGTTATGTAGGTGTACTGAAAACCGTTTACCAGAAGTTTTCAGTAGAGTTCCAGACAAGGGAATTATACTCCACCATGATAATACCTCGTCCTATACGCCAGTTTTAACTCTCCAGTTTTGGGCGGGAAAAATATAAAAGTAATAGAACATCCGCCGTACTCACCTGATTTAGCAATGTGTGACTTTTGGTTATTTTTTGGGGTCAAACGCAATTTACGGGGTAGAAGATTTTCGTCTGAAGAAGAGATTGATACCACAGTTCACACTTATTTTGAAGGTATTCTGAAAGAAGAGTGGTTTGGGGCTTTTAAACAGTGGAAAGAAGTAATGGTCGAGTACATCATTGCGGAAGGACATTACTTAGAACATATTTAAAATAAATTCTTAGAAAATATTAACCGTGTTTTTATTCTCAATAATTTCAGATTTTCCCTTGTATCTAGCATTCTAAGATTGCTGCAATTATAAATTGTTGAGAATAGCAGGTGGACAAGTTTGTTTTCTTATTCTAAACGTCGCATCTGCACATGTTACTTTCAATCACCATTATTTTTGCAACTTTAAAATTTTATTCAAATTCTGTTGGTGATTCTTTGATTTTTTAACTGGATTTATATGTGACGACAACACAGCAACATCCGCAATTATTACAAATGCAATAAGCCACAGACTTTCAAGAATTCATGTGTAGTCGTTCTTCGCTTGAAGATCAAGCAAAGAAAGGGTGTCTTGCAACATCTGTTGTTGCAGAAATGATCGATACTTCTACGCTCGGTCTGGATAATTTCTGTGATGTGGCGATGTGGTTCTTTTTTGTGAATGTGTCTGAAGATATCCTTTCTCCAGGAGGGGCGCACCGATGAGCCTGTAGAAATTCGAAATATGTATCTACGTCTCTGGGGAGGGATATGTTCGGACACGTTCACAAAAATATTAATAATGAACCTGTATTTGTGTTCTTTACACCAGATTTTTAATAATATTTTATATTATTAAAAATACCTTTGTATTATACAAAATTGGTAGGGTTTGCCTACTCATGTATGTTTCAATTATTCTGATACGTTAATATTATATACATTAGTGCCCCTTCTAAATTTACCTGACGCTTTTTGTACGAGTTTGTCTGCAAAATTTAGTTCAAAGTAAGAACTAAAACGCTATTGTCTAGCGAAACAATTGTTCTCTAAAGTAATATCAAACGAAGATATTTTGTTTTAATTGAAATACTTGATATTACTGGAACTTAGATCATAGGAAAACGAAACTCGAAGTTCTAATTTCAATCTCCAGATTATTTAAAAGAAAATAGTCTCCCAACTTACATCAAAAAGAGAATTTAATTGATTTCATAATTATGTGTACAAAGTTTAGAACTTTATATTATAAATGGTATTTTCTTTTTAACTTTTAGGTTACAGTTACACATTCTCTTCAGAAGCACGTGCAGAGGTGCTCTACTTTTTAACGAATTATGCCCCAAAGCACTTTCCTCTGTTGTGTATTCTCTACTCTATATTTTCTTTTTAGTCAGAGAGGACATAGATTGTATGTATAGCTATTAATTTAATGAGAATGGTGCTATAGAGCTAGGTTAAATAAAACTCTTGTTATATATAAATAAATAAAGCTTTTAACTTATATAACTAATCCCAATTCGAGATCTACAAATCAATAATCCTTATTTGACTTAACTCAAATGATATTTGACACACAATCTTTGGAGAGTTATACAGGGTGTCTTTGGAATAAACAAACAACGTATGAAAAATATAAAGATATAATTATATAGAATACGAATCCAAAATATTGTGAATCAATCACAACGGGAACCCCAAAATTAAAAACGCTATAAAAATCGTATCATGTTCCACCTATGAATTCAAAATATTAAAAATGTGTATAAATGAGACATAATCGCATTGTCAATCATTTTGACATATTGGAGTAATTTCCAACATAGATCAGACATTTATTCGCGCAGTAGCCAACAGCTACATCTTCCAAAACGACGGGTTCGTGCCATTAAATTACATGGGCTTGAAATATTTTAACAGGCTACCGTCGTACATCAAGCAGTCATCATTGATGACTGCTTGAAATTGTTTTAAGTTTGATGACTCATCAAACTTAAAACAATTTCAAGCGAAGATGAAGGTGTTGTTTCTAGGGTGAGTATTGTACTCGTTGGATGAGTTCGTTGCGGATTGACGTTGGAATTTCCTGCGTTTCTGTTTTGTGGATATGATGTGTGAATCTCTTATTGGTTGTGTCTGTCCTTTATTTATTGTATAACATGTTCATTTTATATGTAATGCTATGTAAATGTTATTATATTATATTGTAATGTTGTGTAAATACCATTCTGCTGTCCATGCACGATATGTGCTTTTTCGACAGAAAATAAACTGAACTAAGCTAAAATAAATATATACCTCTATTTAAATTACACACACCGTAACAACTGCCGATATTATAAAAACAATAACATCCTTTATTCTAGGGAAAATACCTCGTACAAAATCAACTTTTTATACATTGAAGTGAATTATTGAAAATTAAGACGTGTGTTACATTAATTTACAAACCCATTTTTAAAATTATACTAAAAATAATTTGTGGGCTTCTTGTTAATGTTTTTTTGTTAGAAGAAGTAAGTAAAAGAATGTCGCTATTGAATTTAAGGGTCGCAATGCTTATGTTCATAGAAACGCTAGAAAATAACATCATGTCTAAGTTTTGTTATGGGATGGGTTCGATAACCTGGTACGAAAAGCAGCTGTTAAAAGTTTATACTTCCTTGTGAATTTTGAAAGCAGATGTATTAAAAGAATATGTAAGACGTGCGCTCTACGTGTGTTTAACTAACAATCTACCTTTAATTGAGTTGTAAATGTAAAAACTATAACATCGAATAGAAGATACTTAAAACGAGATGGACAATAATATAATTTTTTAAATATTTATATTTGTTTTTTTTTCCTCCCTTATGAGAAGGAATTTTAGAAAAATATTTTAGATCTATACTCTATATAATTACATATTTCCATTTTCTATACGTTGTCTTTTTATTTCAAGGACACCCGGTATAATAATTAAAAATTAAATCCTTGCTACACTTTACGGTATGATTGTTGATGTTTGAATTTATAATGAGATCTCCATAATTGATAATATTTTCTTAGCAGCATCATGACAGAGTTATATCTTCAAATATAAAAATATCTAAGTAAGAACTTTACCATAAAGGGGGGATCAATAGTTGGAGATCTGATATTTTAGAAAATAGTCTTAAACAACGATAAGATTTATAAACCAAATAATAAAATTTTAGCTACACGATAATTAAATAGAGTTATATGTGGTATTAAATAAGGTATTAGTGGGAAAACCTGGACTTTCAATAGACTTTAATTCCACGCCTAAGAAATTACAGTGTACATTTGTCGAACCATTGATTGACACGAATAGCAATCAGCTTGATGTGTAATATGACACTGCAAAGTTGAGCCTTTTATTCAGGATCGTAAACATAAATCCATGACTCGTCCCCGGTAGCGACCGTTTTGAGCATTTTTAGATTGTCTCTAATTGCTTCCAAATTGTCCTGGACAATTTCCACTCGATAATTCTTTTGGCCTTCTGTCAGCAGCCATTGAATTGAATTTCACAGCCATGCGAGTCATCTCTACATCTTGACTAAAAATTTCCGAAACGATAGCTTTTCGAATGCCGAGGTCTTCTTTTAGCTCCCGCATAGTCAAACGAATTGCTTAATCTTATCCAATAAGAGCGAAACGCGTCTGTACGTTCCGTTGATGGACGTGGCTTTTCAGCAATTTTTAATTATCCTAATTACCAGGAAGGTCGGAGTCACGACTGGGTGTGTTCTACATACTGGTAGAAACTTAGTTTGTCGGATTGTAGTTATTAACGCATCACATAAGGGGACATTTACATGTAAAAATGAGATTTAATATTCATTAATTCTCATTCGCAGTAGGTTCAGAAAGTTCTACACTGATTCCAGCGTTTTTTCTAATAAGACTATACCTTCCAAAAAAAGATTCTTTAGCTGGAGAATGGATGTTTCATCTTTATAATCTATACAGTTGCTGTCGTTGAATTTTGTAAACTCTGAATTGTCATGGAACAGCATAAGTTTTGGGGTCTTTTTGTTGTACGCCAACTTTCAAATTTTGAATTATTTCCTCATATACTTCTCTTGTTATTGTAGGGCCTCTCTTCATCTATTGAATTAACAAGATTTCTTCTGTATCCTAAAACACAGTCGCCATCAGTTTTCCAAATGAATTTTGCATCTTTGACTCTCTTGATGACTTGGTGGTGAAGATCCCTTGTATTGAATGGATTCTTGTGTTGTCGGTGGGTCCCAGTAATACACCAATTTATCATCACCTGTTACAATTTTCTAAAAAATGTTTTTATTGTCAGCTAAAACCATCAAGTTTCCCTGACAAATTTGTTGCCGACGCAATTTTTTTTGACAGTATGTGCTGGCACTTTATTTATTCCTAATCATCATGTAAAATTGTTAATGCTGTTTCTTCTGATATTTTCACTTGAACAACAATAATTGACACCTTTTTATTCGATCTGCTAAGCCCTGTTCCTCGACTTTTTTGATGTTATCTTTTAGCTTTCGCTTCGATAGGTCTTCTCCACCTAGAATTGTCTGGAATTGATTCCCTACCACATCGAAATAGCTTAGAAGAAAATTTTACTACAAAATATAACAGCGCATCACTTAGTCATCAGAAATTAAAACATGGCAGCTATTTGACAGTAAAAGCTTGCTATTTTCATTTGATTTCTTCGTGGTTAGGTAGATAATATAAAATTCTCCTCGTATCTAATTTCGCAAATATATTTGCGACTATTATTTACAAATATATGTACAAACATGTCAATATATTTATTAATGCAAATCAGTATGGTTTTATCAAGAGTACATCTACGGTGACAAATCTACGCAATTTTGTTGAAAAAGTTTCAGAAGCGTTTTAGGAGAGGTAACAGTTGGGCGTGGTTAAGAGATTCCAGTAAGTCTTTCTGTTGCGTACAACATCATATACGTTTGCAGAAACTTTGAGCTTCAGGATTTCACCAAGACGTTTTGAAATCATTAGAAAAAGCACAATAAATCAAATATAGTTTTTTTATAACGCCTTCCACTCATAGTTAGGTAGACAATATCAAAATCCCTCCTCAAATAAAAGAAATAAGGCGAATTTTCAATAAAATTTCTTGATCCAGGTTTGTTATTATTTTAGTCCTTTTCCATTCATTAATGAACTTTTTCTGTACTATTATACTGTTGTAAATAATCTTGTGTGGTTCGAGCAGACAATTAAAACAATCTTTAAAAGGAAAGGGAGGGCATAGCGTCAGGACCTATCGTTAACGAGTTTTTAAATTTTTTACTGCTAGACGAACATCCATATCCAATTACTATGCTCACAAATATGTGAACCAAATTGATGATAGTATATATTCACTCTTACTTCAAGATGTAAACTTTAATGATAATAATAATGTTATAATGGTGCTGTTAAATATCTTTTGTTATAAAACAATGTTGAGCTGTCATAAAATGTTGTAATAAATATAATTGTATGTCTAGATAAAATGTGTATGTAATGTTCGACACGAGACAATTTATTACATCAGATAAACAAAAAATTACAGGATAATAATATCATTATTAATGTCAAAATAATGGCTAAGCATTTCAATGAAATATTGTCAATACACATATAGGTACTTACAGACACTAATATAAGTAAATAAATACTGTGTGTAAACAAAAAAATTACTT
The DNA here is from genome assembly GCA_935421215.2 of Melolontha melolontha. Taxonomy (NCBI): domain Eukaryota; kingdom Metazoa; phylum Arthropoda; class Insecta; order Coleoptera; family Scarabaeidae; genus Melolontha; species Melolontha melolontha. Next base: position 97,837,844 of record OW285240.1, read on the forward strand.
AATGAGTCTATTATGTTAAATATGTAGTTCAATTTTACGTTGAAAGGATATATTACTGTTTGATGGTATTCACATTCTTTATTTACAGAGTTTGTAGGACAACTGTATTGTTAGATTTAAGAAATCCTTAATTAGCTCTACTGTTCGTGCTTATTATTCTACTTTCGAGCTTATTATTCTCGAGCTTTTGTTTCTTCTTGACTCCATTAATATTTAATTATTTTCGCTTATTTATAAATAATATCTGGCAAGTACAGAAAATTCCAAGCGACTGGAAACGGAATAATAATCAAATTTAAAAAAAGGGCAATTTAAGACGTGATGATTGGAGGCACACCTTTGTGTATAGCACGTAGGGTCACGGTTAAATTACTTTTAAACAGGCTAAAGACACCAGTTAATGAATAGCTTTGAGAAAATCAAGACGGATTTATCTTCAATAGAGCCATGCTTCAAATCATGTTCAAAATCGAAAAATTATGCACAAACTTTATGGATTCTGAAAAGGTATTCAATTCTATAGATAGAAATGCACTTGATATTATAACAGTAATTCGGAATTCTTGATAATTTTAGAGAACTTTTATTTAGGGAACTCAACAGCACGAGTAAAACAAAATTGCTAATTGTCCCCTATTAAAATCTGAAAAACGAATGAGACAATCACATATACTGTCTCCGATGCTGTTTATAAAAGTAATAGGTTAAATAATAAAGAAAATATAACAATAAAGACAGGGAAATATTCAATCAATCTTAATAGCTGATAGGCAAGACATGCAGAAAAAAGAATATTAAAATTAGTGAAAGTGGCCAAGAGAGTAGGATTGCATAAAACAAAGTTACTATTAACTAAATAAATAAAGGAAACGATGCGGAAATAAATAGGAACAACATTAGGTAGACAGACGAATTATATTATACAGAAAGCATTGTATTAAATACGGGTGGTACAGGGAAAGATATTGTAAGAAGAATTAGCTTGCTACAAAGAGCTTTAAACATACTGAGGGGTCTACATCCTACTTCAAACAGATAAAACTGCTTTATTTACACACAAACTGCAACGCGATCACCATTTCGATTTTGAAAACACAGAGATAATCGATAAACAACAACACTTAATGAAAAGGGAAATTAAAGAACTGATTAATATTAAACAAGAAAAAATTCAATTAACAACAAAAGTGTTACGAAAAATCTAAGCAGTATATACTATAACCTAATAATGTAACGATCTGCAATTTACCATCATGAATATATGTTGTTATTATATAAATATCTATCATATGTTATTTAAATATCTGTACACTGGCTTATCATGCTGGCAGTTCCGTGTTTAGATCTCTGACTAGGCTGTCCGAGTAGGTTCTCGTGGTTTTCCTTCTCGTTCCAGGGGAATTCCGACAGCTTAACATCTTAAATCGCTCCAAGGGCGCAAACATAATAATAACTCATTGCCTGTCAATTCTCCGTAATTGACGTCTAGCTCTTGAGAGTGCTGAGGCATGAATTAGTATTACTAAATTTGGATGTATGTTTGAATATTTTAATTTATCCAAGACAACTAAAGATATATAAATTAACATTAATATACGGTCATTTATCATTTGAAATTCTTTGAAGAAGGCATTATTTGTCGAAACATGTAAGATTGTTTCAAATATGTACATATTAAAGTAAAACAGACCTTAAATCGCCGATTATTTGAATCTACTATAATATACAAAGGTCAAGAAATAATTATCTATATATATATATATATATATATATATATGATTAATTATTTCTTAGAATTCGGTTTGATAACTATTCTTCAATTAAAAATACTCGTATTAACGTTTCTACTTTTTATTGTCTTCGTCAGAATAAATTGTTGATTATAATATGTACAAGGTGTTTTCTGTAAATGTAATTTTAAAGTAGTAATACATTAATAATATATGTTAAATATTACTTACACATTGGTTTCATTATTTTTACATTTGATATATTTTAAACTATTTTACTTAAATATATTGTGACATATTGACCATTCTACATATAGAAGTAAACTGAAGTTTATCCGTGTTTTATTTTAAAAATTTCTTGTTATTCTCCAGTAATAAGTACTTTATTTTCGTGCGGGTGATTTTAAATAATTAAGTGTTGACGTTGAAGTTAAACTTTGCTTTATTATTAATATACCATATTAAAGAAACATATAATTTTGGTAAATTTTAAATCTCGTTAGACCGTTTACGGTGTTTTCTTCTCATTTTTTAATGTGAATTAGTTCTAATACTAGCCCAGCTTTGTAATTCTTTTCCGTAACATAAGAGGAAGACTTCCCCCTGTCTCACTCCTTCGCTGGTGGCAAACTTCTTGGATATAAAATTACCCTGAATTTACCCTTTATTTACGTATTAAATGTTTTCTTCACAGCTTTTCCCGAAATTTTCGGACTGTCCCTCGTATTTATTAAACTTTACAAAATCAATTTAATAGAAAAACATTCTCCAACTAAAAACATTAGTATGATAATGCTTAATAACAAATATCTGTTTAAATCTTTAAATGGTAGACATGCAAAAACGATTTTAACAATACGAGCATCACAATTAGCTGTCTCGTCTCAATGGACATCAAATTTATATTAAAAAAAAATACAAACAAGCCAAGAATACGAAACAAATTACGAACTCAATTTTATAAGTTCCCGTTCCATTTATCCTCCGTATTAAATTATTTTCAAAAGAAAAACTTAGTACGTCTGTTAAGTTTGGTACTTTTATAAAAGCGCTTCGACGTAATGCCTCCAATTACATGGAAACATTTGCCTAAACCCGACCGTCATCTCTTTTTCAACCGAGCCCTTCAAAAATTCAACAACGCCAATTATCACTTCCACAACTGTAGCAGGCGAATACCTGGTTCTTGATGAACCTAATTAAAGCCTAAATGAATATTCAGCCTGCCGGAAACGGAGGAAACGTACACTATAAAGCAACAAGATAAAGTATTAAAATATAGACGCGTACATGCTTATCCCGATGATATCTAAATTTTAGGATAAAAGTTCTATAACTTTTAAAAAGTCTGAAATTTTAAAAAATTGCTGAGGGTAAATATATTCGGTACTAATTGATACGAGGAAGCACCAAAAGTAAAAGACACCAGCAACAGAAATGCAGAAGATACGACTTCATCCCGCGAACTAAAAGACCATTTTCATTAAGTTAAACCTTATTAAACTTGGATGTTTTTGAAATACATACATAACGATACAAAGGATTATTACTAGGTTAAACGCCCTTTTCTTAAATACATAAGTAAAATTATGTAAATTGTATACCTAGCTCTACCATAAGTTCTATCACACAGACTAACACTATTATAGTACATACGTTCATGCGCATAGCAAACTTAGCGACTCAATATACATTTTTTAAGATGTGAGTAATAGTTTGGTGGAGCGTAATGTACGACGGTGTTATAAGTCTTCACTTTCGTAAATAAGGTCTGAAAATCAAAGCAGATAATTACTACTGACATCTAGTAGGCAGTTGAAACCATTTAATATTTCACCGAAACTCTTTCCCGGCACACATATTCAAAACTACACCTCCAAAATCTTGATTTAAATGAAAAAAGATGCTACAACGTTGAAACAGTAAGAAATTATTTAATAAAAGCTGTAAGCGATTGCAGTACTCTTAATATTTTGATTTTAATGTGTTGAAATTTGAATATTGTGGTTGAGCGCTTCAAAAGATAATTAGAATTTATATTTTAATAAAAAAAGCTATTTTCTTAGAATGCTCCGGCTAGCAAAAATGAATGAAAAGAACACTTGACTTTATCTATCTAGGTATATAAATAATAAACAAATGCTACTTACTTTACAGAGTATCGAGGCATAACACTTGATGCACAAGACAAACTATGTTCCTGATGTGGGTGCCAGGACAAAAGGAGATTAAAAGTAATGACATAACCGACGAACTGGTCAAGGAAGGTGTTCTAAGATAAACTTCATACGACCAAAACCTATATGTGGAATCGCCAAGGATTTCGCTAGAAAGGAGATCTGGTTATGGTTAGAAAGAAAACATAAAAAGAAATAGATGCTAACGAAATGTCAATTCCATACTAAGACATCACTAGGAGGGCTAGAGGCTAGACTTTCAGCCAACCTAATTCGTAGTAATAAAAAAGAAATTAAAATTATTACCGGCTTAATAAATGACCATTGTCATTTAATGAAGCATCTGTACAGCATGGGCTTGGCTAACGAGCCCTGTTGTAGAAGATTTGGAAAAGAGGAGGAAACTAGCCTTCACGTAATATGTACTTGTGAGGAACTGAAGACAGAAGACAGAAACATTTCGGAAATGATCTATTGGATCCTACGATGGTACTCAAATTTTCCCTGAGGAGAATAGTGGCTTTCATTGAGGTCACAAGACTAAAACAGTGGAACTGAGAGATCTATTGGGGGTGGTGCAAAGAGCAATGCGCTCAAGTGTCTGGACTCAAAGATTCAGAAGAAGAAGAAGAAGAGACTTCGCTCTTGTTTGTCTCTGATTAATTAACTTCTCAATGTGATACAGATTCTGAAATATGATGTATGCGATAAATCAAACAAAATGGTAAAATTATGAAATAAACAATTTAGTCTGATAAATAATGAAACCAAATTACAAACTACTATAAAATAAATTAAGAGTATAGCTTGATTAATGTCTCCAAACATGAAAGTCGAGAGGTGTCAGGCCAGAGGACCTAGGAATTCTTTCCATCTTTCCATCTCCCGTCGTAATCTTGATTTAAGAAATTTCTAGCTATGACGAATAAATGTGCAGGAGATCCATCGTGCATAAAACACATGTGTAGTTTGCTAAAAAGTGGCACAGCTTTCAACACTTTGAATTTCATTCAAATATACTCGTCCCATTAAACGATTATGGAGAAATACTGAACCTATTAAACAATCTCCAAAGTAGCAAGCCAAACATTTAGCGAAAAAAGGCTTTGCTGATTTCTTCGGCACTTCAGCAACAGCATGGAAATTTTTATCTGCCCACACGTATTTGTTATAAAAAAACTAATACCTCTTGTAAACCCAGCCACACCACTAAATAAAATCTGATCTGCAAAAGTAAAGCTTTCTATCAGTTTTCGTAAAACTCATTAACAAAAATTCCTACACGCATTATAATCGAAAGCAGCAAGAAGTTGGACGTGCTGAATGTGGAAGATATACGCGGAATTCTCCAAATCAGGCAATAACTGACGTTCAGTTCTGTAGCAAATCTTCAAGTGCTGATATTTAGGTTACCTTCTACTCGTCTCAAAATATGTAGTTACTTCTAATGCGGAACTAGAAGCTGATCTAGGTCTATCAGAACCTCCGTTAATTTTAAAGGAACCTATATGGGACAGCCGATTATGAAGATTTGACAAAATTTTATTCCTAGGTAACAACCGATTCGGAAATGCCATTTTTGCATTTGTGTAGTCAGGCATAATTTAAGAACAGAAAGATTAAGGCAAATGAAGTTCCGCTTTACCCACTTACTCTTTTTTAATTTTTTTTTTCTTTCTGTTTCGTTTTTAACAATAATTCAACGATCATCATTCCAATTGATTTTTTGCTTAATTTTGGTGTGAAAAATTTGCAATTTGCAAATGAATTAAGGTTGTTGCACCTACAAAGAAACAGCCTAATGATGACATAGCCATATACACTTTCTCATTTCGATTTCTGTACAGAATAAATGAACACTAACATCCATTAACGTTTTCAGGAAGACAAAATCAACAAAACAAAAAAGATAACAATAATATGTGTATTTCACAGTTCATATCTGTAACGCGACGACATGTACACACATATAAAATACACAGACATATAACGAGAAGAACAACCTCAAGAAAGAAAAATAAAAAAATATTTTCTGTGCGACGGTTATAATTCTCCAGGGAATGTGTTCAGGAATCGTTTTCAATTCCATGGCACGCGTTCAGGTGTTAAGGCGTCTCATCATGTAGCGGTCGCAATTTTCGCGATATTGGAACTAACGGTTACTATGGAAACGGCGGAAGAGGACGAGACTAATCAGGATTGAGTAGGGCCAGAGAAAAATGTATGTAACTCAGTGACCGTTCAGTCAAAGTCAGAAAGGCGCTCACGGCAGACTTACACTTAATAATGGATCCTCTGTCTGTCCTTATATCTCCAGCATTGTATGTGTATGGTCTTCTGACTCTGCTCACGTTTTTTTTGTTCTCTAATGTCACAGATTTCGATTATCAGTACTCATGTGGCTTCGGTAACTTCGCCACAAAATATATACAGTGATGGGTAAATGTGTGGAACCATGTAAGTATCTGTTAAATTAAAAAGATGTTATAATAAAATTTTAAACTCGAAAATTAGGGATGAATAAAAGTATTTTTTAAAATAAAACCTTTTTTAACTGAAGCCCTGTATTTTTTTTTTAGATTTTGCGATTCTCCTAGATTAGATGATACGATTACAGAAAACTATAACGTTTGAGGTCTAAAATATTTTTTATTTATTAATTTATAAAGAAGAGAAAATAAACTAGCCATGCAAACAAATTTAAACTTAATTAATGAAACTTTCAAAATCGACGCCACCTACTTCCTGACAGTAAGCCAGTCTGTCTGTAAATTCTCTTGTAACCCTCGCTATGATGTCTGGTGAAATGTTTCGTATCTCCTCATTAATTCTTTTAGCCAAATCTTGCAAATTTCTAGGTCGGATATGATACACTTTCTGTTTTAGATAGCCCCACCAAGAAGTAATCTAGTGGATTAAGATCAGGAAAACGTGTGGGCCATTCAATTTCGCTTCTCCTCCCAATCCATCTGTGGGCAAAAGTTCGATCTAATCGATCTTGAACTATAACTGAATAGTGGGGGGTGCCCATTCTGAAACCAGATGTTTTGTGGAAGTTGGTCATGTTTCTCCAATGCGGGAACTATCTGGTTGTTTAAAAGTTCTAAATATCTTTGACCATTTAGAGTTTCCTCTATAAAGAAAAGGCGCTATTATTCTGTTTTTACAAATACCAGCCCAAACGTTAAGTTTTCTATGGTGTTGTGTATGCCCCTCTTATTCTGTACCCAATACCGACAGTTATATCTATGAATAGTACCATTCAAATAAAAGGTTGCCTCATCCGAAAATACTATATTATTTACAAAATTGTTATCACAATTACAAATGTTCATCATCGATTCACAAAACTCTTACCTTCTGTTGAAATCATCATCTTGATCATCGTTCTTGAACGAGGCGAATTTTATAAGTCTGCTATTTTTCTTTTTTAAGAATTCTTCCTACTGAATGACTAATATCATGCCTTTGCGCCAACTCATTTGTAAATAATTGGGAATTTTCCTTTACAGATATAGCAATATCTTGCATTTTAACATAATTGTAGCAGAATTTGTACGACAAATTGTTTGCAAATTGCCTGTTGTACCTTCTTAAAGTTTTGGTAACAACAGAATATGAATTGGGATGTATAGTATTGGGATGTATACTATTAAAAAGGGCACTTATTTCCTGATGAGTTCTTGTCCTATGACCAAAACCGATCACCATTAATATTTGTATTCTTCCTCTTTCATTTAATTCAACCACTATTAACAGACAACAATTATTTATTGACACCTTTAAATGCCAAAAACTATTAGACCTTGTGATAAGTTTAAAGATTGTAATATTCACGTTAGCTTTTTGTTGGGCAAGTATCAAGTAATGCTTATGATTTCAAAATACCGAGTGATAAATGTTCTAAATATTCTAATATTCATTTGAATGTAAATCTCAAGCTGCTAAATCCTTTAGGCCCCAGCTGTTACAGTTTGTTGATATCGTGTTATCAAAGAGAGTCCCCCAAAATCCAGAAAAATACAGGCTGTTCAATTAAAAAAAATATAGCTTTAGTACATTACGTTTTCTGAACACTCTGTATATTTAAAAAATACTTCAAATAATAGCTTTTCATCCCTAATTTCCGTTTCTAAAATTTTATAACAATATATTTTTTAATTTAATGGATATTTACATTATTCCACACATTTGCCTATAACTGTATAGAGGCTGTCCTTGAAATCAAGAAACAACATATAATATATTGAAAGACGTGATTATACAAAACAGAAATCCAAAATATTGTGAGCCAATTACGTCGCGAATCCCAAAATTGAGAACACCCTTAAAATTATATTATGTGACACCTATGAATTCAAAATATTCAGAATGTGTATAAATAATAAATAGTTCACACACACATACGCTATAGCGTATGTTTACATACATAACAGCTGGATGGGATGGACAGTAACAAAACTAATCTTTTTGTTATTGTCGCTCAGGTTTAAGATATCGTCTCTGATACTTTTTATAATCGCACAGTGGCATGACAAAATTTGTTAGATATTTTTATCATCTCCTTTTGTCGCTTATGAGAGGGAATTTTGGGAAAATATTTTAGATTTATATTCTATATAATTACATCTTTTCATTTTCATACGTTGTCTTTTTATTTTAGGAATAGCCGGTAAAGCTTTGTAATTAATTTTGGAAAATTGTTTTAATTTTAATAATTAGACAAAAGTTTTTTAGATTATGAAGAAAGATCAATGAAAAAGTTTTTTTTTAATTATAATAAAATTGGATATATTTTGTTCATCCAAAACAAGAAAAAAATAAGCAAAACAGGGCACAAAGATTTACAAAGACCTAGGAATTGAAATTAAAAAATTGAAAAACTAATAATGAAACTAAAATAAAAATGCGTTTATAATACATGGGGAGGTATCCTAGATTGACATACTTTTTATTTGCGACTCGTTTTTACAGAAGCGAATTAAAATTTAAGCTCATAAAGAAAATAGCGCGTTCATTGAAATAAACTTTATTAATAAATTAAACAAAATCCTCGAACTTCTATGACTAACTTAACAAATATAACAATTAAGGAAAAATACAAAAACCCATTAGCGACAACCTAAAAAAAATAATTTGCAACAAGCTTCGCAAATGATTTTTTGTTTACTTTTACAACACAAGCGCACTTACCATGTGATTGTATGTTGCATTTCATACACTTAACCCAAAATTCTCTGGACTATGAATTTTTAAACAGATCATTACAGTAAAGGCAGGCCATATCTTCCTCGTCGTCTTCTGCTGCAAAAGTATCATCTTCTTCAGTTTCTATTTCTGTTTGCACAGTAAGGCTTAACTTGTTCCTTTTGCACTGACGCACATTCCCCCTTTTTCTTTCATTATCTTTTATCATCATTTCTTTTATCTTTCCTTGGGATTCTCAAAGTTCGAATTAGTTGTTAATACTCCGGTTATTATTTGCCTGGTCCTTATTTTACTAATTCCACTTGCTGTGCACACTGAGGAAATTACCTGTAGAGTAATTTTTTTCTTCGTAGACCGATTTACCAGTTTCATCTTGTTCTGTTTTCCGTGCTTCTTCGATGTTCTCTTGTTCCCATATTTGATTGCAGACGGTCATTTCAGTTTACTAGATGAATGTCCCTTTGTATAACTTGGCTTCGGTAATCGATCTGTGGTCTTCCACGGCTCAAAAAACTCGTCTGGAAAAACATGTGGGATAAATGGACAAATACTCGTTTCAAAAAATTAGCTTGTAGTATTTCTTAATATTTCTGCTTTTCCATAAGCAGAAGTAAACAGTTTACCAATTTGATTTTGTGTGATAACTCGCCTTGGATGGTTTTTCAACCATAGTGCACATTCCTGATTATAAAATATCTTCAGGAGGTCATGAAAGTTGACATCGAGCGGTTGAATTGGATGGGTACTATGCGCGGGAAAGCAGATCATCACAATTTCATTACTTTTTGAGAAAGTCATAGCCTTTAAGGATTTATGACTAGAGTTTCCATCCAAAAGTAATAAAACTTTTGACTCGGGGATGCCTTAACAAAATTCTGAAGACGTTCCAGACACAAAACGAAAGTGTCAGTAGTCATCCATCCTGTTTCGTGAAACAAGCCCAAGGACCTTGGAGGTAAACTATCTAAAAGTTCTTGCTTTTTATTTTTTTCTATGGAATATAATAGCGGAAGCGGGAAATTTCATAGCACACATGCAGCTGACGCACGTTACATGCTGACTTCTCTCAGCGCTCGTAAAAGATTCTACCTGTCTTCTTCCGGTTTTTGCAAAAAATTTTGGAGGTCTTTGCACTGTCAAGCAATCACTTTCATCTATATTGTAAATAGGACGAAAATCAATTTTATCCCTTTCTATGGTAATTTCTAAAGCGTCAAAAGAAATTTTCTATTTGTATTTTATTGAACACCATTGCCCTAGCAGCAACCACCGCTTCAGGTTGTCTTAGCAATATTTCAGGATGCCTAATGCTGAATCTTCTTATACATCCTCGTCCTGCACTGCAATCTTTAAATCTATTTTGGAATAGCGTATTTAGTAGCAAATTCGAATACCAGTTTCTTTCTTTGGTAGTTATCCCAAACAATCTGGACTCTAACAACAATAAATACTGGACAAATTTTCTTTCCTCCTCCTCGCTAAATATAGTTGAAAAGCGCCCCACAACCATCTAACAGCCAGCCGTTAGCTTCTTTATTGACATCATTTCCTCTTCATCTTAATGTGTTCTAAGGGACATCGAATAGTTTAGCGGCTTTCAAACATTGCATTCCACCATTTCTTACTAAGAAACCCTGTATAATATTGTCTCCAGCAGTCGACTTGTTGTTAAGAGTCTTCATGAATATCAGCATTTCTTCAGTTTTGATCGATTGATTAATCAGCCATGGAAAATCGACAATGATGTCAAAAGATTTGGTAATTTTTGCAGATGAAGAGTACATTAATACGAATTTGTCTTAAAAGTGGTTAACTATAACTTAAAGACAGGTATATTCACAACCTTGGAAATGGCAAAAATAAGGTGAGAAACGAAACTAGACGGTCTAGGGTTAATACGTTGGTTTATGGTGTGTTGGATATCGTGCAAATAGTTTCTATTGATTAAGGTGTTGGTAACATGGTTGATTTCTTTGGTTAAGGAATTTGGTTCAGATATAAAGAAGGCTCTTTGGACCCTGGTTTACTGAGAGTTCATTTATTTATAACGACCAATATATATAAATAATAAAGAGACAAAGGTATCACAAATTAACAATTAACATTAAAACTTCTCTTTTTGTAACAATTATCCCATAAGACCAAGCACTATTTCTCCAAGAAAAGAAATATTATTATTTCATATGTGGCGATTTAATATTTTGCCGTCTTGCTCAATATTGTTTGATATCTAACATGAAGGATGTACAATATTTGGTTCGTAAAGCGACTTTGATATAAATTAAAATTATGTGACATTTTTATTTAACTTCCTAGTTTGCCCAAGATTTTAATAATCTCCTCCTTTTTAATAAATAATGTAGTCTAATAATGCCATCTTAGTTGGTGTAAATTCATCGTACTTCCATTTTTAATTCTTCATTAATATTTCCATAGCACAGGAATTATTCGTCGCGCTGCGCAAGTTACTTTTTATTAGAGTTACGTTATACAAACTTTTAATAGAATGCATCGTTTCACGTAGTAACAAACTACATGAAAAAGTTTTACTTTTTATACCGAATTCTCGTTATTTTCAAGAGCGCTTCTTATTAATTTCAAAATTAAAATGGAATCTTTTGTTCCCGAATTTCCGTCTTTTTTCTTACTTTACTATATTTACACTTCATATCAAAAGTCATTCATTCTAATTTAGTTATTACCTTTGAAAAATTCTTCATCAGTAAAAACACACAACACTCTCCAAAAAATGTCACAACCATATAGCGTGAAATAGCTTGTGTTGAGGAACGGTGCTAATGATTAAGGCCATCGTGTAAGTAGTGGGAATATAAACAAGTTCTATTTCGTCTTAACATACAAAGTTTTATTTTCCTGCTTACTTTTGTCATGAATTCGATTACTGAGTTGTGTATTTTTTTTTGAGATCCAAAGGGAATTGGGATTTCATACCGAATATCTGCCGAAGGATCAAAGATACTGAAAAACTCCATGATCACTAAAGAATCATATGAATAAGGCAGAAAAAAAAGGAATATTATCCTGCACCATAACAAGTCCAGAGCGCATTGTAACAACATAACGATGAAGACAGTAGCGAGCCTGAAATTTACGGTTGTTTCTCACTGGATCGATTTACGCGTGGTTTTTCGCAAAATGATCAGTACTGTCCGGAGAAGGTTCAAAGCTATGGAAATACGCGATCTGATCAGTAGAAAGAAAATTAGGGGCCTAATAATATAATATCAATAGTAGCAGTACTATTATTTAAACGTAGATGGTGCCACGAAACAGTACTTCTCACCTTAATGTTCTATGTGAAAAAATGTCAATTTGAATCATCAAAGACATTGTATATCCAAGAGCATTGCAATGAACTTAAAGTTGAGTACAACACAAAAACATTTTCAATAATATAAAATACTATCCAAAATTGGGTGTGGAGAATACAATACAGGTTTATATACTTGTAGAAGTATCTCTCTAGAGACGTAGGCGCGGGTTTCATTGATACGCCACAACTGAAGAGATACTTTCACAATTCAACAAACCTTACTATATTACAGAAGTTATTAAGAGAGAGATCGTAGAAGAACATTTAGCGCTGCTCATTGACGAACGTTAAACTAACTATCACTGCCCCAATAACAAGTGCAAAACTAAGCCAGGTGCTTCCATCTGACGGATGCAATCGCAACTGCCGAAGCTGTATTTTTTCGGACAAACGAAATGCGTATGTAACAAAGTAATTTAGAACGTGCTTGAACAGGTAAAAACTCACCAATTTTCTATAAAACGAAAACATTTTGAATCATATAAAATATATAATAATAAATAAATAAATAATAATATAAAAAATATATGAACATGTATTGTGTTCTCCACACCCGATTTTTAATAATATTTTATATTATTAAAAACGTTTTTGTTTTATACAAAGTTAGTGACGTTTTACCTACTGAAGTATGTTTCAAATTACTTTGTTGAATACAACAGTAATTGCAATTTATGTAATCCAAAACACAAAAATAATAATGTATATGTCAATATCCAATTTTAACTAAATACAATAATTGATATCAACCTTCCAATTGTGTTTATTTATGCTCACATCTAGCAATGGCAAAGCATTGCCAGGTTCAGCTAGTTACCAATAAATTATTATTATGGAATTTTATAATATAATTACGAGAAAAATTAAACTTAGTTTTTAAGAAATCCTATATTAATATACTAGAATAAATTGTATTAAATTGTATGTATTTCTTAAACGTTATGTTAAATATATGCGCTCGTTTTTAAATATATTGCTGTGAACTTTGCTTTCAATGAATAATTGTGTGGGCAGTTACGCAAGCATAATTTTGTTGAGACTCTGTATAATCTTAGGGTATCTCAGGGCTGTCTTTTTGGTTCTACACAACTAGGGCTAGCGTCATAAGTAAATGCAAAGAAATAATACAACAGAAGTACTTGTTTAAAAATATTTTATTGTTTGTTTGTATTTTCACGTCTCATTTTTGTTGTAACTTAAAATATCTCATTCTTTACCTATATCTTAACCTATCAATGCAACTTTAATATATAAATATTCTTTTGTGAATCACGCACGGATAATATTGGAGTTTTGATTCTGATTCAAAATGAATCTCGCAAACAAAGAGTCTTGAGGATTGCACTCGCAAGAGGGGGTATTTGTGCAAATGCTGAGATTAGTGCTCAAAGCCTATCTCTGACTGAAATGTGGGTCTCTAGTCCCTACTGATAAGTTTCTACCAAGCGAGTGTGCTATCCAGCGCCTATTTACGTGGAAGCAAGTCCCTACAGAATAGGACGCTTATCGTCACACTGTATAAATATTTTCTTATTTTCACGCCTATTGCTGAATGTTTTGAATTTAAAATTTTAAATCAGCACAGATATTTCGAGAATATCCAGGGAACACAAATTCCTCTTCATCAAACTCAGATAGGTGGCCTAAGGTACACTGTAATTGTGTATTTATGACTAATTAATTATTTAAAATAATGATCCGCATGCCCCTTTTACTAATTTAATTAACTTTATATACAATTTTGTCGTGTATAAAGTTTTACTTACTCAAAGTTAAATCGTGCATACAAAAGGTTTGAACTCCTCCTGGTATATTATTAAACTTTTATAATAATTATGAGAATAATAATGATAACTATATTAATGATTAAAATGAAATTAAACTTAATCTTAGTTAAATTTAATTAAACAGGCTAAAAATTTTAGACTATATCAAAATTAAAATCTTTGAAAGGAATGTAGCGCAATAAGTCAGTTATTCTTAGTGAACGTCGAAGTTATATTGATGAATCTCGAAAATATATCAGTGAATGAGTCCTTTTCTCGGTGCTGGTCCTATTTATCCCCTTGCGTTTTAGTTTTCTTCAAACTTCTTCCCCACTTTATCTTATTTATTTCTTATCTAATTTCCATATTTATTTAATATTTTCATCCCTGTGTATTATTATTTATCCTGGATGGTTTTATTTTTTCAATCTCCCTACGCTGTCTCGCTGTTTATATATCTTTCCTTTTTGTTGTTATTTTAATATTTGTAAATTTTATTCTGGAATAGTGAACTTTTAATCTCGTCTTCCCAGAACAGCATGAATTTTTCGCGTCCAATGTTGCTTGCTTTACTTAGAATCCATGTCTACACAGGATCTTCGCTTTCACGTAGTATTTTCTTTCTCCTTCTTCCCTTGGGTTTGTTCTTATGGTGTCGTCTTGTCCTTTGCTCCCATTCGCATGCCTGTCATACATCCACGTTGTCATTGAGCATGCGTCTCTGACATGTCAACGTTGTTTTGTTTACATCGTGATATGACTGCATAAATTACTTTTATTTGTATTTTATGCTGTTTGTTTACTTCTTTGCTACTAATATTCTTGTTGTTTTAGATTTTACTGGTCCAGATCTCCCTCTTGTATGGCTTATACAATGAGTTTTTCTTATATTTAAAAATAGCCTTGGGCGTCTTATGTCAATGCATCCATTTTGACAAGGTTATATTTAGAAAATTAATATAAATAATTAAAATTAAATATGGTTACTAACGTTATTACTGTACAAAGAGGAGATTATTTTATAACCTTTTGTAATCTTACTGGTGTGTATAGCATGTTTTATTACTTTACTTATATTTTCAGTATTTAATAATCAAATTAACCTAAAATTTATTCATATAACGTCACATGTTTACATATCAATTCTTGGAAATATACATCTAAACTTTTAATACTACATTAATATATGATATACGAGGTGTATTTAAAATGCACAAGCTCTGTTGATTTCTTTTCTAATTTGTTCTTGCTTATTCAGTTATGTTTAATTAATTTATACGTTATTAATTCAATTTTTTAATTTTCACGCTCGGTCAATTTCACAGCAATATGTAGAAACAACCTACCCCGATTGTAGAATCCATTATCACAGGACATGAAACAATGGTTCTGTAATGTAGTCTTCTATCCAAAAAGGAGTCGATGAAAACCTCGCCTCATCAAGACAAAAGTTGTTCAATCAACGGGAAAGATTAGTCGCAATATTTTGTAATTGTACGTGAATTTTACTGATTGATTTTAAATATCACAATCTAAACGTTGGCACAATACATCCTCGTGTGATACATAAATTGGGAAACAATATCCGTGAAAAAATGTCGAATAAAATTCTTAAAATGTTTTCGATAACAATGTAACGGGTGTTCATTTGAAAAGTCAATCTAGTAGCATGTGATTTACTAAGAACATTTTGAAGTATGTCGTAAATTAAAATTTACTACTTAACCTGCGAAGTCGTATATTTTGACAGTTTCATACATACAAATAAATAACAAATGTGATTGACATTATCAAATGTCATTTGGATTTTCGTTTACGGAACAACAAACACATACTAATATATATGCGTCTTATTCTATCAAAATTTCAAAGTAACCTAGATTGACTTTTGAAATGAACACACGTTATATGCTTTGTAGACCTGTATACAGGATATTCCACGAGAGCCGTTCGTTAGAAGTGTTCGTTGTTAGAAAAAACTTAGAATTCTGAAATTTTGGGTTCCAGGGTTATTCAAGATTCTCTTTCATTTTAAAATATTTTCAAGATCATACTACTTTCGGTTATACCGGAAGTCGCCATTAACTTCCTTATTTTAAATGGAACACCCAGTATATTATTTCATTTTTGGATTCTTGAGAAAATTTCATAGTGGGTTTTCATAGGTTTCCCTATACTTATTTTCAATTTTTTCTTAGATATCTTCTTAGATTTTTTTGAAAATTTAGACAGATGTAGCCCTGTTTTGAGCATTGCGCCCTTTAACCAATTTCGATTAGTGGAAAGCGTTTCTGGGGTAGACGGAAGCACAGGAATGATACTTTCGAATGCCATATTGACAACTGATTTATCGCATACAGGGTATCAAAAATTTAATAACCAATTACATCATTTTAAAAGTTAAAAAAGTTCGGTTTTCCAAATGGTACACCCTGTATTTTATTGGATGGTCGGATGCAGAATTTGATTCTGCATCGATTTGCTATAACATTCCCTATACCTATTTCCAGTGGTTTATTGGAATATTCTTCAACATTCTCCATTATAAACTGTACTTAAGCAAGTTAACAAAATCCCTAGAACTGTAAGTAGATACCTCGTATCTGTACGATGATACTGCTTTGACATTAAATCAACATTGTTTCAATTCCTGTCAAAATCAAGGCTTACTAGGTAGAACTTTTGGAGTTTGATCACCTTTTGATAAAAATATGGATTAACAATAAAACCACTGGAAATAGGTATAGGGAATGTTATAGCAAATCGATGCAGAATCAAATTCTGCATCCGACCATCCAATAAAATACAGGTTGTCCCATTTGAAAAAACGAACTTTTTCAACTTTTAAAATGATGTAATTGGTCATTAAATTTTGGATACCCTGTATGCGATAAATCAGTTGTCAATAAGGCATTCGAAAGTATCATTCCTGTGCTTCCGTCTACCCCAGAAGCGCTTTCCACCAATCGAAATTGGTTAAAGGGCGCAATGCTCAAAACAGGGCTACATCTGTCTAAATTTTCAAAAAAATCAAGATATCCAAGAAAAAATTGAAAATAAGTATAGGGAAACCTATGAAAACCCACTATGAAATTTTCTCAGGAATCCAAAAATGAAATAATATACCGGGTGTTCTATTTAAAATAAGGAAGTTAATGGCGACTTCCGGTATAACGGGAAGTAGTATGATCTTGAAAATATTTTAAAATGAAAGAGAATCTTGAATAACCCTGGAGCCCAAAGTTTCAGAATTCTAAGTTTTTTCTAACCACGAAAACTTCTAACGAACGGCTCTCGTGGAATACCCTGTATGCTACTAAATTAAATTTCCTATATTGATTAATTTAATATTTCATACGACTCATTTGTATCTATTATGTACAACATATACACTTAATGTTATTAGGGTATTAGATATTATCATTTTTTTTTGTTTTTTGTCTACCACTTATTTTCTTCGATATGGATCAAGTTAATTCCTCTGGATCAAATATGTATGTTAATGTATTCAATTTCCGATATCGATTTATTTAATACTTCATACGACTCATTTGTATAATTATGTTAAGTGTATAAGATATACACTTAACATAATTATGGTATTATGAATAAGCATATGCTGCTTTATATGTACATAACAATCTATTACCTTGTAAGAAAATATTGTAAACCAACTATAGAATATAGTTCTGGAGTGCGCCAAAAAAAAGTAACATAAAAATTATTCAAACTTATCAAAATTAGGTGCTAGATACATCTTCGTGAATTAGGAATTATAACCTATGGTCTGTTCGCACCTCAGAAAACCGTACAGGCTCTTGTGCGACTGTATGTACCCTTCCTGATTTTAGAATTAACGCATGCAACTCTATTATTTGCTAGTAGGCATGCTATGTTCTGGGATTTTGTTAAACAATTTGAATAGAGTGAAATTAGCTGCATCATTTTGTTGTCATCTTGTTTGTTGGTGTCAAGACGTCATTATTTGCTATGTTTACTTGTTTATTTTGACCTTGCATTTTATTCTTAACAACATCTCATTATAAAGACAGCTGTCTGTACAACTATTCAGAAATTATTACCTTCTTTAAATGTAAATATTTCGTATTAATGTTCAATGAATTCTTATTTATGATATTTTGGAGCAATATGAATATTGTTGAGGTGTTAAGGTGACCTGAGGAAGTTTTTGATAACTGAAGCCCGGCATTCTCAGTTAGCTGAAAGAGGCGTTGGCCAGCGAAAGGTCATCACAGTTCTTCTAGAATTTTTTTCAGTGTACAAGCTATCCCGTATAGTTATGTTCAAATTTTATGAGTGTAAAGTAGACTTCATTTCAAGTAACAAGAACGCAAAACTTGTCTATCCATTTTTATTTGTTTCAAAGTTACAGATCTATGAATGTGATTGTCAGATCATGTAAAAAAATGTAATCCTAAAGTCAATACAAACTGTTTTTATTTAAAAAAAGTTATACGATTCAATAACAGGCCTGTGATTGTTAACGTCGCATAATAAAATGTTATCCTAAAATAAATAAACACGTGTCGTAGTGCATACAGTAATTTCTTGGAGATCTACAAAAAAGAGTACTGGAAATTTATTTATGATAAAGAAGGTTCTTACTTATTTCGTAAGTGCTGAACCGTGAATACCATACAATAAACAAATGTTCAGATGACTGTTAACGTTGCATTTTTTAATAGAGGATTACATTACGTTTCAGTTCATACAACAGCTTATTAGTGAGTGGACACGTTTTCTTTATTCAAAATGCCTTACCGATTTTCTTCTCAAGAGTATGCCGACATGCATTTTGTGCATGGCTACTGTAACGGCAGTGCACGTCAAGCAGTTATTGAATACCGACATCGGTTTCCCGATAGGGACATTCCTCATTACAGAACGTTTCTGGAAGTACACAGACAATTTCGGGAATGCGGACTGCCTAATTATCTTTTCGACCGAGGAGTAAATTTGCCAGCAGACTAGAGGAAGAAGCAGTAGCTATTGTTACAAGGGATCCAACTCTCAGTGTACGTCGAATAGCTAGATAACTAGGAGTGCCACGAACAACAGTTTGGCGAATTTTAAAACGTGAGAGCTTATATCCATATCACTATCGCAGGGGACACGGTTTGCTTGAGGCAGACCACTATGCTCTTCTAGTTTATTCTACCTGGATATTAAAACAGTCAAGGCTTCATTTTAACTTCTGCAGAACAGTCCTCTGGACAGATGAATCTACGTTCACGAGAAGTGGTGTTACAAATCTGAGAAACCTGCACAGGTAGTCATCAGAAAATCCCAAAACTTTACGCCCATCTAAATTTCAACATGAATTTTCTATTAACGTTTGGGCGGCCCTACTCGATGACTTGTTGGTTCTGTCGTTCTTCCTGGTAGGTTTAATGCGGACAATTACCTTCAATTTCTTATTGACGAACTGCCAGGTCTTTTAGGGGATGCCCCACTGAATGTTCGACGGGACATGTGGTTTCACATGAATGGGGCACCACCGCATTTCGGAATTGCTGTCCGAAATTTGGTTAACGTCAATTATCCTAGATGGATTGGTCGAGGTGGTCCTGTTGCTTGGCCACCCAGATCACCCGATCTTAATCCCTTTGACTTTTATTTATGGGGGTACATGAAAAATTTAGTCTACGCGCAAGTTTCGAGCACAAGAGAAGAGTTGTTGGATCGTATTCACCTGGCTGTCGAGCAAATCCGACAAAATAAGTATGAAATTCGGATAAGTACTTTTTCTGTTGGCTTACGGGCACAAGTCTGCATTCAACAAGGAGGTGGACATTTCGAAAATATTATTAATTGAACTTTTTTAAATAAAATCAGTTTTTAGTGACTTTAGGATTACATTTTTTTCATGATCTGACAATCACATTCATAGATCTGTAGCTTTGAAGCAAATAAAAATGGATATATAAGTTTTGCGTTTTTGTTACTTGAAATGAAATGTACTTTACCCTTCTAAAATTTGAACATAGCAATACGGGACAGCTTGTATAACGCTTTCAATAATATCTTAATTTTGGCGTCCAGTTTTTGTACTGCTATTGACCATAATAACTATCCTGCGTCCCACCCTTTAGACAACAATTTTTTCAGAATTAAGACACTCAATCAACAGATACTGTCCCGCGTATTACGTTCACAATACCTTACACCAAGAACTCTATTACCTTTATTACGAACAAGCGCTCTGGTTGGTGGTGGTTGCTAATAACAACATGGAATTATTTGCAATAAATAATTTGTGAAGTATTTGGTGAAGTGTCATCAAAGGCCCAAGACGTGTATGATAATGCTGAAATATATTACAACTTACTCACAACAACGTTCTCCTTAAAGTTTGTATTTATTATTTACAAGAAAGAGATTGAGCGTTGATATATTTTAAAGTAATTAAATAAAATTAATATACACAAGGAGCGGTAAATAAATAATTAAAAATTAAGACACAAATATATACTGAAAAGAATGTTAAATTAAGCAGCAAATTAAATGTGAATTAATTGTGATTAATATAAAATAACCTATGTATCGGACAATACAGAGTTACCTTTGAGTTGCGATGATGTTCGTCGGCCACGAGGTGTGCGAAGATATACTCGGACAAGTATGGAGAGCGATGTTTGGCCGGAGGACGAAGAAATTAATTAGTTAAATCAATTAAATTAATGTGGATTAGATTAAAAGAATAATATATATAGAGCAATACAGATTACCTTAGAAGCGAAGAAGGCCGGGCGGCGTGTTACATCATGCTGGACAGCACGTGAAGTAAGATCTGTATCTTACGAAGGTTCTAAGCAGAAGACCAAGTTCGTGTAGAAACGAACACTCGTCTAGAAAAAAAGATTTGTTTATTGCCCATGAGCTGGAGAAAGGGATCGAATTAATCAAAAGCACGAGCTGAAAAGTTGTGATATCGATGACACAGGTATCATTAAAATATCCTTTGTGAGACAAGTTTTAAAACGATACGCGACACAACATATAATAGAAGACGTACGTAACTAAATTAACAACTTAAGATTAAAAGCGAAATGTAAAATGAAATTCAAACGATCGTCAAATGCTTGCTTGACCGTTCAAGGCAGGTAGATGTCGAAGGGTCTATCGTAGTTCGATGACAAAAGAAAGGCAGGAAAATTTCTAAGTGAAGTTTAATATTTTAAAATGCGAAATATATTTAAGTAAATAAATATAATTTAAAATAAATTAAAATATTCTACAGAGTTAGTCAAAAGTATGGAATTGACGGTTTATTTGCGTAATTATGAACTTTATAACAAAATGTCTTTAATAAAAGTTTTTTTACTAATTATTGTCCATTTCTTAGCCTACTCGTTGTTTTCTGTATGTCAACACATTTCCATGGAAACGTTTTTTTTCTCAATTGGCAAACATGTGTTTTTTTTGCTGATAGACATTTTGTTATAAAGTTCATAATTACGGAAATAAACCGTCCATTCCATACTTTTAACTAACCCGGTATATATGCGAAGTGTAACACCTTCCTTTAGACAATAAATTAGTTATTTTTTACCTGAATACATATTCTTCGTTTAGTATTTAATATATTTCAAAGATTTAATCCTTTTATTTAAATATTAAGTAAAATTTTACAGACCACCTCATTGTTTTTCTTTTACTACTATTTTTCTTCAGATTTCTACATGTTTTGGACATCAAAGGTCCAGAACATCATAAATTAATAATTAATAATTTCACGTTAGAACGCTACATATAACTAGGATCGTCGCCACTAAACATTCATTTTCACAAACAATAAGTTCAACTTGGTAACAATGTATGGCTACAACGTAGAGTACAATACAGTAATTTTGATACTGAACTCTATGTTTTTATTTTTTTTATACAACTATAATACAGTGCATTCGTAAAGTATCGGATAAATTCAATGAAAGTTAAAAGGGAAGCTTTTCAAAAAAATCCTCGGACCCGTCGATTTTTATTTTTAATTTAGAGTTTTCTTGCGTGAAACTGAAATATACAGGGTGTTTCCAAAAAAAACGCGATTTGTAACCTCATTGACAGTAATCGGCCCCTTATGGATTCATGAAATCGTTAGTGAAGTACAAATAAGTCACGGTAGTGCGTATTCCATTATTACTGAGCATAAGAGTTTCCGCAAAATTTGTTCGAGATGTGTTCCAAGGCTTTGAGAAATTATCAAAAACAGATCCGAACAGACAATTGCCAAAGACTCCTGAATCGATTTCAACGAGCAACAAACAATTTTCTGCATAGAATAGTGACAGATGAAGAAACATGGATTTATCACTATGCACCCGAATCCACAATGGCGAGTTTAGTGTGGCAAAGGAGTGAAGCCTTGTGAAAGTAAAAACACGTTTAGCCGGCAGAAACAAGAGGCACAAGCAACCAATAAATTGCTGCATAATTGCTGCATCACAACGTCAGATCTCACACGGCTGAACTAACTCGAGCTAAAATGAACCAAATCGACTGAGAAATTCTAGAACATCCTCCCTACAGCCCAGGTCTTTCCTTATGCGACTTTCATTTGTTTGGGTTGTAATAACTCGATATACGGTCATGTGTATGCGTAACACTTTGGCAAGGCGACAGCCTCGCCTTTAATACAAAACATTAACGTGTTATCCAAACACGACCTTACTCCGTATTTGTTGCATACACAAGGCTATGCATCAGGGTTGTACATTTGTTCTAGAAACAACTTGTAAGTAAGACAAGGATCTTCTCTGATATGTATAGGCGATAGTTTAAGTCATAGAGATAGTAACAACCAGTCAGTGGTACGAACTGTGGGTACATCTTAATAACCACGTTCTACCCTGTCTTAGTTGAACTAAGTATAATGTGTATATCTTGTAAATAGTATTGTTATTCATTTTATAAGCGTTGATTAATTATAGTATGTAAACCGAACTTCGAATGTGTATCATTTAATTCTCAGCTCAGCCTCGAACCTGCACAACAATGTGGCCGCACAAACGGCCCACATTACATAGCGATCCTCCAGTTACATAGGACTTTACATGGCGATCACTGCTAGTCGCTTAAAGCCGTAAGCGCACATTACATGGCGATTCCTGCCTACCTTCATCCAGCCTACCTACGGTCATTACTGTTTGTCATTACCGAAACAAACAAGCCGCCAAATATAACAGTTTGCATAGACGGTAAATATACCGAAGTACACAAAAACCGCCTCAAACATTATCATGCATAAGATAAGAACAGAGATGTTATTTAGAACATTATTAAGTTAAGTAGAAGTATGTTAATAGGAAATAAGAAACTTGTATATAATAAATGAACAACTATTCTTAAGGTTTAAATAATGCATGTCATATTATTACTTCCAACATTACTTACAAACTTTTTATCACTCAAACTTCTATCAGTTCTGCGATATGGCATAATACATTGAGGATGTTCGTCGTCGAGTCAAAGAATATTCTTAATGCAAAAAAGAGCGATGCGTATAATTTTCGGCCTAAAGACAGCAAAGTCGTACAGGGCTTTGTTTGAGGGACATAAAACTTCTCACTTTCTATGACTTACACATACTGAATGTACTGTGCTTTGTGCATAAGTATTACGCCAATTTTAATAAAGAGAAGCTAGATCATACATTTAACACGACGCAGGATAATTATTTGTTACAATCGAAACGTAATACTTTCTTTTACCAGAAGGGATTAGAGTTTAGAGGGTGTATCCTCTACAACAAATTACCAAAAGAAATAAAAGCAATTAACAGTTTTTATTTATTTAAGAGAAGTGTCAAGGAATGTTTACTGCATGTTCATTGTTACACAATAAATGATTATTTGGCAGCATTTCCATAAGATTCACCCATAATATAATTGTAACTATTCCATATTGTTTGACGTTTTCCAACATGTTATCGTGCTGTATATATATTTTCTTGTATTTTGCTGTACGAAGCATGTCTTCGAAATAAAGTTATTTTTATTATTATTATTATTATTATAAAATTAACCAAATCCACTGTGAAATTCTAGAACATCCTACCTACAGCCCAGATCTATCCCCATGCGACTTTCATTTGTTTGGGCCACTGAAGAAAATACTAGACGAACACTATTTTCAAAGCAATCAAGAAGTAGAGGAGTTTGTGAGCAATTGGCTGTTGACACGGTCTCACACTTTTTATGAAGACACTCTCCGCAAACTCCGCAAACGCTGGGAAAAATGTCTAAACGTTGAAAGAGACTATGTATAAAACCAATAAACCTGTTATATAATTTTATTTTAATCTAATAAATTATTAAAAACAAAGTCCGGTTTAAATTTGACTCCTGATCCTCGTATAAACACTATTTACGAAGCATAATTGTCAAGTCAACTATATAGTTAAAAATTACTTCGTATAAATATTTGCATTAAATACAAATTACACTGCTAATTCGAGCCAATTTATGAAACGACCAAACGCTTTAAAATATTATATTATTAGAACAATTGTTTAGTACCCGCAACAGGAGATTGGACGTAAAGAGAGATTCATGACATAATTAAAAAAGTTGAATGTTATAAAGTTTATGATTACAATTCCGTAATGGTAAAACGTTCAGCGGCAGAATTTTAATCAATCTGAGTTAACATCATTGTTTTACTAATATATTAAACATTATAACAAGTCTTCATTTGAAAAGTCAATCTAGTAGCATGTGATTTACTGAGAACATTTTGAACTATGTCGTAAATTAAAATTTACTACTTAACCTACGAAGTCGTATATTTTGAGAGTTTCATACATACAAATAAATAACAAATAATAGGTATTTATTGAAAACTATATCAAATGTTGAAAATATTGTCCTGCAAGATCAATGCACTTTAAAATCCTCCGTTCAAAATTTCTGATGATATTCTGCAACATTACTGGATTGTTATTAATTTCCATGCATTTCTGTTCAATTCTCTGTAGCATATCATTCAAATTCAATAGAGGTGTTTGAAATATGTTATTTTTTAGACAAGGCCACAAAAAGAAGTCGCAAGGTGTTAAATCGCATGAACGTGCAGGCCAGGCAATTTCAGTATTTCGACTAATTATACGCTCATCAAAAAATTCTCTTTAATAATCCAAAGATTCTGCAGTACAGTGACAAGGTGCTCCGTCTTGTTGGAAATATGCATTTTGAAGTTCATCATCATGCAACTGATTGACAAATGGTTGTAAAATTTCCGTACGGTACCTTTGAGCAGTTAATGTTCCCTGAAGAAATATTGGTCCAATAATTCGCCTTTGGCTTATAGCTGCCCAAACACCAATTTTCTCTGGATGTAGCTATTCTTCATTAATTACATGTGGATTTTCACTACTCCAAATTCTTGTATTTTGTAAATTTAGGTATCCCTTTTTATAAAACCATGCTTCATCAGTAAAGATGACTCTTTGCGAGAGTTCTCCATTATTGTTCATATTTACAAACCAATTACAAAACTGTAGTCTACGTGGGTAATCAATTTCTAACAATTCTTGTACTGCTGTGACACAGTATGGATAAAGTTGCATATCTTTTTTTAATAACTTGTGAGTTGTACCAACAGAAAGGTTTATTTGTTGACTCAAATGTCGAACAGATGTTTGTGGTTCAGTTTCCATTATTTCTTCAACACGATTGACAACTTGAGGTGTACGTTTCTTAACTGCCCGCTGCCTGATTTTCTTAAGAGACTACCAGTTTCAGAAAAAAGTTTTGAAGTTCTATCCAAAGTATTCTTAAATTGTATATAATCTATTACAAAATGTGGAAACTCAACTTGAAATTCTACCATGCAATCTTGAACTGAATAAATCCATAAACCATCAATTTTATTACCACTTCGAAAATAAGCCTGGACTAAAAAAATTTTATGGTCTAAAGTGAAAGCCATTTTAAGCAATTTATTTAAACCAGAATCGACGCACGATTATTTTATGCACTAACTGATATTTGTGATTGACATTATCAAATGTCATTTGGATTTACGGAACAACAAACACATACTAATATATTTGCGTCTTATTCTATCAAAATTGCAGAGTAACCTAGATTGACTTTTCGAATGAACACATTATATATATTTCATAAATGAATGTAACAGTCGGTTTTTAGTGAAATGTTGTTTAAGTAATTAATTAGGCAAATTAAAGACACTTGCTCAGTTTCACTTGTTTATTAGTTTTTTACTCTAACATTTGTTTCTGTCTATTCGACCATTCTCAAATAGTTTACTCAAATAAATTAAGGGATCCACTTCCAATGTCTCTGGTGATGTGGACCATTTCTAAAAAGGTTTTTTTTGGTTACTTTCAACGTCTAAGATCGAACGTCAACAAAATTAAATGTCAAGGTCAAATGCATGGTCCACCAGTGAAAGTTATATATACTGGGTGTTAAAAAAAGTTGTTCGGAAATTATGCCCACTAACGGTTCTCATTCATATAAAGAAAAAAGTCTTATTAAACCTAGGTCCTAAAACCAGTCGTTTCTGAGTTATAATTGATTTTACATTTTTTTCATCGAAAGCATAACTAGACTTTTGCTTATGTTACCCATGCACTATAAATGTGTATCCTAGCTTTTAGTTTTCATTATTTACTGCCATGGCATATGTAATATCGATCTCGCTTTTGCTGTATGTTAAATTTGAATAGATATACGAATGCAGAAATTGCAGACATTCACTTTATGTATTTTGCCTAGTGATAATTTTTTTGCAATAGAATTGTCTTAAGAAGGGTTGAAGAATATCCAGGTATTAGCAACTGTATCCTTATCTCCTTCAATAAGTGCAAGCACTAACCACTCTTGACTACATTTCGCGAAGTGTGTTTTACCAGAAAATTGCAGAAAATCCTATCTTTCCTGCTATAGTTTTAATCGGCGATAAAACTGCATTTACTAAAGACGGCATTATTAATTTTCATAATAGTCACGTTTGGGCGGACGAAAATCCTCACGCTCTTGTGGAATCAAGGAGTCAGCATAGGTTTTCTGTTAATGTTCGGCTTGGTATTCTAAACGAGCGACTGATAGGAGCAGCTTTTCTTCCTAATCGCTTAAATGCTGGAATTTCTGCGAAACACTTTGCCAATATTATTAGAAGATGTACCCCTTCAGGATAGGTTACAGATGTACTTTATGCATATATAATGGCACGCCTGCACATTTCGCACACATTTGTAATTACTTAAATAATTAATTTAATGCTGGATGGATAGGATGAGGGAGTCCAAAAGCTTGACCACCTAGTTCACCTGATTTTAATGCGCTAGACTTTTTTGCTTAAGGTTACTTAAAGTCGTTAATTTATTCCACACTTGTCAATGGTATAGAAGATCTCTAGCGACGAAGACAAAACGCATGTGAGGCAATTCGCCACTCTCCAGGAATCTTCGAAAGAGTACGAGATTCTTTTGTGCTTAGATGTGAAGCATGTTTGCCCATGGAAGGAGGTCATGTCGAACATTTAATTAAAGCATCGCTTGTTGAATTGTTATAATTTTTGTATGTATCCTATTAACAGAACATTTAGTGACTAAACCGCTTTATTCAATAACAATATTGTTTATATCTCCGAAACGGCTGATTTTAGGACGCAGGTTTATTAAGACTTTTTTCTTTATCTTAATGAGAATCAGTAGTGGGTAACATTTCCAAACGACTTTTTTTTAAGACCCTGTATATATCTGGTGATGTTCTCGCAGTTGAATTATGAAATCATTGTTTCTCGGGTTCTTCGCCGCGTGTGAGATATGTAATGAAAAGAACTCATTTTCACGACGTTTCAACAAGATCGCACTCGTTATCTTCTGGAGTTGGTCGAAGTTGGATCTCGTTGAAACGTCGAGAAAATGAGTCCTTTTCAGAACATATCTCACGTGTCGTTTTTAAAAACGTCCACCCCCACTACTCAAGTAATTGTCAGAATACATTTGTCATTGACGTTTGACGGAACATGATGTCCTTGCTAGGGGATCATAACGATCATAACACGGTCAGAGGTTAGAATTATCTGACATTTGATGTAAAACCAAATACAAATCTCCCCACTACTTCTAATCCTGCGCGAACTTACCCCTCCTCGCGCCAACTTAATTGGCGTTTGCTATATATATTTAAAATAATCTTACATGTTTCGGCAATGACTGCCTTTCTCAAAGAATTTTAAATTAGAAATGACAGTATAATAATTAATTAATATATTGTCAAGAGCATGACATAGTTTTGAGTGATCGACGAACCATAGTGCACGAATAAGTTGAGGCCACATGCATATCACAAGGTACAATGTTTTTAATTTTACACGAAAAATTGGGTTTGAAAAAACCTCGGAAGATAAATGCCACGTTTAATCTCAGTGGAGAATAAACGCAATCGTATGATCGAATCGGACGCTGATTTGGTACTTTTCTGTTGCAATCCTGACAAATTTCTGCGTCGTTACATAACTGTGGACGAAACATGGATACACTACTATACTCCAGAAACAAAGCAACAATTGAAACAGTGGGTTTTTAAAGGCGAACCGACTCCGAAGAAAGCAAAGACTGTGAAATCGGCCAACAAGATGATGGCCAGTGTGTTTTGGGATGCACGCAAAATCACCTACATCGATTACTTGGAAAATGGACAAATGATAAATGGAGAGTATTATGCAATTATATTGCACCGGTTGAGTGAAGAAATCAAGGCGAAACGTCCTCATTTGGCAAATAAACAAATTATCTTTCACCAAGCCAATGCACAGGTGCACACTTGCGCAGTTTTGATGGCGAAAATCAACGAATTAAAGCTAAAATTATTACAACATCCACCGTATTCCCAAACTGGAAAAAATGGCTCAGCGAAAAATGTCGAAGGAGGAGGTCCTCGCCCAATTTTGAGGACCTAGTTTGAGGACCTATTTCGAGGATCTATTTTGAGGACCTATTTTGAAGATCTATTTTTACGACTTTCCGAAACCCTACTTTTTGGATGCCTTAAAAAGGTTGGAGAAACGCTGGGAAAAGCGTATACATATAAAAGCAGACTATATGAAAAAATGTTAAAAAATTTCCAAAATAATTTGTTTTTCTATTTTTTTCTAATTAATTATTGAACCACCCTTGTGTATAATAGATTAGTTTTTATAACACAGTCTATTTAGAGTAAATTAAAAGCAAATTAAGAGTTTTGTGCTAAAATATATATATTATAATCAGATATTAAACTTTTTCTATTTTGCGTTATGAAACCCAAAACACAGAAATAAATATCATTGCTGTCATTTGATTTTAAGAATTTAAGTATATTTGACAGATATGATATATGTTCGTACTCTACACAAACAACGTATATTGTATACAATTGACACCAAGATATATTAGTTTCTAAGTCACTCATGTTCATATTTTTAAATAAAATATCAAGTAATGTTAACGAAAATTAATAAATAATATGTAATATAATATACTTCGCGGATAGCAAGATTTAAATTTGACAATGTCAAGTATCAATGTGACCAACTGCATGCTTTATATAAAAATTAAACTCTAAACTTCCAAATTAAATATTTTCAATTTATTAATGTAAAAAATGCAAAATAGAAAAAATAGTATAAAAAACTCGTTTCATGAGGCCTTTTGCCGCACTCGCTCTTTAGAAAACTCGCCGCTATCGCGGCTCGTTTTCTAAACTGATCTCGTGCGGCAAAATGGTGCCTTAGGAAACTTGTTTTTTAATATACTATTATAACGTTTTTAAAAGAAAATAATTTATTTTTTTACTTGATTTGAATTTTGAATGATATTAATTACATTTTTATAAAAGAAAACAAGAAAAGACAAAATTATGAAGCTTAAAAGTTTAGGAATTCAATTTTCATTAAAAAAACCTACACACCTGAGATTTGTATTATATTTTAAACTTTACTTCATAATATTTTTGATATCTAACGTGATGTAACTTCATCTTACACTGTAGCAAAGAAAACTTCTTGCATTTCCTTATTTAATGTACATATATTAATATATTTAAATTCCACAAAGTATCACCAATTTAAATAACAACGCTAATGAAATTTAATATTCACATTTTTCATCATAGTTTAGTTAACGAGCTAAATGAATAAATAACTTCTACATTAAAAGCCTCACATGAGCACTATTGATCAGAAGTGCTCTTATTTAGTTGTTTGGTTCAACATAGAAAATGGAAAGTGAAAACTAAACAAGTTTACGAGATAACAATAAAAACAAAAAAAAACAATAGAGTCGAGTATAAACATTTGAAACACTAGGACGAAAAATTATCCGTTGTAATTTTAAAAATGTGTCGGGTGCTTTACAAGGAATAACAATAACATAAAAAGTGCGAGTATGCATAAAACGGGAGGCCGCCTTATAAAAATTGGGATAATTCAGAAACCAGCCGCGTGATAAAAACGTAATCTTAATATCGAAATTTCTTTATACGCCGCAATAAATATCTCACTTTAGTATCATAAAAGTTGACGACAACGGTTAGAGGGAGCGAGTTTTATAAAACAGAAGTACCGAAGACTGAAAACAAAACGAGAAACTAGAAAAGAGGATAAGAAGAAGCAGAACACGAGATCCGACTGTAAATTCGAGTTTTGCGGTGGGTAGAATAGAATTTATGACGGCTAGGAACAGATCACTACCCGTCTTACTTTACTTTTTTAAAAATAGAATATCCATTTTTGTAAAATATGTACTTAAACTTCCTTACTACACTTGTTTTTAATATATCAGTAGCAATAACTGTATTAAGAAATGAAATCAATATAAAGTATTTACTTTTAAAAGGTGTAGGATTGTTTCAGCCTTTATTTAATGAAATTCCATTATAACTATTATCTGGATAAAATAAAACAAGTTTTAATGAATTTCACTACTTTTTACTTTACAAAGTTACGATCATTTCACTCACACAGGAGCTTCGTCAGACATACAGGATGGGCCAGAAAGCAGAGCAGGATTTAACATTTAAATAACTTTGTTAGCCGTAAACCAATATTATTTATACTCCACACAGTAAATGTTTAACATATGGAGATTATGTATGGAAAACAACACCCTTCAAATGACTTCCATTTGCAGCGTCACAAAGTCGTGCTCTTTCGATTGCATTGTTCATAACATTGGTTAAAGTGTGAGGAGTTAATGCTCGAATTTCTGCACGGATATTGTCCTTGAGCTGCTCAAGTGTACGCGGTTTGTTCACGTACCCACGTTTCTTAAGGTATCCCCACAGGAAGTAACCGGGGGCCGTAAGGTCGGGAGAACGTGGCGGCCAATTAACATGGGAATTTCTTGAAATTATCCGCTCACCGAACAGTTGCCTCAGGAGGTTCATTGTGACATTGGCTGTATGTGGGTTGCTCCATCCTGCTGAAGCCACATTTCGGGACGATTTTCTACTGAAGGACGTAAAAAATTATCAATCATATCCCGATATCTCTCACCAGTAATTGTCACACTGTTACCGTTATCAGTTTCAAAGATGTAAGGCCCGATAACTTCTTGCGAGGTCACCCCACACCAAACCGTGCATTTCAGAGGGTGCAGTTGCCGCTGATGAATTCTCCTTGGATTTGCCGTGCCCCAGAACCGACAGTTCTGTTTATTGACGAAACCATTCAGCTGAAAATGTGCTTCGTCAGACATGATAAGTTGATTAATAAATTATTGTTTTCTCTGGCTAATTCTTGAATGCGAATCGCATAATTTCGGCGCAGTTCGTGGTCCACAGGTTTTAGTTCCTACACTAACTGTATTTTGTATGGAAACATCTTTAATTCATTATTTTAAATTCTTCTTAAAGATGTTGGGGACATTCCCAATTCCCTAGAACGTCTTCTCTGTTTCTGGTTCTTCTTCGACACTGGCTCTAACTCTTTCAATGTTCCCTTCAGAGCGAGCCGAACGTGGTCTGCCAGTAGGGGTAAAGTTCATCACAGAACCCTTTTCCTCTAAGTGTGCAATTAGTTTCCGAATCATCGTCGCTGAGGGTCCTTGTCTGACGTTGAAATGGTTGCGATAAGCTCTTTGCGTTAGAATAATAGGCCTGCTATTTTTAAAATATAATTCGACTATTTTTAGTCGTTCTTCCTTAGTGTAATTTGTGTAAATGTAAGTAAAGAAACAAAACCGTTAGTAAACAATATATTTACATGTCAAATTCTACTCTGCCTTTAAGCCCACCCGTTTAACTAACTTATGAACCTAACATTTCTTTACATAAATATACCGTAACAAACACATGTTTCGGATAGTTGATAGTTGAAGAGTTGGGTAGTCTTTATTACTTAAATATCTATGAACGAAAACTTAACAAAAATATTGAACTAGCTACGGTTTATACAATACAGTTCATAAAGTGATAAAAAACTATGTGTCTATATTATTACAAATGAAACAGACATGCAATATACATATCTGTAACTGTAAACATGGAAAATACAACCTCGTATTTTCAGCATTTACTTCTGCTTAAGACACGTGTTTCTGCCATCTATAGGCGTCGTCAGTCAAGCTAGTGAAGCAATGTATACAAATGATACAAATCTTTTAAGAACAGATTTGTATCTGTATATACATTACACTGAAATCGCCTACAAGATAAAGCAAATTTCGTCCTATAAGGTGGCACTATTTAATAAGTGACATCTGACGGACGAAAGAGACTATGTCGAAAAATTCCGTCCGTCAGATGTTACTTATTAAATAGTGCCACCTTATAGGACGAAATTTGCTTTATCTTGTAGGCGATTTCAGTGTAATGTATATACAGATACAAATCTGTTCTTAAAAGATTTGTATCATTTGTATACATTGCTTCACTAGCTTGACTGACGACGCCTATAGATGGCAGAAACACGTGTCTTAAGCAGAGGTAAATGCTGAAAATACGAGGTGTATTGTCCATGTTTACAGTTACAGATGTGTATATTGTATGTCTGTTTCATTTGTAACAAAAGTATTGATATACTTAAACATTTTTGTATGTCTATATTATGTTGAAGAGAGGTAGAGCAGCACTTTGGAAAAAATACAATATATAACAGTCTGAATAATCAGATAAATAAATTAAGTAACGGCGAATTATTAATTTCTAATTGATCATTGAAGATATCAGTTTTCTTTAATTTATGAATTTCTAAGTGTAGTAGTTTAAATTCATTGTTAAAGTTATGATTTGCTAAATTAATATGAGACCCATATTAAGAGTCACTTTTTTTTAATTTCTAAAGGATGAAAAATGTTCTTTGATGCATATTTTTCTTTCTTTAGAAATAATAAATAAATTATTAGAAGTAGTTACAAATTATTTTCTGTTGTAGTTCTATATTTAAATCTATTGTTGCGTTTCAATATACTGGATATCCCATGAAGCTTAAGGATATGTTACTAAAACAACTTCAAATTAAAAATATCTAATGAACAAATGCTCAAAACTCTTTTTAACTGAGCTACATATATTTTAAGTTTTAGATAACTCTACTAATGCATTCTGCATTCTAAGGTATTCTGAACCGCTGTTGATTTCGTTATAAAAAAGTCAGGGTAGCTACGATTTCATCATTTATTATTCATTGTGACAGAAAACGTCAATTCAGTTAATTTAGCGTGTTTATTTCTTTGTGTTACATTAAAATACTCTTAAAAGTATGTTAATTTTTCGAATGAAGAATAAGCAGTTATTCACTTAGTTTATGGATTGTGAAATGGAAATCGACGAGCTGCAGTTGATGAATATCGTCGGTGATTTCCCACCCGTAGAGTTCCTTGTAGAACTATTCTTAACAATATCCATCGATGTTTAAGGGAAGCAGACAAACTTCCTACAGTTACTTGTGAACAACAAGAACTGGCTCAAAAAGAATCAATACTTAATATGGTTGGCATTCAACATTCTACTAGCGTCCAAACAATATCCAACACGACTCAAGGTAGGCCGCATAAGAGTATATAGAACGCAATTTTTAATTGTACAAGCCTTAAAACATGTCAACGATGCAACGAGACTTGATTTTTAGTTCGCTGGTTAGTGAGAAATCGGAGCCTTTGTCGGAAAATATTGTTTAGTGATAAACCCTCCTTCACTCGAAACGGCATCTATAATACCAGGAATTCACATTGTCGAAAACTTGAAAATCCATGGCAAACTAGCGAATCCCATTTTCAAGATAGATTTTCGGTGAGTGTTGGGTGCGGTATTATTGAGGACCATCTCATTGATCCGTTTATAATCGGCATTTCATTTTATATTATTTTTGACACATCCAACACGTGGTAAAAGAAACCTCCTGGATTCATACTTATTTAATTTATAATAAATAAAAATTTGCTTCTCTAATAGCATGTGGATTTTGTTGTACCCAATGATGATTATTTCTTCTATTAAAAATCCTTTCACGGTGAAATTTCGATTGATCTGTACAGATAATTTTAAATAAAATATTTAGTTATAATGAACTTGCTAAACTGAATTCTTCTATCCTGATCTCCTGCACGAAAGGCCTGAACTAACTGAAAAGAATAAGGATGCATTTTATTTTTCATTGAAATCGTTTGATACACATGAAATTCCTACATCCGCGGACCCCGCCGGCATAGAAGAACTGGTTGGAAGCGTATGAAAATATCCCAAAACAACGATTTCATTACCTTCGTCGCCCATAATCGGCTTTGGAACTGTCTTCTTGACTTGAATACCAAAGCGAATAAAATTTTACTCTATTCGCTTGAACAATTTCAATAATTTGAATAGATTCACCATGAATGTAGAATAAATTTAAAATATCTCTATTAGAATAAATATTTAATTCGTCTTACATATTTGTAAACAACATAAAACCAATTAGACACGAAATCAACTTTGTGACAATTTTGACAGATTAAATTTACTTTTCAAGGCTTACTACTACGATTTTTCTTGATAATGCTCAATTTAGAAAATAATCATTAATAACTCTAAAACTATGAGAGATAGGCATAGGGAAACTACTTACTATGGCGTGCTCATCTACAAGTGGTTCATTTAAAAAAATTAAAATTACTAAAACATTACTTAAATAATCAATAAATTTCCGAACACCTGTAAGAGATTTCTTACAATATTTCGACATTACTCGGAATCTCATACATTTTACTGTCTCAGTAAAAAATATGACGTAGTTCAGATCAAATACGCCTGAGATGTGTGGTTTTAAAAAGTACATTGCAAAAACAAAAAATTTCACAAAAATCAAAATAATTCAAAAACGAAGAATTTTTTACAAAAGA
Organism: Melolontha melolontha; assembly: GCA_935421215.2. NCBI lineage: Eukaryota > Metazoa > Arthropoda > Insecta > Coleoptera > Scarabaeidae > Melolontha > Melolontha melolontha. Next base: position 97,873,405 of record OW285240.1, read on the forward strand.
AATTTTAATGTAAAGTTTTATAGTACTTTACAAGGTATCTAAAAAAAACAATAAAAAATATAACATTTCATTTAAAATATCAAAGTTATTTTATTTTAACACATCAAGTATTATTCCTAAGGCATTATTAACATAGAAAACTTCAACGAACGAGTTACGTGAAAAACCCTGTACCCTATACTCATCCATACCGCGTACAAAACCAAAATATAAACAGTCGAAGTCCTGTTTCACTGGTTAGTTAACACGAACAGGTAAAGTTTCTCAATTGATTAATTAATATACGATCGAAAGCTAAAGAAACAAGGCATTTTTTAATTTTTAATGCTCACCTTGCTACCTCTGTCTAACCAAAAATAGAGAGCGCTCGATTACGAACTAACCAGGAAACTTTCTTCATAAGGAACTTTCGCAATTCGTAGTTTAGGTGAACTTCTTAACAAAGAGTCTATTTAAAAGAATTTAATTAACCCTTCAGAAAGAGATACGTACGTTTCCATGAAATAATGTGAATAATCTTGAAAGTCGACTTGAAATGTGTCATTTAATGTACCTATTACTCAAGTGAATAATAATGTAACGAAAATAATAAAGATTTTATTATGTTTTTAAGCAAAAAAAATTTTGCATTTATTATAGCAACTTTCTAAAATGCTACTAAAAGTATTCTAATGTCATTAGTCATTACGATGAATAACAATTATATGATTATTATTATTAATGTACGGAGTGACCCAAGAAGAGTAATTGAATTTTCCAGAACTACCGTTAAGCGTAAGAAGGGGTTAGAGGAGGAGGGAGATTCGCATTTGGAAGGTTCACTGATCCTGCTTCAATAGAAAGCATGCCTTGATCAAACTAGTAACGTGCGTTTGCTATGGACACGTTTTTTTTCCTAAGAAGAGTTCTTCAATCGCGACACACCGAGCGTTTCGTTTGACGTGCATCATTCGTGAACATAATATGCCCGATTATAGCAGCTTGCGAACTTCAAAGCATCAGCACAACCAAGAAAATCTCCAGGACGACCCCGTAATATCAGAACAGCTGAAGACGTGGTGGCTGTGAAGCATCTATCTTCCAATCTCCAGATCTATGCGAAAAATATATAATCCGATTATTCAAGGTATCATCGGATTGGTGAGTGAGTAAAACAGACCAGCGAAGCACTAAAATGTTTTCGGCAGTACTCTTGCTGTATACGATCGTGCATTGTCATGGAAGAGAACAAAATGTTTCATATTGACGAGTACAGGACGTTCTTCGATGATCAAAATGCTGCAGTCGAAGGGCATATAAATTTGCATTAAGCGTCTTATTACGGTTTAAATACTCCAAATAAATAATACCCGTTGATTCCACACAACAAAATCTTTCTTCCGCGATGCTCTGGTTTTGAAGTCGATTGTGGAAATTTATCCTCACCTATCTACTGGTTCTTACGTTGATCATTATTACATGTTACCTATTTTTCATCAGTTGCTATGATAACTTTAAGAAACAGTTCACTTCTCTGCCGTGAAAGACTTGTTGTTACGGAGAAACCCATATACCTAGCTTGCTGACCTTATGTCTTAGAAATGGCGGCATAAACTGAACTGCGATGTATTTAACTTTCTTTCCATGAATTTAGTTTCGCAAATACTTTTAAAGCTTCATCATCAAAGTCCGATGATCGCCCGTCTTGTTTTGGGTACATCTTCCAATTGTTTTCTTGCACCACTACAACGCCAGACTGCATTGCAGCAACGAAACGATGAAGACAGTGACGAGCCTGAAATTCAAGGTTGTTTCATTCAGTCCTCATTTGGCATCTTCTGGTTTCTGGTTCTTCCCAAAGTTGAAAAAGGTATTGAATTGTCAACATCTTTCATCTTGCAAGTTCATGCTGTTATTTTCGATTTGATCAAAACAAAGCAAGAAAGTTTTTTTCATGGACGGAATAAAGGAATGGATTCAGTGTTTGTGTTGCACCAAATGGTAATTCTGTAGAAAAATAATTATGTACGTTGGTAGTATAATAAATTTACTTCATTTTGGGACTGATTTTATTATTTCGTTTATTCTTATTTTACAAAGTTGAAGACCTTATATAACAATCTGCCCTCGTAATTACGTTCTACTAACATATGCAACAAATATTACAATAGTAACGTCAGATCATTTAGATTCATTTGAAGCACGCTATGCTCTTGAGTGTTTGTTTGCTAACTCATGAAACATATGAAACCACGACACTAATACTAATAAGTTATTAAATGAATCTGGAAACAATGTCTACATTAGAAAGCTCTCTTAATAGCATCAAAATATTCTCTCCTTTGCAGATAATTAAATAATTTTGGAAACAGTTTTGATGTAAGATGTTTCAAGCCCAAATCATCATTTAAAATATGTACTTACTCCCAATGATATTAAAGCTACGCCCGCCTTATTCTCCCTCTCTCGGTACGTTGAATTACCTTTTCTTTAGCTCTCTAAGAAGCAATCTTCATAAAATCTTCTTTAATAACGATTTTGCGCATCAAAATTAGTTTTACTACTTCTACACTTCCAAACCACCTGATTTCTCCAGCCGTGGAATTCAAATATTGGCAGATCGTTGGGAAGTTATCGTAAATAAGAGGGGGTATTGATATATTCTTAGTCTACTATTGAAACAAATTAAAGTTGGAACTTTTATTTATTTTATTATTCCTCTTAAATTAATACACTTAATGCACTCTTCTAAAAAAAGATTCTTCTTGGTCTGCCAACCAACCCGCCACAGCTTCGATTACCTCTTCGTTACACAAAAATTGACATCCTTTTAAAGTGTTTTTTGCCATCGAAGAAGCAGATAATAGTCTGAGGGGCTAAGTCTGGGGAATTGGGTGGGAATTACAGAAATCCGAACGCCAGATCTCAAATTATATTCATGATAATGCATGATTTGTGTGCAGAAGCATTGTCCTGCAAAACAACACACCTTTCGGTAACATGCCACGCCTTGTTTCCTTAATTTTCTCTCTCAGGGTACTTAGTAATTTAGTATAAGAATCTCCAGTAATGGTCTGACCCTTTTTTAGACAATTGATCATAATTATTCCACGGATATCCCAAAAAACTGAAGCACTGATCCAGTGGATTTTTGAACTCGAAACATCTTAGGCCTTGGAAAACCATGATGCTTCCACTCCATCGATTGCTGTTTTGTTTCTGGGTCGTAAAACTGGACCCATGTGTCATCCATAGCCACAAGACCGTTTAAGAAATCTGGATCTCATTCAAAATGGGCACAGATTGACCGTGATGCTTTCACTCTTGCTCGTTTGTGTTCGGCGTTCAAGCATTTAGGAATCCATTTTGCAAAAATCTTTTTCATATCTAAATCGACGTGAACTATATAATGGACACGTTCATATGAAATCTTTAGTCAGCTATATGTTTCAGTCCAATTCGACGATCTGATCAAATCATGTCATAAATTGCGTCAATATTTTCGGGGGTGGACACCGAAATCGGTCTTCCTGGTCGCTTCTCATCTTCAAAGGAAAATTTTCCTCTTTTAAGTAACCCAATTCAATTTTTGATAGTCACATATGATGGGCATTGATCGCCAAGTGTGTTAAGTATACCTTCGTAAACTTCCTTTACCACTTAACCTCTTCTGATACAAGTGTTTAATGATTTTCACATTTGCATTCGACATGCTTTCTTTCAAAATTTACTACACAGCAATACTTCAACTTCTTGAGGTAAGATTTTACATTGTCATTATTTCTTCTCCTTATAACAAGATTTTATTTTGTTCATGAAAAAAGAACTAGGCTAAGTAGATATAAATATCAATACCCCCTCGTATTGAAGAAGAATATATTCTTGATTAGTATATTTATTTTGTTTTTTAAAAAATTAGTAAATGCTCTGTAAGAACCCTAAGAAACGAATGCAACAATACAATAGTAATTGTTTATTCCTACTTGTTTGAAGGAATTTTCAATATGTGTTGACCGAAATATATGAGTTGAAATAATGCAATAGTTTGAATAACACTAATTTGTTTATCAAGTACGTCAATTACAATAAACGGGAAGTGGGCTAGAGATACCGTATAGTATTCAAAGAATACAGGAAAAAATGTAATATACCGAAATCTCTAAACCTATCGTAAAAATATGAATACATTAAATACAATACAATATACAATACATGAAATATAATAATAAAACTTATGCTATTATAAAGATTTACAACCAGCAACTGAACGGATTTAAAACCTGACCACTTAGGTAATTATCAGATTATATTTGGGAAACTCCAAGACTTTTCTATACACTTTATGTTTACAAACAGAATAAAATTACAACCTATGAATTAATACGTTAAATAAATACAACTAAATCATTTGATTATATTTAAATAAAACTAAAAATACAAATTAAATCTATATTGACCGAACAGTAATCTCAACTGCAAAACAAAATTAAAATTAATTTATGAATACCATGAGAAATTTGAAATACAATTTGCCTATATTGTCGTCACCAAATAAGAATTCAAACAGTATTGCTATAAATGGTTTCATCACATACTTAACTACGAAAATCATACCTTACAGGAATAAACAAATTACAGATCTGAATATTTTGTTGTAACAACCATGACGCAGTGTTTCATGAACATGTTATTGGCAAGATATAGGTAATTTATTATTGACCTAGTTCTAAAAGCTTTAACAGTTCCATATCAGCAATTATCATTGTCTGAGAAAAATTCCCTTTTCGGCAGAACTTCGAAAAAGCTTTTCCATGGTCGCCGCTAGTAAACAACCTTTTGAATATAATATTGATTAACGTTCGAAAAGGGACCGGGTAATAAAACATAACTCTCTTATCTGCTATGAAAGATCTTTACGGTCTTAATAAAAGATAGAGGAGAAAATCGTACGTATCGACGGTTAATCGGGATCTAGGCTGAAAACATAAAAATTCCCGAGAGGCTATCAGGTATAAAACCTCAAAATTACACTTTATTGCCGAGCGTCTTAATCGAATGCGATTCCCCGAACTGCCTGACTACGTGTGTGTGGGTAGTTTTCATTGTTGAACGTACCAACTTAATTCCGATCTCAACAGTAAAACATCCTTTAAGACTACGTAAAATACATGGAAAATCTGTTCCAGTTGCTGGCTTTTTACCGGAAATATCGTATGCAGTAGGACATTCGGCGATGGTCTTTTGTAGGAATTAATGACTACATAAATTAAGGACAATACTTCTCAATCTGTTTCAGAGCAAATTTAAATGCAATTTGTGAGAATTAGAAATACGTGTGATTTCGAGAAGCGTATGGTTTCGAGGACTCCATTGAACACTGCAGAACAAAAAATACTAAACAACGCAGTTTTGGACAAGATATTAAATTTACGAAATTATCCAATAGGATTTAATTACTCTTTCATACAGACTTTCTTCCGTTTACTGTTAATATTTTAACTTCGCAAGTTATATTTATTATAACTTAAAACTTAAAGTTTATACAAATTCATATTTCATAATATCCGCTCTTATATTTCTCGGCGACAACACGGAAGATCTATATACTTACTGTAACTAACCCCGTAACTTTCACACAATATCTTAATGACGCCATTGATTGTCAAAATCAGGTTGATTGCATTTATTTTGACTACTCCCGCACATTTGATACTATCGATAATATAATACTTTTAAATAAGCTTTTTTTTAGTTTTCTCCATGTCGTCTTAAAATTAACATCGTATTCAAACAGGATTAATTCTGGTTTCTATAATGGCTACTTATATAATATTTTTATATGTACTTCTGGGGTTCCTACGATTCCTATATGGGCCCTTTATTATTCCTACTATTTATAAATGATTTATTTGTGCTACACGCATATAGTAACATAATTTTTTAATCCCATTTTTAATTATATTATTTACAAATAAGTATATCAAATTTAATAATGTTAAAATTAAAATTAAACATTTTGTTCCATGTTCGATACAATTCGTATTTTCAATAGAAAACCTTTTTTTGTATCGCACTGGTCATAAACCACAGCCGTATTTTGAGAAACCGAACTCATGTATTCAATATTATATAACTTTCGTTGGAAATTTCTATTGTGATTTTAATTTAGTTATTAATTAATTACTTACGACCATTCTAATTATTTCTTAATTATTAATTTGATTTATTATTGAGCTATCTTGTCAATTTTAATAAGGAGCGGTTATAAGTTCCTTATTAAAATTGACATTCAAATCACTATTGTAAACTTTATCTAAACCATATCATATGAGGTATCATTTTAAAATATTTTTAGCGAAAAATATTTTAATAATGTTAATTTCATTGACATGACAACCCTTTAGCTCGCGCCTTTAATTAATTCTTAATTCTTAGACATCGCTATTTGCAATACCCTTAAACTAGATCATAAAATGCCCCTTTCCAACAACAGATTTTCTTTAGACACACTCCCCGTTCCTGGTTTTCATGAGACAAACACCTCTCGCTACAAGTGTTTGTTCAAGCATATACAGTGATGTGCTGTCCAGTGTTTCCTTTTCTTTTCTACCACATGTACGACCGCCACGTCATGCGTATTGCGACACTTTGCAATTATGTCGGAAATAGATTTTTGAGAATATATGCTATCATGAATTACCAATTGGATGCTATGAATAAAACAAGACTCATTTCTCAAATGGGCAATATTTGATCCACTGATCATATTACGAGCACCATCTCGTACCAATACGTGGTTTTCGGCGTCTAATTTCCAGAATTGTATCATTTCGCTTAATGAATCACTAATGGCAGTATCTGTATGTCTTCCAGGAAAATGGCGAGCATTTAGAACCACGCACTTTTTTCAAATTTTTCATTAAGATAATGTCCACTAAGGTTTATAAAGCTTTCGTTATTCTCAGAACAGGTCCATATGTCTTATGTCAAGGAGATCAAATTCAGTTGTGATTTTTCAATATCGATTAAATCACAAATTTTCGAGAAAATCGTATGTAGTAGGAATAATAATTTCTGAGAAATATTTTCGTCAGGGTATTTGATATCGGGGCTCTAATGTTTAAAATATTTTTCGCAAGAAATATTTTAAAAATATTAATTTCATTGACATCACAACCCTTTAGCTCGCGTCTTTAATTAATTCTTAGTTCTTAGACATCGCAATTTGCAATATGATTACCCTTAAACTAGATCATAAAATGACCTTTTCTAACAACAGATTTTCTTCAGATTTAGGCACACTCTCTCCGTTCCTGGTTTTCATCAGACAAACACATCTCGCTACAAGTGCTTGTTCAAGCATATACAGTGAAGTGCTGTCCAGCGTTTCCTAAGCGTTTTTAATTGGTGTTATCGTTGATTGGTCTAGTATCAGTCTGTTATGAATGAATATAGATAAATGCTTTGTCATGTCATTTACTAAAAAAAGTAACACCTTTTCCTTCCTCTTATTCTACGGACTTGCTTGCTGCTTTTGAAAGTTAATTATATGAAGAATCTTGGAATAGTATTTGATCACCACTTAAACTTCAGTCTTCACGTACAAAAAATGTGCATTTCAGCGATTAAAGTATTAAGTTTTATCTATTGCGTTTGTTGTGAGTAAGCTTAAATGCGAATCTGTTATTTGGTTACGATGCTCAGAATGTTGCTGTAGAGAGAATTCAACATCGTGTTTTTTAATTTCTGAGTTTCCGGACATTTGGCATTTATCCGGATCAAGAAATTGACTATTCATTCTTGCTAGAAGGGCATAACGTTCAGGCATTGTCTGGTCGAAGAATGCTGAATAGCATACATTTTTTACATAAATTAATCAGTGATCAGATTGACTGATCGGACTTACTTTCTGGCATTAACTTTCATGCTTGGCAATTTTCCACATTTACACTTTGCACTCCAAACACATTTTTTTTGGAAAGACCCGTTAAATCACATGTTGAAAAATTCAGATATTATATACTTTGATATATTCACTGAGAGCTAACGCTGAGAATGCACTTGACTTCAATTTTCCTTTTTTCCTTTTCAATTGGAGGCCAGCAATTTTACCGCATAATTCGAGAAAAATTCGGATTTTTTTAAAGAGTGCGAGCTTTCTTAAAACGAAGATGTAGATCCTGTCTCGATATGAAGTTGTTATTTAGTTGTAATCATTTTATTTAAAATACAAAAGCACCTTCAAAACTAAGAAAGAAAATTTATTCAAAGCAAACCAAAGTTGTCGTCTCATACTTAATCATGATAATACTGGCTCTCCACAGAACAATCGAATATTTGAAGGCAAAAACCTTGAATTAATGTTTCATTATCCATATACGGCGGTTTTTAGCGCCCGAAGAGGCAATTGATATGTTTGCCCATCATATTTCTAAGATATCTTTTGCATGAAAATAAATCCAAAATTGATTCAACCCCGTGCAAAAATGTATATATCCTTAAGACAACTGCTTTGAAAAAACAAAAAGACATTTACACCGACTAACTTATGTTTTTTCATACTTTTCTTAAGCTTGTCATACACCATCATAAATTACAAGTATTTATTGAACAATGAACAATGAAGCGTGTACTACAGCAAATTAGAAGTCCAATTTTTACATGTAAAAATTTAACGAAATAGAACCTGTCTTAAATTTCAAGGTCATTCACGTGTATTTCTAGTGAATTCTAGAGATTATAGCTTTTAAAATTGGTTAAAGACGGTAAGTGTTGCTATTATGACATTAACTTATATCACATGATTTTGATTTTTGTCACGAGTAGTTTTTTCTCAAACGATGTTAGAGTAACGGCATTGTTTATTATAGTAATAGCTACTGCATCAGATTCATTCACTTTTTTTAATACAAGTCTTTAACAAATTAAAAAAGACAACACAAGAGAAGTTATTTCCAGTTAGCCAAGGCACTGCTAATATTTTTTACTATCGGTAGATCGGTAGATTGTTATTGGTAAACAACAAAATGTCATTCCCCTTTGTCATCCTTGATTCTAAATATTAACGTGTATTGGTTTCCAATAAAATCGCAATTATCTTATAACAGTTGATTTGCAGACCAACGGATATTAAAATTTTTAACTTTATTTTCGTGTGTACTATTTTATAACACCATGTATTCATAAAATTAGATATGCATACAAACTTGTTGCTTTTTATTGCTATTTATTTTAAATTTCGTATGCGCTGTATGTAATATTGCCGCCAACTGTGCATACACCCTCTGAATTATATCGGTAATGCATCACAATTAAAACCGTACAAAGAATATTTTATACGTTAACATCACAAATCATCATTTCAAGATGCACACAATTCCTTATTTCAAGGAAAACTTCAAGAAAGGAGAGTGTTTAACGTTTCTTACCCCCGAGGTAATTCTGAAACGAGCATCGAAACGACACGGTCCCAAGTCATATCTCAGATTAGAGAGGATAGAGAATTGCAATTATCTCGGTTCGATTCATCCCGCGACTTTTTTGCTTTTAAATCCCGAGGAGCTCGGGCCAATTAAATGACAAAATTTACATAAATTTACTCCTCCGAGAACTGAAAACTAAAATGTCTGCATTTTATTGAATTTTAAATTTTTATGTGAAACTTTTTATAAATTGAGGGAATTTTTCTCATTTTAAAAATCAGTCTTTCTGAACATTTGTAATATAAAGCTACTAGACTATATTACTAAGAAAGCTACGAGAATAAAATTATAACTTTTAATTTAATGCCGTTTATTTTTTTAGCATACTAAAAATAGCATAGACCGTACATCCCATTAGTACACATCTATACTAATTAAACTTTTGTTATTGCATTTCGCCCTTACAAATATAAAGACGTCTGCATTGATGAACTATAAAACAGAATAATAAACAATTTATCAATTAAAATCGATACTTAGTTATCCTCTTGTCACTACGCTTTCCTATTAAGAATCGTCTTTTATCAATTCATATTTCACGTCGTTTCTTGCTTCGTCAATTCGTGTTTCGTCACCTGGGCAAATTTTACCTGTTATGACTAAAGTTCGGATTTTTATGCATGGACAATAAATACTTTAAATATGCGCATAAATATGGTCACGTTTTCCCAAAAATATGTTAAATACATTTTTACCACTTATGCATTTTTATGCACTTTATTTTTTATGTATCTAGCTCACTGGAAATCAAGGAAACAGTAGTAAAATAACAAAAAGTAGTCTAAATTACATTTATACATAAAAAATATTTCTTATTGCATAATATATGATAAGAATATTGAGATTACTGTTTATAGCTATATACATGTAATTCTATGGATGTTACTTAATAACATAGTAAGTTATTATGTTAAGTAAACATAGAATTATATGTCTAGATACTATTAACAACTATTCACTTTCACAATGAAATCTACGTAACTTATTATTGTACCAATTAATCATTAATTGTTTTTTCTAGATTTGCGACATAAAAATTCTATCGCTTAAAATATTTTTATATGTTGAAAACATTCTTTGGAGTTCAACTGAGGTGATAGGTGCATATTTTAATGACGCCAGATGTTCAGGGTCTAATAGCATATTAAGATACAAGTTTCATAAGACATGATTTTTACGCATGAGTTCAAGGTTTAGAAAACGAGCCGTAGGTGAGTTTTCTAATGAACGAGTGCGCAAAAATGTCTTATGAAACGTGTATTTTATACTATTTTTTCTATTCCGCCTTTTAAATATTAAAAAATGTTTAAAATAATAGTCATGTTCCATATGAATATTTTAGATATTTTATTTTTTTTATAATTCGAATATTTCAAATATTTGAAATATTGTTATGTGTTTTGAAATTTAAATCTTAGACTAATTTATGTAACTATCTAACATCAAAATGGACGAAATAAGTAATTGCACGCCGCCATAGCTACGAAAAATTGCAGAAGACAATTTGGAAAATCTTCTGCCAAAAAAATCTCGACACATTTATAAAAAGGAATATAACCAATTTATAACTTGGTGTAAAGAAAATAGCATCGTGACTATTTACAAAAAACCTTATGATAGCCTATTTTGACAAAGAAAGTAAATTAAAAAAGGCATCTTCCTAGTGGTCCAAATATTCGATGTTAAAATGTTGTTTGAATATTTATAAAAACAGATATAGCAAAATTTTCTAAACTAATAGCATATTTAAAAAGATTGTCTGAAGGCTGTGAGCCTCACAAATCGAAGATTTTAGAAATAGAGCACATTAATCGATTTATAATAGAAGCCGATGATAAAACATATTTAGCAATGAAAGTAAGTAATAAAAACATAATTATGGTAGTATTTTACTAATTTTGTATATTATTTTGTTATAATAGTCCTATTAAAATTATGTTAGGTCATTCTTATAATGGGCTTTAATGGAGCTTGCCGTCGTGAAGAAATAACAAACATAATTATAGATGATATACAGTTTAAAAATGCTGTCATAATGGTTGACGTGCTAAAAACTAAAACTTGTGTTCCTAGACAATTTATTATAACTCAAAGGTTTTGGATTGATTTGGTGAAAAAATATTATCATCTTCGTCCCAGTCATGTTACACATAAGCGTTTTTTCCTGCAATATGGAAATGACTTGTGTGTAAATATTCCAATAGGTATTAATACAATAGGAAAAGTACCAAAAAGTATTGCTACTACTTGAAATGACCTAATCCTGAACTCTTCACTGCACATTGCTTTAGACGATCCAGTGTAACACATTTGGCTAATAGTGGAGGAGATTTAATTACAATTAAGCGCCATGGAGGATGAAAATCTTCCGCTGTGGCTGAAGGTTACATTGATAATTCCATCAAAAGAAAATTAGCCGTTGCTGAAATACTATCTAACACTGCACCTAATACGTCTACTAAAATCCCAGAGAATCCATCAACTTATAATTCAATAGACAGTGATTTATTAGTTAATGTGAATCAGCAGGAATTCAAACAAAATATAGCGTGTTCCCAGAATCTGCCTGGAAAATCTATTAATGCCCACAAATCTTCTAGTGCTATAGTAAAAGTATATAACAATTGCAGTGTTCACAATTATAAGTAATCTCAATAGAAGTATTTATAGCGTCTAGCTTTGTTAACGAATTTATAGATACACTGCTTTAGCAAGAGTCTGTCGAACGATTTCTATTATGTATAAAAGTTTTAGGAAATGTCTCTACTATTCTCTCTATAATTTTTATTTACATTTTTATCACTGTCAAACGTTCATATCTAACCATATCTAACTTTTAAAACGATTTAGTTCTATGATTTAGTTACTTATTACACTTGTGACCAATTTCGAAAAAAAAAATTAGAGTGCGGTAAAGTAGTACATTACGACACTGTGTAACCAAGCAACGGGGTATCGTAATTAGCTCTTTACGACACCGGAATAGAAAAATGTAAATTATTATCTTTAACAGTCTTAATGATAATTAGAGTGGACCAATTCGGAGCGAAAGCAGAGGCGTGACTTTCAAACTTACTTAAAATACACTCATTTCTTGCGTCTTCTATAGAACATAGCTATGCAACATAATTAAATACACAGAATACACTTTCCTGCTGCTATTATACATGTACACACGATGACCGTGAACAACATTCTAAGTAATCGTGAACCAATTCGTTAGTCACGCCTCTGCTTTCGCTCCGGATTGGTCCACTCTAATGATAATGATAAAATCTTTAATATTTCTGTTAACTTTTGAAAACCATCATTCTTTGCCGTAACACTATAAAATGTATTTAGTATAACTTTACCAGTTCGACCTGGAACATTTTTCAATAAATTTTCACAATGATCTGCAATAGAAATTGAATTTAATAAAGATACTTGGTCAGTCTCTAACTTTTTAATTAATCCACTTAAAAAACTATAATGGGCTTTAATGAACATCAACCGATTTAGAATCTCGCATTTTTCGAATTAACTTTTGGATTTTATAATTGATTCAGCTAAATCAGAAAAATCTAATACAATGTCTTTTATATGATTTTAGTTATTCGCGTGGAATATGGCTGCATCCAACCACGTTCCCCATCGGGTAATTACCTATTCAGGAGGTAGAGGAACATTCGGTAATTTTTCTCTATAGTACTTGGACTGGTAGAGGTGCTTTTTTAAATATTTTTTTACGTTCGAAATTAAAGAATTGACTAAAGGAAACTGACCTCTGATTTCCTCGCAAACTCTATTTATTCCATAAATAAGTCACGTGGATTAAATTTTTGTAAAAAATTTTTAAATTTGCCCCTGCTTTAGTCATATAAGCTGTCGCATCTATGACGAAAAGAAGAATTTCGTCAGTTGGCAGAATATCTAGAGCAAAAGAAGTCATCAAACTTTCATTAACGTTAAGAACACCAACTAATAAATTTGCAATATAGCGACCACGAACATCAAAAACATGCAATTTTATGTTTAAAATATAAAAATATTCAGTTTATGCATACAAACTAAAAATGTGAACTAAAGCTTAATTTTATGCAAAATATGTAATTTTTGTATACCGTTAATCGCATTATTTCAATGTAGAATGGACGACATATCCACAGTTTTGAGGTGATATTCCTAATAACAAAAAATATGTTTTTTACATAAAAGCCGGACTCTAGTTAAGAACCATGTTATTATTGTTTCGTCCACTGCAAAAGATACCAACTTAATGTGTTCTTGTTTGGTCACCTTCCGCTAAATATTCCAATTTTTGACAGTCGCATATAATGGGCATTGATCGTGTGTTAATAAGTGTGTTAAGCATATCTTCGTAAATTTCCTTATGACTTAACCTCTTCAACCTTTCTTTTAAAATTTACTGCACAGCAATAATTTAACGTCTTGACATAAGATTTAACAGTGACACTTTTAAAATGTCATTAATTCTTTCCATTATAACAAGATTTTGTTTTGTTCAAGGAAAATGGCTAGGCTAACTAGAAATCAATACCCCCTAGTAGACGTATTGCTGCCTGCTGACAGAAAATCCTAAAATTTGCGAGGTTCATGAACGATATCCATTTGTATACTTTCAATGTAGCGTTGATACGCTTAAAAATTTCTATTTAATAAGTTTAGTACTCTCTGAATTTCACTCTTAAAAAAAATAAATAACGGTCAGCTTCCTTTTTTTATAATAATGTTGTTTCAGATTAAGGTGACCCTTAATAGCCCTGGTGAACCAGGGTAGAAAGACTCTGCTTGATACAGTTTAATAGGATGGAACGGAGACTGCGATAATGGAGTATAGCTAGAAATTGTACGAAGCAACTTTGTTAGATGGATTTTTAACAATAAAATAAGAAGACTGCTTAAAAAAAATCACTTTTATTTTTCGGAGTTAAAATATTAACAAATAAATATATATGTTAATGAACTATGTTAATAAATGAACTCAGGATATTATTATATTTTTCTATGATTTTATTAGTATCTTCCAGGAAGACGTTTTTCTGGGTAAATCTGTAATCACTAACTTGACTATTTGTTTCTTTTATACTCGTACATGAGCCTATGCATGAAAGGATTCAAGTAAATACTGTGCCGAAACTTTTAGTGAAGTCCATCATTCTACGTTAGTTACTAAAATGGAGAATTTCGGTGTGTATAGTTCACTACTACGTAGAATTCAATCCTATTTAAGTTTCAGTTTAAGGTTCCGTTTATTATATGTAATATCTGGTGTTCCTCAAGGAAGTCATCTTAGTCAGCTTCTATTTATATTTTCTATTAATTATGTAACGCAGTCTATTAGCTTTTGCCGTTATTTATTTTATGCTGATGATACTAAACTGTACGCGTGACTTCGTGACTTCCTCAGAGGCTTGTACTAGACTTCAGGTCTATTTATTTAATTTTTATGATTATTGTACACGTAATAGATTACTGCCGAACGTAAGTAAGTGTGACGCTACATTCTTTACATGCTAACAAATTGTGTTGAAGACCTTGACGTTTATATTGACAGTAAGCTATTCCGAATTGGTGGAAACTATGGCTTGTAATCTGAAACAGATTACAAAAGAAATTCTCTAACGAAAATATAAATCAATAAACTCTAAATACGTTTTTCGACAACTAAGTTGCGACTTTCAGTAGAAAAATCCTAAAACTAAAAATAGTGTTAAGCTTAGCGCTATTGGCTAAAGTACAACCTTTGAAGATATGCTCGTCACCAAATCGCCAGTGCAATAACACTAAATTTCTAACATTAAATTGAACCCTTATATTGTAATGTGGGCCGTTTGTGCGGCCACATTGTTGTGCAGGTTCGAGGCTGAGCGGAGAATTAAATGATACACATTCGAAGTTCGGTTTACATACTATAATTAATCAACGCTTATAAAATGAATAACAATACTATTTACAAGATATACACATTATACTTAGTTCAACTAAGACAGGGTAGAACGTGGTTATTAAGATGTACCCACAGTTCGTACCACTGACTGGTTGTTACTAAGTATAATGTGTATATCTTGTAAATAGTATTGTTATTCATTTTATAAGCTTTGATTAATTATAGTATGTAAACCGAACTTCGAATGTGTATCATTTAATTCTCCGCTCAGCCTCGAACCTGCACAACAATGTGGCCGCACAAACGGCTCACATTACAATATACTTCTTAAACCTAGCGTAAAAATTAAAGAAACGCGAAATAACATGAAGCCTAAAAATAATTACTAAAATCACAATAGAGTATACAAGTTGGACTGAGGAATTCGTCCATTGTCTGAATTCATTAATTTACTCTTATTCCTATGTACTATTGCGGCATTTGAAAATCGGACACTTAATTTGTTTGATTTGAATATGGCTTTTTAAGAGTAGATCGGTGCTGTCTACAGTTCTGTCAATGTCATATTCAGGTGTGTCAAAATATAAAGCTAACATACCCCATTTGAATATTCAAACTAAAACTCAAATAATTGGGTTACTAGAAGAAGGATAGTCAGTTAGAAGATTAGCGGATAGATTTGGCGTAGGGAAGAGTACCATTTCAGATATCAAAATTAAATGGTAACGTCGAGGAGTTATTAATAGAGAACCACTGGAGAGTGGTACACGTGTGCCAACTCCCGAACAGGATGAAAATCTTATTAATTGTATAAAAAACTATCCATTCGAGACTATAGTAAATGCAGTGACCGCAACACATTTCCCCGGGTGTGTCCACACTGCAAAAAAACAGCTGAGAAAAACATTTCTTAATGCGCAGAATAAAGAAGTAAGGATTGGTTTTGCGTTGTAATTTATGCCGCATAATTTTAATTTTTAGAAAAATGTAATTTACTCACATTAAAAAGTTTTTCGTGCATCTCGCAATGGCCTAATCCGCCCTATAGATCACCTAATTCACGATTTGATGGAAAATGTAATCAAAAATCACACAAACAAGCCGAAGATTCTCAGTAAACGTGTGGGCCTATTGCGCACATGGGCCAGGTGTTTGTTGGATTATAGGGGAAAGATTTGATAGTAAGAATTACATTAGAATATTAGAAAATGTTTTTCTGCCTTCGACAGAAGGCAGAATTATATACTCTGAAAGAAATTTAATCTTTCAACATGACAATTGTTCAAGTTCAGTTTCTCAATTGTTTATAGAAAATAACAGAGAATATTTGCCGTGGTGTTCTAGAAATTCAGATCTGAACCCCCATCGAGAACGTGTGGGGATATATTGTTAAGACGATGGTAAGGAATAATTCTAGACTAGCAAATGTTCCAGAATCATCTAACAAGATCGAGAATATTTGGATTGACCTGTCGCCAGAATTTATACATAATGTTATAACCTCGATTTCTAGACGTTTACAAGAGGTGCTACAATAAAGTATTAAAAATTAAAACCAAATACTTGTAGTTCTCTGATCATTAAATTCTTCTTTTTAGTTTATTCACTCAGTAACATAGTAACATAATTTTGCGTGAGAGGTTTGTATCCTATGTAGGCCATGAACGACTGAGATAGACATATAAGTCACGTCTGAGCTTAGATAATTGACGAAGTGTCATTTGTAAATAATCATAAGTCAAATTGACACGTTACGATTTAACCTATTACTAATAGTACGAAATGTGGGTTAGATTACTTAATCAATCTAAGACATAACTGATTTAATCCATAGCATTCTCTGAAATAGTATATTAGAAAACATAAGACGATGTTTTGTTGTACGAGGCCAAAGGACGAGGACAACAAAACGTCTTATGAAACGAGTTTTCTATACTATTTTTTCTATTTCGCATTTCTATAACTTTTAAAATTTGTATTTTTCATTGTATGCAATTTGTATAAAATAAGTGGCATTTACTTTTTTGAAATGTAAACGTTGGTCAAACTGACATTCCCTATTTTTAAATAGCGAATGTCATTTAAAATTTAATATTATTCTAATTCAAACAGAAACTATAAAGAAATTATCGATAATTCTAATTACCTAAGCGGGACACCACCGAATCTCCGTGAAATAGCAGAAAATACATCAACCCAACCAATATTATTCCATTATTATCTTTTGTATTCTGGTAGGTACATAACCTATATTAAGCAGCGTGTCAAATATTATTCCAAATTGAACAGGAAACCAACACTGAATAATGAAAGGTTGCGTCTCGAAATAAGGTTCATTTCGAGCCGCGAATGCGTATCAAAATGAGATCATTGTGTGTGCGAAATAGAAAAACCCTTTTTGTGGCTCACTCCTTATAAAAAATCGAATTACAATGCTTAATTATAGTGAAAATAAGTATATAATCGTCCGGATTTCAAATGCCGCGATAGTAACATGAGAGCAAAATGAATTGAGGTAGTAGGAGGCTGCGGTTCGCTGATCGTATTTCGTGAATTATAAAGTAAATAAATCTTACTGACAGCACTTAAATGTCTCCTTGATACAAATTTAATTTACAACTTAAAATATTTATAAAATGTCATACATATGTCATGTTTTATATTTAATGAAAAGTTTACAATAATTGTTGAAACTGTTGTCCCTCGGCTTTCAAACATAAATTTACGCGCCGCTTCATGTTTTCAAAAACCTTTTGTAAAATAAATCCGTCTACTAACTCGCATTGTCGCACGATATTGTTCCGTAAATCGTCTATTGTATGCACTGGATTTTTAAAAATAGAGTTTTTTAAGTATGGAAATAAAAAGTAATCCAGAGGAGTTAAGTCACACGATCTTGGCGGGAAACGGTAAACACTAATAATTCTTTCATCAAAAAATTCACGTAAATAATTTATTGTTTCACGGGCAGTGTGTGGTCGTGCGGAATCTTGCTGAAAGAAACCTAACTGTAACTCGTCATCATGCAGTTGATTTATGAATGTTTCCAGTATATTATTGCGATATCTTTCACCATTTATAGTTCCTTCGAAAAAGATCGGACCAATAAGCCTTCTACGTGAGATGGCACACCAAACTCCTATTTTTACAGGATACAACGTTGTTTCCCTATAATAATGCGGATTGTCTGTTGCCCACATACGCATATTCTGAGCGTTTATGTAGCCGTTCAGGTGAAACCACGCTTCGTCGGTGAAAAACGTTTTATCCAAAACATCGTCGTCGTTAAGATTTGCATTAAAGAAACGACAATAGGCAACTCTGCGAACGTAATCTGGCGGCAATAGTTCTTGATACAATTGAACCTTGTAAGGATGCATACCAATATCGCGTTTAAGAATACTGCGGCAGGTTCCATAACTTATATCCAACTGTTGTGCCAATCTTCTAACAGATGTTGTAGGTTGTTCTCTAATTGCGTTTCTTGCATTATTAACAACATTTTGGGTCCTAACTCGAGAAGATCTTCCCCCTTTCCATTGTCTTTTTACAGACCCAGTTGTTCGAAAGTTATTTATAATTCTCAATAGGTCACGAGAAAAGTTCTTATTTACTAAAACAACTTCAGGAAAACGTTGTTGGAATTCTTCCTTGCACATTTCTATTGAATAATACCATTCGCCGTTTTACAAACGTCGACCGTTACGAAAGTAACATTCTAAAATGAACACCATTTGTTCTTGAGTAAACATTCTGAATGTGATTATACTGTTTTTTTAAAAAAAAATTGTATTGAAAGAATTAATAATTCACACTGACAGTCTGTCATTAAATGTTTGACAGAAAAATATTGTGAATATAATTCACGAAATACGATCTACGAACCGCAGCCTCCTACTACCTCAATTCATTTTGCTCTCATGTTATATATATATGAATACTTTCATAGCTATCTAATCCTCTATAATTATTTACCGTTTTAATTATTCTAAAATTATTTGGAGGCATAGAGTGGCCTAAAAGGCATCCCAACATATTTGTAGAATTGATTTCTGGTTTCTTCGGCAACTCTATTAATGCCATGAGCCAAACAAGTAGTATGAATTAAAAGTATTTCCCCGAACTTCCACGGAAAATATTTTATTAAACCAATATTTTATAAGCAAAGTTTTAGTTGTAAAAAATACAACTTTATCTAGTATGAAATAAAAAAGTATCATTGACACTGTTACATAAATTATATTTTTTAGTAATAATACAATTTTAAGAATAATATGATTTTAGTCTAGAAAATATAATATTCAACAGGATATTTATTTGTTATTTGTAAATTGTTTAAATCCATTTGCGTATTTATGAGTTTATACCTAATTATAATATACACTTCTTACAGTCCCTTTATTCCTTTTATTACGGTTTTGTATTGGTAATTTCTGGACACAACTGTACTTATATAAGTCATATAAGTACTGAAAAACATTGTATTTTATGTAGACATACTGTTATTTATTTTAATTTCATATGCCACGAAATCTCGCAGTTTTTTTAACCGGCTATCATTTGGAAATCTAGTAACTGTTTTTAAACTTGCCGCCTACTGGAATTTTTTAAGGAAATTTTTAATTAGAAGAAAATACGAAACAAATATGCAGTATTACACAAGTAAGGAGATATGAGAGAATGCGCACAATATCGAGGAATTGCATTAACTAGTATGCCGAGAAAAGTACTAACAAGGATACTAGAAAAAAGACTAGTGGATAAAGTAGAATCAACACTAGAAGAACAACAGCATGGATTTAGGAGAGGTAGAACTACGCAGGATCTAATATTCATAGTTAGACAATTTTTAGAGAAATTTCTGAAAAAAGGAAAAGAAATACATATTTGCTTTATCAGCCTACAAACGGCGTCCGACAGAATTAAACGAGAAGACATTTAAAGCTCTAGAAAAAAAGGGATGTAGAATAATATATTATCGATACAATAAAGGCCCTCTATTAAGACATTCAAAATAAAGTCAGAACACATAATGAAGAATCAAAAGAATTCGAAACAAAAATAGGATTAAAACTGAGTGTGTTCTCAGTGCTCTGCTATTCACGATATTAATGGGCGATGTTATAAAAAGTTGTAAACAGAGAGGTAGTTGGCGGATGGAAAATACAACAAGTCGCCTTGCATGAATTACTGTTTGCGGACGACATGATCGTGGTTGCAGATTCGGAAAAGAATTTACAGTAGAACGTTTTAATAAATACCAATCAGAACATGGAAGTTAACATGAGCAAAACAAAAACTATAATAATGTCAGAAATGGAAAAGAAGCACAAAATATGTTAGAGGGAATACAATTAGAACAAGCCAAAACTTTCAAATATTTAGGCACAGTAATAGAAGAAAATGGAAGGGTAGATAAAGCAATAGCAGAGAGAATAGGAAGGACAGGAAGAATTTATAACATGCTTAAAGACACATTTTTTGGAAAAAAGGAAATACCAAAGGAAATAAAAACAGAAATATACAAAAAGTAGCAAGACCTTCACTAATATATAGTAGTGAGTCTTAGACGATTACAGATTATAATTCTTTAACTTTTTCATAAATGTTCGGAATATCCAGATTCACATTACATACAATATGCGAGTCGATTATGAAATTCCTGCAGAATGTGTTATAAAATCCGGTTTGGTTTGTAATTCGTCGCAGGCTGTACTTATGCGTGCTTTTAAATCTTAAATATTAGTGAAAATTACATTATCATAAACTTTAGATTTAAGGTATCCCCAAAGAAAAGTCATGACGATAAATCTGGCGAACGGACCGGCCAAACTACCGGATCCAACCTTCCTATCCATCGATCAGAAAGACTTGAATTTAGAAAATTTGTAATTGCTACAGTTGAATGAATTTGGGCTCAATCCATTTGAAACCAGGAACCTTCGATGGCTAAATTTTCAAATCGAGGAACAATACGTGTTCGAAGAAAAACCGCTTCATCAGTGAAAAGTATTTCCTTCAACATATCATGATTTTCATTTAATAAATTAAATAGTGTTTCGCAAAAATCAACAATCTTATTCTATCTTCATGAAATAACTGTTGGTAACTAGAAAACTTGTAACATTTGTATTTGTACTGTTTGAGAATTTTAAATACAGACGTCTTCGAAATATTAAATTGCAGTGCTATTTTACTTAATGGTGTTATAGGTTATCCAATGTAACATAACACATTTAATTTTAGGTATTCTATAAGAATTAGAGCAGACCAATTTCCGTGCGCGCCATGTGCGCCGATGTGAGGATGATTGTATTGCATCAGAACTAATAAAAAGCATTCAGTATGTGTTTGGTACTTGCTTAGACTGCATGTAAGTGTAAACATACGTAATAAAATGTCGTCGACACATAAATCGAGAAAACGACCGTTCTCAGACGAAGTGAATAAGTTTATTATGGATTTCCCGGACTTAATATACGATGGCTCAAAAATTAAATGTTTAGTGTGCAATACATATCTAATGTGTTGGTCAAAAACACATTGTAAAGAGCACGTAAGCAGTTCAAAGCACAATAATAACAAAATTAATCGACAAAAGTTTATACATGAACTATGTGTAACTATGCCGTTTACCTTGTTAAGTAATGATTCATTTTCGAATAAATACGCGAATCAAACATTACCGAGCACGACAACGTTACAAATGAATTTACCATCGGTACGTAAACAGGTTGAAAATAAAATCAAAGCCGAACAGAAAAATAAAAAACTGTGGTTATGTGTGGACGAAACAACTGACAGCAAAAAACAATCTGTAGTTAATGTGATGGCGCGTAATATGGAACCACATCAACCAACGTCTTCAATTTTATTAGCATTCAGACGACTAGAACAATGTAATGCCGAAAAAATTTCAGAGGTGCTATTAGATGGAAAAATTTAAACTTTCGAAAGACCAAATATTAATGTTTATGACCGATGGTGCCGCAACCATGTGTTCTGTAGGCCGGTCTCTTAGAAAATATTGTCCTAACTTGTTACATATTAAACTCCATGCTCTACACCTTGTGGCAGAACAGGTTCGTAGATGTTATCCAGAGGATGCTTTAATATCGAGTACAAAGGCAGTATTCCTGAAATCTCCAAAACGTATTCGGAAATTTCACGAATTGTATCCCCATACCCCTGAGCCACCACAGCCGAATCTGACACGTTGGGGTACATGGTTACGGGCGGGGTTTTACTATCATGAACATTTTGAAAAAATTAAGGACGTGGTTTTATCATTTGATCCGAAAGAAAGTGCAGCTATCAATACAAGCCAGAAAAAATTTCAAGATGCCCAGATTAAAATGGATTTACAAAGTATTCGTGAGAATTACTTGGGACTAGAAGAAGCAATAACAAAATTAGAAAATTCGTCGCTGTCGTTAGAGGAATCACTGCAAATCGTTAAAGATGATCACGCACAACTGTGTGCTGTAGAAGACGCAAAAAGTGAAAGTGTTCTAATTAAATTTGAAAGTGTTTTAGACAGAAATGCAGATTTTGACACCTTAACACGTATTTGTGAGGGCACGTCTACAGATGCGTTAACTTGCTTAAGAAAGTATTTTGATTATGCGAATATAACATCACTAGATGTAGAACGCTCGTTTTCCGAATATAAACATATTTTTTTCTTCACGGCGGACATGTTTTTCAGAAATAACCTTAGAAACGCACCTGATGTTGAAAATATACAATCGAGTTTCTCCAGTTTGTCAATCCTTGGAAGACACTTAAAACTGTAAGTGTTTTTTTAAATCCTCTGTCGTGCACACAATCACTGATTTCATGCATTTTCCATTTTATTTATAGGTACATACAATACATGCTATAATATGTACTATTCTTATTTTTCGTGTGTTTATGCATATTACTTTAATAGCAGAAAACCAAATGTATATTTAATTATTTCTGATAGAATAAATGTCTCTACTTCTATACTTATATTGGTAACAAGCTCATGTTGCGTCCCTATTCTATCGCATATTCTAATATATTACACTCCCATACCGGCGCTCATGGCGCGCACGGAAATTGGTCTGCTCTAGTAAGAATGTGGGTGGTTTTAATTTTCTTTCTGTGTGTATTTATTATGCAGCCATCAGAATCAAATTTCATAGTAATCGCCTGAATTTTTCAGATAGATGGTATAGGCCTGTCAAGATATTTGATAGAAAACAGATCCCGCACTTTCCTTAAATTATTTCCAGCTTTATACCAGTTCAAAATTTCTATTTTTCAAATGCTAGAATATTTAAAATGTTATTTCGTTGCTGCACATTACTGACATTGATTTTGACATTCGTCGAAACACATAATCGAGCAATGTTGGTTGCATGGCAATCCCATGCATTGACGCGTTTTTTTAAACTGAACATAGACTATGTATAGAGATAAAAAAACTCACGGTATAACCTTTCGTTTGCATCCGTGTCGTTTTATATACTTGTATTTTGTGAAATAAGACAAAGTTATACGTTTAGAATTGATAACAGAATTTTACTGTTTCTACAGTTTGTACAATTTTGGTTTATTATTTCTAAAGTCAAAAATATAATAAACGTTTAAACTACGCTAACAAAGTACAGATAAAAGGAATACATTCGTCGGCAATAAATTCACGGCATTTCCCGTAAACTCCCTCAGCTATAAATCAGAATTATTTCAAGTTGCATTTAAAATATCTTTAACACGTGAACGTTACTGTATTTAGGTCAGGTATAAAGTATGTGTTAAAAAGTAGTAAGTATTTTCGCGGACGTGCGAAGTAGTGAAGGAAATAAAATAGGTAAACATGTAAGTTCAGGAAGGAAAGCGAAAAATGTGTAATGCACAGCCGCAAAATGTATCCTCATAATGTCTACCCCAGATAACCGCCAGAGCAGTTATGATGTTACGGCCAATGTTGCACAGCAAAAGGTTAATCCGCTTTAATGCTCCCTTGGTGTTGCAATATATGAAATCAAACCAGTAAATTTAAACGAGAAAATTTCCAGGGAGAATTAAAAAAAGTGAATTGGAATAAGCACTCCTAACTATGTAATTTCGTAAACCTAAGTATTCACGTATTTGCAATTTAATCGTGCACTTACCTAAAACATATTAAATAGTATATCTGTTACTGTTACGTAAAAAGAAGAAAGCCTTTTTTGGTTAGCAATTTTTTTTAAATAATGTTGACGAAATAAAATTTAAAAAAAAAAAGACAATTTCACTTAATTTCCATTTTATTGGTAAAATACCAAAACAATTGTTTCAACACACAGTGTCTTCCTCAAATGGAATTGTATTACAAACTAAACCTACAGAGTGTTAACAAATTTAAACTTAAAAATTAAGAAATACTTAGAAAGATAATTTAATAAAGGGTACATAATAAAGGGAAACCAAAATGTAATACAGATTTAGTTGTGAAATAGGCTTAATAAAGGAGCATTGCCTGGCTCAATTTGGTTATTAAGTAACATGTTCCTATTTTTATTGTTCAAAATTTCCATTGTTTACAATAAACTCAATTTTCTGTATGTAAAATTTTAAAGTTACAGTTAAAATTATGAGCTTCTTCTCTTATATGGATTGCATAGTGTGACCAAGAATGACTCAAATTATGCAATCCAAAAAATTATTTAAGAAAAATATCTGCCTGTCTGGCCTAGCGGGGGTAAAGAAAGTTTTTAGACTATTTTAAAATGTTTTCTTTAGATACATAAACACAGATTTAAAGAGTAAGCTATGGCCATGTGTTACCATGGTTATATCGTATATTTATTTCAGATGTCGTTTTTCTTCTCAGTTGTAGCAATATGGCTTACAAATTAGAGCTAGGAAAGCAGATTTATAATTTAGTTGGCAAAATGCCTAAACTGCAAATTTTACACCTTTTTGAGAACGAAAATATTTCTCGAAGTACCATATATCAAACAATCCGTGAGTGCGAGGTGGGTATAACGCGTCAGAACCTACCGAAAAGTGGCCGACCATGAAAGCTGGTTGCAGCCGAAAATCAAGACTTCTTTACTATGCTAAAAACCATATTGGAGCGTCTACCCGTAAATTAGATCGACGTTTTCATGTTTCTAACACCACCATTGCAAGAGATATAAAAAAAATAACTCAAAATATGGAAAAAGACAAAAGTATCCAAAATACCCGGCATCTAAACTTGTAAGAATTCCTAGATGATCGAAATTTTAATGATTATGGATGATGAAAAGTATTTTCCGCTTAGCAATGCAGAAACTCCGGGAAAAGGCTGGTTTTTACACAAGAAATGTGGATGAGACTCCTAATAAAGTAAAATTTAAAGCAAAGGCCAAATTCTCAGAAAAATTGTTTCTGAGGCAGATATTTTTCGACCTTAAATAGGGAGAAGCTGTAATCGCCAATCTTTACAGTCAACGTTGCTTGCCAATATTGGTTAATTTCATCAATGAACATCATCCAAATGATGATATCATGTTTTGGCCTGACTTGGCTTGGCCAGAGAGACAATACAATGGTTGAAAGCGCAAATATACCATTCGTGCCTCGTGCGCATAACCCGCCAACCTGCCTCAAGCTAAGCCTATTGAAATCTTATTGGCTTTATTATCTCAGAAGATCCACGAGAATGGTAAGGAAGCACAAAATGAAGATCAATTAAGGAACAGAATCCGAACTAAACTTCGTGATATTCCTATAGACTAGTGCCAACGACTTATACAAGGCGTTTGAGCAAAACTGTGTCGCATTGAACAATTAGGACCGTTAACTATTTTATGATGTTAAGTTTACAAAGTTCGAGTCTTGCTAAATGTTATATGAAAAATTCTAAATACTAAAGTTTTCCAAAGGTGTAAATTTTTTCATTCGAAATAGTCGGAAAACTTTCATTACACCCGTTATGTAAAATTTAGTGCTTGAACTACATACAAGTTTGCAAACACCGGATTTATTATTTTTATCTATTTTCTTCTTCTTCTTCTCTGTTTTGGGTTGGACGCCACCACGTCCAGGCACTTGAGCACACAGCTCTTTGTACTATCCCCAATAGATCTCTCAATTCCACTCTGTTAGTCTTGTATCCTCGATAAAAGCCACTATCCTCCTCAGGGGAAGTTAGAATACACTCGAAGGATCCAATAGATCCCTCCCGAAATATTTCTGTCTGAGTTCCTTCAGTTCCTCATACGTGCATATTACATGAAGGCTAGTTTCCTCCTGTTTTTCACATCTCCTACACCAGGGCTCGCTAACCAAGCCCATGGTGTACAAATGCTTCCTTAAAGGATAATGTCCGGTTATTAACCCGGTAATTATTTTAATTTCTTTTTTGCTACAACGAATTAGTTTGGCTGAAAACTTTCCGTCCAGCCCCCTTAGTAGTGTTTTGGTATGGAGTTGACCTTCCGTTAGCCTCCATTTATAATTATGTTCTTTTTCTAGCCATAACCAGATCTCCCTTTTAGCGAAATCCTTAGTGATTCCACATACAGGTTCTGGTCCTATTAGTACCTTCTTTGGCCAGTTTGTCGGCTATCTCATTGCATTTAATTCCCTCATGCCCTGACACCCATATCAGCGACACTGTATTGTCTTGTGCCAGGTTATTGAGGACCTGTTTACAATATTTCACCAGCTTAGACCTGGTAGATGGGTTCATAATGGCTTTAATAGCCGCCTGACTATCAGTCATTATGTTAATTTTTTTGCTTGCGTAGCCGGCTTCCCGAATTTCATCGGCGCAGGCTGCGACTGCTAACAATTCGGCCTGGAAAACCGTAGCATGTTTCCCCAGACATATCGATATCTTCCTTCCAGGGCACATTCTGTATATGCCTGCACCTGCCCCTGACTAGATTGTGATCCATCGGTGTACCAGGCTTTTGCCTGTTCCCTGGTTGGTATAAGTATGTTCAGCTTAGCTGTAAACATAATTTCAGGTGCCATACTGTCCACCGGCATTTGAAATATCGGCTCTTCCAGTATAGTTCCTGTGATATCTGTATGGCTCCCTACAACCTTGTTAGGACACCATACGTCATTGGCCTTCAGCCTCAGTATCGCAGCCATTGCCTCCGCCCTTATAAATAGTTCCTCCTCCACCAGACAACTGCTCCATAGGTAATCGTTGGTCTTATTACTGCTGTGTTCAACCAGTGTACCACATTTGGTTTTAGTCCCCAGGTCTTGCCAACAGCTCTTCTGCATCTCCAGAGGAGCTGCGCCGCCCTGTCTGCCACTTTGGCTAGGTGTCTGCTCCAATTCAGTTTCGCATCAAGTGTTATGCCTAGATACTTCACTTCATTGGTTAGTTCTAACTCTTGTCCAAACAGCTTTATGCTGCTCAGATCATTTAGTTTTCTCATGTTGGTAAAGGCTACCAACTTGGTTTTTTGAGGATTGACAGTTAATCCCTCCTCAAGGCACCATCTTTCTACAATTCG
Organism: Melolontha melolontha; assembly: GCA_935421215.2. Lineage (NCBI taxonomy): Eukaryota > Metazoa > Arthropoda > Insecta > Coleoptera > Scarabaeidae > Melolontha > Melolontha melolontha. Next base: position 97,901,232 of record OW285240.1, read on the forward strand.
CAGAGCATTTCGCATGATGCTCGCCACTGTCCCAGGGAATTTTCCCTGGGACACTATGACAATGTCATCGGCGAACCCCTGCGTCCATATTCCCTGATCATTTAATGTCCTGAGGAGATTATGCACTACTAGACTCCATAGTAGCGGTGACAATACGCCTCCTTGAGGACACCCTTTTGTTGTCCTCATGGAGATCGTTTTGTTTTGCATTTGGGCATGAACTCTCTGCTACGCAGCATGTTATGAACCCAGTTGCATGTGGTGTTTTTATTTTTCGATCTCTGAAAGATCGAATAATAGAAGACATCGAGGTGTTATCGAAAGCTCCCTCTATGTCTAAGAAGACTGCAAGTGCAATTTCCTTGTAGTGTAGGCTCCTTTCGAGCCCTCTCACCAGGCTATGCAGGGCACCCTCACCTGATTTTCCCATCTGGTATGCCCATTGCAGTGGGTGTAGAGGAGATCTATCCAGAGCCCCTTCTTTAATATTTAAATATATCATTTTTTCCATAGTCTTCAACATAAAAGAGGTAAGACTAATTGGTCTAAATGATTTAGGGTGGGTATATGTTGCTTTTCCGGGCTTCGGAATAAACACTACCCTAGTTTCTCTCCATGCCCTAGAGATATAACCCATAGCATGGCTAGACCTGAATATCTCCAATAGAGGACCCATAATTTCACCAATTCCCTCTTGAAGGAGCTTGGGAAACACTCCGTCTGGTCCTGCGGATTTATATGGTTCAAACGATCCTATCGCCAATCTAATTAAATGGGGCTTGAAGATCTCGTTTGATATCTCCCAATCATTCCTAGTCGCCCTCCAAGAGGTGACAGCTTGATTGATATCACAATCATCCATACGCTCCGAACTTGGAAAGTGTACCCCCAGAAGATACTTTAAAGTCTCTTCCACGGTAATGGTACACCTCCCGTCCGATTTTTGTATAGATCTAATTGCGTTGGAAGGATCTTTTTTGGGAATTCGATTTATTCTGGCCATGTCAGGAACACCTTCGATGTCCTCACAGGATTTTCTCCAGGCCTTCCTTTTGCTCTCTTTGATTTTATCATTGTATTTATTGAGGAGAGCCTTGTAGGCTTCCCAATTACCTGTTTTCTTCGCCCTATTAAATGATCGGCGAGTTTCTTTCCTTAAATTGGTTAACTCTGCATTCCACCAGGCAGCCCGCTTAGCTATACGGCGCTCCCTAAGGGGACAGTTATTTTCATAGCAGGAAAGAATGGTCCGTTGCAACCATTCAACAGCCAACTCCAGCTCTTCCACATTCCCTATTCTAACAGGGATATTTCGGGTCGCAGCTAACAGGTCTTCCTTGTAAGAGCCCCAGTCTGTTCTCTTGGGATCCCTGTATAGTCTGGGTTCCGTTAAATCTGTACATAGTTCATAGCGGATATACGCATGATCAGAGAGCGACGGCTCGTCGGATACATGCCACCCGGATACATAAGGTTATATCTATAACTGAGATAGCTAAAGAGAGACTTACCCCTATAATTTTTATCCTTGCTGCCCAAGCCTTATGATGAAAATTGGTATCTGCGCCGATAATCAATTCCAGATTGTTCTTACTGGTATATGCCACCAAGGCCTCAAGATCAGGCCCTAGTAGCTCTGGAGAGTCAATGGGTAGGTATAGAGACGCAATTGTCGTCTCCAATATCCCCCCATCGACATTCAGTCTGATCCTGGCTGCCGTCATGTCCCCACTGCATAGCTCCATGATAGGCATCACGTCCAGGTCGTCTCTGAAACAGATACAAGTTCTAATTTTAGTGTCTGGGACACCAACTAACAGCTCCCTTCCCCTAATATTCAGTCCTCCCACCTTACCTCTACTTATCCATGGCTCTTGGATGAAGAGGATATCGATATCTTCAGCCAGCGTCCTTTGACAAAGTGCCGCTGTGGCTTTTTTCTTATGTTGAAGATTTATTTGAAGAATCTTCAACATTTTGACCCTTAGAGGTTGATGCCTGAGGTTCTTCTAGAGTACCCTCATCCTGCATCACCGATTTCTGGTCTTTCTTTGTTTCGCGGGTTACAAAGCTAGCCCTCTGAAAGCGATAGTAAGGTCTCGAATCAGTCCTCACCAACGTCTCCTCAGACTCCTTGTCAATCCGAAGGCCCACATGTCGGCCCTTTTCGGAAGACCTAGAACTGAGGGTAATCCATCGGTCCACTTTAAGCCCTGGATTTTGCCTCTCGAGTTTTTTCAAGTCCACTGTCAGATCCTCTTTTTTAGTCTCTGGCAGAAACGCTAAAACTCGTTGCTGTTTTGGCAGCTCCTCGCTTTTCACGAGTTTCCAAACAGTTTCCTTTTCCAAGTAATCTCTCGTAGTGTTGTACGAGTCTTCATCTGCACAGATGACCCCATAGTAGCCGTCGATAAGACGGGAGGATTCAAACCTCGGCGCCTCTTGCGCCCTATCTATGACCATCATCAGGGCCTCTTGTATAGCTCCTAAATTTCCCTCAGTCACTAAGCTGACCGGGTAATCTTTAGGAACTATTGCAGCCTTAATACCTTTCAGAGCTGCTTTGTAACTTACGCCCGAAGCAAAAAACTTCGTGCGCTTAGTTACTTTTTCCTCAGGAGTGCCCCTAGTCGACACGGTTCGCTTAACGGCCCCTGTTGGCTTAGGTTCTCCCTGAGGTTCTTTTTTGGAAAGGGGGAGCCTTATTTTGCTCGTATCCACCCCCTGTTTCCTCATCTTCTTTAATTTCTTTCTTTGTGCCCCGGAAAGATGTTTTCTTTCCTTGGGTGCACCCTCTGTTTTCGCAACGTTCTCAGTTTCAGTCCGTTGCGTTTCAGTTTTGTTTTTTGGAGTCTCATCAGTCTCCATTGCCTCTATAGACTCCTTAGGTTTTGGATTCTCCTGAGACTCCATCTTTTTAATATTTTGTTTTTTTCTCGGTTCATATAATTCCCACGAGTATTACTATTTTTTGTTTATTGTTTTCAATCATTTAACTTAAAGAGTTGTTGGTTTTGAAAGTTGTCATGATTATTTCTCGATATAAAATTTGAAATTTTGTATGTATGATTACCAGTATAAGTGAGTGTTTTATATTTATTATTTATTTCAATACTATTAATAGCTTTCTTGTGACTTTGTTTATTAAGAATATTATAAATAATATCTGATCTATATCCATTGTTTTAGGCTATTTGTTTGATTTTGTCTATTAGTTCATATAAATTTTGTATACTATATTTAGGTTTAAAGTTGTAATAAAATTGTAAAATATCAATCAGTTTTTTGAACAACAAAGAGTATTGTGGAAGAGGAATATTAGGAAATTAAAAAGAACAGAAGGTAAAAGTTATCTAAATACGACAGGTACTGTGGTGACGAAGAAAACTCAGGAAGAAACTTGTAACTGCCCAAAAAACTGGACGCTGTATTTACAATTTATAGTCAATCTGTTATATAAATGTCAAAATCAGAATTTTAATGGAAGTAGTAGAAACTTTCCAATATCTTCCAGCTTTTTATTTTTCTGACCATTGAAACTTGTAATTTTTATAATATTTATTTTTCATCACATCAGGAAGTCTGTCTACAGTTCGAAATTATTTTTTATCAAATATGAAGATTGCGCATTTAATCAATTTATTTGTTTTTCTGTAAAAATTCACCACTTATTCAATTTTTTAGCTTTAAAAGACGAGAATACAGTACTGTAGTATGGTTAATATTTAATCTGCCCGTAAGTTTTCTAGAGGTTTGACTTGGATCTTCCTCAATAAATAAGCAATGAGATTTCTAACCCAAAATCCCACTTTGTTTCTTATAGAACTTAATTTTCCCGATTTAAGATGATTTTGCTATTACTATTTTTGCCCGAATTAGGTTAGGTTACTTGTTTCAAAGTTAATAAAAATCAAACTAATGGGTACTAAGGACAGATCAAGAAAATAACATCAGAAATGAAAAATATTGAATAGTTTTAGAAATTTTATGTGGGTCGTTAATGACCCACTAAGAAAGTAAAGATAGACACATAAGAAAACTTTATTTATGGTAATAATAGATACAAAAAGTTGTTAAATAAATATTATTACAAAAATATTACCTTTGTGAATGAAATGCATGGAAACATTTATCATGCAGCGAAATATAACATCTTTCTTAAAAATCTGGTGTGAAGAACACAAATACTGGTTCACTATTAATATTTTTTGTGAACGTGTCCGAACATATCCCTCCCCAGAGACGTAGATACGTATTTCGCCTTTCTACAGGCTCATCGATACGCCCTTGCTGAAGAAGAAGCAGTTAGTGCATTCAAAATGCGTGTTTTGGAAATACCTGAATCGGAATGAAAAAAGTACTGTGAAATTGGTTCAAACGTATATAAAAATGCATCGACCATCACAGAGAATATTTTTCAAAATAATAAAACCATTTTCAACGATAAATACTTGTTCTTGTTCGTTATTCCGAATATATAAATAGCAACCCCAGTATTTTACATGTAATTCATATAAAATTACAAGATAAGCTATACAGGGTGTTCAGAAACTCTCCTGACAAACGAAGACCGGAGATTCCTCTGATAATTTTAAGACAATTAAACCCAAATTCACCTAGTCCGAAAATGCTTCCTAAGGGAGCTAGAGTTCTTTGAAGATGGCGCCTTGTATTTATTTTTTTTTAATTCCTCCAGAACGCTTCTATTTAGAAAAACAAAAACTGGTATGCTTATTTATCCTCCAGAGATGAATCGATTCAATCAATTGCGAATTTCTAGTACCGGTGATAGGCGTCTGTTTTGGGTAGGTCAACGGTTATGTTAAGGCATAACTTTTTTGTCTTTCACTTTTAAGCATTTGTGACACTAGATTATTAAATTTTCAGGTATTCCAGTACTAAAATGTACTCTTACTTTAAGTCGGTAGGATACACCGTTTTCTAGAAAAATCGATTTGTAAATTTCTCGTTTTTTCTTCATTAAAGTTCAATTTATTATGTACCAACTTATTTTTAGCGACGAAGTTGGCTTGGACTATCAAGGCATGGATGAAAATTAATTTAATAAATTAAAAACAAATTATTTATTACAATGGAACGAAACTAACAAAAAAAGAACAAGTATCAAAGGTAGATTGTTACAAAAGTTGCTCGATGTGATGACTCTATGTGATGTCTCTATGCATAAGTTTACCCTTTTGCTTAGAGAACGCCGAATTCTTGCAAAAATTCAAAGTTATTTCTAAATTCGTTGCAAGCATCTTGTATCCTTAGCCAGAGTTGTGCGCGATTTTGTATCGGAACGGAATAAACACATGCTTTTATGTAATGTAATGTATCGGAACGAAACTAACAAAAAAAGAACAAGTATCAAAGGTAGATTGTTACAAAAGTTGCTCGATGTGATGACCATTAGTCTCTATGCATAAGTTTACCCTTTTGCTTAGAGAACGCCGAATTCTTGCAAAAATTCCAAAGTTATTTCTAAATTCGTTGCAAGCATCTTGTATCCTTAGCCAGAGTTGTGCGCGATTTTATATCGGAACGGAATAAACAAATGCTTTTATGTATCCCCAAACACAATAATCGCAAGGATTCAAATCCGGCGACCTTGCTGGCCAAGCAACTGGACCGCCTCTTCTAATCCAATGGTCTTCGTAGTTATTATCTAGAAAGTCTCGTACATTCCTGCTAAAGTGGGCCGGACAGCCGTCCTGTAGAAACCATAAGTTTTACCGAATATTTAAACGCATCTCATCTAACAAATCAGGTAAAATATTTTGCAGGAAATGTAAGTAATCAGCACCATTTAAACGAGCAGGTAATTCCACAGGTCCAAGTAGATAATCGTCAACTACTCCTATCCAGACGTTTATGCTAAACCTATGCTGATGCTTAAATTCTTGAACAACGTGGGGATTGTCACCAACGTACGAATAATAATGTGCATTATGTACATTAAAAATTCCATTTTTTGAGAATGTAGCTTCGTCACCAAACAAAATGTTCCTGAAGAAATCTTCATCTTGATTTTTCTGATTTTGTAACGATCTAGCGAATTCTACGCGAGCAGGAAAATCTCCTTCTAGCAGTGCTTGCACCTTTGTAAAATGAAAAGGATATAAATTTTCTTTGTATAAGATATTTCCTACGGAAGATTTTGAAATTGTGGGGTACATGGCAGATAGTCTTCGAAGTCTTCCATTAAAATATCATCTTCATGTTCTGCTGTTACATCATTATGTCTCCCTGTTTCATTATTTTTTGGGACCACTGAACCCTTTTCTCTTAATCGTTGATGAAGAGCTGTAAATGTTGAGTGAGTGGGATGCTGACGATTGGGAAATTTTTCAGCGTATCTACGTTGCGCCGCTCGAGCGTTCCACCTCATTTCGCCATAAACTAAATGCATATCGGCGTATTCCTCATTAGTAAAAACCATTTTTTTTTTAATTGAAATCGTTGTGTTTGAATAACACAAAGTAAAAAATGAAAAGATAAACTTCGCGAACTGACAACAATTTGACAATGAAAAACGTAGGTTTTACTTCTGTTGGCAGTTCAGAGCTAACTATTGCAAAAAATAAAAAATTGAACTTTAATGAAGAAAAAACGAAAAATTTACAAATCGATTTTTCTAGAAAACGGTGTATCCTACCGACTTAAAGTAAGAGTACCTTTTAGTACTGGAATACCTGAAAATTTAATAATCTAGTATCACAAATGCTTAAAAGTTAAAATTATCTGAGGAAACTCCGGTCTTCGTTTGTCAGGAGAGTTTCTGGACACCCTGTATATTCATATAACTATCTATCTCTAAACATTATGATAGGTAATTAAACACAAGAAATTAGATAAAAATCATTAACAATATATAAGTAATCATTAACTTTTAGATTCATCCCTAATACCCAACTGTTTCATAATATGAATTAATATCCCATTAAGTAAAGTGATAATAAAAAATTTGTAAGGGATGAAAATACTCGATATCATATTTCCAAATTTGCGAGCACGCCTAATGTAGTTATAATTCGGAAATAAATTTTAGGGGTTGTCGCAGTTTGTTTAAGTACGGTAATGGGAACATAAATTCTGACTAAAATCACAGAAAGTTATTAGATACTTTTAACCCGAAAGAATATTATACAGAAAGGTAATTTTAATTTATAAAAAAAAATTATTCCTTCTGATCAAGCAAATAAATTAGCAGCGATTTTTTCTAATTATTCTTATTAATAGTAACATTACAATTTAACCAGAACATGTAAAATACCTGCAATGAATTAATTTTGCATCTGGAAGTATATCAATACTCAAGCGAAATCTGGAAATAATTTAATTTTAATATCACAGCATTCTGGTAACTGAAGAGATCTTCGAAATTTAAAAGAAGGTGCCCTAGTTAAAAGATCCGTGTCTTTATTAAATTTCGCTGATATATTCATCAACTTCAAAGTATCTCGTTTTCATTAGACTCAAGAAATGTGTCTTTTTCATAAGTGTCAATTGATAAATACCGAAGTAATGGAACTGTAGTCACTAACTAAACAAGTATACTGAGTTGAAGGAGATAGGATGAAATGAGAGAAATTGAATTTAGACATTATTTAATAACTTTTGATGGTTAAAATAAAAGAAATTAAATAATAAATCAAACTATTCAGCTTCTAAATGCGAATACTATTTTATAATTAACATTCATTAAGAACAATTCCTCAAAAAATGAAAATAATACTAACAAAATAATTTTAAACATGTACGAGTATAAGTAAATCAAAAATATTTTTCATGTTATTAAATATTATTAAAAATCTGGTGTGAGTAACACAATACAAGTTTATATATTTGTGAAAGTATCTCTCCAGAGACATAGACACGTGTTTCATCTTTCTATAGAATCATCAGTACGCCCCTGCTGGAGATATATGTGCACAAAATAAGAACTTTGCTATCTCACAGAAGTTATTAGGAGCGTCGAAAAACATTCAGCGCTGCCCATTGACAAACGCTGAAACAACTAACACTGTCTAAATAACAAATGCAAGACCAAGCCAAGTGTTTCTATCTGACGGTGCAACCGCATCTCTAGAAGCTGTATTATCGTCAGTTCACTCTTTTTCGCAATTTACACTATTTCCATAAATTATTTCTTTCGCCGAGGCAATTGATAGTTCTCGTTGAATGATAGAATTAGGAACATATTAAGATCATCCGTAATAACTTATTCGGAAATCTCTAGAGTATTCCAATATTACTAGTGGATGCTATACCATAATTGGACACTGTATGTCCAAATTGGTTTCAGAATGGCTTTATACACTAGTAGTTTGTTTTCAAAGTTAAGTTTAGAACTTCTTCCGATAATCCAGTAAAGTTGACTCTGCTTTAGTGCTAATTGTTTGCACTTTGTGAATCTTTCTGCACGCGATTCTGCTGCGAAAGTACATACCTACGTATTTGTCATCTTCGATTTGGGGGATATTGCAGCTATTAATTTGCACAGGCCACATGTTTCTTTACAAAGCGTAACATAACATGAGTGGATTTAGACTTATTAGCTTTCATACGTCATTTTTTCAACCAGTACTGAATTTTATGAAGACTTATGAAGCCTGGTGTTTAAATGCAGTTGAGGATCACTATGCGGTGAGAGTATAGCAGTGTCATCCGCAAATGTCGCTGTTATTACTGTCGATGTAGTTGGCAAGTCACTTGTATACAGAAGAGGGAACAGTATCGGTCCAAAAAAACGCTGCGTTGAGGAACTCCAGATAGTATAGGGTGCAGACACGAAAATTCGTTTTTTGTTTAATGAAGAAGAGTCTATTGATTAGGTAGGATTTAAGGAATACATAGTGTGGATAAGAGAGTAGTTTCTTTATTTTATTTTAAGTGCCATTATACTGTTAAAATCTCCGTGTATTTTGTTCACTAGCTTATATATTTCCTCTATGGACCGTACTTATTATGGACTCCGAATTGGTGATCGGGAATAATGTTTTTTTTATATTTACTGGCTATTGCAGCCTAACTATATACAGTGTGTTTCACTTTTCATGAGGACACCTAAATAACTTTTTTATTTTGAAAGCAATTAATATAAAATTTTTATCAGTTGTGTAGATCCCGACAAAGCACCTTCTTGTATAAATAGAGTTTTTATAAAGTCAATATCTAGCCAACTATAATTAAAATAAAGAGTAGTGTTTCAAGTAAAGTCATGCTAGCGATTAAGATAGAGTAAAAAAGTATTAAGAAAAGTTTTTACAAATCACTCAAAAACCCCTAATACCAAATTTCGCTGAAATTGTTTTATTTTTAAATTCTTTTACGTATCTGTAAATAATAGTTTCTTATTGCAATAATAAGAGTGCCATGAAAAAAGAAAATAATTTGTCAGTTCAAACATCAATTCAGTAAACAGTTTACTTCAGTTGTAACTATTGAACTTTGCTGAGCAATGGTCGATAGACATATAAGTATTGCTCAAAAAGTAGAAACTATTGGAATTGTTGGTGATAATATACGTTCTACCCGAGAGGCTGCTAGCCATATCTCGTAAACTCGTGTGAGGATTATTACGATACACTGCTAATATTACTGCATCGAAATGGTGTTCTCGATTGTTCAATTCTCGATGATGTGGTTTAGCAACATTTTCAGTAGTATTGAAAATGTTATTCATGTATGCAACAGTTCGATGACGGATAGGTGGACGTTCAGGATGTCTCACGTTAAACTCTTTAGTAGTCTCTCGGATAGTACGTACATTATCACCAACAATTCGAATAACTTCTACTTTTTGCGCAATATTTAAATGTCTATCGATAGTTACAACTGAAGTTAAACTGTTGTGAATTGACGTTGGTACTGACAAATTATTTTTTTGCTTCATGGCACTCTTATTATTGCAATATTGCAATAACAATTACCTACAGATAGCATACAAATGTAGAAGAATTTAATAATGAAATATTTTCAGCGAAAATTGGGATTTGGGGTTCTTGAGTGATTTGCAAAAAGTTTTGCTAATACTTTTTTGCTCTATCTTAATCGCTAGTATGACATTACTTGAAACAATACTTTTTATTTTAATTATAGTTGGCTAGATATTTACTTTACAAAAGCTCTATTCATACGAAAAGGTCCATTGTCGTGGCCTACACAAATGATAAAAATTTTATATTGATTGCTTTCAAAATAAAAAAGTTATTTAGGTGTCCCCATGAAAAGTGAAACACACTGTATATATTTTTCAAAAACCTTTGATAAAAATGATGATAAACTGATAGGACAAAGAAGTAACTTCTTCAGGTTTCTTTCTAAGTTTTGGAATCATTATTAGCTTAGCAACTCTACAGATCCAAATTAAATGCATTTTCGCAAAGTAATGTGAGTGTAAATATTGCTTTCTACATTTTACGACGCTAATTATTCAATTTTTTTAATAGAAAAAAATCGCTCTTAAGCAGGATTCGAACCCACGCTCATGGTTTGCTGTACCGTTGCTCTAACCACTAAGCTATTAACGACTGTGGTTAGGAATACATTATGGGGAAGGCTTAAGTCGCACTAAGGAAGCAGATGTTAATAATTTTTGCCTGCAGTCGGCACTGTATTGAAAACACAGTCTTTAATAGCATAGCGGTTAGAGCAATGGTCCGGCAAACCATGACGTGAGTTCGAACCCTATTAAGGGCGAACTTTTTCTATTAAAACATTCGAATAATTAGCGTCATAAAATGTAGAAAGCAGTACTTACATTCACGTTACTTCGCGAAAATGTATTTAATTTGCACAATGTGCCGACTACAGGCAAAAATATTAACATCTGCATCGGCAAATAGCCTAGTTCAAATATGGCATTGCAGATATATATATATATACAGGCTGATTCATTTTCGGCCCTCGCCATGGGGATCTCTCTTATTATTGGAGATAGAGTATAGGTTTAAATTTGGCAAAGTGTTAAATTTTGTGTTTGTTATAAATCCGTAAAGAAAATAGACCTGTGACAAATGACCTTCGTTATTTAAAAAAAAAACGCGAAAACCCCATTTTCTTCTTTTACCTGTAGCACCGACATTTGGCCTTGTAGAGAAAAATAAAAACACATCCTTGTGGCCATTTCTAATCCTCTATCCAGTGGTGTACTCTAAATTTTTATACGACGTTTCGTTTCTTTCTGGTCATCATCAACTATGTAATTTATTATAGGCGCCATATTGGATTTAGACATCTTCAGAAAGATTTTTTTTTCTGATTTCAACCATGTACCACATGCTGACTATAGTTTTTGACATTAGGTTTTATTTGAAAGAATAAATTATAAGATTAAATAAGGTAGCCTTTGGAATTTCAATCTGTCAAACATTTCATTTATTGTTCATTAATAATACAAAAATGTCATACACTAACGAAAAAAAACGAGATATGATAAGTATTTTTTATTCTTCGAAACGAAATTCAACAGTAGCGAGTACAAGATAACAAAAACATTAATAAAATACATATAAAAGTAAACAATAAACAATTACAGTAAATGTTCAATTATCTGGCCATCTTCGGTAATGCACAATTGGGCACGCCTTCTGGCATTCTGTACTGCCCTTTGTATAGTTCTTGTAGGAACTGCATCGAAGGCATTCTGAAGTCTGTCTCGTAATTCTTCAATGTTTTGTGGCGCATCTACTTTATAAATATTATTTTTAACATATCCCCATAAAAAAAATCTAGCGAACTTAAATCAAGTGATCTCGCAGGCCATTCAACAATTCCCCTATTTCCAATCCAACGGTTTGCAAACTCTTGATTTAAGAAATTTCTAACAACAGCTGCATTGTGTGCTGGTGCGCCATCTTGTTGCCACCATAAATATTGTAATTGATTTAATGGGATATTGTCGTCAAGATAGTCAGATACTTATGTACGTAAAATGTTTAAATATCTTTCTCCATTTAAATGTTCTTCATACATAATTGGTCCTAAGAGACGATTTGCGAAAATACCCATCCAAACGTTTATTCCAAAACGATGTTGTGAGCTTCTAGCCCTGTTTTGTCAGGGATTTTGTACTGCCCAATAGTGCTCCGTATTTCTGTTGAACATTCCAGAATTTGTAAATTTTGTTTCATCTGACCAGATGATTTTGCTTAAAAAATTTTCGTCATTTTCTATCCTTCCCATTAACCAATTACAATATTCTAACCTTCTCAAATTATCTCCAGGCAGTAAAGAGTGACTAACATGGATCCTGTATGGTTTAAACCTACTTTTATGTAAAGTTCTCCAAACTCTGGATTGGCACAAATTTAATTCTGACGCTACTTCGCGTGTAGAAATTGATGGATTATTATTTATCTATAAAAATAAAAGATTAACATGAAATTTGAAAACACGCTTTTAATTTACCATTTGTAAAATATCTTGTCGATTTTCATTTAAATTCCTGTTGTCTTGACCATTACGCGGCTTAGTAAACGATTCACTCTCGACCAAATTTCTGTCGAGATCTAGAACAATGGTACGATGAGGCTGTTGTCGTTCTGGATATAATTGTAGATATCTTGTACTCGCTACTGTTGAATTTCGGTTCGAAGAATAAAAAATACTTATCATATCTCGTTTCTCTTCGTTAGTGTATGACATTTTTGTATTATTAATGAACAATAAATGAAATGTTTGACAGATTGAAATTCCATGGCTACCTTATTTAATCTTATAATTTATTCTTTCAAATAAAACCTAATGTCAAAAACTATAGTCAGCATGTGGAACATGGTTGAAAAAAAAACTCTTTCTGAGGATGTTTAAATCCAATATGGCGCCTATAAGAAATTATATAGTTGATGATGGCCAGAAAGAAACGAAACGTCGTATAAAAATTTAGAGTACACCACTGGATAGAGGTTTAGAAATGGCCACAAGGATGTGTTTTTATTTTTTCTCTACAAGGCCAAATGTCGGTGCTACAGGTAAAAGAAGAAAATTGGGTTTTCGCGTTTTTTTTTTAATAACGAATGTCATTTGTCACAGGTCTATTTTCTTTACGGATTCATAACAAACACAAAATTTAACAACTTTGCCAAATTTAAACCTATACTCTATCTCCAATAATAAGCGAGATCCCCATGGCGAGGGCCGAAAATGAATCAGCCTGTATAATGAGAGTGACAGTGATAACGACAGCTTCAGTTATGCCAAGCAAACCGTAAATTTCCTAATCGAAAATGTCGAATTAGCGAAAATTCGCCAAACGGTTGGTCCTAGATTGGCACATTGTATACGCGTTTTGATCCTTATGACGAGATCTTTAATTTGGCGCTAAATTTGCGGCGATCAGATGAGAAATGAGGGAGGCGTTTCGAAATTTTCGCGATTTTTCTGAACCTCAGGCGATGAAATTTAAAAATAAAAAAGTGGCGAGTGGCGATTTTAACGCCAACCCTATATGTAATCGGACGGGCTGATTACGATACAGCAAACTAGAGTTCGCTATCTGCTTTGGTTCTCGAGATACTTACGAGATATTTATATATATATATATATATATATATATATATATATATATACTTTGAAAGGAATTTCTTATTTTCTTGGCCGTAATTATAATATAAAGCAAAAGGTGATTGTTTCCTGGGAGTAGCGTCAACATAAATTAAATATTGTTTTAATTACCTGGTCGCTACTCCCAAGAAACAATTACTTTTTGTTTTATATATATATATATATATATATATATATATATATATATATGTGTGTGTGTGTGTGTGTGTGTGTGTGTGTGGGTGTGTGTGTGTGTGTCAATAATTCAAAACCATTTGGCTGCCAACTCCTTAAGAAGTTTTCCAATGGTTAAGTCGAATCCAGAAGCTTTTTTGTGTTAAGTTTTTTCAACATCACATTTTTGACTTATTTTTGCCATTTGAAACTCCAAACAAAGATAAAATATAAGTAATATTTGTTGACATATATCTTTTAAAATATCGGATTTGATTTTAAAATAAACTAAAGAAGAAATTTTACAATTTTCTGCACAATGACTACGTCGCGTCTTGTACATCCTTATCGAACACATAAAACACTATACATTTATGATGTTACATTAATAACATAGTAATATATTACTAAAAAGTATTATTCCATATACCTATAGAACATTAACAAAATTTTGTGTATTGAGTTACTGCATTGCAGTGTTTGGTGGCACAATAAATTATCTAATTATAAATTGTGCGGCAAACAAGCAACCATGACCACCGCTAATAAATTACACCGAAAATCTATTTAAGAAGGTTTTAATGAAAATATGAGCAGTTAATGTGAACAGAAGCTTCGTATTTGTCATTTTGTGTTAGTTATAAATTAAAAAATATAAGCAACGTAACTATAAACGTATTTCTTATAGAAATATAACCTGCACCATATAATCAAAAATAAATAATAGTCGTTTATCTAGAATCCTATCTAGAATCAAAATATAGCGGAGCTTGTTTTATGTATAGTTTTATTTTTATATCAAATTAAAGTTCTAATTACAGTCCATAAGAATATACGCGTATAAATATGCATATTTGGTTTATCCTTCTGAATTTCACCGCATAGTCGTTATAATAATTGAAGTTTTGCTGTTCATATTGTCATCATGTTCAGGAGCTATCGTCAGCCTAAGAGCAAATAAATTTATCGATTACTCAGCAAACTAAATAAAATAATATGAAATGGAATAATAACCTGTATAGACAAGAAGTTACGAAAAGAACAACAGGGTTTTAGGAAAAGAAGATCATGTATTGATATTATAAATACTCTGAGAATTATTATAGAAGAATCCCTGGAATATCAATCACCATTATATTTAATATTTGTAGATTATGAAAAAGCATTTGACTCATTGGACAAAGACTGTATGTGGATGGCACTTAAAAATATTGGAATGCCTAAGAAAATGATCAACCTAATAAAGGAAGGATATAAGGATACAAGTACAAAATATTACACGAGGAGAGTGTCGGATGAGTTTCAGTTAAGGACAGGGGTTAAACAAGGTTGTATTCTCTCAATATTGCTGTTTTTAATAGTGTTGTAGTAGACACAATAATGACGGAAATAGCATCTGCTCGACGAATGCAATCGAGCAAACAAATAGTGGGGCTGTTGTAACATGCATACTATACTGCTACCCCTAAAACGTGTAGGCAGCAAAAGCCCAGTTGGAATTAGGACGAGTCTTAATTCCGCCCCTGGTCTCAAAGGCCCTTCGAATAACTTGCCGGCCAGCTCAGTTAAAAAAAAATAAAGCGGGAGCGTCGTGGGCCAACACAACGCAAGATCTAAATTGGGCACCACTACGTTTGGTCTGGCAAGTATCTAGGCTAACGTAGAACACCCTCGGCCTTAAGGGCTTAAGAACACTTAAAAGGGGTGTTCGACTTCCAAGTAACAACTCAAACACTTTTGCTCGTTAGGGTATTAAGGCAAACAAACGCAAACTCTGATATAACAGTAACAAATAAATTTATTGAACAGTCAAATGATTAACTAATAAGGATACAAACAAATCTAGCGCAAAACAATTGATTAAAGAAATTGTAAAGAAAAGTAATTCCAAAGATTGTACTGAAATTGTCAAGATAATCACTTAAACATTAAAGAAAAACAAGAATTTGGATCTAGCGTCAGTAGATCACCAAAGCTTTGAAGTTCTTTACATTGCTTACGCATCACCCAGTATTAAATCTTCAGCAGTAATTAAAAAGGTAAAGTAAAACTAAAGTGACGTAAACTAATTCTAAGGAAATCACAAATTAAGTGAACAAACTATTCAGGGCACAGCCCGTATATACTTAAAAATAAATATCAGTTGAGTAACATTCAAAAAAAATAAACACTAGGAGGTGTTTTAGATTATATAAGTGGCAATAGAGACATTGGTTCTCTGACAGGAATAAAATTAATTTTATCAAGAGTAACTTAATGAAAACATAAAACGTTACCCAAGTATGAGTAAAAGTAAAACTAGGTTCAAAATTATATAATTAGAGCGTTTAAGCCACTTGGATTAATTAAAAGAAAATATAAATTAAATTTAACGTAAGCATATAACTAATCAAAATTAAGTCAATAAATTAGATGAAATTACAAAAGTATTCGGAATAAATTTAATTTAAAGTAGTTTTTCTGTTTTCGTCAAAATGGCGCCTCGAACCATGCAGCACGTGGTTGCACACAAATTGATTTATATAATAGAATAAAACTATTAAAGCCAAAAATTACGGGATTTTCGTCGTGAGTCTGGATAATGCGACAATTTAAAATTTACCACACTACCTTGCGAGAATTCATAAGCAGTGGCCTCCAGAACGTGGTTACCGGAGTCCCAGAAAACGTGGATGTCGGAACTCTTACTGCCGGAATGCTGTCTGTGTCTGGATTTCCCGCGCAGAAGTTAATCCCCTGAGCCGTAAACTACAGCCCTAAATTAAGGAAAAGGAAATCAACTAAACGGAAGTTCATACGACACAAAAGAAAAACGGAGTACGTTGCTGTGGAAAAAAAATTACAACCGTCTCCAAGTTTAAAACTCACATGAAGCACGAGGTCGAATAAAACTTACACAAATGAATAATTAATGCCAATAAGTCAAGTATGAACAAAGCCTGCCTATGCAGAAAATTTAAACTGGGAAAAAAAACAAAACTTGACTTAGGTTTCGAACTTCTGAATACTTCAGAGCTTGCACGATAAAGATAGCCCTCTTACCTGCGGCTGTACGATATTTATAGGAGAAGGTAAACTGCGTCATAGTCACAAAAACCTCATTCAAACGGAAAATGTTAAAAATAAGGAAATCATAAATCAAAACCCAGACAACAACAGGATGTGAATACAGAAGCTATTAAACTGAAATTCGGGAATAAAATCGCAACAAAGAAAAAGGTAATTGACCAATTTGAATTACAGAAAAATGCAAAGCAAACTAAAACGGAAGTAATCCTATATGCCGCATAGATGGCGTACAAAGCCAATGACAGGGAAATTCCAAAATAAAACTTAAAATAAAGGTTAAACAATCAAATAAATCGCCCTGAAAGAATTACCAAAATTCCATAATTAAAATAATGACTCGTTCAGTAAGTAATAATCGTTTAAAAGAAACGAAACTCGCATAAAGCATATATAAAAAAAAAGCATGAGTACGCTTAAATTACACAAAGAGGCGACTGCGCAGAGAAGGCAGGAAAATTACTCCGGAACATTAAGGATATACGGTCATCCAAAACATTTAAACATAAGAAACTTTTATAATAATAACGAAGTTTGAAGAAGCCTAAATGGTTCGATAATTAGGGAATATCACAAATAAAATGTAAATAAGTGGAAGGACAAAGTTTGAAAAGGCTACGAAGGTTTAAAGTAAACAAATAAAGCAATAACACGTTCAAAAATTACCAAAAGGTCTCAGAAACAATTTTCTGGGCGAAACAATGCATGATACCGCCACAACGTTTTATCGGGCAATTGGTCATTCAATCGCTTCAGTCTGCTCTCGGTTTATAATATACATGTACTATGTTGCTTTGCAACCCGTTTTTATTTGTGCTGTTAGATGCAATTAAATAAATATTATTATTATTATTGTATTTATTGGAATTTATTAATGCAAATATGTAATTTTATGTATAAGTAATACTGCAACAGTTTGGATTTGCATGTCCATAATTACGAATTTTTATTTTCCCTTAGTTTAGTACCATTTAAAAATGCAATGCATATTATTTTGATGACATCTACTCTATTTTAATTTACTTTTATATTTTATGTCATATCTTTTATTTAGGTTCGCCTTTTGGAAATAAATAAATTATTATTATTAGTATTATCATTAGAAACAAATTTGAATCTCAACATAAAATATGTAGAAACCATCCTTAACGATTTAAGATAATAAAATGATTTAACTTTAATGTTGGGATTTAAAAGATCCTAATATTTCGGAAGCAATTCCAGCACGAAAACTGTAAAACTTAACTGCAATCAAAATTTCTTTAGTAATAGTCGTAAAGTTGCAGCATTTCTAGTTAATTCCTCTGAAAAGTTTCATGTTCAAATTTATAACCATTATTTTCCCACACAGAAAGTAATTTCGTATATGCAGTTTACATTGCGCAAAATTAAATTGAGAAGTTTTTTTTTTCAATTATGGATTATAAACTTCAATAGACGTCGGATTAAACTCGTTCAAATATTATTCTTCGCCAATATTGAAATTATCTACAGAAACCAAAAACTATACGAAAAATATAACTGTGAAACTTATTTCATCTCGCGTTATAAATTTTTATGTTTTTCTCTTCGATTATTATTCAAACAAACGTTATGTAAATCACTTAAATAACAGTAAAGGAAAAACAAAACAAGATATTCTTTCGTAGTTTATATCTATGACAAAAGCATGTTAAAGGTTTTTTTTTTCCTTTTTATTATTGCTAAGAATAGGTTGAAAGTTATATGTAGTCCATCCAACATCGAATGATAAATAATAATCAATGTTGACATAGTTTCGAAAAAAAAACTTTTGCAAACGATTTGTTGTAACAGGAAAAGTTTATACACTTTTAGTAATGATGGACGATCTATTTTAACTTCGAAGACAAGTTGGCTGTAGTACTTGAATTATCATAATTTACTTGAACGAGAATGAAACCCACCTGAAAATAATCTATTATTTCGAAACATGAAACTTAATCCATCTATTTTAATCGCATGTAATACATACATAGCTTGAATCTAGATCATTATTCTTCCACGAAAATAATTTAAAATAATTGAATTTTACAGTTACTTGGTCATTATTATCAAACTGTACGTGTTTCAGATACGACCTAGCGTTATACACAACTCTAAATAATGAATACCACATTTCACAAATATTACGAATATTACGAATAGTGACTTCAACGGAATACTTAAAAAATATATTTTATTTTTCAACATAATTCACATTTTTTTCTATAAAGTTACTTCTCAGACTTTCTATAATTTTCATCTATTTTCATCTATA
Organism: Melolontha melolontha; assembly: GCA_935421215.2. NCBI lineage: Eukaryota > Metazoa > Arthropoda > Insecta > Coleoptera > Scarabaeidae > Melolontha > Melolontha melolontha. The sequence goes on from OW285240.1 coordinate 97,920,298, forward strand.
AAAGCAATCCTTCGGAAAGCTCACCAAAATAGGGATTTGTGGCGACTATCACTTCCTCATTTATTGCGAACCTCCTTCCACCAAGTTACGTTTTCAAATTTTAGAATAAGAAAAAATCATTTGGGCCAGATCTGATGAATTTAGTAGGTGAGACAGCAATCCATATCTTAATTCGACAAATTAAGCAGTTACCTTAGCAGATAAATGAATGGACACGTTATCTTCATGAAAAAACTTTTCTCTGAATAAATGTGGTCTTTTTTACCTCAATATGGAATCGAAACGTATCAATATATCAGCATAATATTGGCCAGCTATTGTATTCTTAACTTATATGACACAGTGCCATTGAAAAGGCTTTTCTAAACTTTGACCAAGATTGTTCTCAATAAAACCTATCCTATCCAGGCCATCTAGAATATATATGCAAATGCAAAGAGTGCAATTAAATTGAGAAACAGTATTTCACATCCTTTCCCTGTGACAAAAGGACTTAGGCAGGAATGTATTCTTTCAGCTACCTCGTTCAAAATATATATTCAACAAGTACTAGATAACTGGAGAAGAAAAAAGAAGAAAAACTGCAGAAATGGGGATTCAAATTGAAGACAAATGCTTAACAACCCTTATTTTTGCTGACGATCGAGCAATTATAGCTTGTGACGAAGAAGATACTGACTATATATTTAGAAAACTCCAGAAAAAATATAAGAAATGGGGATTATATATGAATATGAAAAAACTAAGTATTTCAAAGTAGGGGAGAAGAAAAACTGCAGAAATTGGGATTCAAATTGAAAACAAACAACCCTTATTTTGGCTGACGATCAAGTAATTATAGCTTGTGACGAAGAAGATACTGACTAGATATTTAGAAAGCTCCTGGAAAAATATAAGAAATGGGGATTATATATAAATATGAAAAAAACTAAGTATTTCAAAGTAGGGGAAAGGCAAGAAGAAGATCCAGAACTGCAAATCAGGGTAATAGGGAAAATATGGAATATAAGTATTTGGGAAGTGTTTCGTCGGAGGAAAGAACGTCAAAGAATGTCATATAAGACCGAAGACAGCAGGCCAAGAAATATATTTGTATAATGAATCAAATCATATTAAGCTAACAACTAAAATAATGATATACAGAGTTATCGTTGAGCCAACTTATGACTCAGAATGTTGGAAACTGTCCAAAAAAGATAGAAAGGTGATAGAAACCGTGGAGATGAACTGCCTAAAAAGAGCATGTCTAATATCAAAGAAGGAGTGAATACTAAATAAAGAAATAGGAAGATGAAAAAGAAGAGTATATTCAGGACTATTCAGAAACTAAACAATTACTCTAGTACAGACATTTAATGAGAATGGAGGAGAATCTACAGCCAAAAAGGAGAAGTAATAACATGCAATGAAGGATAGCTCAAATACTGAGAGATAGAGCCATGGAAGGAGACGATTGGAAGAATAAAGAAGCATGGCGATCGAAATGTGGGATGCGGCATAGGCTGCAAGAACCCCACTATAAATATATATATAGATATATATATATATATATATATATATATATATATATGTAAAATAAAAATTGTTTGGGAATCCGGCAATAAAAACCTTTAGTTAGTCAATTAGAGTCCTTTATTTTTTACCTTATATTTCGCTCTGTAGATTTAGAGCTTCATCAGAGGTCAAAAAGCGAAACTAGTTTTTGTGAGAGATATAACATTTTTAAAAAAACAAAACCTATAGAGAAACAAGCAGTCCACGTAATACAAATAAAACTTTATATTAATTAAAAATTGTTACTTTAAAAGCTTATTGTTTTTACATATTAAAACCATTTAAAAAATTATTATTTTTTCCAACAAACACATCCAAAAAGAAACACACACATAGTAAAGAACTACTTGTCTTGATGTAAATTACATTTTAACAATTCAAGTGTCGACAAGGTAGTGATTTAATTAATTAATATAAAGTTTTATTTGTATTACGTGGACTGCTTGTTTCTCTATAGGTTTTGTTTTTTTAAAAATGTTATATCTCTCACAAAAACTAGTTTCGCTTTTTGACCTCTGATGAAGCTCTAAATCTACAGAGCGAAATATAAGGTAAAAAATAAAGGACTCTAATTGACTAACTAAAGGTTTTTATTGCCGGATTCCCCAACAATTTTTATTTTACATACTTGTTTTAACGGCAAAGACTCTTTGTCTACTTATATATATATATATATATATATATATATATATAATATTTTCGTGACCTTGGTATGATATGGTAAACTTAATAAGTCGGCGATTAAAGGCCTTTGTCAAGGATATTTTTTATATCCTTGACAAAGGCATCATTGCCGAAACATTTAGGGTTGTTTTAAATATATATACTTTGAAGTAATAAACCAGACCTTTAATCGCCGACTTATTAAGTTTACTATATATATATATATATATATATATATATATATATATATATATATATATATATATATATCAATTGATAAATTCTTGGAGTTTTTCGGCTTTTATATTAAATATTTACAAATATTATCAAATTAGTATGTAATTGCGAAGTAAATGTGAATGTAAACATTGCTGTCTACAAATGACAACGCAAAACATACGAAATTTTTAATTGAAAAATTTTGTTTACGTTGAGACTTAAACCCAAGTCTACGGTTTGCCGGACCGTTGCTTTACCAATAACTGACACCTGCTTCAATAACTGACATCTGCTTTCAAAACTGACATCTACTTTCAAAAGTGACTTCTGCTTTCAAAACTGACATCTACTTTCAATAACTGGCATCTGAATCATTAACACTGTTACTTTATAATGCATTTCTAATTAGCTTGAACCAAGGTCTATCTTTGCTTAAATGGTAAAGCAACGGTCCGGCAAACCGTAGACTTGGGTTCAAGTCCCAACGTAGACAAATTTTTTCAATTAAAAATTTCGTATGATTTGCGTTGTAATTTGTAGACAGCAATGTTTACATTCACATTTACTTCGGAATTACATACTAATTTGATAATATTTGTAAATATTTCATATAAAAGCCGAGAAACTCAAAGCAATATTACTGCATAATGGGCATAATTTACATTTGTATTTTGCAAAAACCTGTACATGATCGAGGGAAAAAGACATCATTTTTGAATACAGCGGGCTGGAAAACATAATATTCCCATTCCAATGCAGCTGAAAAATGAAGAGTCAGATCTCTAGTATGCCACAGAACATCTATAGGTGGATGTTATTTACGCAGACCTATCCAAAGCTTTTGGAAAATCCCACAGAAAACCTTTACTTCAAAGTTAAACTTGCTTAACCTTCAATCATCGTTGGTGAATGTAAATCAAAAGAGACATTTTCAATCACTAGTTGCGTTACCTTATTGCGGATAGAACTACTTCTCGTAGAACTTTACGATTTATGGCGTAGCTCTAACTCTTTCAAAGTGAAATACACAGCAGTATGTAAAAATACGCTGTAAAGTATGTGTGTGGAAGGTATTTTTTATTTATACATATTCGGAATATTTTGTATTCATAGGCGTCAAGTATACAATTTTCAGGGTTCGCGCCATAATTGACTCAAGATATTTTAGATTTATATTCTATATAATTACATCTTTCCATTTATCATACGTTGTCTCTTTATTTCAAGGACACCTGTATAGTTTATATTTTATTCATTAAATTCGACATTTCAAATGCACCAACAAACAATTACACGGATTTTAAATTTCGATTTTAATACGAAGAAGTTCTGTCAAATTTCAATATTTCATCGCCCATTCGAATCCGTTTCGTAACGCTACTTACCAAGTATAGTGCCATCTAATTATTTAATAATATTATTTTCCGCATTATTAAGAATTATTTACACACCTCTGCAGTACAAAAATAAAACATACAGACAAGGCATCCACGGTAAGAAATTTCTTTTTTAGTTGCAATTGTCTAAAGTCACAAGGCGAAGAGAAAAATACGTACTACTTTGTTTATATAACATGGGCGAATCCGTTACGAGAAACATAGTGTATTAGAAAAGGTCAATTTAGGACCCTGTTTCGAGTTTGTTTTCTCTCCGAGGTGATGGTTTTAGTTGTGTCGAGATACCGGGATTGAATACCAATGCAGGTCTCTGCGGTCATTTATTTCATTTTTTGTTTGTCTATTGACATTCCATTATTCCAGGCAACTCGGTAAAGTGTTTGGAAACTATATATAGATTCGGAAGCACGACACAAAGAGGGAGTTTTATATTGCTGCGAAAATTCACTTATACGAGAGGTTGCTAAATCGACGAAAGAGTAACCGACACTATAAAAAACAGTATTATACGCAGGAACGCATCACGCGCCAGATAAGGAGCATCACGCGAATTGACTGGGTGAACGATTTTTGAAATAATTTTTTGGAAATTGTTATTTCTGCTGACGAATCAAAGAAGTTGTGAGAAAAAAAAAACGTTCAAACGATTACTTTATATTGAATCGGCAAAGATTGCTTTCTATTGGAATGTAAATAATTACATAATCTCGATCGGGTAAAGAACGCGATAAATTTACGTTTTTCCGAATGACGGTCGCGTCCCCTACGTACTAAATTTGATGCGGACTGAAATTGAAGACTGACATTATGTTGACTTTCCTGTCGGTCGATTTGTTCTATTACACGGGAATAGCATTTACCGCTTGCAGTGCTCAAAAATGATACTCTGTCGTTTAATATTCGTCAAACAAGAATGTTATTTGGAGTTGGTATATTATTAAACAATTTTACACATTTTCAAAATACATATATTACTGTCAGTTATGCACAAAAAATAATAGTAGTAAGGAAATCTGGTCTACTATACTATAGTATAATAAATGATTAACTGATGTAGTCAACAGGGGATAATGGATTTAAACCCTCCGAATTTATTTCTTATACCGGTATTTCTCAAGGCTCTAACTTGGGTCCGCTTCTCTTCTTGTTATTCATTAATGATCTTCTTGAATCGTTAACGTGTCCTGAATTGCCTTACACAGACGAGTTATAGATAAAAGAACCCCGTTCCGGATTAGTTGGCCCACTGGCTAAAATTTCACTTAAACAGATGTTTTTTTACTATAGGATGTCCCATTAAGAGCGTAATATTTAATTTTGTAATTAAATGCATTATATATTCAAAAAGTATAAAAAATGTTATTTCAGTATAAAGTACAATACTGCGGTTAAGGGTCGAACACAGTATCGAACATATGTCCCCACGACTCTGCTGGCACGCTCATGCTCTTTTTACGAAATTCTCGATGACTTTTGCGCATAATTGTGGTTCGATTTTGCTAATACCACGTCTATCTCCGCCTTCAACACAGGAATTCTTCGTGGATTGTTGGCATATACACGAGATTTCACGTACCTCCAATGAAGGAAGTCGCACGGGGTCAAATCGCACGACCATGTGGGCCATGTGGGCCAATCCCGATCGCCATTGCGGGAGATATTTCGCGCGCCATGTTGCTCCTGTATCAACAGGTTTCCTGTTGAAACTTCATTCCTTCGATATCCATTCCAACCAACAGTGGCCACAAAAACTCCCTCGGCATGTTGCAATAGCGTACGCCATTCACTGTTACTGCTTGTTCGGCACTATTTTAAAAAATGTAGGGCCCTATTATTCCGCCAGCCCAGAATCCACATCAAACAGTAACTCATTCTGCATACAATGGCTTTCCATGAATAACTCGTGAATTTTCCTCGCCCCGAATCTGACAATTTTGAGCGTTCACGTATCCATTAAGTTGGAAACGCCTCAGCGCTAAAGATGATTGACTACGAAAAATCGTCGTCCTCTTGTTGGTTTTCCAACACCAAATTAACTAAATCTCGGCGCTGCCCATGGTCTGCTGGCTTGAGTTCTTGTAACAACTGCATCTTGTACGCGTGCATGTGCAGATCTTTGGTAATTATTCAGTGCAGGGTGCTTCTCGAAATGTCTAACTGTTGAGAACGACGACAAATCGATATTTTTGGATTTTCGTTAACACTTTCATGCACTTCTGCAATATTCTCGAAAGATCGGGTGGTACGACGACGCACGGCTACTTTTCTGTTAACAGTCGGACCAGTTTCCTCGAATTTCTTAGTTAATCTTTGAATTGTTGACAGATTTGGTGGATTTCGTTGAAAATTCCACGAAGTCTGCAAACTGTTTCCGCAAACATTCTCCATACTTATAATGCGTTTTCACAACAATAACGTTTTGTTCCGTGGTATAATGTTCCATGACTACTAATCGCAACAATTACAAATGAAGGATGTTATAGTTTCAGTGCCGCCAACCTAACTAAACTAACGTAGGGCACATTTTAAATCTTGCCCTCTTATTGGAACAGCCATTACATACTACAATTAATTAAACAACGTAGATCGCTTTCGGCAACTCTTGGTTTTTTGATAGGTAGTTCCAAATGTTTACTCAGCTACATTAGCTTCTAGTTGAGAAAACTCTTCGAGAATGGTCGAATAGAACCAAACAATTATCGTTAGAGGAAAAATATAATAAACAAGTGTGTTTAATTTACCCAAGTTAATTATTTAAACAATGTTTCACCAAGAACCGGCTGCTACACCCATTAACAAGATAAATATGTTTAAGTAAATAATTATTGATAGTCCTAAAAGGGCTTAATGGTGTCGAAAATATCAAACCCAGAGAAAAATGCAGAAACATGTCTTTATTGTCCAAAGGTATAACACTCATCTACAGAAGTATTAAATACATAATAAATAAGATACAGCGCAAGTGAACCATAAACAATATACTAAGTTAAACTATAGAAATATATATGAATTAGAGATATCGATATTCGGTACTTTAGATAATTGTTACTATTCGTTACTCAAACCTTGAGTAATCGTTGAATGTTTTCGTTACTTTGATTATTTTGATTATTCTGATTATTTTGATTATTTTGATTATTTTGATTATTTTGATTATTTTGATTATTTTGATTATTTTGATTATTTTGATTATTTTGATTATTTTGATTATTTTGATTATTTTGATTATTTTGATTATTTTGATTATTTTGATTATTTTGATTATTTTGATTATTTTGATTATTTTGATTATTTTGATTATTTTGATTATTTTGATTATTTTGATTATTTTGATTATTTTGATTATTTTGATTATTTTGATTATTTTGATTATTTTGATTATTTTGATTATTTTGATTATTTTGATTATTTTGATTATTTTGATTATTTTGATTATTTTGATTATTTTGATTATTTTGATTATTTTGATTATTTTGATTATTTTGATTATTTTGATTATTTTGATTATTTTGATTATTTTGATTATTTTGATTATTTTGATTATTTTGATTATTTTGATTATTTTGATTATTTTGATTATTTTGATTATTTTGATTATTTTGATTATTTTGATTATTTTGATTATTTTGATTATTTTGATTATTTTGATTATTTTGATTATTTTGATTATTTTGATTATTTTGATTATTTTGATTATTTTGATTATTTTGATTCTTTTGATTATTTTTATTACTTTGATTATTTTTATTATTTTTATTATTTTGATTATTTTGATTATTTTGATTATTTTGATTATTTTGATTATTTTGATTATTTTATTATTTTGATTATTTTGATTATTTTGATTATTTTGATTATTTTGATTGTTTTGATTATTTTTATTATTTTGATTATTTTGATTATTTTAACGCTAAGAAATAAGTAATTAACAAGTATCTCCTTCGTCAATTAGCTATTGATTATTTTAATTATTTTGATTATTTTCAATATTTTGATTATTTGATTATTTTAATTTTTGATTATTTTGATTATTTTGATTATTTTCATTATTTTCATTATTTTGATTATTTTGATTATTTTGATTATTTTGATTGTTTTGATTATTTTGATTATTTTGATTATATTGATTATTTTGATTACTTTGATTATTTTGATTATTTTTGATTATTTTGATTATTTTGATTATTTTGATTATTTTGATTATTTTGATTATTTTTATTATTTTGATTCTTTTGATTATTTTGATTATTTTGATTATTGTGATTATTTTGATTATTTTGATTATTTTGATTGTTTTGATTATTTTGATTATTTTGATTATTTTGATTATTTTGATGATTTTGATTCTTTTGATTATTTTGATTATTTTGATTATTTTGATTATTTTGGTTATTTTGATTATTTTGATTATTCTGATCATTTTGATCATTTTGATCATTTTGATTATTTTGATAGTTTTGTTTGTTTTCGACACATCTTAATTTTTTATAATTTACTTACTTGCGTGCAAAATAAAGATATAAATTTTTAACTGTACGTAAACCTATTAAGGTTATTGAACCCTCAGCATACAAAGCAATTAAATTACGTATGTAACACACACACAGAACACGCACGCATACACATACACACACACTGTACGTGTAAGTAAATTCACTAGAGCTATTATTTATAGGCATTCTTAATTTATGAGCGGCACATAATACAATTTTCAGCGGGTTTTTAATTTCGGGGTTTGCGCCGTAATTAACTCACAATTTTTTTATTTCATATTCTATATAATTGTATCTTTCCTTTTTCTTTCAAGGACACCTGTATAGGTACATGTAGATAATATTCGATTTTAAGTATTAGCTTAATATTATTACTATCATGCGTCGATTTCCTTATTTATAATTATAACTGTCTTCAGAACATTTTAAAACGTACATCTACTTAACATATGAGAGAGATTTCTATTTTAAATACAATACTTTTAAAACCGTGACACATCAAACCATTGATATATCTTTTCTTGAGACGTATCGTACTTGTATTTTACACACTTGATTGCACTAAAATAAAATTCATAATTAGTAATTTATTTATTCATATCTGTCAGTAATGTAATACTTACGGTACAAAATTATAACTAGCGCAAGTAGCTGGGTAATCTTTTCTGAAACATTGAGTTCCAAGTGCATTAAAATAGATGAATCCAACTTTTGTAGAAACTCTACTATTAACACTTTTCAGACATCTTAAAAATTCATCATCACATTGACAATTTAACCTACAATGTACACAGTTGATGAAAATCACTGATTAATACAAATATAATTTGGTTATATAATAATGATTTTGTTAAATAGTAACCCTTATCAGAATTGCGAAAGTCACTGTGAAAGCTTTTAAAGGAAGTATGAAAAAACATAAATTATTATACACCTCTGCATGTGGTCGAACCAATTCTGGAAACATAAGTGGGTATCTCAGAAACGTACTGTGTAAGCGTGTTAACTATCTCTTCAGGTATTGAGAGAAAGAGACACTTTCCACACACTTTATTTTTTAATATCAGAGTGAGCAGGTTAGGCCGTACCCTAATGTACTTGGCATAACGAAAAGTTTGAATCATCCTGGATCTCAGCTTATTTGATACGGTGTTTTTTAAAATAATCCTCATATATACAATATAATTTACGTCTGTCAGCGTTTTTCGCGAAAATGCACTGGGACTGCGCTAGGAGATCTCCTATGGTATAATTTGTATAAGACCCCAAGCTTTGGAACCTCCTAAATCAGTCAATTTTGAAGTTAGAGCGTCGCGGGTGGTACCAATCGATTCCTTTCGGCAAGAGACTATGGATAATTACAAACCCATAGAAAAAATGTTTCAAAAAAAGGGCAGAAATCGACCTTTTCACCACGACTTTTTTCACGCAAATGGATATTGCTCGACGGCGGGATGATTTTCAGAATCTTTATTGTCGATAACGTTGCACATATTTTTATCGTATTGAAAAAGCATGTGTGTAAAGACACATTTGCAAATATATGCAAATTTGGAAGGTAAAGTTCACCCGAATGGAGAATCCTGGCTATTTTAAATAAATTACTGAAAATTTGTGAAAGCAATCTATATTATGAGCTGCAGATGACGCTTTCCTCCGTTTTTAAAAATAATTTATTAGAAGCTGAGCTATTAACAATTTTCGGAACTACCGCAAGAAAAATTTTTAAATTGTGCAACGCATGTGTTCATCATCACGCCCCCTTCTTATACCTACTTTAAGAAGTCATATAAGCAGGTATCAGGAATTGGGCCCTTGTCAGCTGCATAGATGTTTCGTTTTCAAATATACAAATACTTTCGTATAAGTCCAGTTCCCTTGGATTGTTTACATTTTTAATAGTTTTAAACAATCTGCAGTTGCTATGATCGGTTTGTAACGCATGACGAGCAACACTTGATTTTTTCCGATCTATTGAATTTAATAAGCGATATATGTTCTTTATAACGGGTTATTATTGAGCATTTTATTTGACCAATATATTTCAACATACAATCACAGCAATGAATTTCATATATACCCGATTTCCGGTGCATATCTAATGTATCTTTTGTATTTCCCAGAAGAGATTTAATTGAGTTTCCCCGACTGAAGAGCAAGTTGGTGACTCCATTCTTTAACAATCCTTCCTAGGTTTTTCGTGATTTGATGAAATGGTAAACCCATGAACTTTTTATCATGATTTTGTTGAGGTAGCAAACAAGTAGAATAACAGATTTTCTTTTTTAAATTAGCTTTCTAATTGAGTTATTTAATTAATTATTTATATTCGTTCCACTGTAATAATTATTTTTTTCCTACTGAGGATGACACCTTAATAATCTGAGCATTTAGAATACCAATAGTAATGTGGTAGGGCGTTCATACTTTTTTAAGTTTTTACTTAGCCACAGTCTTCAAAGAGAGACTTTTTACGCATGTGTCTGTCTAAATCTAAATAATATTGTTACTTGGACTCGTATCCTCCTTAAACATTTCATGCCTTCATTTTTAGATTCGCATAAACAGTTTTAAATTTAAAGTTTAATTTTCTATAAAGTTATTCCCGGTATGCCTATTTTTAAATGAGTATGAAATAAATAAAAATTGAAATATTTTCCTCTTGATAAAAGGTTTTACATCTCGTGTCTAATACGGTAATAGAATTAAAGTGCTTTATGTTCTCTAAAGCGTTCACCGTACATCCAGTTAAAACAATTTACTACTTCCTGTTAAAGGAGGCAACTTTATCGTTCAAGTGCGCATAGAAGATCTTAAATGTAGTTGCAGTCGGAGTATTTTAATTTTCATTTGTACGTTTTCAGTCTTGAATATATATATTTTTATTTGCGTAGACATGTATACAGTGATGGGCAAATGTGTAGAACCAGGTAAATATCTGTTAAATTAAAAAAGATACTGTAATAAAATTTTGGACAGGAAAATTAGGAATAAAGAACCAGCATTTGAAGTATTTTTAAATATACAGAGTGTTCAAGAAAATATAACGTACTAAAGTTATACTTTTATTAATTAAACGCCCAGTATTTTTTACATTTTTTTATTCTCATCGATAATACGATTTTGACAAACTATAAAGCTTGTGGTCTAAAGTATCTTTTATTTATTAATTGGTAAGGAAAAGAAAATAAACTCATCATACAAACAAAGTTTAACTTAATTTATAAGATTTTCAAAATGGGCGCCACCTACTTCCTGACAGTAAGCCAATCTGTCTGTAAATTCTCTTGTAACCCTCACTATGATGCCTAGTGAAATGCTTCATATATTTTCGTTAATTCTTCCAGCCAAATCTTCAAAATTGCTAGGTCGATTAGGTAGCCTCACAAGAGCTAATCTAGTAAATTGGGATCGAGAGAAAGTGCGGCCTATTCAATTTTGCCTCTGCTTCCAATCCATCTGTGGGCAAATGTTCAATCTAACAGGTGTTTTGTGGAAGTTGGCCATTTTCCTCCAGTGTAGGAATTTTCTTGTCATTTAAAAGTTCTAAATATCTTTGACCATTTAGGGTTCCTTCTATAAAAGAGGCCTTATTACTCTGTTTCTACAAATACCAGCCCGCACGTTAAACTTTCTAGGGTGTTGGGTATGTGCCTCTTGTATCCGGTGAGGATTACTCTATGCCCTATACCGATAGTTATGTCTGTGAATAATGCCGTTTAAATAAAAGGTTGCCTCATCCGAAAATACTATCGTATTTACAAAATTGTTATCGCGATTACAAATGTTCATCGTTGATTCACAAAAGTTTTGCCTTTTGTCGAAATCATCATCAGAAAGTTCTTCAACGAGGCGAATTTTATAAGAATGGTATTTTTCTTTTTTAAGAATTCTTCCTGCTGAACGACGATTAATATCATGCCGTTGCGCCATCTCGTTTGTAGATAAATGATGATTTTAGTCTAGATATATGGCAATATCTTGCAGCTTAATATCGTTTGTAGCAGAATTTGTACGACGAATTCTTCGCAAACTACCTTTCCTTTGGTAATGACAGGACGCGAAATTGGCTGCCGATTGGGATGTATAGTATTAAAAAGGTTACATACTTCCTGATGAGTTCTTGTCCTATCACCAATGCCGATAATCATTAATATGTGTATTCTTTCTCTTTCATTTAATTCAACCAGTATTGACAAATAACAATTATTTAATAATAATTTTAAATGCCACAAACTACTAGACCTTGTGATAAAATTTGAAGTCTGTAAATTCACGTTAACTTTAAACAAAAATTGTAAAGGTTTATTTAAACGATCATACCTAAGTAGCAAGCAATACTTATGATTTTGAAAATAAATATTCTAAAAATTCTGTTTGCATGTAAATCTCAAGCTAAATAATTTAGATCGTAGGTGTTACAGATTGTCGAAATTGTGTTATTAAGGAGAATCCCGAAATGCAAAAAAATACAGGACGTTCAATTTAAAAAAGGAACTTTAGTACACTCTGTATATTTAAAAAATACTTCGAAAGATGTCTCTTCATCCCTAATTTCCGTGTCTAAATTTTATTGCAATATCTTTTTTAATTTAACGAATATTTAAATTTGCCCATCACTGTACAGTAGATGAGATCGGTATTGGCAACTATTTAGTACTAACAGAAATACAAACCAAAATCACACAAAAATAAGAGAAATGAAAAAGAACGTATAAATTAGAAAATGAAAAACTATCAAAGGATAAATAAGCCAAGAAATTATTCCAAAGAATTGCCAAACTTAAATGATAAACTTGAAGAAATGTGCCACGATTTTAAAAGATTATTATAACTGCACCAAAAGAGGCTTGTAGGATAAACAAAATACGAATAATAAGAAACCAATGAATTGGTCGAATAACTATGTAAAAGAGGAAATAAAGAAGAAGACCTATGGAAATTATATATAGGAAATAACAATAATCAGGGTGATTACTAGCGTTATAAAACACTAAGAGAAAAGTAAAGAGTATGCTGGAAGAAGCTTAAACAGAATCATGGGAAAGATTCAGTCAAAAAAAAAATCGAGGTAAACGCCACAGGCAATGCTAAGATGTTGTACCATATACTTAGAAATATAAAAAAGAAAAGAAAAACCGCTAGAAAACATAAAAGATAAGGAAGGGAAAATCATTAGTGAGGAAAAATAATTTAAAGATGGAAAAAGAGTACTTTTACGAATTATTAGGAAGAAAAATTACAGAATAACAAGATAGCATAGAAAAAACAAATAAAACCCACAAGCAACAAGAACGAAAAAACGAAATCAATCGAAGAGAAGTAGTAGAAGCAATTCATAAATTAAGAACAGGAAAAACGCCATAAATCGATGGCATGAAACTGGAGATGCTGAAATATATGAGCGAAGAAGGCTACTGCATAAAATACTAAAATTGGTCAGAAAACGCAAACAATACTAAAGGAATGTAACACGGCAGTAATAACAGCAACTGATAAAAAAGAAAGCCCAAATGTCTGCAACAATTTTTGCGTTCTGCCACAACTTTACACAGCCTATAAATTCTATGAACGAATTATCGAAACAATGTTAAAAGAAAAAATAGAGAAAACCCTAAGTGACACACAAACTACATTCAGAATAAATAGATCGACCCAAGACTGGATTACACAATTACACAATTATCAAAAGCATATACGTTAACACCGAGAATATTATCCAAAACGGTGAGAGAACTTCAGAAAATTACTAAGCAAGGGTGTACAGAGCCTATTACTATTGATTGTAATAATGAACGGAATATCAAAAGAAACAAATAGGAACCACACCACGGATACAAAAAACCTAGAACTAATATACCGGGTATCCTTGAAATAAAAACACGTATGAAAAATTTTAAGATGTAATTATATAGAATATACATCCAAAATATTTTTCCATAAGCGAGAAAAAAATGACAAAAATGACATTTAATAAGTTGTCACGCAACTGTGCGACCGACTCTATTAGAAACGATATCTTAATGTTGACCGACAATAACAAAAAGACTAGCTTTGTTATTGTCGGTTATTATTGTATCCTCTGTAAAGTATGTTTTACATTTACCTCTTCGATTAAAGATAGATTGTTACCAAATAGGACGTTAAATGTTCGTAAAGCACACTCTTTTAATACATCGTCTTTAAAATTTCACAAGGAAGTATAAATTTTTAGCAGCTGGCTTTTATACCGGGTTATTGAACCCTTACCATACAAAGAAGATTATTCAATGTTATCTTCTACAATTTTTATAAACATAAACATACACATTGCAGTATGTGCATTCAATAACGGCATTCTAAATCCGTATTAATATATATTTTATATTTGGTACTTCTCGTTACAAAAAAACATTCACGTAATTTAGGTCAGTTCTAAAAGTTTTCGTCCACAAATGATTCACAGCAGATATATTCGTACGTAATTGTATTGAGGTTATTGAACCATAAGCTTATTAATATTTGTTAACAACAAGAAAGATGTATTGACTTCAGAAAAATCTTCAAAAGACGACAACAATGGATATAGCAAATGACAAACAAAGAGAACAAGTACAAGCCAGCGGTGAAGAAGCAGAAAAATTTAAATACTTAAGGAGAATTAGACAAATAGAATCAGATGGTATTTAGAAGAAGAAATTAGGAACCGAATAAATAAGGTATTCACGACATATAGAGTATCATACGAGTATATAGCTTTATTCAATAAGCAAGAAATAACTATAACAACAAAAACAAAGATGCATGATTCAGTCTTAATATCTAGGCATATAAACGTGAGTGTTTCCTGGGCTCTAACAAACAATTTAAAAGAAAAGATAAACGTGTGTAAAATGAAGATGCTTAAAAAGAGAACGGGGCTGACTAGACTAGATAAAATCAAAAGTTCGATTAGAACATAATTAAAAATCAAAAATGTTACCAAAAAAATTAAAATACAACTACAAAAGTATAGACACATAGTTAAAATGTACGAAAAAATAGTAGTGAAAACTATACGGCCAACAGAAATAAAGTCAAGAAGAAGAACACCGATGGTAGAAGAGATCGAAGATAGGTAAGTATTTATTATCAAAAGCGTGAAATATAATAGTACAGGCTGTTTCATTTTTTATACTGACCGTGTATAAAATGCTGAATTTGTTAAATTATATTCAGCTTTCGTTTCATAACCACCCAGAGTATCATTGCAAAAATCATGATTTCGACAGCACTTATCTGTATCCGAGAACTGGCCTAAATCATCGTAATTTTCAGAAATATTTCCAGCTCCACACCATTTTGTACCTAAAAATAGAAACACGCAAAATTATTGTCTGTGAAAATGTAAATACTAATATCACCATACAAAAAGGTTTTGTTTAAGTATGACAATACGTTAAGCACGTATAAAGCGTTTGTACAATATGAAACAAGCATGTAAATAATTTACATATCTGTAACTATGCACATGGACAATACACCTCGTATTTTCAGCATTTACTTCTGCTTAATACATATGTTTCTGCCATCTAGGCGTCCTCAGTTAAGCTAGTGAAGCAATGTATACAAATTAATACAAACCTGTTATAAACAACTGGTTTGTATCTGTATTTAAATTTACTGAAATAGCCCGCATAGGTTTGTATTAATTTGTATACATTGCTTCACTAGCTTAACTGAGGACGCCTAGATGGCAGAAACATATGTATTAAGCAGAAATAAATGCTGAAAATACGAGGTGTATTGTCCATGTGCATAGTTACAGATATGTAAATTATTTACATGTTTGTTTCATATTGTACAAACGCTTTATACGTGCTTAACGTATTGTCATACTTAAACAAAACCTTTTTGTATATTTACCGCCATCTGGCTGGTTGTTAATGGACTACATCTACATACGTATTTTATCGTTTCCCGTAGCAGCTTAGCTGTTCGAACGATAGGTAGCCCTCCACACAAAGTCTCTTTCGCCCGTAAGATGTCAATTATTAAATAGTTGTTTTCTTATAGGACGGAACTTGCTTGATCTATGCGGGCTATTTCAGTAAATTTAAATACAGATACAAACCAGTTGTTTATAACAGGTTTGTATTAATTTGTATACATTGCTTCACTAGCTTAACTGAGGACGCCTAGATGGCAGAAACATATGTATTAAGCAGAAGTAAATGCTGAAAATACGAGGTGTATTGTCCATGTGCATAGTTAGAGATATGTAAATTATTTACATGTTTGTTTCATATTGTAATATCACCATGTTAAGAAAAAATTCACTTACTTCTACACGGGCGGGTTGATTAATTCGAGCAATCATACAGAAACAAAGGAATAATTATAAATATACAAACTTTATTTTTCTACATAATCTCATCTTAATTCAATACATTTGGTTTATCTGTGTTCAAGCACGGCCTCCATCTTAGGGTTAGCCTTTTCATATTGAAATGTTGAAGCAATATAGATGTTTACTGCGTTAGCTATTTCATATTTTATTAGGCGATCGCTCTTTGAAATGGTATGAACTTTTTTAATAATTTTAGGAGAAGTTACTGTAAATAAAAGCGCCAACCGTTCAGTATCTTCCGTGCTTATATGACTATTTTTGAATGAACAACACAGAAACCACCTCCATGAAGGCTATCATGGGTCACCCTTCGCTGGAACTATTTATAAAAGCGGAGGCCATGGCTACGATCCTGAGGCTGAGGGCCTATCACAGGATTTATACTGAATATCGCATGAATTATACTGGGAGAGCCGATATTAAAATCGCCGGCCGAGAAGTACGGCGCCTGAGTTATTTTTACATCTAAACTGAACATATCTATACCGACCAGTAAACAAGCAAAAAGTTGCTCGAGCGATTGGATGCTGGTACCTGGTACACAGATAGATTCAATCCAATCGAGGCACAGGTGCAGGTACATGCGGAATGTATCGTAAAAAGGAAGATATCATTTAATCTGGGAATACGACACTTTTTCAAACTGAATTGCTTGTAGTCGCAGCCGGCGCCGAGAAAAATCGAAGCCGACTGCGCAAACAAAAAATCAATATAATGACTAATAGTCAGCCGGCAAGTAAACCCATTGTGAATCCATTTACCAGGTCAAAACTGGTGAAACATTGTGAACAGGTCCTGAATAGCCTAGTACAAGACAATACTGTCACTGATATGGGTGCCAGGACATGAGGTGATTAAAGGCAATAAAATAGACGACGAACTGCCCAAGGAAGGTACTGAAAGGAACTTCATAGGACCAGAACCTCTATGTGGAATTGCTAAGGATACCGATTGAAGGCAGATCTGGAAAGAGAACAGAAAAAGGAATGGAGGCTAACGGCAGGTCAACTCCATACTAAGACACTACTAGAGGATCTGAACACTAGGCTTTCAATGAACCTAATTCGTAGTAATAAAACAGAAGTTAAAACCAGTACCGGCTTGATAACCGGATACTGTCCTTTAAGGAAGCATCTGTACAGCATGGGCTTAGTTAGCGAGCCCTGGTGTAGGAGATGCGAAAAACAGGAGGAAACTAGTCTTCATGTAATATGCACTTGTAAGGAACTGGGGGACTCAGACAAGAACATTCCAGATGAAATCAATTGGATCCTACGAGGGTACTCAAACTTCCTCTGAGGAGGATAGTGGTTTTCATCGAGGATACAAGACTAACAGTGTGGAACCGAGAGATCTATTGGAGATGGTACAAAGAAAACTGCGTCCATCCCAAAGAATTAGACAGATATATGACTATTTTTGAAAACAGAGAACCATTTACAAATCATTTCATGAAAAGGAACAGATTTATCATAATATTTACGTAACTTTCTTTGTTTTTTAATGGTCTTTCTACACAAAAGAGAATGTTAAATTTACATATGAAATTATTTTTTGTCCACAATAACACAAAAACAAATAGTTTACTTGAAACGATTGTAAATACTTATATATTTGACAAACTTGTGCAGAATTTTGACAATAAGCTTTAAAAACATGGCTTAAGTCAGCAATATACTCTCAAAGTCACTCTCCCGTCAAAGTACGCTCTTAGGCTAAATTATAAACTGAGTCGACCGAAATTGACTTTAGTCATTGACTATCTTGTTTGTATATCATAATAGCTTTCACAACTAATTTTGATACTGAAAACATACCGAGTTAAAAAAATGTAAAATTCGTAGCAATAAAAAGTAAAAATGAAAAATTGTTTAAAGTGCAACAACCCCTTTTATATTTACAATCCGGTTGGGCATTGCCCAACCGGATCGAACCCAACCGAATAATCGATGGTACTAGAGTCGAAGCTTTAAAAAATAAATGGAAAAAAAACATGATATACAGACATGGATAAATAAGTAGCAAATTATAGAAGAGGAATGTTTATTGGAAACCGCTCTCTCACATTCGATATTCCAATTGAAATGCCGATTTTATAAATATACGAGGGCAGATTAAATATAAGGTCTCCAACTCAATAAAATAAGAATAGTGAAAAACAAAATAATGAAACTAGTCCCAAAATGAAGTAAATTTATTTGTACTACCAATGTACATAATGATTTTTCCACATAATCACCATTTAGTACGATACATTTCTCCAAACGCTGAATCCATTTCTTCATTCCATCTATGAACAAATTTTCTTGTTTCATGTTGATCCAATTACTAGCAGCAACCTGAACTTCAGTGTCTGATGAAAAATGTTACCCTTTCAATACCTGCTTCAACTTTGGGAACAACCAGAAATTTGAAGTTGCCAAATAAAGACTATACGGAGGGTGGAAAAAAACCGTGAATTTCAGGCTCGTCAATCTCATCGTCGTTTCGTTACTGCAATTTGTCGCGGTGCAAGAAAAAAATTGTTCTTTTCGGCCTTACTCTACGAATACGATTGGTGACCGTAAAGTTTTGCAGTACCTACTTAAATTAATAATTATTCGGCATTAAAGGCTCTTTGCATCACAGAAAATAGTGAGCGTGACTTTCTGTGCTGATGTAACTCCTTTTAATTTTCGTGCACGTGGAGATTGCTAACAGCAGCCCGAACTTCAGTGTCTCATGAAATATTGTCTTTTCAATGCCTCCTTCAACTTTGGGAACAACCAGGTGCCAAATCAGGAGTAGATGGAGAATGTGAAATAACCGTGAAATTCAGACTCGTCAGTACCTTCTTCGTATCGTTGCTGTAATGCGGTCTGGTATTGTCTTGATGCGAGAAAGAATTCGTTCTTTCAGGCCTTACACTACGGATACGATTCTTTAACTATCGTAAAGTTTTGCAGTATTTTATTGAATTAATCGTTGATTCCTTCGGCGGATATTCGGTATGCATCCCAGAAAATAATGAGCATGACTATCTGCGCTGATGAAACTCTTTTGAATTTTCATATACATGGAGAATCAGGATGACGATATTTCATTGACTGCCGATGGGAAATCTCCTTCACGGCGATACTGGTTAACAAGTTCTTGACAAATTTTGTTTGTCCTTTCACAACATCCGTTAGTTGTCGCGAGAGCCATCTGGCGCTATACTTCAACGTCAACGTCTGAACAACGTACTGGTCTCTTTCAGAATTTATGCCAAATTGCTGAACAATTTATTTTTGGATAATAATGTCCTTGATTCTTCTCATACATCACTGATACTGGTCAATCTGATCGCTTCTTGTCAAACACTCTCATTTTGCCTCTATGGCAGAGTTTTACACGTTGAGCCCACTAGCGAACATTCCTCAGGTCGCTACAATGGTTGAAATGAACACCTTTGAACCCTGTAGATTGCCATTGGCGCGCAACCTTCCAGCGTTAAAGATTCTATTACGGATCGTTGCTTAGCACGTATCTCAGAAATCGAACCTATGATAAATGACACTGTTGCTCAACGACGGTACGGAGGAAATGAAACTTTGCATTTATTTATTTCGTATGAAAAGCGAAATCGATGTTTAGATATTAGTCTGTAAATCACTTTTATGACAAAATAGGGTTATAATAGTTATTTACGTATCAAATGAGTAAAGTGATATTTTGCAGTCGTGACATGGATATTGCGCTCAAGGCGAAGCCGAAAGCGTAACCATATCGGGACTGTGATATTACTTTGTTCCCGTGTTGCGTACAAGATTTTTTCACCCGCACTATAATTACTCATTGTAAAGATTAAGAAAAGAAACGAAATCACAACTTTTTATTTTCTTGACAGTCACTGATGTTGCCAACTGTCATATTGGATGTAAGAGGCCGTGATGAATGTATTCGTAATTGTGTCGAATATGGAACACAATATACACCACAGCGGCTATTATTGTTTTTCTTTCTCTATGTAATAAAATTTTGTATCTTTCTATCATTGTTCAGCACGGGGATGTAATGTATTTGATTATCATAGGTCGTTATGACAAAGGTTACGTCTTGGATAGTAACTCAGTTATGTTTTCTTAAGATAGTGAAGAGCGAGATCTAAATTTTTTAACCAGTTGAGAGCGGCAGGATTCGCCTTGCTCAACTCGTAGATGCCACCAGGAAAGCTTCTTCTTCGTTTACTATGTGGGCCAGAGTTCGTTCCACATATCCGCAGTCGCAAAAGCTAGTATCTGCTAGTTTCCGTTTATACAACATTGAGTTGCACTTTCCCTGGCCTCTGCGCAACCTATTTAATTGAGACAATTGCCTACGTGGGAAGGTTACTCCCGGCAGAGATTCTAAAGGATTAGAAATTCGATCTCTATTCCCCAATTCAGGGTCTAGTTCGAAGTTCGCAAGCATTCACATTGATGGGATACTGAACTACCGTATCTAACCAAATCGGTCGTCTAGATTTCAGCCAGGTCTTGGCGACCCTCTCCAAGTCATCGTGCATTAGAAGGTCAATTTTATTGGAAATTTTTGCCCATTCATTCTGTGCTGCAACGAGACGTCTGATATCCGACGGGGTATAGTTAGAAAGATTCGGTAACCAGAGACTAAGAATGGATCTAACAATACCGGTGACGATCCTCATTGTATCATTAAGTTGAATATCTACCAGCTTGATGTGAGAGCTTCGACACCAGGCAAAAGCACAGGATTCAGCAGGAGAGTAAGCCAGTGCAATGGCTGCCGTTCGTAAAGTCCCTGAAACCCCATTCACTCCCCATGAATTGCTGGCAAGTTTATGTAATATGTTATTGCGGGTCTTTACCTTTTGACTAGTTTTTCAGAGGTGCTGCTTGAATGCAAGAGAGCGGTCTGACCTTGCGCCAGGATACTTAGGGTGGGAGTTATGGTTGATCCGACTACCACCAAATTCAAAATTCAGCTCTCTGTTGGCTTCCTCGTTAACACAAATGAAAGGCACATCATTCGGATTTCGGAGGGTTTGGTTGTAAGCACAATTTCCTATAATACTCATCTAAAACTTGCAGATCTTCAACAAATTGTAATTTCCATACTCTAAACTTTTGGTTTGAGTGCATAAAGCAACTTTACATCTTAAGACGAGATACTCGAAATTACCATTTGCAAATTAGAACTTGTTTCTATCCCCACTACTCACACAGTGTTATAGTAAAATTACTTTAGGATGAGACTGGCGCAGAAACACATTTTAGTAATTAGAAAGAGAGCCACCTCATAAATGAGAGAAACAGCTAGTAGTATAAATCCGTGTACTATACGAGCCACAAACGTTTATCGATTATTTGTCAGTCGATACCAGGCATTTGATCTGTGTTTCGTAGTGGTCTTGTACGTACATTGCTCCCGCTGCCGACTGCTGCGACTGCTCAATGTTTTTAAGGTGTTCAGTATTTTTGTAATGTCATCGCTCGCACATCTTCAGTCTCATCCGAAAGTAATTTTACTCTAGAGACCTTATATATCAACGCGCCCTCGTATATATAAAACCATGCTATTTTACTTTCACCTACATATAAATGAAGGTTGAATGTTATGGAAACATTATTATTGAGTTGTCGGATTTAATTAATCAGTATGCAAACAAGTTAGATTTGAACAATGAACTAATTATTCTGCCATTATAAACAAGGTGTAATTTTAATTAATATTCTCATTTATTTTATTACACTCCGATGGACCAGGCCAACGAACACTAAATAAGAATTTGTCAAATTCCGAAATCATAATTAAAACCGTACGTAA
Source organism: Melolontha melolontha (assembly GCA_935421215.2). Lineage (NCBI taxonomy): Eukaryota > Metazoa > Arthropoda > Insecta > Coleoptera > Scarabaeidae > Melolontha > Melolontha melolontha. Next base: position 97,942,797 of record OW285240.1, read on the forward strand.
TGTTTTCGACCAACATAATATAACACATATAATTTATAAAGGAATGTGCACAATGTACCTACAATAAATTTCTTTTTTATTACATATGTACCTGGAGCAACCCTTTCAACATACATTCAACAAATAATATTCAATTATAAATTGCTACCGTTGTAAAGTGCACACGTGTGTGATTGTGACTAACATGATTGAATTATTAAAATATGTAATTATTATTCATTTACCAAATATTTTAAGTACACCAAAATTGTTAAAATTTATAAATATACAAGCTCCAATATTATTAAACAAACGTAACAAATTCTAAATATTTGTATTTTTCATTAACACACACATGGCACAATACGAAATGAATAAATATCGCTTAAAATTTACAAAGAATATGTATTCTTTTTCGTTATAAACAATTTATTGTACAGGGTTAGGCAATGTATGGATCCATTCGAATATCTTTGACATGGCTACTTAGATTTTAATAAGACTTTCCACAATTTATTAAATGGATATCGGGTATTCGATGAGTATATCTATATCCAAATCAGACTTCCGGTTTAGCCGGAAACGATATTAACTTTTTTTATTTTAAATGGCCAATTTGGCACCGTTTTGTTCAATAACGACAAAGATATTTTGAAGTAATGTTTGTGTTTAATAACCTATAGAATTAAAATTCAATATAGCAAGCGCCAAATAAGATGGCGAGCGGAGGGGGTGCGCAGTAGTTGTTTTTAAAAAAGTGCACGCCCACTTACTCAAGTAATTGTCAGAATATATTTGTCAGTGACGGAACATAATGTCTTTGCCAGGAGATCATAAAGTGATACACGCTCAAACGCGAGAAGTAGTTTTTAATGTTAACAATTATTTTTATAAACATAAACGTACATCATTGCTATAAAGTGAAATAAATATTTAGAATCAGAAATATTAGTTAATGAAACGACAGAAAGTTTAATTATTAATGTATACAGGCTGATTCATTTTCGGCCCTCACCATGGGAATCTCGCTTATTATTGGAGATAGAGTATAGGTTTAAATTTGGCAAAGTTGTTAAATTTTGTGTGTGTTATAAAATAACAAATGACACATCCTTGTGGCCATTTCTAAACCTCTATCCAGTGGTGTACTCTAAATTTTTAAACGACGTTTCGTTTCTTTCTGGCCATCATCAACTATCTAATTTCTTATAGGCGCCATATTGGATTTAGACATCCTCAGAAAGAGTTTTTTTTTCTGATTTCAACCATGTACCACATGCTGACTATAGTTTTTGACATTAGGTTTTATTTGAAGGAATAAATTATAAGATTAAATAAGGTAGCCATGGAATTTCAATCTGTACATTTCATTTATTGTTCATTAATAATACAAAAATGTCATACACTAACGAAGAGAAACGAGATATGATAAGTATTTTTTATTCTTCGAACCGAAATTCAACAGTAGCGAGTACAAGATATCTACAATTATATCCAGAACGACAATAGCCTCATCGTACCATTTTTCTAGATCTCGACAGAAATTTGGTCGAGAATGGATCGTTTACTAAGCCGCGTAATGGTCAAGACAACAGGAATTTAAATGAAAATCGACAAGATATTTTACAAATGGTAAATTAAAATCGTGTTTTCAAATTTCATGTTATTCTTGTATTTTTATAGATAAATAATAATCCATCAATTTCTACACGCGAAGTAGCGTCAGAATTAAATTTGTGCCAGTCCAGAGTTTGGAGAACTTTACATAAAAGTAGGTTTAAACCATACAGGATCGATGTTAGTCACTCTTTACTGCCTGGAGATAATTTGAGAAGGCTAGAATATTGTAATTGGTTAATGGGAAGGATAGAAAATGACGAAAATTTTTTAAGCAAAATCATCTGGTCAGATGAAACAAAATTTACAAATTCTGGAATGTTCAACAGAAATACGGAGCACTATTGGGCAGTACAAAATCCCCGACAAAACAGGGCTAGAGGACCACAACATCGTTTTGGAATAAACGTTTGGATGGGTATTTTGGCAAATCGTCTCTTAGGACCAGTTATGTATGAAGAACATTTAAATGGAGAAAGATATTTAAACATTTTACGTACATACGTATCTGACTAGCTTGACGACAATATCCCATTAAATCAATTACAATATTTATGGTGGCAACAAGATGGCGCACCAGCACACAATGCAGCTGTTGTTAGAAATTTCTTAAATCAAGAGTTTGCCAACCGTTGGATTGGAAATAGGGGAGTTGTTGAATGGCCTGCGAGATCACCTGATTTAAGTCCGCTAGATTTTTTTTTTATGGGGATATGTTAAAAATAATATTTATAAAGTAGATGCGCCACAAAACATTGAAGAATTACGAGACAGACTTCAGAATGCCTTCGATGCAGTTCCTAGAAGAACTATACAAAGGGCAGTATAAAATGCCAGAAGGCGTGCCCAATTGTGCATTACCGAAGATGGCCAGATAATTGAACATTTACTGTAATTGTTTATTGTTTACTTTTCTATGTATTTTTATTAATGTTTTTGTTATCTTGTACTCGCTACTGTTGAATTTCGTTTCGAAGAATAAAAAATACTTATCATATCTCGTTTCTCTTCGTTAGTGTATGACATTTTTGTATTATTAATGAACAATAAATGATATGTTTGACAGATTGAAGTTCCATGGCTACCTTATTTAATCTTATCATTTATTCCTTCAAATAAAACCTAATGTCAAAAACTATAGTCAGCATGTGGTACATGGTTGAAATCAGAAAAAAAGAACTCTTTCTGAGGATGTCTAAATCCAATATGGCGCCTATAAGAAATTAGATAGTTGATGATAGCCAGAAAGAAACGAAACATCGTATAAAAATTTAGAGTACACCACTGGATAGAGGTTTAGAAATGGCCACAAGGATGTGTCTTTATATTTTCTCTACAAGGCCAAATGTCGGTGCTACAGGTAAAAGAAGAAAATGGGGTTTTCGCGTTTTTTTTTAAATAACGAAGGTCATTTGTCACAGGTCTATTTTCTTTACAGATTTATAACAAACACAAAATTTAACAACTTTGCCAAATTTAAACCTATACTCTATCTCCAATAATAAGAGAGATCCTCATGGTGAGGGCCGAAAATTAATCAGTCTGTATAATGAGAGTGACAGTGATAACGACAGCTTCAGTTCCGAAGAAGATTAATTTGTATTGTATTGTTAGTAATAAAGGAATAAACCTTTTATAAATTAAATATTCTTTATACGCAGGCAAGCAAATGGATTTGTGTTTTGCGATATTCTTAACTATCTGATTGTACATTTAAATCTCATTTCACATGTAAATTCCTCTGTAAATTTATACTGTTTTAAAAATATTCTTAAAAACCTGTTTATACATTACAATCTCATTATTACTGTCAACACCAAAAAAATGGGAAACCTAAAATTTGATCGTGTGCTATTAATTGTCAGCTTATGTCAGTTTTATTCGTGTCAAACGGTTGTCAAACGTTACTATTGGTTTTAGTTTTTAGTTTTAAGTATGACAAAAGTGCGATCTTAATCCAATTGAAAATTTGTGGTTCACACGGAAAAAACAATGCGTCGTAATAACATTAGACAGACAGGAATTGATTAATGGCATAAACGAGTGTTGGCAAAATTTAACTGCACAATATTGTGATATTGTGATAGAAATTTGGTGATAGAAAGTAATGGCAATGCAACAAAATACTAAAGTATTATATTTCTGTTAATAACTACCTAATAAAAAATATTATTTTTTTATTTTCTTGTCGCATATTATTTTACGCCGTCTAATTGAATTATTTTGATTAATCATTCGGGTGGCAATGTCAGATAATTCTAACCTCTTTGAAAAAAGCCATAATTAAACAGATTAAAAAAACATAAAACACAAATTTCTGTGTACGTCAATTTCCCCATTTTTTTGGTGGGGAGCGTAATATCATTTCGTTTGGTTGCATATATGTCATTATACGTATGTTTAATTGTTTCTGTAACGCCTAATTGATTTCATAATAAATCTATACTGTTAAAAAAATAAGTTTGTATATATTTTACTCTAATAAATTATTAATTTATTAAGTGATAGATATGTAGTTTACGTCGCCTATGGTATCTTGCAATTTTATGTAAAACCAAATACGAATCTCCCCACTACTTCTAATGCTGCACAAACTTACTCCCACCGCTAACCATCTTATTTAGCGCTTGCTATACTTGACTTAAACTCAGGGTTGTCAGGTCTAGTGATTTTTTCACTAGGTCTAGCGATTTTGGTACTGTGTTAGTGATATAGTGAAAAACTTGTGTATTTTAGTAAAACCTAATGATTTTACTAGGTTTTCTATATGCAATTCATATAAAAGATATTTGAAATATATTTCAAATTTCTTTGAAAAAGGCATCACATGCCGAATCATGTAAGATTGTTTTAAATATATACATTTTGAAGTAAAACCAGACCTTAAATCGCGAACTAATTGAATCTACCATAACATACTAAGGTCACGAAATAATTATCTTTATTTATATATATATATATATATATATATATATATATATATAAATAACTGACATTTGCTTTCACTAACTGACATCTGCTATCAAAACTGACATGAGCTTTCAAAACTGACTTCTGCTTTCAGCTTGACATCTACATTCAATAACTGACATCTGATTCATTAACACTTGTTACTTTAAAATGCATTTCTATATGGCTTGAACCTGGGTCTATTGTGGCTTAGTGGTAAAGGCGCCAGCCCGGATAGCTGTAGACTTGGGTTCGAGTCCCAACGTAGACAATATTTTTCAAATAAAAAAATTTTGTATGATTTGCTTTGTAATTTGTAGACAGCAATGTTTACATCCCCACTTACTCTGCAATTACATACATTCTAATTTAATATTTGTAAATATTTCATATAAAAAAAAGCCGAGAAACTCCAATAATTTATCAAATGTTATATATATATATATATATATATATATATATATATACATAGTAGAATCTTTTTATTGACGCGCGCCTAATTTGCACTGAATTTTTTAAATAGATTAATTTTCGGATTATTACTATATAAATATTTACTGTAAGTAAAACTTTTTATATATTTTTACTCATATTCCAAAATCTCTTTTATTTTCTAGCTGTTATTATGTCGATCATAGTTAGAGCTCGATAATCTACCTCAAAAAGAAAAGAAAATTATCAACAAAAAAACAAAATTGATTTGGAAAACATAACGACTCCAAACATTGGATAGGAGCAAGCTTAAAAGAGTTTTTCAGATGTAAATGATGTGGTAATGACTATATTGGAGGAAAAACTGCAATACCTAAGCATCATGAATATCATGATTCCATAAAATACCAGTGTTATTGTAAAATACTATTTATGTAATATGCCAATATATATATTATATCTAGAAATTGTAATTACCATTAACAAATATAATATTATTTACATATTGCTTTACATTTGCTTAAATTTCAATAGGTAATTCTTTATTAACAAAAACTAAGATGGTATATACATAGTACTGGTTAATGTATTTAATGCATGTGCATAATTTATGACTGCGGAAAAAGTCTAGTGAAATCTAGTGATTTTTTACGTTTACATCTAGCGAAACCAATTCTTTTCACCTGGCAACACTGCTTAAACTGTCAGTATTAACTTTGTAGACGTACAGTTGCGGCCGCTACAAACTCAAACACCGACTTTTAACACATTCTGTCAAATTAAAAAAATTGTGATTTGTAAATTTGACTTTTATCCGGTATGGTTATGTTAGTGTCAGTTTATTGTAAGTCAGAAGCGTACACAACTTTTAAAATGCCTCAATTAAACGAACTGCAAAAGTCAATAATAAGAACTAGGCTAGAGGACGGCATAAGCATTAGGCACATCGCAAAAGAAATAAATGTTGATAATAACACGACAAAAGTCAATGATATATTGCCCATGCCAATACTTTTTAAATATCAGAATAATTGAAACATATATGAGTAGGTAAACCCCACCAGTTTTGTATAATACAAAGGTATTTTTAATAATATAAAATATTATTACAAATCTGGTGTGAAGAACACAAATGCAGGTTCACTATTAATATGTTCTGTGAACGTGTCCGAATATATCCTATCCCCAGAGACGTAGATACGTATTTCACCTTTCTACAGGCTCATCGGTACGCCCCTGCTGGAGAAAGGATATTCCCAGACACATTCACAGAAAAGGACCACATCGCCCTATCACCGTAATTATTCAGACCGAGCGCAGAAGTAAATTCGGCGCTGCCTGTTGTCAGAGAGCCGAAGTACCTCGCATACCGTCCACATAATTAATGTGAAGTAACGACGTCCTTCCAAAGGTTGGCACAGCCAATCTCTCTAGAAAACTGCATTTTTGTTTGTGTCTTCACTCATACTACGGCTTAACCGCATGTGTAATGTATCAGAATAATTGAAACATACATGAGTAGGTAAGCCCCACCAGTTTTGTATAATACAAAGGTATTTTTAATAATATAAAATATTATTAAAAATCTGGTGTGAAGAACACAAATGCAGGTTCACAATTAATATTTTCTGTGAACGTGTCCGAATATATCCTACCCCAGAGACGTAGATACGTATTTCACCTTTCTACAGGCTCATCGGTACGCCCCTGCTGGAGAAAGGATATTCCCAGACACATTCACAGAAAAGAACCACATCGCCCTATCACCGTAGTTATCCAGACCGAGCGCAGAAGTAAATTCGGCGCTGCCTGTTGTCAGACAGCCGAAGTACCTCGCATACCGTCCACATAATTAATGTGAAGTAACGACGTCCTTCCAAAGGTTGGCACAGCCAATCTCTCTAGAAAACTGCATTTTTGTTTGTGTCTTCACTCATACTACGGCTTAACCGCATGTGTAATGTATCAGAATAATTGAAACATACAGGAGTAGGTAAACTCCACCAGTTTTGTATAATACAAAGGTATTTTTAATAATATAAAATATTATTAAAAATCTGGTGTGAAGAACACAAATGCAGGTTCACTATTAATATTTTCTGTGAACGTGTTCGAATATATCCTATCCCCAGAGACGTAGATACGTATTTCACCTTTCTACAGGCTCATCGGTACGCCCCTGCTGGAGAAAGGATATTCGAATTTACTTCTGCGCTCGGTCTGAATAATTACGGTGATAGGGCGATGTGGTTCTTTTCTGTGAATATGTCTGGGAATATCCTTTCTCCAGCAGGGGCGTACCGATGAGCCTGTAGAAAGGTGAAATACGTATCTACGTCTCTGGGGATAGGATATATTCGGACACGTTCACAGAACATATTAATAGTTAACCTGCATTTGTGTTCTTCACACCAGATTTTTAATAATATTTTATATTATTAAAAATACTTTTTAAATAATTAATACCTTTTGCCACCTACTTGTTTTGCTTTTACAGATTTAATATTCTCATCCTGCCGTGGTTTTTGAGAGCTTCCATCTAGAAAAATCCAGATTTCACCAAGAGAAACAAACCGGAATGTATTTTCATTTTAAAAACGCATACATTGTTGTAAAAACGTTATTTGTTTTTGAATTTTTTAATTTTTAAAATTTTTTATTTTATACGCCACTGACTTTCTTTCAGTTAGGTGACATTTTATAAACTTCAATATTAAGACCATGTTACAAAGCCAACATTTATTATTTGTGAAACTGTCTGAGTTTGTAGGGGCTGCAACTGTACAAATATTAATAATGGTTCAATTAACTGAAAAAATCGTGTTGAAATTCACTACATCCCACGCACTAAACTATTATATAAATTGCCGAAAAAATGCACGATAAATATCATACATATAAACCACATTTAGTGCAAGAATTATTGGACGGGGATGCTTATGAGCGTAGAATTGAATTTTGCGAAAGAGTGATGGAGATTTGCAAAAGTGACCAATATTTTACAAACAATTTGCTCCCGTTCATCATTGAGAAATATCTGGGTTTGAGCGATCCTGACAAGTATATAAGTCATAGTCTGCGCGAACATCGGCAACTCTTCTGGCATAGGCTGGAGCCAGTATGACCATGTTGAAGCGACATGGTGGATGCAAGAGTACATCGGTTGCAAAAGGATATTTAGGGGACAGTATATCTTCGAAAAATAAGGTTTCAAGGATGCTGGCGAGTATACCTTCTGGCTCTGGCTTTTCCTTACAGAAACTTGATACCCAGGCAATGAAACATGAACCAATGTTTGCTGCAGGTAATCTATCATCGGATCCTTCCAGAATTGCCAGTTTTATGTGAATTCGACTAAATAATGTTAAGTATATTTTGTAATTTTACTAATAAAGGTTATTAATAAGTTAATCAAAAACTGTGCCCTTTCTGTGCCCTTATGCCCGCGGGGACCATAAAGTACACATTATGCCCACACGGGCGTAAAGTATACTGTTATATAGCAATAAAAACACAATAATGAACTAATATGACATAAAAAGCAAAAATCTTTAAAAAAAACATGTAATAGCAAATCATACCAATACTAAAGGATTTATTGCAACAATTTTTTTATAGTAGCAGAAACAATTTTGAAATTAGAAACAAGAGAACTGCTTTTGACTAAATCTGTAAATTCAATTAAAAAATACTATAACGCATTGTCAACTATTACAGGAGGCGTAGAAATAATGTTTTGTAATTACTTTCGCCGATGTCGAACGATCTCTTTCCACATTCAAATAATTACACAGAAAACATTCATTTAAAATAGAAAATTTAGAAAAGCATCTAATTGTTAATATTTTAATAGATCTGATTGTAATAACTGGATAGATTATACATCATAGATAATAAGTAAATAGATGTACTTATTTAATTATTAATAGTTACTAAATATTAGTAATTATACAGACTGTCCCGTAAAAAACGCCAACATTCATAATTCCGTTATTTATTGTCCGGTTTTATTTAAACAAAAAGTAAATTTAATAGCATCAAAAACACTATAAGATAGCAGTGTTTTATTTGTTTTCAATTATTTTCATTAATGTCAAACGACAGTCAAGTTTTTTATTTTAAATGGCAACATATATATTTTTGGCTATATTCGGATTGGATTTTTTTTTCTGAATTCAACGATGTATAACATGTTTATTTTTGATAAACGTTTATTGCAAAAAAAAAACTTTATAAATTTCATCTTTGTCTTCCATTATTTATAAATATTCGAATGTGTCATGAAACATTTGAAATGTAAGTATTATAAATATTATTATAAGAGCAAAACACTTTACAATAAATGTTGAAATTGCCCGCCACCTTGTTCAACACATATCGCACATCTCCTAATTACTCCAAAGGTCGCATTTAAAAGACAAGCGGCAGGTACTTCTTGACAAGTGTTAATAATTCTTTGTCTTAAAAGGTCAACATTTTCTGGAGTTGTTAAATAAACTCGATCTTGTAGATAAGCTCACAACCAAAAATCGAGGGGCGTAAGATCCGGTGAACGCGCAGGCCACTCGATAGGACCGGATGTTCCTATCCACCTATTTCCAAATTGGGTGTTCAACAAATCAGTATTTACTCTGGCGTTGTGCGCGGGAGCCCCATCTTGTTGAAAAAATATTCTATTTAAATTTGCCAAAGGTAATTCATCTAAAAAGTTTTGGAGATTTTCGTGTAATAAAGTGTAGTATTTTTCTTGATTTAAGCAACCATCTATGAAAAATGGCCCAATTAATTGATCACCTAAAATACCACACCAAACATTTACGTTGAAACGTCTTTGAAAATTATTTTCAATTACAAATCTCGGATTGTCTGCACTCCACTGTCGATGTATGTTTCTATTAAAAATACCGTTGTTGCTAAAAGTGCATTCATCAGACCAAATTATCCTTCTGTAAAAATTCGGGTCTTGTTCTAATGCATTTAAATAAAAACGACAAACTGGATTCTTCTGTCAGGATCATTTTGTTCTAATGCATGAACTTTTCGAGCTATGTACGGTTTAAGTTTGTGTTTTCTTAAAATACCATGAACTGTAGTTTTTGATACCCCAATATTATGTGCAATTTCGCGAATCGAAGTTCGTGAATTTTGCTGTACTGCAAGAAGAACATCTAATTCCTTATCTTCGGAGAATTTCCGTTTTTGTGTTTTTGGTTTAGTAAATGATCCATAATTTCTTAAATTCTTTTCAATTCTCTGAAATATTTTCGAACCTGGAACTTCTCTGTCCGGAAAACGAGCACTGTACCGACGATCTGCTTGAAGGCGATTTTTATTACATTCAAAGAACACTTGTAACATGTCCGTTAATTCATTGTTATTCATTTTTAACGAAAATACGCTTTTTGTTGCGGCAAAACGTTCAAACAGGATAATACAGAAAACTTAATAAAGTCAAACTGACACTTAAGGCACATTGACATAATGCTAGTGGACTGGGCCAAGTCTACTATAATGAAAGATGAAATTTATAAAGTTTTTTTTTTATTTCTTATTATTAGGAGATGTGCGATATGTGTTAAACAAGGTGGCGGGCAATTTCAACATTTATTGTAAAGTGATTGTTTCTTATAATAATATTTATAATACTTACATTTCAAATGTTTCATGACACATTCGAATATTTATAAATAATGGAAGGCAAAGATGAAATTTATAAAGTTTTTTTTTTGCAATAAACGATTATCAAAAATAAACATGTTATACATCGTTGAATTCAGAAAAAAAAATACAATCCGAATATAGCCAAAAATATATATGTTGCCATTTAAAATAAAAAACTTGACTGTCGTTTGACATTAATGAAAACAATTGAAAACAAATAAAACATTGCTATCTTATAGTGTTTTTGATGCTATTAAATTTACTTTTTGTTTAAATAAAACCGGACAATAAATAACGGAATTATGAATGTTGGCGTTTTTTACGGGACAGTCTGTATATTCTTGATTTGCATTTATTATGTCTAAGGATATTCTAAGTTTTTGTAAACGTGTTGTAGTGTTATACAAATATTATGTAATCTAACAGACCTTAAATGTAAAATAAAGTTTTGTTTCATAGAATCGGATTTGGTTTTTGTTAGAATATTTCTCTATATTAGAGCATATTTTGCTATTTTTAAATGCATGTAATCCGAACTTTATATATGACCGACGCAAAGCTTATTCAATGAGTCGATTACTACTTCTAGAATAAGTCTATTATGAAACATTTAAATAAAAATGAATAAATATAATATTTCACCTGGGAAAATCAACAGCCAATTTAGTATCCGACCAGATATTACTTCATCAATTTCATTTTCACTCTCAGCCTCTTCTTTATCAAGTAAATAAAAGTCGTCTTCGTTGAAATACGAATATATACTATTTTCATAATTCTCTTTTAAACTCAGGTCATAGAGTGTTCTTAATTTTGCAGGGAAACGTGGTGTAATGCAGAGTAACACAAACAAAGTCAGAGTCTTCATTTTCTAGCACACGTCTAGTATCTAGTAAAACACTTGTGCCTTTTATATTGGGTCCGTTTGATAAAGAAATTTACATATTATTTTGCATATCTCAGATAATTTCAGAATTGCTTCATATCTAAACAAACAAGAGTCGATTAACTAATCACTTGAAAACCATTAAATAGACAAAAATTAGATCTATTATACCTAACGAATTAATTTAAATAAAATCTTTTGTTGTTTGAAAAAATTAATGACCTAATTTCAGGTGTTTATGATTTTTCGCGATAATATAACTCTACATTAAGAATTAATAATAATGTGGGTTATACAGGGTGTCATATTTATAAATAAATTAAATACGTGCTCCAGATTTGTTTTGTTTACGAAGATGCCTAGATAGATCATCTTACATAGGTACCTTGATTTGTCGTCACAAAAATTATATTTCCTATTCTTCTGTTCCGTAAATGAATAGCACGCAGACTTCATTTTATACAAGTTGCCCATTTTCTATCTCCCTATATGGGTAACTCTCTTAGTATTGAAGATACCGGATCAGTTAAATTAGCAAAGTTGCTCAGAATTTTAATGTGTATTTGATATCATTTTCAGATTTGTCGACTGTTGTCAACTTTTTGAGATATTTAAGGAAAATTGATATTTTACGAAATTTTCACTTATACATATCTTCGTAACCATTGAAGACAGAGCAAAATTAGAAATGGCATGTGATAGTATTTTTTACGTAGAATTTAATAATCTTTATTAAATTTTCATGGCATACTTGAATATCAAGATATAAAATAAACTTATGTTTTTTTAAATGGCAATCATAGTTGGCCATGACTTCATTAAAATGCTTATTTTGTTCTGATTTCATAAATATAAGATTTTTAAATATAGTGTAACTAATACATTTTATGACCAAGATCATGAAAGAAAAATGTTATTTGCTCGATGATTTTTGGAAGACGTAAACATTAGTCCGCACTTTTCCTACACAATTCATTATACAGATCAAACAAAATTTATCAACAATGGATTATTTAATAGGCATAATAATGTTTGTTGGTCTCAAGATAACCCTCATCTTACTGTGGAAAAGCGAGATCAGCGTGTATTTTCTGTAAACTTGTGCTGTGGAATTTTTGGAATGAAAATATTGGAACCATATTTTTACGAGACCAATTTGAATGGAGAACGATATTTACACTTATTGCGTAACGAGCTGGAAGATATGCTAGATGAGTTACCATTAAATTTAATTCAAAATCTCAGATACTTTCAACATGATGGTGCACCCACTCATAATTTTCGAAACGTTTCTGAGTATCTTTCACAACGTTTTTTTTTAATTGGATTGGTAACGCTGGTACCGTCCTTTGGCCGGTATGATTACCAGATTTTATACTACTAGATTTTTTATGGGGTGCCGTAAAGAATAAAGTCTATAAAAACAAATCCAACAACGTTGAAGAATTAAAAACTAATATTACGACAGCCATAAGAAGCATCCGCCCACAGACTCTGCGAAAGGTTCATTCCAATATGGTGAAATGTGCAACCGTAATAATGGTGGTCATTTTGAGCCTTTCATGAAATAACATTATTCACTGCCTGCTCATTTGTTTGTTTACTTCCTTTACAAAACGTTGACTTAAATTTTAGATTCGTTACTATTTGTACTAATTTAATTGTTTTCTCTTTTATTTTTGCGGCATTAAAGTAGTTTTTAAAAAGCCCACTTCGCTATTATTTCTTCAATTAGTAATAGTATTTGAATTACTTCCGCTATAATAAAGATTTAAAAGGATAACCATTCTTTGATAAAAAATAATCACTCATAGAGGATTCTAGGTCATATGAAATAAATGGATATTATAACCGCCTCTACATTTTTTATTTTGCTATTCATGATAGCATGATGCAGCATTAATCGTTGTATTGGAAACTAAGTTAAATCACGCAAGGCATTCGATAATATGGGACAGGAATATAAAGGTGTCTTAATCTTGAAATTTGATTCGTGCCATTACGGTCTGTCAAATGTTTCGTCAGCCACAGTTGGTAATTATCACAGGGAAACATTGACATTTACGAAAATGTTAGGAAGAACGTTTATTAATCATGGAAGCAAAATAGTGAACATTTTACAGAAACATTTTCCAAGTTACGAGATCATTTCAGGATAAATAATCGTCCACAATTGAAAATATACTGGATATATCCTTGAAAACCAAGATAACTCCTATGCGATGACATTGCTTATGTGAGAGCTAATGTCGCAAAACATCCCAATACCTCCATTCGGCATCGAACCAAGAATTAGATATCAATCAATTTTGAGGAGGGATTGACACCTGCATAGGTATAAGATTGACTCAAGGACTGAAGTCAACTGACCATGTACAGCGTACATGTACAGGAGGGGTAATCTGACAGTACTTTTTAAAAAAGATCAAAGTGCATCCGTAACTGTCAATGGCATTCGCTAACGTGGCATGTTGACAATCTCTTTCTGGCGAGAATTGGATGGAATGGAAGTAAATACCACGTAGATTCAACGACATTATTGCAAACAAAGTTCTCAGGTCACGCCATCTCTTGTTGGAGACCAAACCTGGCCGCCAAAAAGTTGCGTCTAAAGAGGATAATTCAGACTTCTTGCTCTCGGGACATTTTAAAAATAAAATTTATGTAAACCACCCTAAAACGATTCAACTACTCAAAAAAGGAATTTAACATTTATGTAATACATCCACCTTTACTCGAAAACGTCTTCCGAAATTTCATCGAAAGCACACATACCTGCCAACAAAACCGCGGTAGCCATTTGACTGATTTTTATTTCATTGTCTAAATTCAACATTTACTCTTTGCATACCAATAAAAATTTCGAAGAAATTTATTGAAGAAATATGTTTCTATTGCAATTTTAAATTCAACTTTTTATTAAAACACTTTATATCTAACTATAGCTTAAGAGCGTCCAGTTTCTCAGTAAATTAATTTGAAGTGCGACCTTGTTATTTAAAAATCTTCCTCAAAGGACGTTTGATAGAGAGCGGAGCTTCACTAAACTATCGCCTTCCTTGGGTAAGTTATTGTCCGAAAAGTCCGAACTTTCTCAATAAAAGTAAAAATCGATCACGAGAAATTATATTTGAAAAGGCTGGAGTAGCCAATCTACTGTCCAATATTCAGACAGACTTATTTTTTTGACACGTGGCATCAGATATCGCAGAGCAAAATAACACACATTTCGTTGACATTGGTGTCCTTCCATTCCATCAAACGCGACTTTTCACGTAACTCTTGATTTACGTATACATATTTACTTACTTACTTAATCCTGGGAACTTATGTACCTTTCGGTGTCGTATTTATGAAATTTATTAGTCCCAGTTACGATAAAATTTACTATATCTTCAGTAAAAAATTCCTTACAAAATTCATCTAATTTACTTTCATTTGTAAGTCCATCTATCGTACCAGTTTGTCATTTTCTATAAATTCATTCTCGCTGTCACTTCTGGTAAGAATTTCTAGTAATTCTTCGTCCGTATAATAAAGCCCTCGTTTAGGTGGTGGTATAACCTTGGAAGGACCTGAGGCTTTTTTTTGCGACGTAAAAACTATTACTCTGTTATAAAAGGTTTAGGAAATTTGTATTTTCGCGAGAATTTTTATTAGGGGTAATGTAGGGGTATATGGAAGTGATGCCATCGTCATTGCGTCACCTTTTATAACCGTTGTAACCTTTTTAAAGATTACACATTTGATGATTTTAGGTTATATTTTTGTTTAGTGCGGTTTAGTGCTTAATCTTATATTTATCATTAACTATTGAGACTTCCAAAAGTTTCCTGAATGTGGATTTTTTCATTCTGAAAAGTTAAAAAAATATTTGCTCATTGTAGAACGTTATCCATAAATAATGGTCAATTTCATGTCGAATATTTTGGGATCTTAGCGAATGTAGCAAGACATGTCGCCCAATTTTTAATGTTCCTTGATTAACGTACTGCATTATCTTATGAGGAATAAATTATTATCAGCAAAATCATTTAAAACACACTAAATTCTTTTCCATTCTGCGTATACATATATAACAAAAATAGAAATTTCTTGTGGCTTCTCATGTTTACTTTTACCATAACCAAACAAATTTATAACATAACACCATTTTCCAGATTTCTCTCATTCTTTAAATAATATTGTTTGTGGTGGGGTTAAAGTTAGAAAGGAAATCTGAAATTAAAGAAAGATAACTTAATAACAGCGAGGTTATTAGCAGAAAACGGACTCGACCGATTAATGATTCATAGTCCATAGCCGAGGTCTTGTATTCGCAATAGGTTTGTTTCTGTAAGCGATACGTGAGTTTCGAACAATTTGATACGTGTGGTCAACTGCATAAGTGGCACATACCTACATATGCAGTTAATATGTATCTGTCAATGCACAACAGAGCGAATGAAATAAACGGTTTGGTAACCCGCAGCAATTACTGCTGAAACAAAAGTAATGCTGACAAGCGAATTGCGTATCGAATTTTGAATAAAAATAATTTACAAAGAACAAAACTCAAAACTATCTATTTTCTGTGAAACATTGAAAGTGTAAAACATTACTATGAATAACTAAAATTTGTTCGAGGTGTTCCTGCGTTAAATTAGTTCTTTTATATGTTAAAACGACTTTAAAAATAAAAAATGTCCGTTCCACATCACAACTGGTGATGGGTGCGTGACTAAAATGTTACAAAAGTGCACCATACTTCGAATTTATAGATTTTCCAATCGGCTCTGTGCAGAATTGATATAATATATTCTAATCTGGACTTCTGCTAAATATGGCATCAACATTTTATCTCAGCTTGTTCCAAGATTCAGAAGACATAGATTTCATTCAATCGATAACGGTTTCTACAGTTAATTATCGCCTCTTTTCGGTTAATATCTTGGTTTTGCATGTAAGTAATCGTATCTGTAAGGCACTGAAAATTAGCTTTAATAAAGTTTAGCTGCTTTTGTAAATTTTCAATTTGTATCAGGTGTTTACAATTAGAAATGCTTTGCGTATCATCTTGAAGATGAAAAACAAAGTTTTTTAATTCATCCAAGTGTTGTGAATAGAAAAATGCTGCTTCTAGCCATGTTCCACACCTAGTGAATACAGGAACTGAAGATAAAGGCAAATTTGGAAGTATTTCTCTATATAGTGCCACTCGTGAAGGTGCTTTGAGAAATATCCTTTTTAATGATGAAACTAACTTATCAACATTTGGAAATCGACCCCTGATGTATTCACATACTCTATGTAGTGCATGTGCTGCACAAGTAACATGTAACATATTGAGATAAGATTGCTTTAATAACTTCCCTGTTTTTAACATATAAGTTGCCGCGTCAGTCAAAAATAGTAGCATCTTGTCTTTATAGTTGTTATCCGATGACAGAATATTATGAATACATTGATCAATTATTTCTGCAACTGTTTCAGTGAAACAGTTTCACCATCTACGACTGGCAATATTGTTGCAATTAAGTATGGTTGGTATGAAATTGTTGGATGAAGAATACCAACTACTACATTTAACACGTATCGTCCCATTACATCCGTTGTTTCGTCTGCACTTACCCAAAGATAATGACTAGATAAGTTGGTTCGTATAAGTATTTTTTCAATGGTTCTCAAATAACATTTTAAGTCATTCAATCGCTTCAGTCCGCTCTCTGGTTGTTATTAGTTTATAACACCTGTTACCAAATGTTACGTCGCGAGAAAAAACCTCTGGTTGGGGATCATCTATTATTTTCAGTCTCAAAAAATAAACATTAACGCACTCTTCTCTTACTTTCAGCAGACATCTATACAATCTCGGCCAATCCCTGTGTAGGTCCCACCAACCGAACCGACGATATACGATTTGAAACGATTGCAAAACAGAATAAACACGCACGCTATTCAATGAAACAACAAAAGGCGTCCTTGGCACTGAGAACACAGATTAATGAGAACGCCAATAGTCGTCAATAGCAGCGAAAGGGTTAATATGAACAAGATCAGCGAGCGGTGGGTGCCACGATGATTGTAAGCAATTCGGAAACAACAAGGCGTGACATATTGTGACCAGTTTTTAAACGTCTATCGCGACAACCTGGAACAATTTCTTCAATCCATTATTACGAAAGATGAAACTATGGTTCTATACTATGACTCCTTACCGAAAAGGGAGTGAATGGCAAGGCGAATGCCACACGAAAAACGGCCAAGGAAGACAAAGGTGGTTCAATCAAGAAAGAAGATCATGGCAACAATCTTTTGGAATTCTAAAGGAGTCCTGCTTATTGATTTCAGGAAAAGGAACACAGTTGTTAACGCATAAGACTACGCTACGTTATTACAGTGGCGGCTCGGGGTGGTTCACTTCACATAGGGAGTGCATAATTTCAAAATTAAGAAGTGTAATACAAAAACGCTTACCCAATCCTTATAAATTTCACTGACGTACTGTTCCAGACAGGTACTGTTCATTGTAGAGTTCGCTTTGAGGGAATAGTAAATATTACACTACACAGTTTAATTAGATCTGACGATAAACGAAGTCCATTTTACGTGTCTTTGACTTGCAGAACAGTTCTATCACTTTTCCACAAGATAACATAGTAAGGGCAATTAGTCTCTCTTCTTTCATTGTATTTCTCAGGAAAGTTTTTATTCTCTTCAGCCGTGAAAACTGGCGTTCCGCTTCGGACGTTCTCATTGGGATCGTAATGACAATTTTGAAAAGCTTAACAACTTCATTAATGGTGTCGCTTAATCCATCCAGCAGAAAACCTAGCAGACCTACAGCACCGACTTCTATATTTTGCCTAAATTCTTCTCTAGAATATAGGACGCTTAATTCAGTTCGTAGTCTGCTTTCCTTGAGGCATGGACAAAATTTTACTGCTTCTTTAAGGCAATCTTCCGGAATTTTTTTTTTGAAAAGAGGAGAACTGTTTAAAAGAAATTAAGTTTGCTAATATTAAGTGCCCTGTATACCGAAATCTAGTTTTTGTTTCTTGCAAAATAATATCGCACACTTCAATAGTTTCCCCCTTTCTTTGGCTACCATCAGCTACTCTTCGCCGCTTTGATGGTCGAGGAGTCAGTTCTGGGTCATTTTGTTTAACCAACTGATTGTCTGTGTCAGCGATTTCGGTTCGAATTTTTCCAATAGCGCGTTCAAAATTATCTAAATTATTCTTGATTTTTAATGCATCTGTATTGACATTTTGTAATTGATTAAACAATATGTCCACATGTGGCATAATTTCATGAAAGAAAGTTAACCAATAGATAAAATTTTCCTCCTCTAAAATTCGCAAATTGGCACCAGCTTGATGAATGGTAGTTTGTAAACTAGCTTCTCCTTCGATTTGTTCTAGAGCTTCAATTATTTCTTCTCGGTGCTCATATATTGTATTCACTGCCCTAGAATTGAAGTTCCATCTTATTTTTGAAGAACGAGGTAAGCTTTTTCTCTGAAGGAATTCTTCCAATCTTGCAGCTCGTTGTGGTGAAGTCGAGAAAAATGTACATAATCCCGTCAAATTGGCAAAAAAAATTCTGCAATTACTACTGCTCGATGACATAATTAGATTTGTCTGATGTGCATAACAATGTGCAAAATTAGCCCTTGGATACTGGTCTTGGACATGTCTTTGCACGCCGTTAATAGCACCACTCCTGACTGCTGCCCCATCATAGCTCTGTGCAATCAGTTTTTCTGGGTCATCAACAAGCAAACTAATTTCGTTAAGGATGGAGGCAGATAAAGAATTAGCATCATGTCCACTAAGCAGAAGAAATTTCCAAACTCTTTCGACCGGTCTCGCGTTCACAATATATCTTAAAACAACCACCAACTGAAACTGATTGAACATATCTGTGGTTTCATCAGCGATCACAGATATGAAGTCGGTTGCTTTAATATCACTCGCAACTTGTTCATGATACACGTTCAACATTGCATCAAGCAGCTCATTCTGTATCGTTTTTGTTAATCCCTTAAATACCGGTGCTGCTTCGATGTGATCTCTGAGCGATTTATCCAATTCTGCCGTAAAATTTATCAATTCCCGAAAAATGCCCTTGTTATTCGACGTTTGCTGTTCATTGTGACCTCGAAGTGCCAGTTCAAACGCGCCACAAAATCTAGTGCAATCTATTATTAAATTTAACACATGCCTATTTTTTGTTACCTTTACCTTTTCTATATAATGAATCTAAAACATTCTGAATGTTATTTTTTCCTAACATTCTTAGACTAAATATATTTTTCAAATGCCCTTCGGAATTTTCATGTTTAATAATTTTAGAACTAAGATGAATTAAGTCTCTTATTCCGTTCTTTGACCAAGACGGTTCACCACCAAACAAAAGACACGGAAAACAAAACAAAGTATTTTTAATTTCACACCCACAAATCCAGTCATTTTTCTGATAAATATCCATTTTGAATTTTCTTCTAACGTCTTTGCCTTTAACAGATTGTTTATTTTCTAAACATAATTGAGGCATCGGCCGTTTAAGATTTTTTACTGCGATTCTTTCATCATACGTTAATCGCGAAAACGCATTGTTCTCTAAAACAGCGACGGAATTCATTTTACAACGGCCGTGAGCAGACTGGACCACTTGCTCAAACGCTATGTATTATACGACATTGAAGTAGCGCAAAATACAGTTCCTCCCACCTTCTATGTAATGTTAATGACTTAACGGAGCAACAGTTGGGCTTTGCTCATTATATCTGTGACGACGATCGGTGCATGTACGTTGTTAGCGTGCCACGTTCCTCGTCAATAACTATGAATACATAATATACATAATAAATAAATACTTTCACAGTTAGTCGCCGCTTGGTTTGTTTTGTTTCACAATTCCAGGGGGTGCAATTGCTCACTTGCTCTCATTAAAGAGCAGCCACTGCTTTATTACATAAATTGCGAGACGTAATCAAAGACAAGACGCGTGGCATGTTGCGCCGAACTGTTCGCCTCCTACACGACAATGCTCCTGTCTATAGGGCCGCAATTGCGCACTGCTGTGCAGGACTGTGGTTTTGTAGAACTTCCACGCCCACCTTGCAGTCCAGATCTCGTCCCAAGCGATTATTATTTGTTGTCAAAACTAAAGAAACACCTTCGAGGAAGAAAATTTGAGAGTGATGAAGAAGTGCGAGAAGCGGTTTTAGACCATTTTGCAAATAAAACTCAAGAGTACATTTCTCATGGTATTAAAATGTTAATTTCAAGAATTGAAATTGCATTGAAAAACACGGAGATTATATTGCTTTATTTCTATCCTCTCCAAAATATACTCAGGCCGGAAGCTTCTGACACTTACCTCGTATACTTCCCGTCATACTGAACAATTTCTACTTGCTTATTCCTCTTATTCAGAAGTGTCCTATAATAATTACATTTACATTTTTTGTACATTAAATTATGAATGTGATCTCAAATGAATCCTGTCTCGTTGTTGAATCCAGTTCTATAATCTAAATATTTGAATTTTCACGACTATATTGTCTGCTTGTATAAATTTATTTATAGATGCATAAGCAAATAGCTTCCGAAACGTAATAATATCAAATTATAACATCATGTTTTCTCATCCATGTACGCCTCAACTCCAATATCTGTTTATTTAAACATAATTACAATAACATTATTAATACCAGTAATACACAAGTCTCTGAAATCTGATTTAACTTTAAGCTACCCATCAATTCGAATTTCCATTAGGCAATTAAATAATTCGTAGAACATTGAAACGTATAAATTTATCATCCTTCATAATAAAGTGAAGTTTCTCATTTTTAGATTTAATACTACATTATTAATGTATGGCAAATGTAATTCCAAATGCGTATTTATGAAGCGAACATATGTGAATATCCAGGAATGTCTATACAGAAATACCATACACATGATTAGATTATATTTGTATATGTATCTTTGCCAGGACCATTATTAGAACGATGAGATTCTTAAAGAGGATTATAAAGGATACCGCCAACCCTTGCTTAGCAAGTGTCCCAAGCATATTTCAACAACCATTTACGGTTTATGATTTCAGTTATAACTACACACAGAAATATTAAAACTAAAATACTTACGGGTGTTGGATGGAACACAAAAATTCTTTATTAAAAACAAGATAAGCATAAATCGGATTTTCCATGGATGAATAATTATGTATCGAGGCTGCAGCACGTGTTCATGATTTCATTATTTATTTTAGACAACCATAAAGACTAGCACACGAGGAAATTATAAGATCTTTATGTCTCTAGGTCAGTTTTATTTAAATAGATTTCTTAACCCCCAAGACAAGTATAATTATTTATTTCTTATACGAGGGATGTGTTTTATGTTTTGCATACTGAGATATAGAGGGCGCCACTGATCAAATGTCAGTACTAAAAATTAACCTTCATCTTTAGTTAGTCTAGTAATGAGAAAAAATATCAAATCGACTAATAGCATCAACATTACTATTTGCTAAATGTAGGTGTAGGTTTCCGCGATCGTTCTCTAGATGTAGATCTCGGCTTCCGTGTTAGAACCGCGTCGAGTTAGGCGTAATTGCCAACGTTTCGTCCACTGTTTCAAGGGACATCTTCAGGGCTGTACGTGTTGACGTTTCGCAGTAGCTTGAAGAATGCTATGACAGAGACCGGCACAACTTTTATAGGGGGGGGGGGGGTCAGATGGTGGCCTGCTATTGGCTGGGGACAATGAGCCAATGGCATGCGTCGTATGGGCGTGGTAATTCTTAGTAGAGTTCAGTAGAGTTTGCCACGTCGGATGTAACGCATAGCCATCGTCTCTATTGAAATTGCGGGGATGTTTGTAAATTTCAATAGATTCACGGATTTTCCTAGGGAAATAATGCGATTCACGGGACAGAAGCTTGACATCTTTGAATAGAATTTGATGACCGGAGTTGAGTTTGTGTTCTGCCAGCGCTGAACTGGCTATATGTAACGGTCTAGTACAACGTTCATGTTCGGACACAAGCACGCCGACTGGCCGCTTAGTTCCGCCAATAATGATGTGATGTGATGCTATTGGTCGATTTGAAATTTTTTCTCATTACGATTGGCTAATAAAGATACTTACATACTTGTTTAATATTTTGCAACATAGTTTCAAAAATAATCACTATTATATATTTTTTTTAATAATTTTAACAAGATTAGCACTCATCTTTGTTGCTGTTAAGAAATCTCACTCGTTTCGATTTCCATAGCAATATAGATTCGTGAATCGATATATAATCGATAATGAAGCAGATCAATCGAAAATTTCTCATTGGTATGGAGAATTCAAACATGGACGGATTAGTGTTGGTGACGATCCAAGAGCAGGTTCACCAAAAAACTACAGTCACTCAGGTAAACGTCGATGCTGTGAGCAAGCTCATCAACGAAGATCGACATGTGACATACCACGAAATTGAGGCATCACTTGGGATTTCATAGACCTTAATTTCAAAAAATTTGCATAAAGAATTGTGTGTAAAAAAAATAGTTTACCGTTGGATACCGCATCTGTTGATTGAAGAACAGAAAATAGCCAGGGTGAACTGGTTTCAAAAAAACTCTATACCGCTTCAACACAGGAAACTCTAAAAACGTGTACAACATCGTGAGTGGTGATGAATCTTGGATATACTTATACAAGCCAGAAAATAAAAACGCTAGTCGTCTGTTTATGTGTTCCAAGGCGAAGAAAAGTCGACAATGTCCACAAGGATGATGCTATTGGAAAAACTCAAGTGTTTGAGTGGTTGCTACGATCACTAGTCGTAGTTAAAGAAAAGGAAAAAAGAATATAAAAAAAAGAACGCTCCTGGAGCAGACCCAGTCTCGATCGACTAAGACCGCCCCTGCCCGTTCTTGCCAACGTCCAACGGCCCACCCGGCTTCTGAGGCTGCCTCAGCTCAAGAGGTGGGGGGACCCAGAGGGAAGTAAAAAACTAAAAGAGGTGGAAAAGGGCGCCACCGAATTTATGCCGCTGGACGTCGCAAACTCGGAAACTTGATGAAAGATACAAAAAAAAGGCAAGTTGCGTGGGCAGAAGGCCGGTTCCATGACCGAGACTCGTCCCACTCTCGAGGATCGAGAGACGAGGGAAAGGTAAAGAAAAAAAGTCGTCGTTTCAACTAAACTGTAATTATTTAATCAATCCCCGTATATAAATTAGGGAGTAAAAAAAAACTATTCCAAACATATGCGGCTGAAGGCCGGTCAAAAGTAAAGAAACAGATAAAGCAAGAGCAAAGGAATGTAATACTAATAACTCGACTAATTAAAATTTACAGTGCGGCTGATGGCCTAGTACGCCCTGGAAAAAAAAAACAATACGAATTCTTTCTTTATCGTAGGTTCACAATAAATTACAATGTTCAACA
Organism: Melolontha melolontha; assembly: GCA_935421215.2. Taxonomy (NCBI): domain Eukaryota; kingdom Metazoa; phylum Arthropoda; class Insecta; order Coleoptera; family Scarabaeidae; genus Melolontha; species Melolontha melolontha. The sequence goes on from OW285240.1 coordinate 97,966,763, forward strand.
ATTTCGTTGAAATAAAACGATCTTTAGCTAGAACGTTTTTTTAAAAGTTCAAATAGGATTCAGCAAAATATGTAATTTGCATATAAAAAAACTATTCTAATTGATTAGCAAAAATGTGAAAATTTGAACAATTAACGTGTAAAAAAAAAGTATTCTAAGTGATTAGCCAAAAATGTGAAAATACAAACAATTAAAGGGTTAATGAACGTATTCTATTAATTAATAATGGTATGAAATTCAAACAATAAGTGTTAAAATAAATTTACGTTTAAAACGCAAGGTTAAATTGAAACGACAAAAAAACAAGTTCGTAAAATGAACGCAAACGTTCAAGAAAATGATCTACCAAAAAAGAGGTTAAGCAACTCAGGTTTTTCGTTGAGAAAACACCTGGGTTATTGAATGACGATATATTAATTTAAGAATAACGACGAGATATATGAAAGAAATGAGAAATTTTAGGAATAATTGTTTGTAAATAAAATTAAGGTAACAAAAGCTTATCTGATCCAACTGCGATCGGCCTTATCCCTTCCAGAAAACAAATCGTCACTGGCAGGAACAATCAGACGATGGTTCAAGATGTTTTAATTGTTTTATTTTTTTTTTCTCTGCCCGTCGGCTACACCATCTAAATAAAGGGATAACAACGACAATAAGTAAAAGAAAGGCTCAACAGAAATAGCTCTAAACATACCAAATTGCGTGTGATGGCTATGAAAATCAAAACGATAATTGTTAGCGGCTTGCCAGGTTTTTTCCCTCTTTTACAACACGTAAAATCCTCCCAAGGAGATAATCGCATTAAGCGAATAATTTTATAGCTCGATCGAATCAAAACCCTACGGGGCCGTAAATAAAATTAATACAATACGGCTTACTTCGATCGGTATCTGTGTTGGGTAAAAGGATGCAACCTCGTTTTAAAAAGGTCGAAAGCTAACAACCAAGTGTCGAGCGAATCGTCGTACTTTCTTAACAACGGAAAAAAAAGCAAGCACTAAAGGTCAAGAGAAAAAAAGAAAAAAACCTAAAGAAATTGAATATAAATTTAAATAGCAAATAACGATACCTATACAGGTATGTTCGTTTTAAAAATGGAACGAAATATATTGAAGATAAAATTAGTAATAATACGAATTAAAGTAATAAAACGTTGCGCGTTACGGACACGTAACATGGTTTACTCGTTTCAAAAGAGGTGAAATGCTAATTAATGACAAACCTCGTTCTGGTCGTTCTTTCACGTCCTGAACCGATGAAAATGTTGAAAAAAATTCGCTAAATTATCCTGAAAGATCAAGGACGGATCATTGACGAAGTTGAGAAGCCGGAATATCTTGGAATTCAGTTCAGTGCTAATGTGACAGCCTGGCGACGATAACATCCCTGCGTCTGTGCGCTAATTTTTAACAAAAAGTGGCCCTAGTGCCACCCTTTCTCCTCCCATTAACCTCGCCTTGCCCTTTAGCATTTTTTTTATCCGAATGGAAACAAACATGAAAATAAAGCGTTTTGCAAGCGTTGCTGGGGTGAAGAAAAAACGACAAAGGCATTGTCGGGCATCACAGGAGACAAATTTAAAAAATATTTTGAGCAATGGAATAAACGATTGGACAAGTGTATTAATGCCAGTGAAGAGTACTTTGAAGGAGATTGAAGGTTTTTTATTTAAAAATTAAATAAATAAACTAAGAAGTTCGGTTTCTTTTGGTAGCCCCCTCGTATACAGGGTTACCGCTGAATAGCAACAAAGCTATGCGTATTTGAAGAATACGTATAAATGTCTAACTGTAAATAAAAAAATGAATTCATTTGTAAGTCATCAAAAATTTCCAAAATATCCATATCTTTGTTTGCTCCATATTTACCGAAATACACCTGCAATTTAAGTTCATTGATCTGCAAAACAAATTAGCAAAATTTCCAGACTTATTGTGACGATACGTTTAACAATAAGCTCCTATTCATAAGAATAGTGAATCCTGTTCTCTTACCAAAACATTTATGCCAGCACTATGGTGATTTATTGCGATGTTTTTCTTTGTTGGTATCAATAATAGCTTTTACGTCGAATATTTCGACAAGCCTATAGCGCATTTTAATTAATGTAATTATACTTAAAGAGCTTGAACGTTAAACTTCTTTTAAAATAAAATTATTATGTTTACAATAAAATAAAAATCGTTAATCGTTATCTTAATGTAGCGTGTCATGAGATATTGGGTTTTCAATTATTTGTATGCAATTATTTATATAATATATTTATTTTTCTTTAAATTTGTGGTGGTACTGACATATACCGATAAAACAAAGTATTTCGCTGATAAAGAGTTATTGGTGAATTAGAGGTGGAAGCCCGTATTATCGCCCATACATGTAACCGAAGCAGGGCCGAACTCGAATAAATAAAAATAATTTTCTCGTTACTACGTGAACATGGGATCGCGATTTTTTGTATAAGGGCATTACTCATATGTATCTTTCATCCGTTTTTTTTTCTTTGTCACTATACAAAACTAAAATTATATAAAAATCAATTATTTAGTTTTGTACAATCGATTTTAAAATAGTTGAAACAGTTCAACATTAACACTTCTCACAGCAATAAATTGTATCGTATCTTCGCGCACACAATACAAAGTGCTCTTTTCAAGGTTGGTGAAACTTTATAAAATACTACTTTGTAAGTTTTTCCTTTTTCATTCAATTTTTGTAGTAAATTAAAATTTCTATTTAGTCGCATATATTTGCATGGTTAAAATTCTTTTCTGGTGCTACCTGTAATTCATAATCAAGATTAATAATTTCATAATAATCAGATGGATGAAAATCTAAATACAGTATTTCATCCACCTGATGAAGCCATTGCATGGCGAAACAATATTGTAGTGAATTTACAATAAATGAATTTTTAAAACCAGAAGTTTAATTACTTGTTTCTTAGCGTTATAATGAAGTTTCAACAAGTAACTCCTTCGTCAATTAACTAATTCATAATTTTCACTTAATTTATTCCAAGCGCTGCTAAATAAATAACAAACTGCTACTCGGTTTATTTTAGATTGAATTTTATGAATATTTATATTAAAAATTATATATTTTCTCAACAAAATTACTCTCTGTTTGCAGGAGAATTGTAGTTTCATTCTGCAATAAAACAGACACCACATCAAACTAAACTCCCACAGTTTACAGCAAAAGAAGAGGAAAAATACAAATTAAATCAAATAAACAAACTAATATACAATACAACACAAACTAAAATTTAACCTATAATCATATACCTAATCTATACATCTAGCATATATGATTATCACATCAAGAAAATCACAGTTTTGAAATTATTCGTAACATGTACGGATTTCAAAAATAAGTTTAATCCGGTATATGTAAATTTATCAGATTCAACTTATTGCTGAAATCTATACATGTCGTTACGAATAATTTCAAAGATGTATTTATAGAGTATCTACAGGGTCAAAAAAGTAAGTTCCGTATAAATATTGCTTTTAATTATATTAAAATGCTAATGAAACTAAAGATAAAAATCAAATAAATAATGTGACAAGAAGAATTTTAGATAATATATATTTTTATTTATCTAACTGTTTGTTAGGCAATACCCTTATTTTCAATAAGAAATTTAAACGTGAAAGGAATTCTGTTCAGCATCACAAAAGAGAAGGGCGTCCTCCTACGGCTGTTACCGACAAAAAAATTGCTGCTGTTAAAGAAATAATTGAAGGACAATAAAACCACTTATGATGCAGTAATAGAGCATCAACTCAAGATTGAATCCTCAGCTGTTAAAACAATCATAGACGACCACCTGCATTTAAAAAAAAGTCGTTTTGTGCCGCATCACCTTTCTGACTTCCAAAAAGCAGAGCGTGTAAGAATTTTCCATGAAAATTTAAATTTCTTAAATAATGGCAGGCACCAAATTTTTTTCAAAATGTGACAGATAACGAAACTTGTATTCCCTTTTTCGAACTTCCTAGCCGCCAAGAGAGTCGTGTATGCATTCACGAAGATGAAGAAACTCCTACTATGACTAAGAAGAAGCTAATTATGAAAAAGGTTACGTATGCGGTACTCTTATACCTTTTACATAGGGAGAAACTGTTCAAGGTGTTGGAAAATTTTAAAATCCCGGAGAAGTTGATAAACCTTGTTTGAATGACGCAGTCAAAGTAAATGGAGAAATGTCAGCAGACTTTCAAGACGAAGATGGATACGGCAAGGAGATCCGCTTTCGACAGCTTTATTTAATATAGTTCTGGATGGAGAAACTATAAGAGACGCAGATATAAACCGCAGGGCTACGCTTTCAATCGAAGTCACCAGTGCCTTACATACGCAGATGATATTTTACTAATGGCAAGAAGTAAGAATACTTAAATCAAAAGAGGTCTCAAAATGAACTATGATAGGATTATATAAATTAGTATTGAGACCAACACTGACATATGGCTGTGAATTGTAGATAATTACTAAGAAAGTGCAGTATAAGCTGAAAGTCTGGGAGAGAAGGATACTTAGGAGGATTTTCGGAGGAAAGAAGACGGAAGCAGGATGGGAGAGGCGAACGAACGAAGAAATTTACAATTTGTATGGAAAATCTCCCGTAATACATTTCATAAAAACGCGGCGACTCCAGTGGCTCGTCCATTTTCAAAGAATAGGGAAAGAGAGGTAAATTAATGATATAGAATGTAGGGTACCTGATGGAAAAAGAAGGCAGGGTAGACCGAGGAAAAGATGGCGGGAGGCGGTTATGGAGGGTGTAGAAAGGAAGGGACTCAAGAATTTGAGATTGTTGGCAAGGGATAGGAAGAAATGGAATACCATGACCAAGCAATGGGCCTGACAAGCTTGTAAACGCTATATATATATATATATATATGTATATATATATATATATATATATATATATATATATATATATATTATATATATATATATATATATATATATATATATATATATATATAAGGTAAACTTAATAAGTCGACGATTAAAGGTCTGGTTCATTACTTCAAAGTATATATATTTAAAACAACCCTACATGTTTCGGCAATATGCCTTTGTCAAGGGAATACAAAATATAAATGACAGAATATATATATTAATATTTATATTTTGTATTCCCTTGACAAAGGCATATTGCCGAAACATGTAGGGTTGTTTTAAATATATATACTTTGAAGTAATGAACCAGACCTTTAATCGCCGACTTATTAAGTTTACCTTATCATACCAAGGTCACGAAGATATTATATATATATATATATATATATATATATATATATATATATATATATATATATATATGTATATATATATATATATATATATGCCGTATTCATCAGAAGTACAAGCTTAGTAAATGCAATTAAGCTAGATGGACAAAATACAGTTGCACCTAAGTGGTACACTGAAAAATGTTTGCTTGAAGCATTCAGTAGAGTTCCAGACAAGGAAATTGTGCTCCATCATGACAACGCATTGTCTCATACGGCAGTTTTAACTCTCCAGTTTTTGGCTGGAAAAAAAAATAAAAGTATTTTAGCAATATGTGACTTTTGGCTATTTTTTCGACTTTGGACTGGCAATTTGCGGGGTAGAAGGTTTTCGTCTAAAGTAGAGATTGATACCGCGGTTCACGGTGATATTGAAGGTGTTCCGAAAGAAGATTGGCTTGGAGGTTTTAAACAATGGAAAGAAGGAATGGTCAAGTGTTATCATTGCTCAAGGGAATTACTTTGAGCATATTTAAAATAAAATCCTAGAAAATATTAACCGTGTTTTTTATTCGCAATAATGTCAGCTTATCCCCCGCAGTAGGGAGTTCTCACCATTTTGAGGTATATTATTAAACACTTTTACAGTTTTGTTGTAATTTAAGCCTTCAGGTTTTACATTAAAATAATAAAAAAGCAGGAAAGTCCAATCTATAGTATTGTAAATCAATATATATTTCATAAAAGAAAATAAAACAATGCTTTTTTAGTACAAATTTATTTATAAAAGATGTTGAAAATTATAATCTTTTACATGGGGACATTTTCTGAGTCAACCTCGAATATTATTAAATACATTTTCTAAAATATGTGAATTATTATTAATTTTATTAAATCGTTCAATAGCACAAGTGTTTTAGAAATAGTATTCTTAAGATAAAGCTACAAAAAGAAATCGCAGGGTGTTCAGTCGCATGATCTTGCGAGCCAATGATTGGGCATACATTTTTCTACTTATTATTCGGCCATTAAAGTACTCAGAAATTCTGTTAAGTGCTTCACGATGATGCACCGTCGTATTGGAAAAATTCCAATTTGAGTTCGTTCATGCAATTCATTCATAACAACCCCAAAATATCTTCACAGTACTTGTCAGCATTAATATTTCCTAAAATTAATATAAAATTTATTGATTTCTAATCATGTTTAATGTTCATTTTACTTTAAAAAAATATGGTATTCAATTTAAATTTAGGTAAAATTCTGTAATTGAATAAGACCACATCCCATCAACTCTCTCGCCATTTCGAAGCACGATTCGATACTGAAACTTTTGTATTCATGAGAAAATTATATCGTTAGCGACCAATATTAACAATTAACAATATGTTTGTTTTAAAAAAAATTTTTTGAACTAGGCGAAACAGATTAACAGAAACTAATGCTAATGCTGCCCTGAAACCAAACTACAATGAAATCACAGACGGGCGATTTATTGAATGAATTCAGACATACCGTTTGACTTTATAACGAAATCAAGGCTAACTTAGACGCACGATATCATATTTTTCGTAAGTATGAAAAAATTGTTGTGTAAATATTATTCAGGCTTATTTTAATACATTTTACTTAGACCAATTCAAAAATACAATTTAAGTATTTTTTTAAGAATTCTATGCCGCACTGATGAGAAGGAAATATATGTAAAAAGAGTGTCAAAAGAGCACAAATCTATAGAGCGGCTAAGAGGATATTCACACTTGATTGCAAGGTATAAATAAAAGATTAAGTATAAAATACAGTAATATGATTTATTTTTGGCAAAAAATGTTTTAAAAATGGTCAGTTACATAAGACCCACCATGTTACACATGACTAGTAAGCTCATGAACATAGTGTAGTACATCACCAGAAATTGTTAGCCCTCCACTATTGATTATTTTGAGTGACTTAATTAATGTTCATTAATATAATATATTTAATAACACACACATTAATAACATTTATTAAAATACAGATTGATTCAAAGAAGAGCGAATTATTTAATTAAAAATTATCTTATAATCAGTTTTTGCAGTACTAAATAATATATTAACTTTTAATTTTGTATACTAATTACTAATTCATACACCTTATATAATATACACTTATTTCTAAAATATTGTAAAATCGAATAGCAGGAAAACGTTAGACGAAACTTAACTTCGAAAAATCATAAAATATTAATTCGTGTGTTATTAGGTGACAAAATAGAATAAATATATTCTTAATAATATAAAATATTATTAAAAATCTGGTGTGAAGAACACAAATACAGGTTCACTATTAATATTTTTGTGAACATGTCCGAACAAATCCCTCCCCAGAGACGTAGATACGTATTTCGCCTTTCTACAGGCTAATCGGTACGCCCCTGCTGGAGAAAGGATATCTTCAGACACATTCACAAAAAAGAACCACATCGCCACATCACAGAAATTATCCAGACCGAGCGTAGAAGTAAATTCAGCGCTGCCTGTTGTCAGACAGCCGAAGTACCTCGCCCCGTCCACATAACTAATTCAAAAATACAATTTAAGTATTTTTTTAAGTATTCTATGCCACACTGATGAGAAGGAAATATATGTAAATGTACTTCTACGCTCGGTCTGGATAATTTCTGTGATGTGCCGATGTGGTTCTTTTTTATGAATGTGTCTGAAGGTATCCTTTCTCCAGCAGGGGCGTACCGATGAGCCTGTAGAAAAGCGAAATACGTATCTACGTCTCTGGGGAGGGATAGGTTCGGACACGTTCACAAAAATATTAATAGTGAACCTGTATTTGTGTTCTTCATACCAGATTTGTATTATACAAAACTGGTGGGGTTTACCTACTCATGTATGTTTCAATTATTCTGATACATTACACATGCGGTTAGTCCGTAGTATGAGTGAAGACACAAACAAAATGCAGTTTCTAGAGAGATGGCTGTGCCACCTTTGGAAGGGCGTCGTTACTTCGCATTGGTTATGTGGACGGGGCGAGGTACTTCGGCTGTCTGACAACAGGCAGCGCTGAATTTACTTCTACGCTCGATCTGGATAATTTCTGTGATGTGGCGTTGTGGTTCCTTTTTGTGAATGTGTCTGAAGATATCCTTTCTCCAGCAGGGGCGTACCGATGAGCCTGTAGAAAGGCGAAATACGTATCTACGTCTCTGGGGAGGGATATGTTCGGACACGTTCACAAAAATATTAATAGTGAACCTGTATTTGTGTTCTTCACACCAGATTTTTAATAATATTTTATATGATTAAAAATACCTTTGTATTATACAAAACTGGTGAGGTTTACCTACTCATGTATGTTTCAATTATTCTGATAAATATATTCCCTAAAGATCTTTTAATTACAAAATATTAATCAAAACTTCTTACGTTATTGCAAGTTCTTATTAATTATAAGTAAACAAATTTCCGAGAGAGTCGCAGGTTAGTTACAAAAAAATTAAAATGTAAGCACTAGCATCTAGCTCTACTGCAAAGTTTCATAGAAACTTGTTTTGAAAGTACTGGATAAATAACATTTCATGATTTGGTAATTAAAACAGTCACCATTCGTACATAACTTTAATTCAGAGACCCTTTTTTGTAGCGTCATTTTAAAGTTTTCATGCCTCAAGAAATATCGATCCAAAAAAATACATATTTAATTAATAAGACACAATATGTATGTATATATATATATATATATATATATATATATATAACGAGTGTTCATTTGAAAAGTCAATCTAGTAGCATGTGATTTACTGAGAACATTTTGAAGTATGAAATTAAAATTTACTACTTAACCTACGAAGTCGTATATTTTGACAGTTTCATACATACAAATAAATAACAAATGTGATTGACATTATCAAATGTCATTTGGATTTACGTTTACGGAACAACAAACACATACTAATATATATGCGTCTTATTCTATCAAAATTTCAAAGTAACCTAGATTGACTTTTCAAATGAACACATGTTATATATATATATATATATATTTAAGTAAAAATTAATTAACGGGTGAGCAGTCTGTCAAGTAAAAATAAAACTTCTTTATTCCACTCTATATTTCATAACGGATTTGTTACTTCATCAGTAGTGTAATTGAGAGTTAAAATTTAGCAAACAACGGCACTAAACATGTTAAAATTCATCAAATTCAAAACATCAAATCAATATGCTGTTAGTTTATCGTCGACCTTTTAAAAAAAAGTTTTTTTTTTAATTTTATTATTTTTCAACTCTACATTTTTTACCCCAGAAGAAGCGACAAAGTCTGTTGCGAAATATAGGGTTATTTAATAAAGGAGTTTTTTTTTAATTGACCGCTTACCCGAATTTAAATTAATTTTTTATAATATATCACGGTCGATAATTTCGTTTCAATTATATATATATATATATATATATATATATATATATATATATATATCTAGGGCAAAAGTGATTTGCCGAATTGTAGAATTTAATGCAACAAATTATAGCGACAATCGCATGTAAAATGAGATTTAATAATTATTAATTCTCATACACATGAAGTTCATTACAGTTCGTATATATATATATATATATATATATATATATATATATATATGTATATATATATATATATAAATATAATATTTTCGTGACCTTGGTATGATAAGGTAAACTTAATAAGTCGGCGATTAAAGGTCTGGTTCATTACTTCAAAGTATATATATTTAAAACAACCCTACATGTTTCGGCAATGATACCTTTGTCAAGGGAATAAAAAATATAAATGTCAAATAATTGAGTTGCTATGGTTTAAATTATTCAAAGATACATTCCAATAATAATAATAAGTCATGCCTTAGTATTCCAAAAAATAGATAGCAAGGTGTGAACAATGTGTTGTTCGCTGCCAGCAGCTTGTGTCTCTTTCTGAGTATGAACCTGTGTGTTGGTTGCTGCTGGCAGCTTGCGTCTCTCCCTGGGTGTGTGATTTTGTATTTGTGTGACCGCGTAAGTGTAGGGTTTTGTATGTTAGTGCGCTCGTGCGTGTGTTTAGTGACCGGTCGCGTAAATTTAGAGAGATCGGATAACCAGCCGTTGCGTAGGGCCGCCAACCCTTTCCCGGCAACTTCTTTACTTTTCCGAGCAGTACTTCGACGGCCCGATCCCCGCCCGCTCGGAAAAGTAAAGAACTTGCCGGGAAAGGGTTGGCGGCCCTACGCAACGGCTGGTTATCCGATCTCTCTCTAAATTTACGCGACCGGTCACTAAACACACGCACGAGCGCACTAACATACAAAACCCTACACTTACGCGGTCACACAAATACAAAATCAAACACCCAGAGAGAGACGTAAGCTGCCAGCAGCAACCAACACACAGGTTCATACCCAGAAAGAGACACAAGCTGCTGGCAGCGAACAACACATATGTTCACACCTTGCTATCTATTTTTTGGAATACTAAGGCATGACTTATTATTATTATTGGAATGTATCTTTGAATAATTTAAACCATAGCAACTCAATTATTTGACATTTATATTCTGTCATTTATATTTTTTATTCCCTTGACAAAGGCATCATTGCAGAAACATGTAGGGTTGTTTTAAATATGTAACTTTGAAGTAATGAACCAGACCTTTAATCGCCGACTTATTAAGTTTACCTTATATATATATATATATATATATATATATATATATATATAACAATTGATAAATTATTGGAGTTTTTCGGCTTTTATATGAAATATTTACAAATATTAAATTAGTATGCATGTAATTGCAAAGTAAGTGGGGATGTAAACATTGCTGTCTACAGATTAAAAAGCAAATAATACGAAATTTTTAATTGAAAAATATTGTCTATGTTGGGACTCGAACATAGACAATATTTTTCAATTAAAAATTTCGTATAAAATGTTTCGGTCATATATTATTATGCAAGTAGAGAGCAAGAACCAAATAAAAATGATGATGCAGCCAAATAATTAAAGAATAACCCATAGGTTAACCTTGAAGCCTAACAAACGGGAGAAAATGTAAAAAATCATGTCAAAATGTAATGTGGAAGAATAAGAAAAATTTATAAAATATCGATTAACGAAAAATGTTGACCACTTTATTGCAATAAGTAATAAAAATTGCCTGTGAACATAAGTCGCTACGATACTCAGTAGAAGTTAATAAACAATTTGCGTTAACTCTTACAGAAACAATTTGTAATTTTATATGAAAACTAATGCACTTCCTTATTTGTTATAAAAATGCGGGTTTATATTTTTTTTCTCTCATAAAAATAATAACATGTATACATCTAAAACTCCCTTGCGAATAAAAAAAGCGCGGATAATCACAAATGTTCTTTCTCTCCTTATTTTAAAGTCAGTCTCCTTCTAACAAAGCAACCGTGTGCTAGCCAGTTTTGTTTTATTGTCCCCTCTGTTCCACTAACAGTAAATTGCCTGTCATCATCCTTACATCTCGGAACACTTCATTTCTGCGTCAAACTTTAGATTGAGCGGCTGAAAAAGGAAGAAAAACTTCTGTATCTACAGACCGGATTGTCTGGCAAAAGCACATCTGGTTCTTCTTCGATCCTTGTCTTCGGAAGCAATGATGTTTCTCGCGCTACCGAAAACAGAGTTATAACTTTTAATACATTCCTTCGAAATAGAAAACATAATCAGATGAAAATCAAACTGTCAAGAGGCAAACGCTTAATTCGTGCAACGGCTGTAGCGACTGAAAAAAGGAGTTCCGGAAAGAATCGAAATGTCGGATTCGTTGTGGATGATGTAAAAAACTTTATATTTAAAACCGAAAATCTATACTCGATTAATTTTGTTTTACTTCTTCTTATATTCAGTCCCTACTTGTTTTCATTGTCGTATGTTAAAAAAAAACGAATCTTCAACCTTAAGATACGTAAATTGATGGATTGATAATCCATTTTGAAACATCTATTGAAATATTTTGCAATAAGGACTACGTAACTAAAAAAATATTAACATGTAACATAAAAATTCCAACATCTAGTGTGAGTGAACATATTTTGGTCAATTTTAGAGAAATTGACTACAATTCAATTCAAAACCATATATGACGAGCAGACTTTTTTGGCCTGTAGGTGGCGTTGGATACTTTATAATCTAAACTATAAAACTACACACTCCAAGACAATCTAAGAACATTATTTCACGTATATACACTGCTCCAATAAATTAGGAGAACACTAAGAATTATAGTTATAATGTGTTGCATAGGTTTATGTGATACCAACGAAATCTCGTAAGCTGGTCATATTATCGTTTATCTATATATATAAAAGAGAGTGGCGTTAGTTACTACGCTTATAACTCAAGAACGCCTGGACCGATTTCGAGGATTCGCACCAATTCGGACTGGTCTCCGGCCAAACAAGAAGAATACCCAAGAAAATTCCCGAATTATCCCGAAAAAAAAAAATTATCTAGAAAATTCATTTTCCCATACATTTTGTAGGGAGTGATTTTACTATGTTTATAACTCAAGAACGCCTGGACCGATTTCGAAGATTCGCACCAATTCGAACTGGTCGGACTGGTCTCCGGCCAAACAAGAAGAATACCCAAGGAAATTCCCGAATTATCCCGGAAAAAAAAATTATCAAGAAAATTCATTTTCCCATGCATTTTGTAGGGAGTGATTTTACTACGCTTATAACTCAAGAACGTCTGGACCGATTTCGAAGATTCGCACAAATTCGGATTGGTCTCTGGCCAAACAAGAATAATACCCAAGAAAATTCCCGAATTATCCCTGGAAAAGAAAATTATCAAGAAAATTCATTTTCCCATATATTTTGTAGGGAGTGATTTTACTACGCTTATAACTCAAGAACGCCTGGACCGATTTCGGAGATTCGCACCAATTCGGATTGGTCTCCGGCCAAACAAGAATAATACCCAAGAAAATTCCCGAATTATCCCGAAAAAAATTATCAAGAAAATTCATTTTCCCATATATTTTGTAGGGAGTGATTTTACTACGCTTATAACTCAAGAACGCCTGGACCGATTTCGAAGATTCGCACCAATTCGGATTGGTGTCCGGCCAAACAAGAATAATACCCAAGAAAATTCCCGAATTATCGCGGAAAAAAAAATTATCAAGAAAATTCATTTTCCCATACATTTTGTAGGGAGTGATTTTACTACGCCATCTTCATGATATATGACGAAGTCTGCCGGGTCAGCTATTTAAATATAGATAAAATTTGAAGGCAAAACAACGTTTGCCGGGTCAGCTAGTTTATCATAAAATGAACATTTCAAATCAATAAACAATCAAACACTGCCAAACAATACAATCAACTAAAAAAATTCTTAATGAACTAACAAATTAGAATGAAAAATTAGCTTTAAAGGGCATCTAATAACGGGTATATCCTCCACGAGATTGAATGACTGCTCGACACCTTCGTGGCATACTTTCAGTCAACCTCTGGATGTCCTCTTGCGGTATGGCACCCCATTCTTCGTAGAAGCTGTTGAAGAGTTTCGGAAGCCATAGGTTGACTCCTGAGTTCCGATTCAGTTCATCGCACTCATACTCGATCGGATTTAGATCTGGGCTAAGAGGTGGCAAATCTATAACTGGAATTTGATGTTCTTCCAGAAATTATCTTGTCTGACTTGCTACATGTGGTCTTGCATTATCATGCTGGAACAGAAATCTAAGGCCTATAAGAGCTCTAGCAGGTATCACATGATTCATACGCATGTCTTCAATTTATCGGGCATTTCGAACAAGATCTGTACGAATGCGAAATAAGATACCAGCCCACACTATATCAGATCCTCTTCCAAACCTGTCCACTTCCTGAACCAGTTCTTCACAATTGCGTTCACCTGTATGCGCCCAAATTTGAAGACGTCCCATCATGACGTGTCAACCGAAATCTTGACTCATCGCTGAAAGATACTGAGAATCACTCCATCTCCCAATCTACATGGTGTTGAGCAAACGCCAATCGGTTTATTTTATGAGCCAAAGTCAGTCGTGGCTTTCGGATTGGTCTCCTCGATCTAAGATTATGTTCTCGCAACCTTTTTCGTACGCTTTCCATACAAACTCAATTTGCCGTTGCTCTTCTAAGGTCACGCTGCAAGTCTCTAGCAGTAGATGTGCGCCGTCTAAGTGCGCAGTTGCGCAAGTATCTGTCTTGCTCAGCGGTTGTCGCACGTTTACGACCTTGACCAGCTCTTCGAACATATCTTCCTGTCTCCAAGTACCGATTCGAAACCCTGCACATCACAGAAGTCTCACGTCTTTTAGTATCTAATGACATATAATGACATATAATTGACAAAGGCATTCTAGATTTTTTGGGAATTTGCAGTTATTTTATTGACAAAAATGATTTTTCCCTAGCTGTTTCACATGCATGATCTCTTATTTTAGGATGATCGGAATGGTAGGGTTAAAATGTTCAAATTAAATTCATTTTATGATAAATAAACGATAAAATAACCAGCTTGTAAGAATTTGTCGCTCCCATAACACTATATAGGGTAATACAACTATTACTCTTAGTGTTCCTCTTATTTATTGGCGCAGTTTATTTAGCTTCAAAAGTACACTGGACAAACTAAACGCATTTTGTCCGATGGCCAAAGACAAACAAATAGCGTTATAGCAGACAAAATGCGATTTGTTTGTCTCTTAATACTTTTTTTTTCATTTAACATGATTTATTTATGGAGAGTGTAATGAAATAGTAAGCTGTTGGTAATATTACTGAAACGTAAAAAGTTTTAACTGAAATGAAATAAAAAATGATTGAAGGCGAACATATAGTAGGTGATATAGACAGAGGAACAAGAAAAAGGAAAACTACGACAGAAGAACGTAAAGAAGAAATAAGGTATGCACATTCAAAATTTTGTAGGTTACATTGAGTTTTTATTAGTTTTTTATTATTTTAGACATTCAGATTTAGACACAAATTTACTGAAGGCAAAAAATTTATATGTAAAGAACTTTTGTTATGTGACATAATAGTTATTTATTGTACAAGTGTGTTATGTTACAAATAAGCGGACTCGTGAGCTACTTTTCTCAAGTGACTTATTTGTAATTAACACACGTGTGCAATACAAAACTTTATCCAACACCTCTTAAGATCCGTTCAAAATGGCTTTTAATGTTTTATAAATTTGACGTTTCATGTCAAATTTAAATTATAAACGACTAATGCAAAAAGTTCATATACAGTAATGCAGTTACTATGGAGAATAAATAATGCAAATCAACAAGCAAACAAAATTAGTGATTGATTAATAATATTGCAGTTAAAAGTTGATGGTAATGGAAGAGTTGCAAGAGGCTGTTTTCATTCCGCTAGACGTTAAGAAAGAAGCTCAAGCAGCATGTTATAAATTACTGCCAAAAAAATCGAAGGATAATTACGACAAAGAATTTCGTCATTTTGAAGAATGGAGAAAACAGCAAAGTATCACTGGAATTAACGAAGAAGTTATGCTGGCGTATTTCCATATTTATAGAAGGAAAATAGCACCTTATTCATTGTGGACGAAGTATTCCATGTTAAGAAGTACTTTGAAAGTGTATATGAATAGTGACATATCGAAATACGGAAAACTGATTTCCTATTTGAAGAGTGAGGCAAGAACCCACAAGTCCAAAAAGGCGAAAATCTTGGAGAGGCTACATATAGAGAAGTTTCTGAATGAGGCTCCTAACAATAAATATTTGATGAAGGTATTATTTATTTTCTTATATTTAATTCAAAGTATTTATTCATTATTCGTTCGTGTATTCTATGCAGGTTGCCTTAATAATGGGTATATCAGGTGCGTGTCGTTGTGATGAAATAACTAAGCTGAAAGTTGACGATATAGAAGATAAAGGAGGATACTTGTATGTTTCGATACCTGACACAAAGACAAACGTATCTAGAAGTTTCACTGTTATGGCAGAAGGATTTACAACAGATATTCTTGACCTCTACAGAAAATATGTCTGTATGAGACCAAAAGGTATTCCACATGGCAGATTCTTCCTAAATTACAAGAAAGAAAAATGCACTATCCAGTTAACCTGAATGCAGAGTCAGATACAAAGCGGATTTCCTTCAACTTTAATATTAATGTAAATGTTAATTAGTTGCTATTGTTTACCCTTTAGAATTAATATAAATGTGTTAATACTATAGCAGTTTGAATCTCTATACAATCTAAATTTCATCTTGTTTTATCTCACTAGTGAGATAAATTATGTTTTTAACTCACTAGTGAGTTATAAGCTACATAATTGATTTAAAATCGCCATAGTTATAGGTCTATTATTAGGAGGTGTTGGATAAAAATAATTAAACCGAATTTCTACAATGACGCCGAAAAAAAAACAAAAATTCACAAAATAAATTTGCTCAGATAATGGATCTAAAGGAAATAAAAAGACAAAGAAAGAGAAGGAATGAAAGTCACATGATTTTCACATATAATTTAATGTACGTTAATATAGCTTACGTGTCTAATATGGTCGAACTAGTATTACAGTTCACTTCATTAAAGTACTACTGTAGTTTTTATTTTTATATTCCAATATTCGACCAAGAATGTCATGAACATTTGACAAATCTAAATTTTGACTCAGTCACCTACTCTATTACCTCTGTCGTTGTCCTACTATTCATTTAATAGTTCGCATATGAATAATGTAATCTTATTCCTTACAACACTCGCTTCTAGCTCGTGTAATACCCCCATACTCGTGTCTTAATAGCAATCATTAAATGCTTATTGCATAATATATCGTATGATCAAAAAGTCTTTGGATCGCTATTGCCATGGAATTTACGAGATACCTATGAAATTATTTATTTCAATTAGTTTTGACATTTACTTGACAACTTTCAAGTCAGCTGGTTATAAAATATACATAAAATGCCATCATCATAACCTAAAATCTATTTTTTCTATTTTGCGTTCGGAATGAACTCATTATGAAACCCAAAACAGTATCGAAATGAGCTTCATTTCGATACACTTTTTTTCATTTTTCAATGTTGGCGTTGTTCTAATACAGAAATAAATATCATTGCTGTCATTTGATTTTAAGAATTTATATACATTTGACAGATATGATATATGTCCGTATTTTACACAAACAACGTATGTTGTATACAATTGACAACAACATATATATGTTTCTATGTCACTCATGTTTATATTTTTAAATGAAATATCAAGTAATGTTAACAAAAATTGATAAATAATATGTACTATAATATACTTCGCGATAGCAAGATTTAAATTTGAAAATGTCAAGTATCAATGTGACCAACTGCATGCTTTATATAAAAATTAAACTCTGAACTTTCAAATTAAATAATTCCAATTTAAGCAATTTATTAATGTAAAAAACGCAAAATAGAAAAAATAGTATAAAGAACTCGTTTCATACGGCCTTTTGCCGCACTCGCTCTTTAGAAAACTCGCCGCTATCGCGGCTCGTTTTCTAAACTGATCTCGTGCGGCAAAATGGTGCCTTATGATGAAACTTGTTTTTTAATATACTATTATCTGTGACTTATGTGTACTTCAAAGTACAGAAGTAAATAAATCTATAGATTCAGCAGCTTTTACTAACTCCGGTGGTGTCTCGCACGTCAAGACAACATCAGCACTGTCCATTTAAAATTTTTAAGTAGGTATTAAAGTGAAGTAATAAGTAATGAATCTCTGACCTTTACCACAACAACTGTCACTGAAACGTCACCGTCACGGAAACGATTTCAAAAGTAATTAAATGGTAATGAAAATATGTTATACATTTATAAAAATTCTTTAATTTATAATAATATTTATTCCGATTTCAGAAAAAATAGTATGTGTACCTCGTAGTAAAAGCACATTTCCGGACTCCAATGCTTATTGGCCTCAGCTTAACTCTTCGGCCAACAATTTACATTGTCGTCCGGGAATGTTTATATATAATATTTATATAGGAAAAGAATTTATAAGTAGGTACTTATTTTATATTTACTTGTACACTGACTTGATTTCATGTGAATCTTACAACGATAAACAATAAATATAAACCTATAGTACTGGTGTACAAAAATTACATTAATACAAGTTATGCCACTTTAGATTATAATTTAAAAAGATTATTTTTTCTACCTTTATAGCAGAAAATGTATTTCTTCGATCTGTTAGAATCTATAATTGTTTGTTATATCTTTGTCTTTAAGTTCTAATAAGTGCAGACACTACAAACCTATATATTCAAAATCCAAAATATGCAAACGTAACAATATATTTCATTACTAGTTTTTGCTATTGAAAGAAGCGACGATTGATGGAGTAGATGAGGACCAAAAGTTAAAATAAACAGAAATGGAGACTCTTGCATTAATGATTTGTTTACATTATGAAAAAATACGTGGACAATATATACATTTATAATTTATATCTTAGTAAGCAAGTACGTATGTGGAAAGACCGACAAAAGCTTGACGACGTGCCGTTCTTTCGTGGTTATAGATTGAATAATCTCATTGGAACTAAATAGAGGAACGACATACAGTTGGGATTCGTTCCAATTCGATCCACGGATGGATTCGTTCCTTTGTATCGAATCCATCCGGATCGATACATCACTACTAGATACACAATGCCAAATATCAGAATTATTAAACTTCACATTAATATGGGTAACTAAGGTGATCAGGTTGTTCCTAATATTGAGGAGGACGGGAAATTACTTGCAAGTGTTTGGTTCCAACAAGATGGAGCACCCCTTACTATGCCCTTAATGTTAGAAGTTTTTTAAACGAACCATTTCCAAATCGGTGTATTGGTCATAGAAGATTCATTGAATGCCCCCCACGGTCTCCAGATTTAAATCCCTTTTTTTCCTTTGGGGGTCATTTAAAATTTGTGATTTATACTAGACGTCCGCATAATCTGGACGAGTTACGGCAGAGAATAACTGAGGAAGTGCAATTAATTCGTGAAGAGGCTTTGGCAAATATCATTCAAGAATTTATTCACTTGCATATTGTCAAGAAGTAAAGGGTCATCATTTCGAAAACTTTCTTAACTTGACTTTGTTTATATTTTTGTGTTCATTTTTGTTGTTTTCAATACAATTTGCATTATTAGCTTTAATTAAATATCTTTGCCGTTGTTGAACAAAAGTGAGCCAAACCTTATTATTACTGAACTCCCAGAGCAGAACTTTATTGAAATTCTTAAAAACATACAGGGTATTTCGTTTAAAATAAAAAAGTTAACATCATTTCCGGCTAAACCGGAAGTTTGATTCTGATATAAATATACTCATCGAATGCCCGATTTGCATCTAATTAATTGTAGAAAGTCTGATTAAAATCTAAGTAGCCCTATCAAAAATATTCGAATGGATCCGTACATTTGCCTACAAGAAGGATCATCCATAAATTCATACCAGGCTAGTATATGTACAAATCTGACAAAATATATTTTCATTGGTTTCAAAATAAAAGAAGTATAGTAAAACAAAAGAAATTAACGATAATTATCGCTTATACAGAAACTTAAAATGCAAACTTGACGGTTTAAAACAAACTTTATATTACACAGAATTCTTTATTGATTTTTACTTCATAAGTAATTTTGTTTACGGTTTGAAATGAATGTCCTTCATTTAAAAAGGTCAGAGTTCATCTATACGCAAATTAAATTCTTCAACCAAATAATGTCTAAAATTAGCAGCAATATGCATATTCATTTTTAGAGAGCTAGAATTTAAAGAACTAGATTAAGTTTTTACAGAGTATACGTACACACTGACTTGCAATAAAATCCCGTACACTTTAATGCTAGGGTAGCTTATTTTTTAAGATTATTTACTATTGTAAGCTGAATTTAGATTTGACAGATTTGACATATAAGAAATAAAGCAAATGTGATGTGAAAATACCGTGAGTTTTTCTTACCTCTATGCAAAGCCTATGTTCAGTTTCAAAAGGAACGCCTCAGTGCATGGAAATATTACGCAACCAGCATCCCTCAATTATGTGTTTCGACAAAAGTGAAATTTCGAACTAGTATAAAGCTGGAAACAGTTTAAGGAAAGTGGGGGATCTGTTTTCTATCAAATATCTTGACAGGCCCATACCATCTATCGGAAAAATTCAGGCGATTACTGGGAAATTTGATTCTGATGGCTTCATAATAAATACACACAGAAAGAAAATTAAAACCCCCACATTCTGTCAAAAGACCTAAAATTAAATGTATTATGTTACATTGAAGCCGTGGCGGCTCTTTAATGAGAGCAAGTGAGCAATTGCACCCCCTGGAATTATGAAACAAAACAAACCAAGCGGCGACTAACTGTGAAAGTATTTATTTATTATGTATATATTATGTATTCATAGTTATTGACGAGGAACGTGGCACGCTAACAACGTACACGCACCGATCGTCGTCACAGATATAATGAGCAAAGCCCAACTGTTGCTCCGTTAAGCCATTAACATTACATTGAAGGTGGGGAGAACTGTATTTTGCCCTACTTCAATGTCGTATAATACATAGCGTCTGAGCAAGTAGTCCAGTCTCCTCACGGCCGTTGTAAAATGAATTCCGTCGCTGCTTTAGAGAACAACGCGTTTTCGCGGTTAACGTATGATGAAAAAATCGCAGTAAAAAATCCTAAACGGCCGATGCCTCAATTATGTTTAGAAAATAAACAATCTGTTAAAGGTAAAAACGTTATAAGAAAATTCAAAATGGATATTTATCAGAAAAATGACTGGATTTGTGGGTGTGAAATTAAAAATATTTTGTTTTGTTTTCCGTGATGTTTAATTGTTTGATGGTGAACCGTCTTGGTCAAAGAACGAAATAAGAGACTTAATTCATCTTAGTGCTAAAATTATTAAACATGAAAATTCCGAAGGGCATTTGAAATATATATTTAGTCTAAGAATGTTAGGAAAAAATAACATTCAGAATGTTTTAGATTCATCATATAGAAAAGCAACTCAACAACGCAATGAAAAGGTAACAAAAAATAGGCATGTGTTAAATTTAATAATAAATTGCATTAGATTTTGTGGCGCGTTTGAACTGGCACTTCGGGGTCATAATGAAC
Source organism: Melolontha melolontha (assembly GCA_935421215.2). Classification (NCBI taxonomy): domain Eukaryota; kingdom Metazoa; phylum Arthropoda; class Insecta; order Coleoptera; family Scarabaeidae; genus Melolontha; species Melolontha melolontha. The sequence continues at coordinate 97,988,176 of OW285240.1, forward strand.
AGCAAACGTCGAATAACAAGGGCATTTTTCGGGAATTGATAAATTTTACGGCAGAATTGGATAAATCGCTCAGAGATCACATCGAAGCAGCACCGGTTTTTAAGGGATTATCAAAAACGATACAGAATGAGCTGCTTGATGCAATGTTGAACGTGTATCATGAACAAGTTGCCAGTGAAATTAAAGAAACCGACTTCATATCTGTGATAGCTGATGAAACCACAGATGTGTCTAATCAGTTTCAGTTGGTGGTTGTTTTAAGATATATTGTGAACGCGAGACCGGTCGAAAGATTTCGGAAATTTCTTCTGCCTAGTGGACATGATGCTAATTCTTTATCTGCCTCCATCCTTAACGAAATTAGTTTGCTTGTTGACCCAGAAAAACTGATTGCACAGAGCTATGATGGGGCAGCAGTCGTGAGTGGTGCTATTAACGCCTTGCAAAGACATGTCCAAGACCAGTATCCAAGGGCTAATTTTGTACATTGTTATGGACATATCTGACAAATCTAATTATGTCACATGCTACATCGAGCAGTAGTAATTGCAGATTTTTTTTTTTCAATCTGACGGGATTATGTATTTTTTCTCTACTTCACCACAACGAGCTGCAAGATTGGAAGAATTCCTTCAGAGAAAAAGCTTGCCTCGTTCTTCAAAAATAAGATGGAACTTCAATTCTAGTACAGTGAATACAATATATGAGCACCGAGAAGAAATAATTGAAGCTCTAGAACAAATCGAGGGAGAAGCTAGTTTACAAACTACCATTCATCAAGCTGGTGCCAATTTACGAATTTTAGAGGAGGAAAATTTTATCTATTGGTTAACTTTCTTTCATAAAATTATGCCACATGTTGACATATTGTTTAATCAATTACAAAATGTCAATACAGATGCATTAAAAATCAAGAATAATTTAGATAATTTTGAACGCGCTATTGGAAAAATTCGAACCGAAATCGCTGACACAGATAATCAGTTGATTAAACAAAATAACCGAGAACTGACTCCTCGACCATCAAAGCGGCGAAGAGTAACTGATGGTAGCCAAAGAAGGAGGGAAACTATTGAAGTGTGCGATATTATTTTGCTAGAAATAAAAACTAGATTTCGGTATACAGGGCACTTAATATTAGCAAACTTAATTTCTTTAAAACAGTTCTCCTCTTTTCAAAAAAAATTTCCGGAAGATTGCCTTAAAGAAGCAGTAAAATTTTATCCATGCCACAATGAAAGCAGACTACGAACTGAATTAAGCGTTCTATATTCTAGAGAAGAATTTAGGCAAAATATAGAAGTCGGTGCGGTAGGTCTGCTAGGTCTTCTGCTGGATGGATTAAGCGACACCTTTAATGAAGTTGTTAAGCTTTTAAAAATTGTCATTACGATCCCAATGACAACGTCCGAAGCGGAACGCCAGTTTCACGGCTGAAGAGAATAAAAACTTTCCTGAGAAATACAATGAAAGAAGAGAGATTAAATGCCCTTACTATGTTATCTTGTGAAAAAGACTGTATAAATGATTTCCCAAACTTTAATGAAAAAGTGATAGAACTGTTCTCCAAGTCAAAGACACGTAAAATGGACTTCGTTTATCGTCAGATGTAATTAAACTGTGTGGTGTAATATTTACTATTCCCTCAAAACAAACTCTAAAATGAACAGTACCTGTCTGCAACAGTACGTCGGTGAAATTTATAAGGATTGGGTAAGCGTTTTTGTATTACACTTTTTAATTTGGAAATTATGCACTCCCTATGTGAACCACCCCGAGCCGTCACTGCATTGAAGAATGCCTCACAACACCATTAAGTAAAATGGCACAACAATTAAAAATACAAATCTTACAAGTTTTCTAATTACCAACAATTATTTCATAAAGATAGAATAATCATGATAATAGAATAATAAACACTATTTAATTTATTAAATGAAAATCATAATATTTTGAAGAAAATAATTTTCACTGATGAAGCGTCTTTTTCTTCGAACACGTATTGTTCCTCGATTTGAAAATTTAGCCATTGAAGGCTCCTCGTTTCAAATGGATTGAGCCCCAATTCATCCAACTGCAGCAATTATAAATTTTCTAAATTCTTCCCGATCGATGGATAGGGAGGTTTGGTCCAATAGTTTGGCCGACCCGCTTGCCAGATTTATCGCCAAATGACTTTTCTTTGGGGATACCATAAATCTAATATTTAATGTAATTTCCACTGACATTGAAGATTTAAAAGCACGCATAAGTACAGCCTGCGACGAATTGCAAACCAAACCGGATTTTTTAACGCACTCTTTGCAGGAAACATATTCGACTCGCATATTGTATGGAATGTGAAGGTGGATATTCCGAACATTTATGAGAAAGTTAAAGAATTATAAATAAAAACAAACTTTTTTCAATTTACCATAAAATTCATTTTAATATTGTTTGTGCAAGTTAAATGTTAAATAAATTATTTTCACACTTTGTTGACACTGACAACTAAAATGCCTTTTTACGACAAGTGATGACACTCGCATTGTTGGTTGCATAACGTTCCCATGCATTGAAACATTTATTTTAAAACTGAACGTAGGTGTATTCACGTGTTATATTCAGTAATACAAAAAACTCACGGTATGTAGTACGTTTGACAGTGCGGTATTTAGTATAAAATTAAATACAAAGTTTGATTAATATCATATATTGTTAATAATAATGGTAAACATACGAATATAGAAGCAGGTATCTAATTGTAAGGGTCAGTACTTAATCATTGCACCATTAACTTCTAAAACCTTTGCAAATCTTGTTGCCATTGACACAATAAGTTTTCTACAAATATCTTGATCCTGGCTTAATTCCTTCCAAGCATTGGCAATTGCCCTCCATAATTCATTTTTATTACGGAATCTTAAATTTCGTTCATATAATATATTCGTTTCACCATTACACCTCAAACGTGTTCAATCGGATTTAAATCCGGGCTACATTATGGCCAAGTTAATATGTCAACATTCCGATTGATAACACAGGTCTACAGTGATTTTGATGTTTGAAAGCTGTTTGCTAATTTGTATATGTTTGGGGGCCCTTATTCCAAAAAACGCCATATTTTTGCTCTATCACGTAAATTTTTTTTATAGCGCTCTATATCTTAAAAATGTTAATTTATTAATATACATACCTATGACAAGAATATGTTTGTTCCATGTTAGGCATGATTTTTAAATGAATTGATTTTTATGAAATTAAATGTGATTTGGCAACACTGGTTAATATTAGATTTCTCAGCAAAGCAACAGAGTCGGCGCAGAAGCGTCAATACAACGTTGAAACCTGCTTATGTGCAGTTTGGTTGTGTTAGTCGTCATGCTACTGTGTCCGCGCGCTTGTTGTCTTCGTTGTTGCATATTTTAAGTGTTCTAGAACGTATAAATATGGAAAGAAGACATTGTGTGAACAATCCGAATAACTTTTGTTATATCTGTGGTAGTTATGTCGTAGTAAAGCAGAGGCAAACTATAACTTCGTTTGTGAAAAATGTATACCACGCTTATTTTGTCGTTTACATATACAGGCTGATTCATTTTCGGCCCTCACCATGGGGATTTCGCTTATTATTGGAGATAGAGTATAGGTTTAAATTTGGCAAAGTTGTTAAATTTTGTGGTTGTTATAAATCCGTAAAGAAAATAGACCTGTGACAAATGACCTTCGTTATTTTAAAAAAAACGCGAAAACCCCATTTTCTTCTTTTACCTGTAGCACCGACATTTGGCCTTGTAGAGAAAATATAAAAACACATCCTTGTGGCAATTTCTAAACCTCTATCCAGTGGTGTACTCTAAATTTTTATACGACGTTTCGTTTCTTTCTGGCCATCATCAACTATCTAATTTCTTATAGGCGCCATATTGGATTTAGACATCTTCAGAAAGAGTTTTTTTTTTATTTCAACCGTGTACCACATGCTGACTAAAGTTTTTGACATTAGGTTTTATTTGAAAGAATAAATTATAAGATTAAATAAGGTAGCCATGGAATTTCAATCTGTCAAACATTTCATTTATTGTTCATTAATAATACAAAAATGTCATACACTAACGAAGAGAAACGAGATATGATAAGTATTTTTTATTCTTCGAACATAGTTTTTAGTTCTAATCATCTTTTATTTATAACAATTTTCAATATTGTCAAATATAAAGGTACTTTACTCTTGAGTAAAATTCATATTTTTTTACAAACAGCGTATACGACTGAAAAAATTTAATATCTGATGATTGCATTTTAGATTTTAGAACATGCAGAACTTTTTATGAAGAATAACTTTTTTTCCTAAAATTAATAATAAAAAAGTTTTCATATGGTTCCAACTTAGTGAGACATAGTGTATAATGCTATATATACTTAAAAATTCTTTACTTAGTTATTGCATCTTTTATGTAGCTACATTTTAAAAAATGCATAAAGGTAAGCTACCCGGGGTCTAGGACGTTTCTACGCCGCCGGTTCTTCGCCGCCAGTTCATCGCCGCCGTTTCTACGCCGGGACGGTTCTACACTGGCCGTTTCTACGCCAGCCGATTCTACGCCGCATTCAAATTATCGAATCATTTAAAAAGTAGCATTAACATTTATTTTAATTTAAGAGAATAAAAGAATTTCCGAATGGGTAATCTAAAACACCGCAGAAAAATTACCTAGGAGTTAACGGGTTTACAATCCAGTGTGTCTTGCTAAACCAACAGAAATGAATGATCCCGAGCGTGTTAAAAGAAAACTAGAACGCGAAGATACGTTCAAGTTTGGCCTTTCTACGCTACACGCTTGGATTCGCTGTATGGATATGATTCTTCACATTTTATACAATCTATCTTTCAAAAAGTGGTCTGCGACCACAGCAGAGCAGAAACAACAAAAACAAATCAAGAAACAACAAGTCCAGGAAAGAATTGTAAACATTATTATTGTTTCACATATTTTATATTTGGTACATACTTATATGTATACATATTTAGTTTTCCTATCAGTAGTATTTCTGACAGGCGAATGGTGTGTAATTGTACCTTACAATTACTAATATAAAATACTCGCTCAATAAGTAATAATTTCTTTTAAAAATTACCTAGGAGTTAACGGGTTTACAATCGCCGGGATTATCTTAATGATGTTATGGTTATCAGCACAGACCCATTAGCACAAAGGACGTAATCAGAAATTTTAATCCGCTTAATTCTTAAATTCTTAAAATTCTAAAAACCGTTTAACAGTATTTGGTATAAATATGGGGCAGGAGCCCTTAACACATCACTTTAAGTGTATTCGCCACAAAGTAATTATTACGTTAGTTAACAGTGATCTTAATAATGGAAACAGCAGTTCTCAGCAAGAGAGGAAACGAGAAGTTTTCCTATAACGGATATTTGTACGCTTTCGACAAAGTTAGTAAAAGGAACCCTAGTTTACAATTTTGGCGGTGCGAAGAAGTGGGTCGCTGTAAAGGAAGAATTCACACGAGGGCTGGAGAAGTGGTCAACGAAATCAACAATCATTCTCACCCTTCCTCGGCAGCAGCCGTACAAGTAGCATCTGTTGTTACTAAAATGAAACGTCGTGCAGAAGAAACTATGGAGGGTACAAGTGTAGTTATAAATCAGTGTGAAATCGACGTGCCTGAAGCTGTTTTAGCATCGATTCCAAATAGTGCAGCCCTGAGAAAAATAATCAGAAGAAAACGGAATCAAATTAATGCTGCACCTGCTGATCCCGCAGACCTAAACGATTTAGTGTTGCCAAATCCATATAAGGTATATGTGCCTCAACCAGGAACAGAAGAAACTTTTTTGCTAAGCGACGATGGAGAGGGAGCAAACAGAATTTTAATTTTTGGAAGAGAAAGCTGGTTGCAGCATTTGCATAATGCCAATACATGGTACACTGATGGTACCTTCGCAATAGCACCGAGGCTATTTTCCCAAATTTAAATTGTTATGGCAACAAAACACGGAGGAGTGCATCCTATATTGTATGCTCTGTTACCTAACAAGCAGCGTGTTACATACACACGTATGTTCGAACTAATGAAAACACTAGTGCCAAATTTAAGTCCAGGATCTATCATTTGTGATTATGAATATGCAGCTTTTAGTGCCATGAAAGATTGCTTTCCGGAAGTAAATGTAAAAGGCTGCTTCTTCCATTTAGCACAAAATATGAGGAAGCATTTAGCTCAGATTGGTGATATTGGTGAATACAACAATGATGCTGAATTTGCATTGAGAGCTAAAATGGTCCTTGCATTAGCATTTGTGCCAATAGCTGATTTAGATGAATACATTGATGCTTTAGCAAATGATTTGCCAGTAGAACTTCAGCCGCTTCTAAATTGGTTTGAAGACAGCTATGTTGGCCGTTTAAATCGACGCGGGAATGGTAGGCGCCCGCCTATGTTTCATCCAACAATGTGGAATTTATACCAGAGAACAATCGATGGAGAAGATCGCACCAATAATCATGCAGAGGCAGCCAATCGTCGATTGCGTTCTGAATTAGGTATGCATCACCCAACTATTTGGAAATTTATAGATGGATTGCGAAAAGTACAAAAAGGACGAGACGCTTATTTTGAGCAACTTCTCGCCGGACATTTACCACCGATGAAACTGAAAAAATACCGTGTCGCTGATGAACGTATTCGAAGAATTGTCTTAGATTATGGAAACAGGGAACCTCTACATTATTTACGTGGCCTAGCACACAATTACCAAATGACGCAATAATCTTATTTTCCTAATTTAAAATAAATTTTCTATTTTATTTTATTTTCTATGACTGTATGTATGTGTTTAAACAATAAATTTTAATTGTAATTGTAATCTTAATTTGAATGCGGCGTAGAATCGGCTGGCGTAGAAACGGCTAGTGTAGAACCGTCCCGGCGTAGAAACGGCGGCGATGAACTGGCGGCGGAGAACCGGCGGCGTAGAAACGTCCCATTCCCAGCTACCCGATACATGGCTACCCGATACATGGCTACCCGATACATCGCTACCCGATACATAGATACTTAGCGAGTACTGGAATCGGTAAAGTATCGACAGGTATCGATGCTTTGGAATCGATACCTCGCTACCCGATACATCGATACTTAGCGAGTACTGGAATCGGTAAAATATCGATAGGTATCGATGCTTTGGAATCGATACCTTCGTTATATGAGGTATGGGGTACCCGATACCATAAATGGTATCGGGTATTGGACGATGTATCGATACTTCGCCCAGCCTTAGAATCAACCCGACTGCAACCCATCCAGCAAAATACATAGCGTCAATAAAGCAAATATCTTGCTGACACGCCATTGAAATACTTGATTTTTGTACTTTTATTGAACTTTTATTTTCTTTATATATATTATTATATATATAAAGAAAATAATATATATTATTAATATTAACACCGAAAAAGGGCTGCAAGACAATGTAAACATATGGAATAACATATTAAAGGAGAATGGAATGAAGATAAATATAACAAAGACAACTGTAATGGTAGTAACAAATGGGGAAAAGGAAGAATTGAATATAAAAATCGACAACCAAAGGATACAACAAGTTGAGCAAATTAAGTACTTGGGAGAAATACTGGAAAGAAATGGTAATCAAAACAATTACATAAGTGAACGTATCAAAAAAACAACAAATCTATACCATGCAATGAGATCAGCATTTATAAGGAAGAAAGAGATATCAAGAAAAACCAAGATGACGGTATACAGAACAATATTCAGACCAATATTAACATACGGAAGCGAATCATGGGTACTATCAAATAGAAATAAAAGCAGAATACAGACGATTGAGATGAAATTTCTGAGGGGAGTGAAAGGCATAACAAGAAATGACAGAGTGAGAAATATTGACGTACGAGAAGAGCTACAAATAGAACCCATAATGGAATATATAGAAAAGAAACAATTAGGATGGTGGGGACACCTACAGCGTATGAGGGAATGTACACAAACTAAAAGAGTATGGACGTCCAAAATAATAGTCAAACGAAGACCTGGGAGGCCGAAGCAAACATGGGAAAAGGAGGTAGCCAAATTGATAGAGAACAGAGGAGAAACAGTACTGAATGCAAGAGAAATTGCCAAAGATAGAAAAAAGTGGAAAAACTTTGTACAAAATACTGACAATACACATTAGTTAAGAGATAAATATGTAAAATCCCTACACCGAAAGGTAGAAAGGGAACTTAGATTATATATATATATATATATATATATATATATATATATATATATATATATATATTATCCTAATAAACTATTGAACTTTTAAATTTTTTGTATTCATTTTATTACGTTAATAAAATCCTGCTAAAAGTTAACACGACATTTATTGACCGTTAGGCGGTACGAAGTTCGCCGGGTCAGCTAGTTTATATTAAATATTCTAGTAACATTTCGAATTTTGATAATATTAATACTTTATCACATTCAGATAATTTTAACATTTTGATCAACTAATCAAATGATTTAAATTGATGAATGTCAAATTAAAAATGTCACAGAAAGGTCGATTGAATACAGCCAAAACTAAGTGTACGAGATTTTATTGCAAGCCAGTGTACATAGATATGTACGTGCAATATATATTTACAAAAGCATTTTGTATTTTACGTTTATGAAAACTTTCAGTTCCGAAGATACTTCGAGTTAGTTATATATTTACAATACCTACTTGACCAAAAATTCTCTCCTACATGATTACTTTCTGTACCATTTAACGTTGCCAGGAGAATAACATCTTAAGAAATAACGATCTCAATAAGAAGTATTTCACAGTACCTCCTTTACATAAGCTACTTCTGATCTTGAAAGAGAAACTTTAGCAATAATGTCTTCCGCCAAAACGGTGCAAAGAAATGACAAAGTGTCCCTATTCCCGACGACATTATCTGGAGCCCGACTGGCTCGTAAAAATGACCTGCCCCTTTTAACGTCGCGACTAACACCCATATTCATATGTCACCCCCATCGCCTCCGCTTTTCGCTTCCATCCTCCAGAATAAGATCTTGATGACGTATAGTGGAACAGCCACCTTATAACGTGACTTGCGTACATCACGGCCCAAGTGAAAACGTTTTATTAGCGTTCCCCGTGGTGTGTTTCCATTGACCTGACATTTTTAATATGACACACAATTCTATTTAATCAGAGCAGAACGAATTTATTCCAGCCTTGATGTATGGGCAAGGCGTGTTCACATTATATCCAGTTAGAAATTATTTGCGTATTGTATTAATACGCGTTGGTAAATATTAAACTTATTATTCATAATCTCGTGCGACACCTGTTTTTAAATAATATTAGCTAAATCAATGAATTAATAATCACAAATAATTGTATTAACGGTAACCTACTCCTGAACTAACAGGATTTCTACGGCAAAAGTTTAGCTCGATCAATTAACTCCACCCCATTTTAACCAACTAAATGCAGAAAAAACTTTCTCATATTTTGTGCAGAATTACTAGGTTGTAACAGGAAACTACGAAGGTGGAGTGAAATGGTCTTGGCCTGACACATAGATAGCAGTCAGAGTGTTAAATACAGTTTATTTTCTAAAGCTGCAATCTGTTTGTCATATGATCTACCAATGCTTCGTTCTCAATAATAAAACAAAGAGCAACATCCTACGGTACCTACTCTTTTTTATTTTAGTTTAAAGGATTTACATTTGTAATTAAAATCTCAATATTTTAGTTGGGGTCGTAAATGATAATTTAAATTTATCTATTGGTAAATAAAATAGAGTACCGGGGGTGATGTAATAATCAATAAAAATTCTCTGACTAGCAAAAATAAATGAAATGAACATTTGATTAAAAAGTATAAAGCGAATAAATAAAATTCTACTTACTGTACATTGAGATTTCGCTCTTGCTTATCTTTGATTAATTAATTTCGCAGGCGGATTCAGTTTCGTGAAAGACGCAATACCTATAATAACATCCATTTTTATTACGATTATATCAAATAAAATATATGACTGCGTTTAAATAGAATCGGAAACACTCTGTTCCTTTATTTATAACAGTATATGTTTGAAATAAAACAAAATGGTAAATGGCAAATGGTAAATAAATAATAGTAGTTTATAGAACGAGTCAATAATTACGGTTATTATTCCCGAGAGCTGAATTTACGAATCGAGCCGCGAAACGGCTCGGTTCGTAAATGACTTTAGTCGATAAAATTATTTTTCTACGACTAAACAACTACGACTAAAGTCGTAGAAAAAATTATTTAGTACAACCGGGCTTGTACTTAACTACAAGCCCGATTGGTCTTGCCTGAAATTTATAATTTTTGTTTTTTTTTTCAACAAGATAGCAACAATTGAAAACGATGTAAAAGGATTTGATAAACAGTAATTTTTCCAATAAATAGAGATGTCATAAATGAGGAAGAATTGATCATTATTGAAGAAAACGTGATAAAGGGAGAGGAACCGCAATGACAATATAGCAACAGAGACGAGGGGGATAAGGAAAAAAAGGACGTTGGATAACACAGCAAATAAAATGAAAAAAATTATGAAAGATCTTTCTAAGACAAACGTATCAAGTAAAAAAGACTTGGCAGAAGCTGATCCATCGGGAATTTCAAAACGAAAAATTATTGAAAAATTGTCGAACGATTTTGATACCGATAGCGAATCAGACACTAGCATAGTTTACTATACAGATGACGATAGTTATAATTACTTACAAAAAAAGCGTGAGTGCTAATGTGTCATTTGAAGACCTTCAGCTAATTCCCCGATTCTTAAGGTCTAGCCAAGAAAAGAGTAAGAAAACCCATTCTCAATTATTTACCGAAACACCAAATAAAATAGAATTAGAGATTAAAGAAATTGCAAAAGTAAAAAAAAAATGGAACTGACAAAATCAAAAGGACCCAAACGGAAATTAGTGACAAATAATAAACTAAAGACAGACAAGCCAAATAGCAATAAAACAAATTTGGAAGAGGCCACAGACCCTTGCATGATATGCACGGAATTTGTGAAGAACAATGAGTGGTGGGTGACTTGCCCTTGTTGGAAAATCATCACATGCAGAATGTGCGGTTGTAGAAATCCCTAACTCTACATTTGCCTTTTTCCAGCCATAGGTACATACATCTTCTAATCAGTGGCGGCTGGTACTAAAGGAGACAAGGGCACGTGCCCACCCAACCACCAAGATAAACACAGAAAGAAATTCGCATGTAATTCTGTGCATTATTTTATTTTATTTTTACGTATTTTTATAACGATGGTATCAAAGTTTCCTTCCGCACTACAGATACTATGCTAACGCTCAAAACTATGTTCCGTTGCACGATTTTAGATGTACCTATTCCGAGTATGGATCGGCCGGCTCCGCTTAACTTGGCCATATATCGTTTTGTCGTCGTTTGAGGCACAAAATAGCGCGACTCCAGTTAACGTATTGTATGCGTTGTGAATGTATTGTTTTCGGCGCGTATCGCACGTGAATGTTTAGACAAAATTATTGACGAAAATGGCATGAATTCAGTTACTATTAGTGAAGCAAGTAGTTTATTGAAACATTTGTATTGCTCGGAATTTCTCTACTGGTTGAAAATATTTCATTTCATCATGCCACATGTGGAAATATTATTTAATCACAATCAAGAACGCAATAATGAAGAACCTGTAAGGAAAAGACAAAAAAAAGACAGCTGGAGATAACAGAGCTGTTATTGCAAAGGAAGTGTGACACTATTTTAAGCCAAATTAGCGACCGATTTGATTTTAGGGATCACTTAAGTGCAGTAATTTTGCTGCACTTAAGTGATCTCTAAAATCAATTCGGTCGCTAATTTGATTCTTAAAATTTTAAAACTTAGTCATTCATTTCCACAAAAAAATTTTAATGAAACTGTGAAATCTTATCCTATGTTGAACAGTGTAAAATTGAAAAGTGGTAATTTATGAGTAACGTAGGTGGTGTTTTGCCACTTTTAGTGTTCATAACAGACAACAACCTAAAAAAGATTTTGACGGAAACATACAAACTGGATATTATTTGTACAACGCCCATGTCGACAGGAGAATGTGAACGATGTTCTTTCACCCTCAAACGCATTAAAACTTTTCTGAGGAGCACAATGTCAGAAAATCGACTGAACGCATTGGTGGTCCTATCAAGAGGAAAAAAGTTCATCCAGTCTATCCCGGATTTTTACAACAAAGTCATAGACGTCTTTTCCAACATGAAAAATAGGAGAATGGATTTTATGTACAAAAAATAGGTAAGTTCTTTTTTTGTGCCCACCCTCTTCCATAACTCACGAGTCGCCACTGCTTTTAATAAATCCTGAAATTATTCGTTATTTAGGAGCACTTTTTATAAGTTTTTTTTACGAGTTTATGGTCGGTATTGCCCGAGTAGGTAAAGTAAAAGTGTGAAATATACACACTAAGAGAAAAAAAGCTAATTACAAAATAAAAATAAATAAAACTATATTTACTTTAATCTATGAGGGATACTTGACGAACATAGCTTTTAAATGAAAAACGGTACAAAAACCTTTTTAATTTTCTATCAATTCTATGCTGTTAGACTTGTAAAAAGTAGGATCTTTGAAACTGCAAAATAGCCAGGTCTCTGTTTAAAGGCCGCTTTACAGTTTGCAATTTTCGTTGCATGCAACTTTTCTTACAGCAATTTTTATTGCACGTATGCACAATCCAACCATTTTCGTCAGCTGTATTGCAATTTTTCTTGCATTGCAGATAATAGAACATGTTCTATTTTTATTGCAAGCTAGCTGCAATTCTGGTGTTTTTTTAGGGATTTTATCATAGCCAATACATGATGAAAATTCCCATCTTTTTACAAATATACTACATTTGGTTTATTGTCCTGGATTGTGATAGCACGCGTTTCCCAAACAAAAAAATAGTATTCGAATTGTCCCCTTGAAATATTTGAAGAAAACACGACGAGAAATTATTAAATGATGAATTTTGTATGTGATAAATATTTGTGTTGGTTAAGTTGTCAATCTGATTGAACAAGAGTAATTTCACGGACTTGCACATAAAAATTGTAAAGTGTAAAGCACGAAAAATGCAAAAAAAATTGCATGCAACGAAAATTACAAACTGCAAAGCGGCCTTAGGTATGACGAATCTTTGCCCGTTGAGTTATTTCTTGGCGAGTAGAGTGAATAAGGCAGCAAAAAGAAATTAAATTCGACTATTTTAGTGGTTACAATTGCAGACGAATGAGCTTATGTATTATCATGGTGAAATAACACTTTTTTCGCCAACTGTCGTTTTTGATTACTACTGGGATTACGGGCTGGAATCGCGTCCTTGGCCGACGTAGATTTGAGGTTTGCATTGTTATGAGGGACATCTTTAGGGCTGCTACTACTAATTCAGAATCGAAATGGTCCAATAAATTAGCATAATACGGTTCTGTGATCGTTCTTGCTTTTTGTAAAAAATCGATATAGATTTCGTCGTACTAATCCCAAAACACATTGTTAAAAATATTAAAATTGTCTTCACACAAGGTATACACCTGTTGGGATAATTAACTGTTTCAAATATTTTTTTTTTAATAAAGTGTATTTAATTTAAGATTTAAGTATGAATGAAAAATCAGAAATATTTTGACAATTGGAAAAATACGTCACTGGTGTACAACTGGTTGCCTACTATGCCACCATACATTGATGTGTAAAGCTAAAAGAAGAAAAATCAATGCATTATACCTATGTGTAATGATAGAAGAACCCGGTATGTACAGGTGACGACGAATAAACTGAACACTGAAAATATATTAATACCAAAGAAACGCTAACCAGCGCTTCACTCTGTATGCTTGAACGAGCACTTGTGGTGAAAGATGTTTACCCTTGAAGACTAGAAACTAAAGAAATCTTGTCGAAAGAAAACCCGGCGTAGAAAAGGGTAGTTTTTACAATCTAGTTCAAGAATAACTATCATATGACAAATAGCGATGTTTAAGAATTACGAGTTAATTTAAGACGCAAGCTAAACGGTTGTGACATTGATAAAATTTGGAATTAATATCATTAAAGGATTCCTTGCGAAAAGTACATTATAATGATGGGACACGATATGGTTTAAATACTGTTTTAAGAAACAATTTGTTCAAAATATTTTGTAGGAATAGAAAAACTATATTTTTTATTTTATTTTTATTTACGAATCGAATATACAATAACTAAAACTACAATTATACAATAGGTAAACTAAGTATAATTAAATAAATACTTCATTGCATTACTGTGCATGAGGCTCTGTGTAACTATTAATCCTAGGACTACCGAGCGGGTCCAATAGACCCGAAACGATTTCTAATCATTGTTTTATCGTACTTATGGTTGGGCTAATTTACTGGTATTAATAGACTTTTTAAGTACGAGTTATAGCTTTAAAATTTTGAGAAAAAAATTATTCATAGTTTTAGCAGTATAAAAATACTTTCGCGATTTACCAACATATCTCCGGACTTCCCTGCTACCGATAAACCTTTCTTGGCATTCCCCGATGTATACAGAAAGGGAAAATCTTTATCATACAGATTTTGGGGACTGGACGATTTGGAATAAAATTTTGGGCCATTTGTGATAGTATAACAACCTATGCATGGAAACTGGATATTTATCCTGGAAATCAGTGAGAGGAAAGAGACAAGAATCGAAAAGGTTATAAAACGTTTAGTAGAAGAAATTGAAAACTCTGGAAGAAATGTCACCTGCGACAATTTCTTTACTTCGTACAATCTTGCGTACAAAGTATTTGTTTACAAAGTATTTGTTATCAAAAAAACCTAACATTAGTTGGGACGATCCGTAAAAATAAGCCATCTTCATTTATTGATTCAAAAAATCGTCAAGTGTTTTCCACAGTTTGGTTTTACAAGACGATGCGATGATTATTTCGTATTGCCCAAAGAAACGCAAACTTGTAACGTTGCTGAGTACTCTGCACAATGAGAGAAATGTTGATAATGGCCAAAATAAGAAACCTCAGGTAATCCTGGACTACAATAAAACAAAAGGTGGAGTAGAGAACATGAACAAAATGACACGATCATACACCGTGAAAAAAATGACGAAGAGATGGCCTCTTGTAGTTTTTTATATGATAGACATCAGCGCCATGAACGCATACATACTATGAAAGCACTTGAAACCCAATCCAGCTTTTGATTTGAAAAAGAGAAGAAACTTTTTAATTGAGCTAGGAAAGTAACTAGCAGAATACAAGAACCACGAAAAACCAAAAGCAGAAGAAGCTGAAGCATCTACTAGTTCTGAGATTCCAAAAAATAAGAAGGGATGTGATGTTTGTCCATCTTCAAAACACAGAAAAACAAGAACTTGAGCACGTTGTAAAACCAATGTATGCGGTGAACACTCAGTAGATATATGTAAGAAATGTGTTTAACCTACTTTTACTTTTATGTAAGTCATTTATATATTTTATTTTACAATATTTATGTCTTATTGTTATTACTGCTTCGGTTTATTCTAATGGTTTTTTCTTATGTTAAATAAAACAATAGTCAAATATAATAATGCTTGCGCTATATTGAATTCAAAATAATCGCCGAATATTAGCTCAAACCCAGCATATAGTAAGTAGCGATAGGCCATTTCCTGGTAGTCCTAGGGTTAATGGTTTTGAGTTTGGTAGGAATAGAAAAACTCAATTTTTTATTTTATTTTTATTTACGAATCGAATATACAATAACTAAAACTACAATTATACAATAGGTAAACTAAGTATAATTAAATAAATACTTCATTGCATTACTGTGCGTGAGACTCTGGTGTAACTATTAATGGTTTTGAGTTTGGGAATGACTGTCTATAATTGTACTATTTATTTTTCTTGTAAACCATGGAGTGAAATTTACATTTTGACATTTTGGCACTGAAATATAGCATTTAAACGAAACAAAAACTCTTAACACATATAACATTAATAAAGCCTAAAAAACTAATATCTATATAAATATTATTTTATCTAAAATTGTCCACAAATTCAATTTTTTTTTACTTTTCATTTATTCTATTCTTCTGATATGTATTATAAAATTAATATATACGTATGTATATGGATAGCACCTTCACGAATAATTAAAATAAAAGGAGGTAGTTAAGTTAGGATAATAAAACATGCAATTTCAATAAGTGGCGTAACTTTTTTTATAAAAGGAAAATACCACAACTCAATTGACCTTAGAATTATATCTTAGTACATAGAATTGGATAGAAATAAATTTTAACAATTAATGACAATTTTAAAACGTTTTATGTCTCTAACATTGAATTGTTTATTAAGAAATGGATTACATGTGCAAATGTATGCGCTAAAGTAATATTCAAACGCTTTTGAAATCATTCCATCTTCTTTAAATTCTAAAAAGTTATTTTATAGGAAATTTTATTATGTGAATTGATAAAAAATGGTATTTAAAAGATTTTACCCATATTTATTGCCCCAAAACAGTCGTGTATAGTTTATGTAATAATTCTAATTTATTTATTGACTATCTTGTTGCTAGCTAAACTTGTAGAATAGACGAGATGTCAGAACTAGAGAAAAGTACAGAATTAATTGCTAATTAAAATGAAAATTGAAATTAATAATAAGTTTTCAAGTAATCAAGTAATACATCATTGAAATTTCTATAGTTCAACAGAGTTATAACAAGCGCCAGATAAGTTGGCGAGCGGTGGGGTAAATTCGCGCAGGATTGGAAGTATTGGGGAGATTTGTATTTAGTTTTACATCAATTTGCAAGATACCATAGGTGGCGTAAACTACACATCTACCATTTAATATTATTATTAATAATTTATTAGAGTAAAGTATATAACGTAGACGTTTATAAAAATGGCTTCCGCGCACCCCCTCCTATCACCATCCTATTTGACGCTTGATATACATAGATATTGCTCAAAGTCGGATAGTGCTGTCCGCTGTGACTCCTAAGTATAGAAGAAAAAATACAGACGCAGGTTTCTCAAATTGAAGTATTGCTAAAAGAATAGGACTATTTCATGATATCAAGTTTTATAAAATCTCTGGAAGCTATAGTAAAATCCGTTCTAAAGGAAGGAATCAGAAGCTATCATACATCTTCAATATTTAGGTTGGTCTCTTCAAGTAATGTAACTGCACAGGAAATGAAAACTAATTTAAAGTTGCGTAGACACGTACAGCAAATATTATACAGCGATATATAATACTATTACTGCCACGTTTGCGGGAGGCGCAGCGATAGTGACCTCACAACAAGATCCACAACTAGCATTACGCCTTCAAAGCAATCCAAATGGAATCTAAAATCGATTCATGAAATCGCTTGTCCAAACAAATAAAATAAAGTCTATACACATCGCATTTAACAATTAAGAAGTTCTTGCCCATCTCTTACCCTAAGCAATGGCCAAATATCCCAACGTGGTGAAGTCGAATTCTGAGTATGTATCTTGATCAAAAATGGGTCCAGAAAAAGGGTCTTTCTATCAAGACAAAGCAGCTTGATTTAATTAACAACAATCTATTGGCATATACAGGGCAATCCAAATTAAGTGTTCACCATTGGTAACTTTGTTATTATTAAAGATACAAGATTATTTAAATTAGCAAACTAGTAGTACTTTTAACGCTCTTTAAGATGGAAGAATTAAAAAAAAACAAATGAGCAGCGCGTTTTCGAGTTTGCCCGAAAAATATGTTTTTTTCAAATGGAAACCCCTGTATATTATATCATTTTCTGTTAGAAATTCAATTTTTAAACAAAAAATCTTATAAGAACTTTTTTACTGGGATTAAAAACACTTGAGTTATAATGTATAAACAAAAACAGCTAAATAATTTTTATAAACTTTATTTTATACATAAACATATCATTAAAAGATAATAAAAATCACTGATTTTTTCATAGAAGATGTTCAAAAATACCACCTTGTTGTTCAATACATTTTTGAACACGTTTCTGAACTTGTCGAACTGCTTTTAGTATGGTCCTACCATCTATTTGGTTTATCTTTTCACTAACTGCAATTTTTAGGGCGTTTACGTTTTCGTACCTTTGCTTATAAATCTCTGTCTTTAAATAACCCCATAAAAAAAAATCAAGCGGTGTTAAATCTGGCGATCGGGGAGGCCACTGAATAGGACCATTTGTTCCTATCCATGAATTGTTAAAAATAGTATTTAAAATTTGATGAGTACCTCTGTAGTTGTGCGCAGGTGCGCCATCCTGCTGAAAATGCAGATTCTGTCTACTTATGAGATCAATATCGTCTAAGAAATTATTCAAAATTTCAGTCAAAAATTCAATGTACCTCATAAAAGAAAGGACCAACAATCCTTGAACCAATTAAACCGCACTAAACATTAAAACTGTAACGGACTTGCGGGCGTCTTGGATGTACTAAAAGAAGATTTTCCTTTGACCAGTAATGATGATTTTTTGTATTGTACATTCCAGAATTTGAGAAATTTGATTCATCGGTCCATAAAATATAACGAAAGTTGTTTACATTTTGGCGACAAAAGTTAAGATACCAGTGTCAAAAAAACATTCTTCTCTCTGGATCCCCTGGCAAGAAAACTTGAACTGGTTTGTACTTATAAGGAATGAATTTGTGTTTCTTCAGAATCCTATGCACAGTACCGTGACTCAAATCAGATTCCTTGATAATATCTAGTATGGAATTCTCACGGTTGGCCTCAAAATATGCAAGAACTAGAATTTCCGTGGCCTCGCTTATTATAAAAGTCCTTCTTGTTCTTGTTTTGGCAAAAACACTCTCATTGCCTCTAAATTTTCGGTACAGTCTCAGAAAAAATTGCTCATTTGGTTGTGTTCGGAGTGGATATAATTCAGCGTAGTGTTCTTTTGCCCTCCTAGAGGATTTTCTGCACACTAAATAATATTCTAACATATCACACTTTTCTGCATGGGTAAAAATAATTTTTTTGTCAAATTAATAACTAGCAAAATGAAATTTATGAGTGAAAGACTAATAAAACTGTACTAATATTTGACGTTTACTAGAAAGAATTAACGTCGTTATCATAGAAACATAGAAATGCACTTGACTTAGCTGTTTTTGGTTATTCACTATAACTCAAGTATTTTTAATCCCGGTAAAAAATTTCTTATAAGATTTTTTGTTTAAAAATTGAATTTCTAACAGAAAATGATATAATATACAGGGGTTTCCATTTGAAAAAAACATATTTTTCGGGAAAACTCGAAAACGCGCTGCTCATTTGTTTTTTTTAATTCTTCCATCTTAAAGAGCGTTAAAAGTACTACTAGTTTGCTAATTTAAACAATCTTGTATCTTTAATAATAACAAAGTTACCAATGGTGAACACTTAATTTGGATTGCCCTGTATAGTTATTTTCTAGCCAAGAGACTAGAGACTATTTCTTAGCCGTTCATTTAATATATCATTTGATAAATTCTTGGAGTTTCGGCTTTATATTAAATATTTTAAATATTTTTAAATTAATATGTTATTTCGCGAAGTAATGTGAATGTAAACATACTGTCTACAATTACGACGATAATTATTCGAAATTTTTATTTGAAAAAATTTCGTCCTAGGTGGTACTTGAACCCACGTCCACGGTTTGCCGGGCCATCGCTCTACCAACTGAGCTACGAGGACTTGGTTTCAAGTTTATGGGAAATGCCTTATAAGGAACAGATATTAATATTTTGTGGGTTGGAAATTGCTAATTTTCCATCCTTAGCTATTTAATAATATAGAGACTATTTCGTAACCATTGATGTAATATATAATTTGATAAATTCTTGGAAATATTCAATATATAGCGAAACTCCAAGAATTTATCTAATGATATATATGTATATATGATCAATATGATCACATGGAATCCAACTCCGAGGATCTGCTTCAAATTTTAATATTGAAATTCTTCAAATATTTTAATCTAAAGTATGACATCGACGTTCCTTGGTTTGTTCCAAATGAGATAATCGCACATAATTTAAGTTTCGTCAGTAAATAATTAAATAAAAAGTCATGTAAGATGTACTAAAACGCTTGAATCGCCGAAATACGTCTCGCTAGAAACCTGGTATCGCAATCGATCGTTAAACGTCGCGTTCCTAGTCATTCACTCGTAAGATTTCAAATGTACGTTTTTTTAGGAGCTCTAATTTAATTGTGTCTCTAATTCAAATTAAGTATTCTATATAATTAAATGTACAAAGGTAAAAACTACTGGGGGTTGTAAGACCAAAATTTGACTAGAATTGTATGACATAACCATGAATGGAGGAATATCATATTATGATTATGGTTTTGAAGGTTTAAAAATTTCCGAGAGAAAAACAATTAAATTTGCAGTGAGCCAAAGTTTTGCCGGGGGTACTGTTAATTATTTGGACGGTCTTGTCTTCGTCTACAATACGAATTGTTTTTACACGAATGAAATCTGATACATATACAGAACCATTAGAAACAGTTATTATAAACTTCAGAGAGCAAGTAGATGATTAATCATGATCACGCTGATAACCACAATCCAAGGACAAAAATCCAGTTTTGACAAAAAAATATTAAATTATCACAATGGCTAACTCGTTCAACCCGATCTCAACCATAGAAAATCTGTGAGGAATATTGACAAGAAAAGTGTATGCTCATAATAAACAGCATATCAGCCTCTACGATAAACCAGTGCTAGAAAATTTGCAACTTCCTGTTTCAACATTGGCAAATTTGATAGACAGAATATGTTTTATTTTCATAATTATTGACACATCTTATCTTTTTTCAATATATGAATTAATATTTCAGTTAATTAAATCTGCGGAAATAGTTTTGTATCAGCTTTATGTGTTTAATATATTCGTAATATTTCTTTGAAAACATAAATACATTATTACATTTGATTTGATTTTGTATGAAAGCCTAGCCTGATAGAGGGAAACTGAAAACAGATTTGAATTTAGGTATTCATATTATATATATATATACAGGTAGTAATTTAAAAAAAAGCACGCAATTTTAGGCCTGTGTAATAAAAACATATCGTATGATATTTATAACAAGACCAATAAAGAAAAAATCAAAAGGATAGCCAAGAAAAGCACGGCAAAATAAAGTAAAATAAAAAAGTTGTAGAGAACAAAAGGTAGAACCTACAAAAAATGTTGCCAAAACTTTTTGTACAAAAGATTATCGAAAATACTAAACTCCACACCAAATCTTATACCCACAAAAATGTAGATAGACTGAATTACCTTCATCTTAATTCCTTGAAGTGCATGCAATTGCTCTACTATTAACCAAAACCTGTAAAAAATTAACCAATAATAAAGAAATATGTTAACAAAAACTGTCTTACTGAAACATTGAGCAAAAAAAACAATAAATTAGTAAATATTTCTATGTAAATTATACATTTAGTATTTATCTAGTAACAAGATGCCTAACTTACTCGTATAACTGTATTTGTAACATATTCCATACAATACAGAATATACTTATACAGGCTGTCCTTGAAATAAAAGGGCAACGTATGAAAAATGGAAAGATGTAATTATATAGAATATAAATCCAAAATATTTTCCCAAAATTCCCTCTCATAAGCGAGAAAAAAAATAACATATTTAAAAAATTTTTATCACACAACTGTGCAATTATAAAAAGTATCAGAGATGATATCTTAAAGTTGATCGACAATAACCAAAATAATTGTTTCGTTATTGTCCATTTCATTCAGCTGCTAAGTATGTAAACATACGCTATAGCATATGTGTGTATGGAGTATTTATTATTTATACACATTCTGAATATTTTGAGTTCATAGGGGTCACATAATACAATTTTCGGAGGTTCGGGGGTTTTTAATTTCAGTCACAATTTTTTGGATTTATATTCTACATAATTACATCTTTCCATTTATATGTTGTTTCTTTATTTGAAGGACACTGTATAACAAAAGTGGTTGATTTGGGTAACATCACACGGGCACGCGTATCTATATTTTGTCAGTTGCAGGCGGACAACGTTCAGTACACTTCGCTCGTGGGATGTTACGCCGATAGTATGATACTCGAATGAACCTCTCTATTTATAACTTTGAAAACACGTATAATATGGTATTTTAATGTATTTAAAAAATATTTGTATTATAAATTAGCAATGCAATACCTATATTGATTGCATTTAAACCATTCCTTCCAAAAGAATATACTTTTGTGTAAATTGAGTACAAACCATAAACATATTATTACAAAAGACCATAACATTATTTTTAAAGAAGATTGAACAATCCATCACGTCTACTAGTGGCACTTTACTTCTGCACATGATTCTATTTACACTTTATTACTACTACTTAACCTAACGGTAAGGCATTTTAATTAATATAACCATCCAATGACAATTACCGCGTTCTATAGACAATGTAGTCACTGTTATTTGAACAAATTAATTTTTTTCACAAACATTTGAAACAAAAAGCACAGGAAGTAGCTAAAAAATCGTGCCTTCAATCAAGAATTGATATAAATTTCTAATAATGTCGTTAAATCAGTTATTATAACCAATATCAACGATCAGATTAAAACTATTATGCTGCAGCTTACCATTACTAGTTTATATATACAATTAGCAAAGTATATTCAATTGTGTATCAAAAAAATTCTAATGACTATCATTAAATATACTCACATTTAGAATCTACATGATTGTTATTAAAACGAATATAAAAATTTAGAAGCCCAGGATTTTAAAAAATAATGTGGACGCTATCAACTAGCAGTACATTTTAAAATCTAATCAGTGGTACAAAATTGGGATTGTCTTGAATTCTATGTCATTCCAAATACAATGCACAGAATTCATTGTATAAATTTCCTATTTAACTTTTTCAAAAATTTAAATAAATTTAAACGAAGACAAAAGGAAGTAACTTCTATTAGGAAATAATATCATTACTTCTACGAACCCCGCCAAAAAATTAAAAGATAAGTTAATGATTAACAAGTAATTATTAAAATTTTTATATTAAAGGACAATGTATCAATATAAGAATATATTCAGATACCTTTTAATGGATAACATTGACAATTTTTTTAATAATAAGCGAACAAAATAGGCAGAAAATATAAAAATAACTATAGGTTTGTTTCAGCCTTTACTTGAAGTATCATTATAACTATTATCAGGATAATAAAAGAACTTTTAATGAATTTCACTACTTTTTATTTTATCCTGATAATAAAAATAACTCCCACCATATTCCGCACTCCAATTGCCTGAAGTATACGCTTGTAGGAGGGCATCTAATAATCTAAGACGGACGAATTCAATACGGAAGCAAATTTATCGATATTATGGAAAGAATCACAGAGGAACAGAGGTATTTGCGCTAAAAATCTTTAAATTTTCTGATGTAAAATAATATCGCCTTCAAGTTCTCTCAATACCTGGGCCTTTTAAAGGTGCATAATAACGAGTGATCATTAAAATTCTCACTCGTAGCAGGCCGTGTATATAAAAAGTATGTCGTAACTTAAGTCAGTAAGATGTTAATTCAAACGTCTATCAATGTCAATTATATATCATATATATAGTTTGATCAAAAGAAAAGATGTCTTTTAACGATATGCATAAACCTCGTCTGGTAGAATGTTTTTCCTCACATCTTTTATACAAATTATAAATATATTTAAAATAAAATCCAACATTTTAATTTATTTTATGACAATCATGACGTTTGAAAGCAATTGACTGATATCTAGTAACTTAAGTTACGACATGCTTTTTGTATACATGGCTTATTTGAGTGAAAATTTTAATGATCACTCGTTAGAAATATGTGTAAATTGTTTGTATTGCAACTCTATTTCAAATTTTAAATATATCGGGTGTCCCATTAAGAGTGCAAGATTTAAAATGTGCCCTACGTTCGTTTAGTTGGTGACACTGAAACTATAACATCCTTCATTTGTCATTGTTGCGATTAGCAGTCATGGCATCATACGACGGAACAACGCGTTATTGTTGTGAAAACGCATTATAAGTATAGAGAATGTTATGCGGAAACAGTTCGCAGACTTCGTAAAATTTTCGGTCGACGAAATGCACCAAATCTGCCAACAGTTTAAATATTAATTAAGAAATTCGAGGAAACTGGTTCGACTGTTAACAGAAAAGTAGCCTTACGTCGTCATACCACCTGATCTCTCGAGAATATTGCAATAGTGCGTAAAAGTGTTACCGAAAATCTAAAAATATGGATTCGTCGTCGTTCTCAATAGTTAGACATTTCGACAAGCACCGAATACTCACCAAAGATATGCATATGCACGCGTACAAGATGCAGTAGTTACAAGAACTCAAGCCAGCAGACCATGGGCAGCGTCGAGAATTTGTTAATTGGGTGTTGGAAAACCAACAAGAGGACGACGATTTTTCGAAGTCAATCATCTTTAGCGATGAGGCGCATTTCCAAGTTAATGGGTACGTGAACACTCAAAATTGCCGGATTTAGAGCGAGCAGAATCCTCGAGCGATTCATGAAAAGCCATTGCATGCAGAACGAGTTACTGTCTGGTGTGGATTCTGGACTGACTGAATAATAGGGCCCTACTTTTTCGAAAATGGTGCTGAACAAGCAGTAACAGTGAATGACGTACGCTATCGCAACGTGCTGAGGGAGTTTTTATGGCAACTGTTGCATGCGAATTGATATTGAAGAAATGAGGTTTCAACAGAACGGGGCAACCTGTCACACGGCACACGAAACAATGGATTTGTTGCGAGAAAAATATCCTGGACGAATCATCCCACGCAATGGCGAGTATGTGAAATCTCGTGTATATGCCAACAATCAACGAAGAATTCTTGAGCTGAAGGCGGAGATTAGACGTGTTATTGGCGAAATCGAAGCACAATTATGCGCAAAAGCCATCGAGAATTTCGTAAAAAGAGCAAGAGCGTGCCAGCAGAGTCATGGGGGATATTTGCTCGATATTGTGTTCTACGCTTAACCATAGTGTGTGTGTGTGTACTTTATACTGAAATAAAAATGTTTACACTTTTTGAATATATGATGCATTTTATTACAAAATTAAATATTGCCCTCTTAATGGGTCACTTACATAAAAACATTCTCAGAAATGAATTCATCAGAAATACCTTTTTAATGTATTGAGAGTTAAATTTGATTTGCTACTAATACCTTCTGTTAAAGACGAATTTGAAGTATGCAATAATCCGCGTAAAAATTTGAAGTAGTTTTCAATGTAATGTATCTGATGTAAAAGATTTGCTTTTTGCGAAATATTTTTACATACGATAAAACAACACTCTTTTCTTTTCGATGTCAACAACGATTGTTATACAATTAAGAAATAACTTATCACATTTTATTTTGACAAAGTAAACAAATAGAAAAATAACAGCGAATACAAAGCAAATCTACTTATTATTTGATATAGTAAATGTGAACGTACAACACCCAGTCGCATTATAAAAATTAATTCACGAAGTTGAAAATGTTTTAATAGTCATGGCTACATTGATAGGTATTCACGGCAGGTAAAGTCTTTGATTTTTACAATAGGATTAAAGTGTTTGTTTACTTCCGAAAATGACTATGGTAATGCATGGATCTGGTGACAGTTAACGATAATAGTTATTTACGTATCAAATCCGGAAGATAACATTTTACTGGATGAGTAAGCAAATACCAGGACGACTGGTAGACGAATCCCTGGTACTTACGAGGCCAGTAAAAGCACTTTCCGAACGCGGTGCGTACAACATTTCTTTGCAATCGTAAATTTTTCATTTTATGAAATGATTTAAAGTGATTTAGACTGCGAACATAACATTAGCAAGGCCGCTAAAGCATATTGTGACAATTTGCTACTTACTTATTGTTTCGCCGAAAAGATATGGAGATATGGAAGTTTTCTGGGAATTTAAGCATGGCTTAACAGGAAAAAAAGTGAGAGAAATAACTGAAGAAGTAGTGCTAGTGTACATCAGAGAAAAAAATAAAATTTGTAAACCATCAACCATGTGGAGCTACTATTCAACGCTGAAAGCCATACTTAAATAGAAAAGAAACATAGATATCTATCCAAATATAATAAAATAAACTCGTTCATGAAGAGAAACAACAGGATATAAATCAAAAAAGAGTTTTTACCGAGGAAGATGTAAGCAGATTCTTGATGGAAGCTCCTGATGAGGATTTCTTACATATAAAGGTACGTATCATTAGTGTTTTCTTTAGAAACTAATATATGTAAATTGTCGAAAATTGGTGCTGATAATGGGAATCGCAGGAGCATGCAGACGCGAGGAATTAGCAAAAATGACGCTCGATCACATAAGCGACAAGGATTCAATGCTAGTTGTGAACGTTGGTGACACAAAAAATTATGTAGACAGAACATTTTTCATTAGTGGAGGAAAAGAAAATGTTCAGTTACACCCTTATCGAAAATACCTAGCCATACGACCAGCCCACACCCCCACAATCGCCTCTTCATTCTTTACAAGAAGGATCATTGTAAAATCCAACCAATTGGAATTCACACTTTAGCTAAAATGCCAAGCAAAATAGCGGAATGGTTGAAATTACAAAATCCGAAAGAATACACTGGTCATTGCTTTCGGCGTAGTTCCACATCTTTAGCAGACGCTAGCGCCAACTTATTTAAACATCAAAGGGCACGGAGGGTGGAAGTCTACATCAGAGGCGAAGGGATATATAGAAAATTCCATTCAGAATAAAATTAACATCGCGAAGAAAATACAGGACCGGGAAGAGAATACTACCATGTCCGGAATGAAAAACTCGTTCATCTAGAAGAAGCGTCTAAAATAATTAATGCTGAAAATACTGCAATACGTAATTGTTCATTTATAACAACGCATAACGTTGCATAACGCTTAACGTATAGGGTTATTCAAAAATAAGATTTTGAAGCTACTGTAATTTCCTTATAAAGTAAAGTATACACAAATTAAAAGCAAGTTTTTATTGGTAAAACAATGGGGTTTATTACAAAGCAAATCACTTCAGCGCAAATTCTGAATATGTCTATCATCTTGTTTTTCAACAAGAAGCAGCCTTTCTTCTATACTGTGGACAACATCGTGGAATAAATTAACTGGACTAGCTGCCACTTGTTGTGAAATTGATTCTTTGAACTTCTGGATAGTCGCAGGATGATTTAAAAAAACCTTTTCTTTAAGATAGCCCACATAGCCAATAATCTGCCGAATATCTGGAGAACGCGCTGGACAAGGATTGGGAAGGTTTCTGCCTGATACGATTGGCAAAAGTATTAATTAATAGATTTTTTACTGGAGTGTAAATATGTAGGGGGGGGGGTTCTTCGCCATCTTGCATGAAGATGATATTTTCAATATCGAATTTTGCAATCTTGGGATAACATAATTTCGCAGCATGGTAAAATATCGTTCTCCAGTAACTGTAACTGTTTTTAATTACCAATTTTTATTTTCCTCGAAAAAGTATGATTCTAAAATGAATCGTGATGTGAACCCAATCCATACGGTTACTTTCAAATCATGAATCCCTTGCTGAATTACAGTATGCGGTATGATTTTCCGATCAAATCCTACTATGGTGCGTATTAACACCCCCACTCAGTTGAAAATGCGCCTCATCGGTCCATAAAAGTTATCCAACCACTGCGGAGTTTGTTGAATTTGTGCTAATACACGAAGAGCAAAATCAAACCTAACGGTAGTATTATATGTTGAGCACTTGTGAAATATTGAAATAACGAAATAAAACAAAACACTTTTTTCACAAAAATAGTTTTAATAAACTAAATGTACATTTCGTGTGCTCTGCACACATCATCAGTAGTACTGTTTAAACATAATATCTACGAGACAATTTATAATATGAAAATACATCATATACAAAAAAATTCGAGGTAGGGTGAAAACAAATTAATGAAAAATTAGAATGAATCTTAATTTCTGAGAATGAGTTCATAGGGAAATACCAAACATCTATGAAACAAAAGAGGGCATCGGGTTGGACTAACGACAAAAGGATTAGGGATTACAATATAAAATATTAATTAAAAACAAACTAGAATAGAAAAGGCTGAAAACTTCAAAAATCACTCTAACACCAAACACTTGGAACAACAATAAAAAAAATACTGTAAGATATCTATTAACAAAAATTGGCATAACAGCGTAATAAAACTGTTTAAAAAATACAATTTAATTGCAGCTTTCTCCAACAATAATAAGTTACAACAGTGTTTAAAAACAAAAATTGTTAACACAGATCCGTTGAAAGAGTCGAGCATTTACAAAATAAGTTGTAATTCTTGTCCAAAATTATACATCGGGCAAACCAGATGAAATGTTCAAACATGATACAAAGAACACATGGCTCATGTTAAATTACACAAAATAGAAAAGTCAGCATTAGCTCTACATCATAGAGATACAGGTTACAACTTCAATTTAGAAAATGTTAGTTTAGTTAAAAAAGCAGTAATAGAAATTTAGACATATACATGAAAAAACTAAAATTATTTTCTAAATAATGATATTTCACCCCTCAATAATAAACTGTTAGCATGTATATCGACATCATTAAATACTTAAGACATCTTGTAAACGGTACTAAATTCTTCATTCACATTAATATTTTATATTGTAATCCCTAATCCTTTTGCCGTTAGTCCAACCCGATGCCCCCCTTTGTTTCATAGATTTTGGTATTTCCCCATGAACTCATTCTCAGAAATTGTACAAGTTTTAAGATTCATTGTAATTTTTCATTAATTTGTTTTCACCCTACCTCGAATTTTTCTGTATACGATGTATTTTCATATTATATATTGTCTCGTAGATAGATCAGTACTACTGATGATGTGTGCAGAGCACACGAAATATACATTTAGTTTATTAAAACAATTTTTGTAAAAAAAGTGTTTCGTTTTATTTTGTCATATCTAACTGGTTTATACGTTTCTTTAAGTTCAAGTCAAACTTGCATTTTATACAGATACATTTTTAGATGTTTTCTGAAAATTCGCCAAATCGTGGTGTAACTTATTTGGAGACGTTTTGCAACTTGATTAGCGCTACATGTTCCGTAGTAATTATTTCCGGCTATTTCTTCAGTCTCACCTAAAACTTCAGCAGCAGTTATATCATTCGATACTTTAGGTCTTCCAGATTCTGCTTTATCAGTAACGCAACCAGTTTCTTCAAATTTACGGATTAGCTTGAGGTAAGCTTGTAAACTGCACGACCCGTTTCGCAAGCTATTATTCTTCTGAATTTTCTTACACCCGCTACTAATCTTCTTGCACATTCATAGTAGCACTGAACAAGACTTATACGATGTTTCAACGTCGAAACCATTTTACACAGAGTGAATGTCTTATCAAATTCAGTAAGAATAGCTAACGTTATTTTTATTAAAAAACTTGTTGCCATGGTAACGGAAATAAAAAATATGAACGACTAGTAAACCCCATGAACGCCCATAAACACAAATATGTTTTTATTTTGTGTATACTTTACTATTTAACAAAACGACAGTTTCAAAATGTAACTTACTTTTGAATAACCTATATATTATAAATAAATCTAAAAGTTTAATTTCTTGTTTTTACAGGACTAGTCCTGTAAAATACTTTCTAGGTTGAAAATTATTTATGTAAAGTGTTCATTACAGTCCGATTGCAAAAAAAATATATATTAATACACCATTGTCTTCAATATTAATAAATTTTCTTATATTGAAAATACTGTTGGGATGTTTAAATTTAAAATTCTTGTATTCATATTAAATATATAAACATAACAAGGTCACATTGAATAAACTTGTAATTTTAAATGAAAAATTTAGGTTAACGGTAGAAAATTTAAAACTTGTTACATCATTAACCCATCCCTCTACATTTTAATGGGATCAATAAAAGTGACGATATTATCCCCTCTTTACAATTAAATGAAGACATTTGCTATAAATATAAATACCTTTTACATCAAGGAAATAGACTAATAACTTTTATATAATTAGTTTGTTCAACAATAGCGTCACAAATATAAAATACATACAAAAACTCATTCAGTACACTTTTTTTATTAACACTTTCGTCGTAGTCTAATAAATAACAAAATCAAAAGTAACATAAAAGACATGTACAGATACATGTAAATTACTTATAATAAAAACAGGCGCATTATTTACTTATCTTTCGTATGGTCTAGGTAAAATAGTTTACATTTTTTTTTATAATAATTTATTAATTTATGTATATAGATAAAATCTATACAACCCTATATACTCTTTAAATTGACACACGTCTAAAACACTTTTTTAAATTTAATATTCATCCAAAAATAGACAAGAAGTTGTAGCATTTGCTATACTTAATCTAGAAATATTTACAAATAGTTAATATTATATTGCAACTAACATAGAATTACTGACATAACATGAAAAACAATATTAAAAACTATATTTGATTTTTTAACTTATATTCTCAAACTGATCATTTTGATCGTTTTAATATATTTGCGAAAACTAATCAATTACGCGGAATTACTTGAAAATTTACAATCATGAATCAATATTAGAAAACCGAATTGGAAGGTACATGTAATATCGCATCTTCACAACTAATTTGAACTATTAATTTAGATTAGTTCGAAAGTGGATATAGAGAAAAATATAAATTAAATACACTTATTTAAATATTTCAAAGTTTTAAGTTCGAAAAAAGAATTGAATCTTTTAAATCAATGTATTTCATTTATATTCCGTTATGGAATTTCAACAAGTGTGTCCCTCATCAATTAATTAACAGAGGAAGAAGCTTAGCAGGTAGGACAATTGGCAATTGGAAGCTTAGATGAAATCCATCTAAAAAATGGAAGTAACTTGGCTATTACTTAAAATTTTTTGCTTACAATTTACAGTTTAATAAATGAATTAATTATTCCTATATTTTATAGTTTCCGTAATATACAGTGATATTGTAATTATTTGTTGTTTATGCACTATATGCGTGTATTTTCTAGACCACCTCATATATAATTTGTGTCAGAGTCCACACGTTTTCCACTGACACTTGGCAGATACGCGTTTTAACCAAGAATAATGATTGTACAGCAGACCGATTTTCATGTGGCCGGTTAGAAGTACCGCCCTCGAGATGCGCACGAAATTCATAGGTAGGGGAACCTCTGGCATTCAGTGTTTTACATCGTTTTAAGCGATAAACACAGTAGTGCAGTTCCGTATTAAGGTAGTGAGTAATGGAGTTTAAAAGTAAATTAAATAAATGTGTTTTACACAGTCAAACTCGTGAAGTGATCTCAAATGTATTTAAATATATGCAAGAAGAAAAAACTTCAGGGGTACTCAAAATTCCACTGGATCAGTTATATGATCGCGTTATTGCCGCAACGGGTGTTTCTGAGAGAAGTATTAGACGGATTGTTAAGGAAAATCGTGAAATAAACGCAGGTGCCGGTTCATCTTTTACATCGCCAAAGAAAAAAAAAAAAAAACCAAGCCCAAAACCGACTTAGACGATGCAGATAAAGGTGTGCTGCGTAGAACAATTTTAAATACCTTTACTGTTGACAAAATTATGCCAAACATTTTAAGAAAATTTAAAGAAACAGGATACACTGGAGGAATAGATTCTCTTCGGAAAGGAGTAAAAGATATGGGCTTTCGTTGGAGAAAAACAAAAACCAACAGAAAGTTGTTAATGGAAAAGCATGACATTCGTCAGTTAAGAGTGTCTTATTTGCGTACCATTCAAAGCTACAGAAATGAAAAAAGACCGATTATATATATGGATGAAACTTACATCCACAGTTCTCATACCGTGGCTACTTGTTGGAGTGACAATTCCAATGAAGGATTGGCAAGGCCTATATCAAAAGGTCTAAGACTAAAAGACTAATTATTGTTCATGCTGGCTGCGAGACGGGGTTCATTCCAAATGCTAAATTGATTTTTAAGTCTAATACCACAACGGGAGATTATCATCACGAGATGAATTATGAAAATTACAAAAAATGGTTGTTAGAAAAATTAATTCCAAACCTACCTCCAAAGTCTGTCCTAGAAATAGACAATGCTCCTTATCATAATGTCCAAAAAGTAAACCACCGAATTCTAATAGCAGGAAATCAGTTATGATAGACTGGTTAAGGTCTAAAAATATTTACTTCGACAATAACATGCTCAAGCCCGATTTATATAATATTATTAAAGTACATTAGCCAACATTTAAAACGTTCGAAATAGATGAAATGTTAACACAACGTGGCCATAGTGTTTTGCGATTACCGCCATACCACCCAGATTTAAATCCGATTGAGTTAGTATGGGCATCTCTTAAACAATATGTGGCACAAAAAAATGTATCATTCAGTATTAGATATGTTCAACAGTTATGTGATAACTTTTTTGATGAATTTAGTGCTGCTGAATGGAATAAATGTTGTGACCACGCGATAATGTGGGAGCAAAAGTTTTTGGAAGCGGAACCTCTCATAGAGGAAGTTACAGACCAGTTCATTATTAATTTGGGTGAAGACTCTGAATCGGAGAGCGAAGAGGAAGTCAGTGATAGTGATTCTGCATAACTTTTTATATAATTATATGTATAATTTACCGTAATTTTTTTGAAACTTAGTTATTGTTCATTATTGTTTTCTCCTATAATTATTTTTGAGTATTTATGTATTATTTCTTATTGTAATTATTATTTTCATTGTTATTTCCAATAATATTAGTATTAATAATATTCTCTTCTCCACGACTATTAAATAATGTTATTACAACACTCGCCTACGCTCGTTGAAGAATATACAGTTCTTTTGTACATATAGAAAGTTTACAATGTGATTATAATGAGAAAGAGATTAGCATAAACATTATTTGCCAATAATTTAGTTAATTATCCAAATTAGTTTTACTTAATCCTAAGCCTTTCTACCGTAAAGTGTAGCTAACAATCTTATTCAGTCATCCCCTTAATGTGATGTTAGTACATGTGATGTATACGGATAGGTCCAACTCGCAACGGGCCATAGGCAACAATATACGTATGGAACGTAATGCGATGTGGCAACGTGTGTACGATGCCTATATTGAGTGACTTTCTTAAAATTTAAATTTATTTTGCAAAATTATTGATTTTTTTACTTTTATCTTTTAGAAAACGTTATTGTTTTTTATTACTTAAAATTATTTTATATGAAAAATAGTATACCATAAAAGTGTAAACAAAGACAGTATACATTGAAACGAATATTCATTCAATTGTATTGTCATGAAATTGAATTTGTCAATCGTTGTTAAATTTGTTAGAATGAATAGATATTTATATTTATCGAAAAATACTAATACTTAAAGCAAACAAATAAGGTGTAGTGTTTTGTTATAGGAATGTATAATATCCATTTCTTCCTGCATATTGATTATGCAGCTGATGCTTTCGTAATATGCTCATATTTGTATTTCTACTATTATCGTGATGTTATTATAATACAGATACTATTTTAAGTAATAAAAAAACAATAACGTTTTCTAAAAGATAAAAGTAAAAAAATCAATAATTCTGCAAAATAAATTAAAATTTTGTAGAAAGTCACTCAATATAGGCATCGTACACACGTTGCCACATCGCATTACGTTCCATACGTATGTTGTTGCCTATGGCCCGTTGCGAGTTGGACCTATCGGTATATGATTAAGAAGAGATGAACTAGCCGCTGTAATAATATTGTTACCGGATCACGTGATTATTTTCGAATATTTCGCGCTAATTCATCACTTGTCCGTCAGCCCTTTTCTATTGTTTATACTTTTTTATATTTACGTCATTATTTTCTTTTATTATATACAAGTTTTTTCAAAACTACACTGTATTATTATGTTAAAAGGTAATAGAATGCGTTATAGAAATTTCATGTATTAAATTGTACAATTTAATATTTTTAGAGGTTATAATGTTGGAGCCGTGAACATCTGCTCTTCTAGCGAAGGCTCTAGTGCGATTAAGAAAAAAGTATTTCTCCCAAGATTCTCGAGAAATAATCTGAAATGTTTACAATTATTATAAAAAACAGTCTAAACCAGGTGCATTATTTATTTCAACCTAATTATAACATTTACTTTTTTATAATACCGCCCTATTTATATATTTAGGTGACCAATACGGCATTCTCGTAAAAGTTGTTGAAACAACTGAAGTTTCAAAAAGCACTGTAGCATGAATTGTTGGTAAAGCTCGATAAATTGAAACAGGTGAAAAAGATGCATTTCTGTTTCCATACACAACAATTCAAAAAGCTTCTCCAAAATTCAGTAGATGAATTTGCAGAGCAATTAATTTGACATCCAATATAAAAAGCGTTCAAATAAGCTTTGCCTCTAGTAGGCCATTCCTTTAAAAACGTATGATCATTAATAATTTAAATTTGCATTAGTTGTCAATTAGACAGATGCATAGTTGACAAAAATTGCTTTGTAATTTAAAATTGATTTAACATGGAGAAAGGTATCGACAAGAAATTATTATGCCATTTATCGAACAGCTTGACGACGAAGAAATAACACAGGGTTACTTTCAACAAGACGGAGCTAGAGCACACACAACAGGTGAAACAATTAATATTCTGCAGCAATTTTTTCAAAATCGGTTGATAAGTTTAAACACTGAACATGAATTTCCACCAAGATCTTGTGACATTACCCCATGTGATTTCTTTTTATGGCCATTCTTAAAGAACTCAATTTATCAAGTACAGATACCTGATCTTGCAGGCCTTCAAATCAGAATTGCTGAAAGAATTAATGGAATTGACAATGCGATACTACAAAACACTTTTTCCTCCATT
This sequence comes from Melolontha melolontha, assembly GCA_935421215.2. Taxonomy (NCBI): domain Eukaryota; kingdom Metazoa; phylum Arthropoda; class Insecta; order Coleoptera; family Scarabaeidae; genus Melolontha; species Melolontha melolontha. The sequence goes on from OW285240.1 coordinate 98,023,194, forward strand.
AGAAGAAGATGTGAGAAATGTTTCGAACAAGGTGGTGGACACTTTGAACAATTTTTATAAAATTTTGCTTGTTTGTTGGAAATAAACATATTTCATTCACTTAAAAATGTTCGTTTTATTATTTTAACATTTGTCATTTCAATCAAATATCTCATCTCATAACCAACAAAATTCCTATTAAAATTAGTAACAAGCTAAGACATAATCATAATTTCCAAGGGCTACTTTGAGGTAAAATTTATTTGAATTCTTTGTATAATTTCCATGTTACTGAAAAACAAAAACTTACAGTGCAAGGAATTTTGAACAAACTTGGAGATAACAGTGCTACTTTTTGTAAATGTAAATACTTTTAGCAATAATCAAATTAATCAATAATAAATGATTATATAATTTAGCTTTAACAAAGTGTGTCCTTTACATGAATGTACATATTTCACATTTTAAATTCAAATAGCTGTGCTTTGTATATATGTATTATGCATGTAGGTATTTATTAATGCTTTACAACAAAAAAATATTACTTATATGTGTATTACTTTCCTGCACAATTGTTTAGAAAATATATAGTTCAAATCTTTTTTTCTTTTGTTGAATACATGAAGAAATTTCAAATTATAAAGTATAATTATTTCTATATTTTCTTTTGGTCACATGTAATACGTGCGTAGAATAAATTCTTCGTAATCAATAAAAATGCATACACACAATCTGTAAGTATATAAGATTATGTATGTATTATACTTATAAAGTATATTTGCTTGTTGCCGAAGCAATTTTTTAGTTAAAAACCATAATTTCGAATTATAAAATACATACATTATTTTCTGTATATATGTATAAGATTATTCTAATTAAGAATATATTTAAATTAATCCTTATGAACGTATCCTACACCGATATTTTTTGGACTGTCTGTAGCACATGACGTTTATAATTTCGCGCAGGTTGGTGTCAATAGAAAACGCGTGAACTCTATTAAAGTTAACTGACGAAGTATACATGAGCAGATTTTTCCAATTTTCTCTAATTTATTAGAAAATTTTCGGTAAATATTGGTATTGTAGGTGTTATTATCAGATGTATTACATTGGTTTTTAAAACATGGAAGAGCATTTTAACTTATTGCACTAGGAATGCTAAAACAACTAGCGCAGCCATTACTTTCAGTAAATGTAACTACGGTTGATTGGTTGCTTGAGGTGGTCAGCCTATTCCACTACGACCTTTCCAGACCTATTAAAGTCCTTATGTCGCATTAGAGAATATTTTCAAACTTAATTCTTTTAATTAGACCTTGTGAAGCCCTCAATTTGACACAGCACATGTATCGCGATTTTCTACGACGATGACATTATAAGAAAAACTTTTCTAGTTTCTATAACAATTACGTAATAGTAGTTTACGATGTAAAACCGTTATATAGTATTTTACGTGCGAGCACGGAAGTTAAATGAGCGGGCGATAGCGAGCTCGGTTATCCGTGCGAGCATGTAAAGTTTTATAACGGTCGAACATTGTACAAAGTTTTAGGTTATTTTGAATCGTAAATCTTGAGGAAAATAGTATTTTTTTGTATCTTGTTACAAAAAGATTGTCATTTAAGGATTTAATCTAAAAATCGCAGTTGTTCGTATCAAGCAGGTATATCTACTTCGTTACTATGGTAACATTTCCGAATATTTTTACTTACTGTCAAGTAGAATTGTATTAGATGATATGTAAATATTATTTCTTGAAAATGTTTGAAAAAATTCATACAAATTCGGATACACCTGCTGGTAATCCGTCTGACTACATCCCTGATGGAGTTTATGCAGCGGCTGAAGAGGCAAGTAGGAAACTAATACCACAAAAATCCCGTAATCGATATGACAATGAGTTGATCGCATTCAATCAGTGGAAAGAAAGGAACGCTATCCGCAAGGTATTAAGTGAAACTGTAGTTTTACCTTATATATCTGGACTAGCAAAAACCTTTATAGAACGGAATTTACGGCTTACGTCCTCCTAATGTTGGAACCAGGCGAACCAGTGTGTCGTGTAGCCAGTTGGTATACACACTATTGGTGCCGCGCCAAAACAAGTGGCGACATTCTTTGGACTGAACCATCCTGAGAATTACACTGGAAACTGTTTTAGATGTAATAGCGCTAGCATAGTTGCAGAGAGTATCGGAAATCTTTTGCCAATTAGGCAAAATTGCTTTTATTGTTGGTGAGATCGCAGTTAACATTTTATTGAACGTTTTCAGCTTTGATGGAGAACTGGTTACATTCACTTTTTTTCTTAATTTACTGAGTAAGCGTTCTTTTTTTTTATCTACAATTTTCCCGAAAGAAGGAGTATTGTCCTCCTCAGCAAGCTGCTTTAAAATACTTTCGCAATGAGCATGTTTGCTAGTGAGCGTGCTATCATCTTTAACTTCATTTTCCCATGACTCAACACTGACAGGATCATTAGAGTGCCTTACCACAGTGGAATTCAAATTGAAACACATCTCAATGTTGCAAAGGTCTTTCTTTTTTAATAGATGATGAGACAGTTCCTTCAACAGTACCTCGTAATTCATTTAAAATATTGTTTTTTTTCCTTCCCTGTTAATCTTAAGCATAATATCTGCAGGGAATCTTTAGGGTAATACGTGCAGGGCAAATCCCCTTAAGTTTTTGACTTCCATGGGTCTTGAGGTGTCTTTTCCCTGTTTCCCTGCTCCTGTAAAAGCCTGTAGAGTGACATAAATATTCTAGTGCCCGTATATGTTTCGACTATACTATATATACGCGATTATACTTCGCGTATATATAGTACAGAAGTAAAAAATCATATCTGTCCAGGATACTGTGTGTTAACAAGCTCCAATAAGAGCGAAATGCACCCACACAACATTTCGGGATGTGTAATTTTTCACGAATTTTTCATTATCTTAACAACCAGTAAGGTGACGTTTAGCGTTTCTGCATACTGGTAGTCGAAATGTAGAAATCAACGCAACACATTAGGCGACCTTTGCATGTAAAGTGAGACTTAATACTCGTTAGTTCTCATTTAACAGTAAGTTCATTATACTAAGCAAATGTTACTATCAAATTCCAGTATCACATCCTTAATTATTTAGTTCTCGTTCCCATTATTGCTTCGTTTTTTTTTTATCATTGGTTCCATTTTAGATCAAAAATTGTTCTTTTCAAAACAACCATTTGAGATATTTCATTATTGTTTAGGTAAGTTCAATAAAAGTTCAAATCAATTCAATAAAAGTAATTGCCTTTATTTTTAAAGCAATATGCCTTTTACCTGAGCAGAATACTTTTATTTTTAAAGCGAAGTGGCATTCGTGGGGAGAACGATGAATGGTTATATTCGTTGCGATTCGATGGAGCAATTTAATGAAAATTATTCAGCCAAGGTACCATACAAAGTGTTTGGACAACATCGTAACAGGATTGTGCATCTATTTGAAGATAGAAATTGTATTTACACGGGAAAAAACAGTATCCGAACGCCAATTTTAATGGAAGATGTTGATGTTACACAAGGTATTAAAATAAGTCCCAACAAATCAATTCGAAAATTAGCTGCCCAAACAGGTATGTACATTTAATTAACATTACTATTTTCATTGCAAATTTTATTCACTTTTTAGGTTTAGCTTATAACTACCAAAAACATTGGTTCAAAATTAACATATGCATTCATACAAAATATCTGTTACACAGCAATTATTGTATATCGATTATCAAAGATGGGATCGATACTATCAATGTTCAACGAAAACTTAAATAATGATATTCTAAATGTTACAATAATGTCAGATGACTGTACTGTTCAACTTTAGTAATAAAAATTGCATTTTTCTTCAAAAAGTAAAAGTACTAAATAAATAAATAAAGATATTTCACAAAATTAAGTATAAATAAAGGTAAATGAACTTGAGACTAGAAGCTAAGTCACATTACACTTTTTGAATAAGTTCTAGTATTAGGTTTCATACAAATTTTCATTTATGCTATATCCAATAGAAGACACCAAACTTTGAATGCGTTACCAACATAAAATTCCACCGAGCATGAATAGTCGAAGACTTTTTTTTGGCCCTCAAAAGTCCCGACTTAAACCCTATTGAAAATGTTTGGGAAAGATTAACGAAAATTTTACACACCGCCAATTTTAGACCTACTAATCGCTTTGAACTACAACACCACACTCTATGGAAGCATGGTAAAATATCACGCCGGAATTTACTCGAGATTTTATCCTGTCAATGCCGCAACGTTTACAAAATGTAATTGACTGTAATGGAACAATGACCAAATACTAAAATTGTACTTAAAATTCTAATGTATTAAAAGATAAAGCGTATATGATTCTTATTATATTACTGCGTTGATTAAAGGAGTACATAAAGATACGCAAACGATTACTGTCATTCTATATAACCTTTATACATTGCTTGACATGGCTTGACATAAAAGCCAAAGCACACTATACAATTTTTGAAAAGTTACGTCCGTTCATCTGTCATTTTTTAAGCCGCCGATGGTGGTACATCTAGTTTGAAAACTTGTCAAAGTTTCTATACGAAAAAAGTGTAATGCAACACTCTTTAAGCGTGAGTTACATTACACTTTTTTTGTACTAGAAACTTGAACAAGTTTTGATACTAGATTTCATACAAGTTTTAATTTATGCTATATCGAATAGAGGACACCAAACTACGAGTGCATCACCAACATAAAATAGAAATTTCTGTTTGTTTATTATTATATATTTGACGTTTAGACGGGTTGTCGTTATTTATTGGCTCTTATACATAAGTACAAAAATACTTCAAAAATGAAGTTGAAATCCAGACAATATAAACTAAAACCGTTTATTTAAAATATTACTATATGATTTGTGTAAATATAAGCCCAGTTGGCATAAACGAAAAGGTGTTTAATACGCAAATCTAGTATGAAACCTGTATGAAAAGTAGGACCGGACCTAGTTTTGTAGTTAAGAAACTTTGATGTGTTTCTTCTGAACTACATTATCAAAGTTTCACAAGTACAGTTCTGTGCAATAAATTGTCATACACGTGTTATTGCTCATTCTGGAATTATTTTATCACTGTGAAAACGGCTTATTTTTCCCATATTTAAAAGGTTAAGTAATGCCTTCATTATTGACATTAGTTGTCAAAATGTTTGATTCTACTCATCTTCTATACAACTATCAAGGTTAGTAATTTTTGGTATGATCTTACGTAGGTATGCGTATAAAGAAAATTTACTACATTACATAATTGTTTAATATTTAACACGAAAAATAAAATACAAATAAAAATAAATATAAAACCATCACAAGAAAACATTAATATTTTGTCATACTACCATTTACTTCAGTGACTATTCAATCGATGGCGCATTGAGTTTGCTAATTGCTGCATGTAATTTTCATGTGACGCTAATTCTTCCCAAGCATTTTCTATAGTCCCAAAGTTGATTCACGTTAAGAAAATTAATATTTTGAGAATTTTTAGTTAATAAACCCGATATTCTCAATGGGGTTCAAATCTGGGCTGTTAGCGGGTCATGGTAACGTTTCAATGATATTGTTATATAGCCATGTTCTAGCAACATTAGCCGTATGTACACGACAATTATCATGTTGGTAAATAAAATTTTTCGGATATAATTGTCGAACAGACGGTAGCATTACATTTTCTAATATATGGCTATAGTTGTCAGCATTGAACCGCTCGTCCACTTTGTAACAAACTCCTAGCCCCTTATAACTGCACCAACCCCATACATTTACGTTGAACCGTCCACTCCTTTGTACGGGATATAAATACTGTTCATTAAATCGTGCTTGCGGCGTACACGCGTATTCGACCATTATACGTAGATTGAAATAGCTTTTCATCGGTGAATATGACATTTTGCCAAAAAGGCAATTCCATATAAACATGATTTAAAGAAAATAATAATCGAGCTTGTTTGTGAACTTCTGTCAGCGATAATTTTTTACCGCCACACAACTTTTCAAGTCTGATTCTTGAATTCTCCGATTAATTGTGGATCGTGATCCAGGAAAATTTACTGCAATTTTAGCATTATTAACGGTATTAAAAGGGTTTTCCCTCAAATACCGCAAAAGCAGCGCGTCTTCTTCGTGTGTCGATATTCGTGGACGAGCAGAACCATGTCTTCTCGAAACTGTTCCTTCCTCCACCCACCGCTTGATAATTTTTAGCACAGTAGATTTATTAATGCCAAATTGCTGTGCTACTGCTCTAATTGACCAGTCATCTTCAAATTTCCCTATAAAGCGACCCTTACTTAACAAATCTAATTACGCGGGCATATTTCGATCTATATCTGTCAGTCAAGTATGACAAATTGATTTGACGCAATATGACAAATGATGTCAAAAGTGTCAAAGCCTATATACATTTATATTTATCCCGTAATTATGGAAACCAAAAGCCTGATTTAAATTATCGTATATTAAGTGTACACTTATTTATTGCACAGAACTGTACATCTAGTTAAAAAACTTATCCAAGTTTCTAGACGAAAAAAATATAATGCAACTCGGGCTTTAGAAAAGACTCTATTGTATGTACCAAGCTATTTCTATGGTTATTTTATGGTAAATATTTTTTTTAATTTTCTATAATAATTTTCGACAAAAGTGCACTTATTGCATATTAGACGCACAAAGAAAAGATCTATCAAGCTAAATTTTAAAAAATATACGTTGACATTAAAAAAAAAGTTGGCTGTCATTTGACATTAAAGCCACTGTTTAGGAAAATCAAAATTTAGAACAATTTCTAGTATTTTTAAAGCCATTTTTTCTCGTTTTTATTTCACTTAAATCCAATCATAATTAACAGACGCGGTGCATTTTTTATGATAAGACACCTGCATATATGTATAACAAAAATATCGATTTTAAATGAACCAAGCATTATGACGTAATTGATTAGTTTTCGCAGGAAAATAACTCAAAAATACCAATTTTTCTATATTTAAATTTTGTACTCTAAAACATTTTACAAAATATTACATATAAAAATGCGTTGTAAATCCTCACCTTGTTATCGATAACATTAGTATTAGATGTCGAATTCCTTTTATTATATTTACGCAAATTGCAAAAATATCTTTTTATATACTCCGAGCTCTATAAAGATTGAGCATAAATTATATTATATTATATTCATATCAAACGATAAATTGTCTAACAAGTAATAACACGAAACGCGACGTTCCCGAACATAAATAATTATGACTGACGGTTAAATTCTTGATCACACTTATGCGCATTATAAAAACATCCGGACTATTTCGTAAACTCTATACGGAACAAATTCATTATTTGGCACGTCGGTACATACTAAATTACGAAAACAAACAAGTGTAACTTGACAACAAACCAAAATCCGGTCGATTCGTAACTTATTTGTAGTTTGTACTGTTGCGTCTGATTCGTCGAATAATAAAACTATTGTACAATACCATGATGGTTAATGTTGTTTATCAGGAGGAGAACAAAAATGTACAGGCAAGAGTGGTAACTAAGACACATTAGCTGCCATGTGCCAGGTACTAACAACATTGCAGGTACGGCGGTTTTACTCTTACACCTGAAAAATAAACTGAATTAAATATAACGGCTAAATAAATTTTATTACAACAGACACATCAACACAGTGTTGTTGTTTAGGTAGCATGCTTAATTTAACAATAGTAAAAGTGTTTTAACCTTCTAATTAGTAATGAACTGAATCGAGTTCTCGATTTTTGGAAATATTTCTAATTGAATGATCGCTCGAGTTTCATATCTCGCTTGGCTACTAACAAGTAAAATTTCACTAGCTCGTATTCCCTTAAAAAATTGATGGATCGTTTTTCATATCTCATTAGTAAGATATCGATTGCTCGATACGGACCCCGGACACACCAACACTAGGCAGTTTAAATAAATAAATTAACTGTTTTCATGATAATATGAGATAAATATTGTACATTAATATACTGTAACTGATCTATATTGCATTGTTTTTCTGTTCTATGTAATATTCGATTTTGTAAGAAATAAAATTTGTATTAATATAATAGTATTCCATTTAACCTAATAAAATAATGGTTCGTAGATATGTTATCTGAGTAAGCAAAATTATGGCACTACTGTGGTACTGTTGTCACTGACGTTGTCGTTGTTATCCCTCTTCTCTGTCGCCGTCTTAGTCGCGGACGACATTAGCGTCGTTGTTTTTCTATTGGCATTGGTTGCGTCGCGGCGAGACGTCCTGCAAAGTGTTGCTTTGCGTTTTTCCGCGTTCCTCCGCGTTGCTACGCGTTCCTCCGTGTTGCTATTTATGTTACGTGAATAACGTTTTGTTTTTCATATTTCACATTAGGCGATAAAAGTATTGGATAATTGTTTATTTGATCTATATACATAAGAAAATATAGGATTATACGTAGAGTTGTTATTTTTCGCTACATTCCAGAGTCCTCAGTACAAGCTAATATGTACAAATGTCTTCAATATACATCGCGTACTGATATACAAGGTGTGGCAATTAAATAACGGTACTGGTGTCAGAAATGTGATTTATTGTAAAAAAAGTCACAACAAACTTTTATCCCGTTCAACGTACTCCCCTCTCCTATCTATACACCGCTACATTCGTGCCTTCCATTGTTCATAGCAATGCTGTAGATCATCTAATGTCACCCTGTCCAGAACTTCTGCCGTTTTGGCTTTTATCTCTTTTACAGACTGAAAATGTGTTCCCGTCAATGCACTTCCACTTTTTGGGAAGATGTAGAAGTAGCATGAAGCCAGATCTAGGGAATACGAAGGATGATCAAGCAAAAGAATGCGCTTATCCGCTAAAAACTGTTTCACAGATAGCGCATTGTGTGCTGGCGCGTTGTCCTGATGCAGAATTCATGCGTTGTTCTTTCACAAATCTGGTCTTTTCTTCCTTACTCTTTCTCTCGGCTTGATTAGGACTTGTTTGTAATATTCCTGATTAACGGTTTGACCCTCAGGCACCCATTCAGTCATGATAACACCCCTGATATCGAACAAATCAACATTGCCTTTTAATTTTGACTTGCTCGTTCGCGCTTTTTTCATTCTGGACGATGTGGAGGTCTTCCAGTGCATCGATTGGCGCTTTGTTTCAGGGTCGTACTGGAAGATCCATGTTTCATCACATGTGATGACACGTGTGAGTAGGTCTGGTTCTTCTGTGAGGCGTTCCATGATGTTAGAGCAAATGTTCTTCCGACTGTCTTTTTGTTCCTGTGAGAGGTTTGTCGGGACCATTTTTGCACAATCTTTGACATGTTTAATTCGTTATGCAAAATTACTTACTGTCTCTTTATTAATGTTTATCATGTCTGGTATCACAATTTCATGAATTTTCTGCACGTTTCCTTCACTTTGTGATGTGGGGATGTGGGCAGCGTCGCCATGTGACCTGTGACGTCAGATCACCTAACTAGAGCAGGATCGCCATGTGATGTGACCCGGTCCTGAGGGGCCACACCGCTGCGTCGGTACGCAGATGCGTTGATGCATTAAATAATAGGCAGGTAACGTTGGTATAACATCATATAATTTAGGTAACACTTACAACAATATAACAATGACTATATACATAATTAATAATATAGACAGTAGTCGAAAGGAGGTTTCTATCTCACGCTCGCTATGTCATACTGTATATCTAACTATGCCTGACTGTCTCTGACTGCCGGACTATCTGTGACTATCTCTTCTGATCTGATGGATCATCTTATATACATTAGAGTGTGCTCCTTTTGACTAGTGTCCTTAGTTTAATATCAACAAGTGGTGAAAGCGTATAACGTGTATTGAGAAAGCTTGTGTATGTAAATCGGATGGCCGAGGTCATGTTTTGAATACAATACAAACGAGACCGGGGCCGCACCTTGACTAAGAAAAGTAGTACGATACATTACTCAACTAGGTTATTACAACTTCTTGAACTCGCAAATCATATTCAACCTCTTCCCGGTCTTCTGAAATCCGTTTGTGCCATTCAAAAACTAGCGTACGTAACATAGCATTATCACCAAACACCTCCTTTAACAATTGACAACATTCCGTTGATGATTTTTTTATTTCACAAGAAATTTGAGATTAATGCACTGCTCGATTTGTAAGTTCACTATGATCGTGGCACAAACTCGAAAGCAAACTAAAGCAGACAGAACGACGGAACACACAGTGGACGCTCCTGAACGTTTATGGTCAACTACATTCCAATATCAACCTCCCCCACTACAACTGCTTTATATGAGGTGCGCAATCCCGATATATAATTGCCATACTTCGTATATCGACATACTGATATATGTGTTTATAACATTACAAGTTCAACTGCCTCGCGTCGAGATCTACGTTTAACTAAAATATGCATGCAATGAATCTGCTTATCCCCAAATTCGCAATCTTTTTTTTGTAACTGGGCGCGTCCCGTAAAAAAACTTTTCGTAAACATCTAGCCCAATGCCGTATTCTTACGGAGTATCGTTAGTATCAAGTCGATCGGGGAAGGCTTAACGGTTGGATGCGGTTTTACCGTTGCCCTCGGACGTATACCTACAGACACCTCAGTTCATGAATTAAAGCGCGCAACCGAAAACTCTCAATTTAACAGTTTGAGTCATAAATAAAGTCGGTTTCAGTAAAGCAACTTGATTTATTAACCAAACAAATAATTATATCCTAATCTATGATGTATTCGCCAATATTTGTAATTACTTTGTTGCCATTTATCAAGCACCTTGTTGGTACTTTTGGCATAGAATTCGACTGGTTTTGATTTTTTAAAAACTTTTGACAAACACTTGCTTGTCCCTGAGAAATTTTTTCTCCGTCAAAGTATATTGCATCGATTGAAAACGTAAAAATCGAATGATGTAAGGTCAGGTATAATAAGTGGAGTAGCATAAACCAACTTTCTTTTGCTGTATGTGATTTTGCCTTGGTATTTCTCCTATTGACGAGTGCAAGGTGTACCATCAAACTTTCACGAACACGCTACAGTTGATGGAGGTATAAATCTGCGTTAAGTGCTTCAGTGCGGTTTAAAAACTCAAAATGTTGTGTTATGGGATCCCACTACACGCACAATATTTTGCCTCCCAAAGCTAAGCTTTTGCAATTTATCTTCATCAATCCACTGCCTTTTGTATTTAACATGGTGATATGTAACTCGTTTTTCAAAATAGCAGCATATAGTGGATTGTGATCTCTAACTTTTTTGATATTTCCCAAATACTTTGCTGTAGATTGCAGTACACCAATGATTTTAAAGTTTCATCAAATTCTAATGAACAGATCTAGTTGCATCTTACGACGACGTGAAATTTAGCAAACAAATTACTTACAAATACTGCATTTTTTTTAGATGGTTTAAATCCCATAACATTACGTGTCCAATATACACCTTCGATTCCTTCATTTTAAAGCTGAGAAATGTATTATTTAATTTCGATGGGTATGTTGCCACTGCTATTTGACTGAGAGATACTTATCTACTGCTAACGTGTTGAAACCCGTCAATTTTGATAAGTCAGTAGGATAACAAACGCATTATTGCAAAACAGAAATTATTTATGGCAATTTTACATACGGCCTAAATTAGCTCATTAAACATTAATTAAAAAGGAATTTGTTCTACCAAAACCCTTCAGCATCAGCTACTCTTCTCCAAAATTGTATTTCTTTCCAGTTACGATAATCTTTTGCAACTTTATTCCAATTATAGCAAACGCCAATTAAGTTGGCGCGAGAAGGGGTAAGTTCGCGCAGGATTAGAAGTAGTGGGGAGATTTGTTTTTGGTTTTACATCAAATGTCAGATAATTCTAACCTCTGAGCGTGTATGATCCCCTAGCAAAGACATTACAAAATATGTTTTGTCAAACGTCAATGATGACAAATGTACAATTCTGACAATTACTTGAGTAGTGGGGGTGGACGTTTTTAAAAACGGCTTCTGCGCACCCCCTCCTCGCGCCAACTTAATTGGCGTTTGCTATACATAACTATGAAATAACCGAATACACAAACTAGATCCTCCTAAATTGTCATGAAACTTTCAAAATGAAATATTGATTTAATCATAGATGTGACTAGAAAATATTATTCAGATTTCGAAATTTGCAAATAATGAGGAAGAAAATACGTTTGTAAAACATTTATTACGAAGCCAAATATTATTTTAACATTATTTAAACTTACCCTCAAACTATATACTATTCTCTTTTGTTAAACTGAGTAAAGCTTCATTTTCTATGTGTATACCAATATTGTAATTCTGGTATTTTCCTTGTAAAACAACTCTTTCCATAACACATGAAGCAGATAATCTAGCTTCGGCATCATGATCCCAACATTCCTCCATTGTATCACACAGGGCAGACAGACCCTAAAAGCGTATATTAACAAAAAGTTCAGAACTAAAACAACAAAACTTACTGGATGATTTCTCCATGTTTGAGGTATCGTAGGCCGCACCTTTCTTTGTACAACTGATTCTTGCATATCTTCCAAACTGGGATGCTGACCTACTTCTTCTTCAAATGGTAAACGATACTCGGAAACAAGACCTTCTTGTATTGTACATCTAGATACTAATTCCCACAAAACTAATCCACATGCATACATGTCAATACGCAAGAAAGCATCAGGTGTAAAGTTTATAGCGCCTTCCAAAACTTCAGGTGCCATATATCTTCTTGTGCCGACTTGGCCGTGAGTGTCACCGCATGACTTTCCAGGTTCAAAAACAAGCGCCAAACCAAAATCAGCTATACATACTGACAAATTATGTTTCAATAACACGTTTTTACTTTTGAAATCACGGTGTGCTATTGAAGGCTTAGCTTTCATTCCATTTTTCGACGGTATTTCTTCGTGTAGATGCATTAAACCTAAAATATAAAATGAAATTTTTATCTACCATCCAAGCGTATCTATTTTAAGTTTAGGTACCTCTAGCCATAGTTTCTACTATCCGGCATAAATCAGCCCAACTTAATGTATATGCTTTCAAATAATCACATAAAGATCCACGTTCGTGATAGTCTGTTATCAGCCAATAATCAACTTGCATGTTTTCTACATGTTTCTCTGCGCCAATAAAATGCAATACATTGGGATGATCCATGTGTGGGAGTTTATATATATCTTGTTCCGTACTCCATGATTGTTTATCCTATAAATTATTTAATAAATTAATCTAAAAGTGTATGCAAATCTCTTGAAAATATTAATTAATAATTAAAACTAAATAGATACAACAATAGTATATTACATACCGAGCGGGGAAGTGCTCTATTACAGCCGAGTGTCAAGGTAGCTTACCGAGGTGCAAAGCACCGAAGTAAGCTGCAGACGCGAGGCTGGAATGAGTTCTCGCGAGGTATGTATACGATTTTACTCACAATCTACTATTAGTAATTCTATATAAGTTTTATTTTAAATAATAATAATAATAATAATACATGAGTATCGGTATTTATTTTTATGATAATTTGATAAACTATTTTAAGGAAGATACTTGTAAAATCGTTGCTAGGCAATGTAATAAGTTTGTTGAATCTGACAGTTAGGTAATTATTAGAGCTGAGGATGTTTGCGGTATAACCATGGTTATATCATGTAACCATAGTAAATTACTATGGTTACATGATATAACCATGGTTATACCGCAAACATCCTCAGCTCTAGTAATTATTCTAAAAATGAACAGTATAATTTTAAGCAACAACATGGTCTTTCTTTAACAGTTAACAGTAATGATAATTCTAATGTAACCATTAATATTTACAACTATAAATAGGTTTATTATTGTTTCTTTACTAAATAAATACAGAGTTTGATTCCAATTTATTCTTAAAAACATGTTTTAATGCCAAAATGACAATGATGTCATATTTGTGACTAATGAACTGACACTTGCTAGCTGGGAAAACACTTTTCCGGCTATAGCTGGGAAAGTGAAGTAGGTAAGCAATAAGTTGCTTCCCGACTGTTTCGAAGGGTACAAATCTACAGATTACTAACCGATTGTGAGTAAAAAATTTAAAAGTATAGTATTTTAGGATTTAATATTTCTTTAAATTTTTTATTTCAATGTACGGAACATAAAAAACCTATAAGTTTGTTTGGAAATTTTATATACACTATATTTGAGCGTGTCCCACCATGTTATACAAGGTGTGTATAAATTGGCGGACCCACTACACGTGGCGACATTCTTGGTCAAATTATGAGTTAAAAGTCCTAATGCTAAAACGATGTATCAGGCTTCCTTTGTCTTCAGAATGAATTTGAAAGAAACATAGATTTGGCAACATTGAACACGCATGTGCTACTTATAATCTTCGGGACATTTTTACACGTCGTCATGTGAACCTTACATTTTTAAATTTAAAAAAGAAACAAACGAAATAAAATTGGTTTCTTAGATTACATATTTATTACGAAAATATTACAAAGTTTTAAAAATTTTTGATAATATTGACTAATTTTTGTACATCTTCTTGATAGAAATCAATGTAATTATTACCTACATAATTGTTCGAATTGAAATCCATCAGAAAACTAAACAAAATTATGCAAATAAACACGAGAAATAAACAAGTCGAATGAAATAGGTAGATTACATAAGTGTCAAAATTTGACAGTAGTAATGTATTTGACTAGAACAACATTAGGCTGCCTACTTATTGTTTTACAACGTTGTCAGATGTGTTTTTCGTCAAAATAAGTTAATAAACAAATATTAAAAACAAACTTTAAAATCAAAAAGAAAACTTTAACGAAAGGATAATAACAACAATTCTTCTTTCTTCTAAATTGTAGCTCTTTCTGTCAACAAATATCGAGTAATAATGCTTATTTCAAGACTGAAAGTCCGAACTTTAGGAACCTCGTGCAAAGATATGGAGCATGGTACAACATTTTCGTATTAGGATTTTGGACTCCGAATTTAACGAAGAACATCGCCGCGTGTAGTGGGTCCGCCAATTTATACACACCTTGTATATTCTACGAATGTATCATACGCATAGATGATCTGATAGTTTAGCTGTATTGTATAGTTATACGAGATGCTACCCAGAAATTCCCGGAATGTGAAAAAAAGCACAACAAATTCTTCATAACTTATTCACTACCATCCCTTTCAAAATACTCCCCTGTAGCATGAATACACGAATATCAACGACTAGGCCATGACTGGGAACAATGCTGGACGTCTTCGCGTGTTAACGTGTACGACACTGAGTGCGATTCGGTCTCAAACTCCTCGATGGTCTAAAAACAGCGCTCTTTGAGCTTGTTTCAATTTCGGAAACAGGAAGAAGTCACAAGGGGCAAGATCTGGGGAGTAAGGAGGGTGGTGTAGTACTGCCGTTTTCGTTGAAGCTAGAAACTGACGCACAACAAATGACGTGTGAGTTGGTGCAGCTGTACCTGTAGGATCCACGAATTGTTGAGACACTTGTCAGTCCACTTGCAATGAATGTTCTCTTAGTAGCTAAAGAACATCACAATCAAATTGTCCATTAGCTGTTTCACCTGGTGAAAGAAATTCTTTGTGCACTATGCTATCAGCGTAAAAGAAGCAAATCAACATCGACTTCATTGCGTTTTGAACGGTACTTTGCTAGGTGGTTACAAACAGTTTTTCTGTTTATATTTGTTGAGTTGTTTTCGAGTCATTCTGGAACACTACCATGTCTGATGTGAAAGAGCAAAGAACGTGCATCAAATTCTGCTTCAAACTTGGTAAAACGGCAGCGGAAACTCGGAAAATGCTATAACAAGCGATTGGTGAGGATGCTTTAGGCAAGGTGCAAATTTATGAGTGATACAACCGTTTTGAAAATGAACGTGTATCGATTGATGATGATAAGCGTTCCGGTCGTCCATCGGCGGAAAATACGCCACAAAATGTGACAAAAGTGCATGATGTTATCCTGCAAGACAGAAGTAGAACAATCCATGACATTTGTAACATTGTCGGTTTGTCGTATGAGGCAAGCAGCCTGACAACTTTAACGAATAGTACAAGTATACGAACAATAACAATACGTGAAGCCATAGAAATCAACAAAAGACTTGAAAGCATGAACAAACGGCACGATGTACGTTTACCACCGACAAGAAAACCATTGCTTGCCAAGGGACGGATACAATCACCGATACAGGCATCGTGCACCGAATTTCCAGTCGCGGACGTTCGCGAGCAGGAAAATTATAGCACTGCACCGGTCACCCGAAACCGTTATCGTAACATCGTGCCCGCTTGTAAGGACGAACCGCCGAATGTCCCACCACTGAAACAGAGAGGGGAGGAAGCGATGGTATATAATAGTCCCATGCACTTGATCGCAACCAAACGCATTCTCACTGCGATATCTTAACTAGCAGTATCGTATTTGAGAGAACCTACGACGACATTCGTCAAACGAACCCGGAAGAAATGGCCGGAGAAGGAGTAAATTATAATACTATTTACATTACTAATCTGGCGCTGAGACCCAACTTCAGAAGAAGATGTACCGATCAGCAACTAAGAGACGCTGAAACTATAATTCAAGAAACCACTGAGGAAGAAGACATCCAACGTCTTTTGCGCAATCAATCACAAATATTTATGGTAGATCGCGACAATCCGACAGCAAAACTGGAAATTACCATACACAGAAGAAACAAGCCCAATAAAACCGACAAAAATCCAACCGGAACAGGAAAATGAAAACATTATCACCAACGCATTCACAAACCCGAAGAAAACATCGAAAAAACAGAAAACCGAACACGAAAGTACGCCAATCGAAATAAAAAACTCCACAACCGTCAACTTCAAACAACAGCACTCCCAGGGTAAGTGATAAAACAAACACTACACAAAACACAAAAACCGAAACACGCAATACACAACACAAAATCGCACCAATAATAATAACAGAAAAAGACAAATGGGCACATATACGACATACTTAAAACACACAACATTAACACCGAACAAAACAAACTCGTGAAACCAGGCATACACATCGAACCGAAAACTGATGAAGACTACCGTACACTTAAACATATACTCGACACAGAACACATTCGATTCTACACTTTTCAATTAAGAAGCGAAAAAAATCTAAAGGTAGTTATGCGAGGCATTCCTACCTTTATCACCGACACTGACATTACAGACGACTTAACTGACCAAGGCTACCCGACATTAAAAATTAAACGTATGAACGGTAAACACGGCATACCTGCACCACTAGTATTGATCGAACTGACGAGACAATACAAATCAATCTACAACATACACGATTGCTGCGGACTCGCAATTAAAATCGAACCATTAAACAAACGGACAGACATAATACAATGCCAAAAATGCCAGACTTTCGGACATCACCAAAAAAACTGTAATGTGAACTACAAATGCATGAAATGCGGAGACGAACACTCGACACACTTATGTACAAAGACGAAAACAACCCCACCAAAATGTGCAAACTGCGGTGGTCCTCACCTATCCACATTCATAAACTGTCCTAACAACCCAAACAACCCTGCAAACAAAACCACACCCAAACCGAAATACATACCAGCACCACCCCCAACAACTAATCCCTGGACACAAAAACAAAAAAACACAACACTTAACACAGTTGACGAATTAGCACTTGCCTTAGGCAATATGCTAATAACATTACACTCGACAAACGCAACAAAAGAACAGATACAATACTTCGTAACGCAAACACAGACAATAATAACACTTTACAACAATAAACATTAAATACACACACAACAGAAACGCAAAAAAGCGATGATGACCAGTAAACCCACACATATGACTTAAACGCAAAAAAGCGACGGACGCACAGACTACACACACAACCCAGGACCGCACAAAAACACAACAACACACGATTAATTAATAATCAGACTCAAACACGTCACAACCCTGGGAGATACGAAACAATGGAGTGGAAATGGAGGCAACTTCGACCACGAAACAAAATTCAAAGACTCATGAAAACTTGATCGCAACCAGTGCTACCGATTTTTCGCTAGTTCTACTGATTCTCAACATCATCTACCGATTTTAACCAAAAATCTACCGAAAATAGATTTGTATTTAAAAAACTCTATTTACAGACTACATTTTATTTTTAATACGCTTATGTGATGTAGTCACACTAAGGAATAGCGTATATGGAACCAATTGCACTATAATAAACAAAACACAATGCTACCAAACTGGTATTTACCTGTACAGGAAATATTTTAACTGCTACTTCTTCTGTTTTATACATTGCCTTCCAAACGGCTCCAAATCTTCCTCTAGCTTTAACTTCCACCAACTGAATTGGTCTCAAACCAGAAAAGGACATCGTGGGTGGGGTTAGAGTAGAATCTTCATCAGGTATCTGTAAATATTAGCATATTTTAATAAAACCAATGTGTACTTTGTACGTAATTTATATACTTACTTCATTAAACACCGGTTTGCGTTTATGGAGATAACAATAAATTGCGACTGATATGAATAGGAGAGATGTACATACTACAACGCCTATTACGATCTCGTTTGTTATATCATCTTCAGGCAGTGGTTCATGCGCTAAATGAACAAAATAGTTAAATATTAGTAAATAAAAATTAAAAACTTTTACAACGCTCAGATTTGAAATACCGTATACTTAAGGTTATTGTTTTACATACATTAATAACATTGAAATATTATTACTATGGTAATATAATGAGGTGTGCCAAGTACAACATTGGCTTCTGTTGCTATACTCCGAGATTAAGCAATCGATGCACGTCATTAATTTAATCAATCTAAGACATAACTGATTTAATCCATGGCATACTCCGAAAACATTTTTTGTGACTCATTCCATAATAATTATAGCTCCTAGAATTGGTCATGGTCTTACGTCAACTAGGCAATAAGGATGATTTTTGTGTCTAGACATTAAACTACTTCTCTAGAGTATAAAGTTGTTAGTACTGCAAAAACCTAAGGCATACTTAGATTCATTTTATTAAAACAGAAACGTCTTGGAATTAACATTTCATACGTAACTGGTTTAACCATAACTATAGTATCGAAACCGCAAATATACTGGTCCCAAATCCCCTGTTTTCGTATTTTTTCGCCTGAATTGAACAAGAATAAGTAAACATATACGCAAATGGATATAAAGACAAATTTTATTGGTATTACAATTACGATTTCAATATACAGTGGAACTTCCATAGTACGAACTTCCATATAGCGAATTTCTCTATTTAACGAATTTTTTCCGCAAACGTTGCACTTGAACTGAAATTGCGTGCAAAATTATAGCAAACGCCAATTAAGTTGGCGCGAGAAGGAGTAAGTTCGCGCAGGATTAGAAGTAGTGGGGAGATTTGTATTTGGTTTCACATCAAATGTCAGATAATTCTAACATCTGAGCGTGTATCACTTTATGATCCTCTAGCAAAGACATTATGTTCCGTCAAACGTCAATGACAAATGTATTCTGACGATTACTTGAGTAGTGGGGGTGGACGTTTTTAAAAACGGCTTCTGCGCACCCCCTCCTCGCGCCAACTTAATTGGTGCTTACTATACCTCCCAATAACAAACCTCTGACTTCTATATAGCGAATTTTCAGAGGAATTTTTTAATAATAAAAAACTTCTAAGAAATGGTCAGCCAGACTAAACACAACGTGAATAGCACAATTTAGTTCGTGTACTTCAGTAGTTCGTTGCATTTTAAATCGATGGGTAGTTTAACTACTGCGAAAATGTCGAAAAGAAAATGTTTGAATATAAACGACAAACTTAAAGTGTTAGAAAGCATCGATAAAGGTTGTAAGAAAAAAGACGTTGCGGAAAAATTCGGTAAACCTCCCAGTAGTTTATCGACAATAATTAAAAATCGAGATTCAATTTTAAAATCTAGTGATAATACAGGACGTGAGAAAACAGGTTAAAATGTGTGTTTTTGAAGACGTTGATCAGGCAGTTTTAAAATAGATACATGCCGTTCGTAACAAGAATGTTCCACTATCAGGTTCTCTAGTTAAGCAACAAGCTTTGAAGTTCGCTCAATCCCTTGGACATCTAAACTTTCAAGCAAGCAACGGTTGGCTCGATAAATTTAAAAAAGGGCACGGTATTGTTGAAAAAGTTGTTAGTGGAGAAAGCGCGGATGTTAGTTAATGAAGCAAATTGCAATGATTGGAGGAATAAATTGAAACGAATACTAAAACAGTACGAAGCTAGAAACATTTTTAATGCCGACGAAACCGGTCCTTTTTGTATACCAAATAGAACCCTCACCTTTAAAAATGATAAATGTTTCGGTGGAAAAGAAAGCAAAGAGAGAATTACTGTAATGATTGGAGCAAATATATCAGGAAGCAAGAAACTGAAACTCTTGCTTATTGGAAAAACCAAAAATCCAAAGTGTTTCACCGGTACAATGTCGTTAGAAGTAGATTATCATTTCAATAAGAAAGCCTGAATGGCAAGCGAGATTTTTGATAACTGGCTACTAAAATTAGATCAGCAGATGAGTATGCAACACAGAAAGATAGCTTTATTTGTTGACAACTGTCCTGCGCACCCTTCTATAATTTCAAACAGATTAAAAAGCATAGAGCTCATCTATTTTCCCCCAAACATGACGTCTAAACTTCAGCCAATGGACCAGGGAATAATAAAGAATGTTAAATTTCATTATCGCAAAGGATTCTAGTAAAAATGATAAATGCAATTGAAAAAGACAACACCACAGTTATTAAGCAGATAATTAACCTGCGAGAATGCATTTCTGAAGTGTTAAAAGTGTGGACCCATGAAGTTAGTGAATCTACTATTCAGCATTGCTTCTCAAAAGCAGGCTTCTCTGAAGTTGCAGTAAATTGGGATCCAGAAGATGAATTGTCGCTTTCCGAAGAAATTATTGGAGAGCACAAGAAATGTCTCATAATATTGATAGCAATATTACAGTAAAAGATTACCTTGGCGTTGATAAAGATATTGTTACAACTGAATATCCAAGTGATGATGACATCCTGAAGATTGTAGCAAGTAACCAGAGAAGTGAAATAGCATCAAACGATGATGACGAAGAAGACGAATCGAATGAACCTGTACGAAAACCTAGAAACGAAGACAGCTTTTCAAACAATTCGTCATGGACTACAATATTTAGAAAATGTTCCTGAAAATATTTTTAATGCCTTGAACAAATGCGAGATCTATTATGATATAAATTTTTTAACCGTTCTGGTCAAAGTAAAATTACCGACTTTTTTACTAATTAATGTACGTATGTAGTTATAGGATGTAAATACCATTATATGTATTTGGATTATATTATGTTGAAAAAATTAAATAAGTACTGCAATGCAAAAACTTTTTTTCATTTAACGAAATTTCCTTAAATTCTTTCAATGGAGACTGTGGTTAAATAAAAATTTAAAAAAAGGTATATAACCCCTTACCACAATTATTAGTCGTATCCTAAATACGTATTTCGACAACTAAGTTGTCATCATCAGTAGGTAAAAACTACTAATTAAAAGTCGCACATGGGGCACAGTTAAACAAGAGAAACGCTTCCGCACAACTATTATACACTGCAACCCTGTATGGACTAAATTTAACAAGTCAATCTAAAACTACGAGATAAACGCGTACCTACTTTAGGAAAGGTCTAAACATATGTTAAATTGTCGGACAAAGGAACGGCAGACATCCTCTCTAAGGGGGGCGGCACTTCGATTTTAAAAAACTACGATGACCCACTATTAAACTTAGATAAACCACCTTTTATTTTCAACAAACCAATAGTATATTTAAACGTATTTACTCGAGTACATGTATAGTAAAAATATCTATTTTGGGTAGGGGTGTAAAAATATTTCCAATTACAAATGGTTAAAAAATGCTAAAATCGGAAAGTGTGGTCGTATATTGTAAAAACTGTACTCTATTGAAAATTCTAAGAAGGACAAAATTTGAAGGAACCGTTACATATGAAAAAACAAGACATCTGACTGTGTTGACTTATATTAAATGACAATCAAGTAACGTGAGAAGGTTCTATGAATTATTAGATATTGTTGGTATACAATTTAAAAGTCAATCATAAATAGGTGACATGTTATTGTTAAGGAGGTAATTTTTGTGTTCCTTCATATGTATGGCTTCTCACATGTCTAAAATTTCTGCTGTTACCCACCCACCCTTTTATGTTAATAAAAATGTGAATAAACAGCTGAACGGTATAGGTGATTTATCGCTATTCAAGGAGGTATGTTTATTTTTATTTTTCGCTATAAATATACTTTCATAAGCATCTAGTTCGTGGGGTTTATTAATTCCTTTGATCAACTTCAAACCTGTAATCGACACATTGTGCAGTGTGCTCAAAGCGTGATTTGCGACATTTGATTTATCCGGTCTATTGTATTTGATATGTGATATGTGTTCTTTAAAACGGGTTAATATAGGTCGTTTAGTTTGGCCTATATATTTCAAATTACAATCCGCGCAACTAATTTCATATATCCCTGATTTCGAATTGGAATTAATTCTATCTTTAGTATTCCCTAGCAGACTTTTGATGGTGTTTTCGGACCGAAAGGCTACCTGGAGACCTCTTTCTTTCACAACTTTATTAATGTTTTTCGTGACGGGGTGGTATGGTAGACATATGTACTTTTTCTCTTGGTTACTTTGGGATATCAAACTCGTGGATTCGCGGATTGTATTTTTTATTTTTGTTTTTCTAATTAATTTATTGATTATTTCTATGTCAAAGCCATTGTATGTCGCAATATCTTTAATGAAATCTAGTTCTGTTTCATATCTCTCTTTTGTTAACGGAAAATTTAGTAACCGATTGACTAAGAAGTTAAAGGAAGCTGTCTTATGTTGATAACTATGATTAGAATCCGCGGTGATGAATCTGTTGACATTGGTTTCTTTCCGGAAAATATCGATTTCTATTTTATGTTTATTTCTAATCAGTAAAGTATCTAAAAATGGTATCTTGCCATATTGTTCCTTTTCCACTGTAAATTTAATAGTCGGAAATTTCAAATTTAATTGATTAACAAACATGTCTAATTCGCTTATCCGTGTGTCAAAAATCGCGAGAATGTCATCTACATACCTAATCCAGACACACGGATAAGCGAATTAGACATGTTTGTTAATCAATTAAATTTGAAATTTCCGACTATTAAATTTACAGTGGAAAAGGAACAATATGGCAAGATACCATTTTTAGATACTTTACTGATTAGAAATAAACATAAAATAGAAATCGATATTTTCCGGAAAGAAACCAATGTCAACAGATTCATCACCGCGGATTCTAATCATAGTTATCAACATAAGACAGCTTCCTTTAACTTCTTAGTCAATCGGTTACTAAATTTTCCGTTAACAAAAGAGAGATATGAAACAGAACTAGATTTCATTAAAGATATTGCGACATACAATGGCTTTGACATAGAAATAATCAATAAATTAATTAGAAAAACAAAAATAAAAAATACAATCCGCGAATCCACGAGTTTGATATCCCAAAGTAACCAAGAGAAAAAGTACATATGTCTACCATACCACCCCGTCACGAAAAACATTAATAAAGTTGTGAAAGAAAGAGGTCTCCAGGTAGCCTTTCGGTCCGAAAACACCATCAAAAGTCTGCTAGGGAATACTAAAGATAGAATTAATTCCAATTCGAAATCAGGGATATATGAAATTAGTTGCGCGGATTGTAATTTGAAATATATAGGCCAAACTAAACGACCTATATTAACCCGTTTTAAAGAACACATATCACATATCAAATACAATAGACCGGATAAATCAAATGTCGCAAATCACGCTTTGAGCACACTGCACAATGTGTCGATTACAGGTTTGAAGTTGATCAAAGGAATTAATAAACCCCACGAACTAGATGCTTATGAAAGTATATTTATAGCGAAAAATAAAAATAAACATACCTCCTTGAATAGCGATAAATCACCTATACCGTTCAGCTGTTTATTCACATTTTTATTAACATAAAAGGGTGGGTGGGTAACAGCAGAAATTTTAGACATGTGAGAAGCCATACATATGAAGGAACACAAAAATTACCTCCTTAACAATAACATGTCACCTATTTATGATTGACTTTTAAATTGTATACCAACAATATCTAATAATTCATAGAACCTTCTCACGTTACTTGATTGTCATTTAATATAAGTCAACACAGTCAGATGTCTTGTTTTTTCATATGTAACGGTTCCTTCAAATTTTGTCCTTCTTAGAATTTTCAATAGAGTACAGTTTTTACAATATACGACCACACTTTCCGATTTTAGCATTTTTTAACCATTTGTAATTGGAAATATTTTTACACCCCTACCCAAAATAGATATTTTTACTATACATGTACTCGAGTAAATACGTTTAAATATACTATTGGTTTGTTGAAAATAAAAGGTGGTTTATCTAAGTTTAATAGTGGGTCATCGTAGTTTTTTAAAATCGAAGTGCCGCCCCCCTTAGAGAGGATGTCTGCCGTTCCTTTGTCCGACAATTTAACATATGTTTAGACCTTTCCTAAAGTAGGTACGCGTTTATCTCGTAGTTTTAGATTGACTTGTTAAATTTAGTCTATACAGGGTTGCAGTGTATAATAGTTGTGCGGAAGCGTTTCTCTTGTTTAACTGTGCCCCATGTGCGACTTTTAATTAGTAGTTTTTACCTACTGATGATGACAACTTAGTTGTCGAAATACGTATTTAGGATACGACTAATAATTGTGGTAAGGGGTTATATACCTTTTTTGAAATTTCCTTAGAACAAACTTTTTCACAGGATTTAGCGACTTCGCTAAATAGAAGTTTGACTGTATCAATTCTGGATAGCCTTCCAAAAAGGTCGGTGGTGGTTACCGGAAAGGCTTATGTAAAAAAACAAAATGCAAAATAGTGTTTTTAATTTTGACATTCGAAATCATTTTAGAATTTCAAGTTTATTCAGCAAGATATCTCATGCATTTTTTAATTGTTTTATTTATTATTTTAAAGAAGAGCTTTATATCTATTCCAAACTTCCATTGCTTGCAGTATCACAGAGAAATATTTTTAAAAAGTAAGATTTTAAACTTGTAAAAGAGCTTAACTTCATTGAAAATTTGTATACCTAATGGTGGTGTTGTAGGTTCGGGATCCCATGTGAAGTTCTGGTTACACATGCTTCCTTCACAGCAGCAAAATAATAATTGATTCATTGGCGTCTGCGCTTTGGCGACACATTCGGATTTGTTATAACAATCTTCATTATTTAGAAAGCAACCCTGCAAATTCGTTTTTATTAGATTGAAGAAATGAAAATATGACATAATCTACAGCTTATCCAAATTGATAAAAAAATATTTTCACTCATTTTGATTCAATATTCTCAAAATATTTTAGTTTGAATCAATGTATAAAAATACGAAATATGACTTCTTTAAAATTAAAAAATTATTGTTTTCTACAATTACTAAACTAACTTTCTGTTAATTTACAACACTATTTCAATTTCTGCTAATCTAGCAGGTACAGGTTGGCAGATTCAGAACGCCGGTTGCGCAGTAGAATCAAAGCCTTTGGTGAGGACATAATGTAATCTTCTTACAAACTTGATGGCATGGAGGGTAGAGCCGCAAACTGTGCGCAGTAGAAAAATGTGTATCCAATTTATCCATTATATTTCTTTTGTAAATTTCGTTATTACGAAATTCTTATTTCTATTCTACCGTCAATGTTATTTGTATGTATTTAACAGTTAAACAAAACTTGCACCGCAGACTGTACTTGTGTAGGCTGCCACCTCAATATACTACAGTGCGATCAAAATATGCTGATTGTGTTGGTACACCTGAAAAATTAGTATTAATGTGAAAGAATTTCATAGTTATTTTCAATATATCAGTGGCGTCGCGCGCGTCACTCGGTACGCCAATGATAAATATAAAACGGCAGATAATATCTAGCAGTACACAGTGTTGTAAATTTAACAAGCTAGCAAGCTAACAACCTCATCAGCCTTTTCTGATCGCAATGTATCTTCATCTGCATTAGTCTTTAGGCTCTCACTTCACGATCTGAGCTTTTGACTGGCAATGCTAAATCTGTTGAGCTGTCAGTTTGACAATCATCACATTTTAAGAATCCATCGTCAGTTTATTTAAAAGGCGGTCGCAATATAAATAATTGCTTATAATATATTTTATGCAGGTACTATCAATTATTAATTTGATGATAATTTCCAGATATTTTACTGAAAAATTTCTTACAAAAAATTAGAAGCAATCGAATTGTGAAATAATTACTCTTAATTATGAGATATATAACAAAATACCCATGCGGTTCGTCCGTTAAAGAGTGAAGACACGGTAATACAGTTTCTATAGATACAGTTGTTACTGTCTGATGGAAACACTTTGCTAGTTCTGCAGTTGTTATGTAGAAGAATATTCTTCTACGCTCTGTCTTAAAAATTTCTGTGAGATAGCGAAGGTGTTTTTGTGAATGGGTCTCTTCTCCAGCAGGGGCGTACCGAAGATCCTGTAGAAAGGTGAAATACGTATTTATGTCTCTGGAGAAGATACATTCACAAATATAAGAACTTATTCTTCACACTCGATTTTTAATAATATTTTATATTATTAAAAATACTTTTATAATATTGGTATTTCTTTAAACTTTCAGATATTTCACAATATTGATTTGGTGTAAAATACTTACTTAATAATTCATATACAACTCGTTCATAGTCTGCATCAAAACAATAATCTAAGTAAAAGCTTTCCCAATAAGGACGATATGTTTTTAAAATTAAATAAAATACAAAATATTTGAGATAAAAGCAAAACTCTTTTTATTTATTTTATAGTGCAACTTATGACAATTATGTTTTGTATAACATATCATTCAAACGTCCACCTTCGTTTGCAGGATCGAATTCGATGAACTCAATTTTCAGCGACTTTTTGCTATGAATCACGTGTAATTTCATTAATGTAGCGTTCGATGTTTAATTTCAAAGCGTATCTAGTTCGAGGTTTGTTGGCATAGACCAACGATTTCAAATATCTACACAAAAAGAAATGCAAAGGTGTTAAATCACAACTTCTCGGAGGCCAATTAACAGTTCCGTTTTTGTAAATTACAGACTCTCCAAACTTTTCTCCCGCCACTTGTCGCATTTGTTGCACCATTTTGTTGGAAAAACATGTCTTGCAAATCAATTTCATCCAATTTTCGCCACAAAACCTCTGTTAACATTGATCGATAACGCTCACCATTCACTGTTACTGCATCTCCATTTTCATAATAAAAAAAAATAAGGTCCGATGATGCCATCATGCCATAAACCACACCAAACAGTTCTGGATGCAAAAATTTCTCATGAATCTGTCGTGGATTATTCTCACACCAAAAACGATCATTTTGTTTGTTAACAAGCCCGTTATCAAGAAATGAGGTTCAGCTGAAAAAATAATTTTAAAAAAAGGATCAACTGAGCTCAATCAACAAACACACGACCTTATAATGGTGGCTTCAGTTGTCATTCTTGAAAGGCCAAGTTCTTGAGAACGTCGATTAATCGACCAATTTGCATCTTCTGTAACACTGGCACTTACAGCGTCAATTTTCTCTTGGTTTCTTGCATTTCGTTGTCTTATTGGTGTTCTGGTATCGTGTAAAATGAAGTTTGTTTTGAATTTTTCAACGATTCGACTAATATTAAGAACAGAAGGACAATTATGTGGACCATAATCTTCACAAGGATCACGTTGAGTTTGAATAAAAGGACGATTATTTTTATGAAACGTTGTTGAAACCTGTATTTTGCCAGGACGAATTGTCAAACAATACTAAACACAAATAACAGCTAGTAACATTTACAACATTTTAAATATGGCTGCCATAGCTAACATATCGTCCCTGTTGGGAAACCCATTATGCTTGACTAATTTATGCATTAAATTTATCTGCCCTTCGAAAACATCTAATCTATTCTTCCTTTACAGCCATTCTTGCCTTTGACAAAATGGTGAAATACGATAGTTTTTATTACTTAACTTAGTTATGATTAAGTTGTTTCTATATACAGGGTCCTTGAAAAAAGAGACATTGTATGAAAAATGGAAAGATGTAATTATATAGATAAATTCAAAATATTTTGTGTCAACGTCTATTTATCTATGTAATAGGTGTCGATGTTAAAAAAACTATAACATTGTTGTATGCTAAAATTAATAATCCTAATATATTTACGTACAAAATCAGCTGTTTATACATTCAAGTGAATTAATAAAAATTAAGATGCGTATCTGCGTATTTTCCTCTTTTTTATTGTAGATTCTTATCCCATTATTTCTCTATTCCAGTCTGCTCTACGTTTTTCCTTAAAAATTTCTTATTTTTTGCAAACATCTTTCCATTGTGTTTCTTCTGTTAAGTCCACAATTCCCTTGCATATAGAAAAGTTGTATTTTGATGTAATTTTATTTCGTTATTTGTAAGTTGTATGTTTCAATAGGAAATATATTAAAGAAACCACTGACTATAATTTAAAATCTAAATACTTAGATTATAACTGTTTGTCATAAATTTTTTTAATTTAAATACAAATTTCTGAGAAAATATTTTAATTTACCAATTTTGTACTTCATGTGAACTTTTAATCCTAAAAAATGATCGAAAGTCAACAGAACTCAAAACAATTGAACATTTAAAATGAAAATTAGTTTAAACAACTACAAATTCTATTAATTTATGAAAAATTTTATAAAACTAATCTCACCTTCATATTAATTGATATAGATCCATTGGTCTCCAATTTCCATAACACAAAACAGTGACTTCTTTTACCTTCTGAACGAGGTGGGCACTCGTATATTGTTGGTTCTGCACATTTACTTTCATTACAAGATTCACAAGTTCTTGTTACCTTATTCACTAACACGCTGCTGGCCACAGACGCTTTAATAATTAAGGAATCTATATGAAGAATAATAAAGTGCATTAAGATAATTATAAATTAACAACTGTCTAGTTACCTTTCAATAAAATGATAAACAAAAAACACACTGATTTGAAAAACATGCACATCGCGAAAAATATCAATCAACAACACTTGGAATTGACGTTTTTTATATTTTTCTGCGTTTTATTAAACATCCAAACACTACTTGCCCCAGGTCAAGAACGGGAACAAGTAAACAGAACGTGAATTTCATCTGAAATCAGAATAGCCAACATAAATCTAATAATTAGACCACATTCTTCTGCTATATATATATATTTTTTTTTATATCTAAAATTATTTCTTGCAAATAAGATATACCTACCAATTCGACAATACTTTATACATCCTAGAATTTGATTTAATACAAACGTTCTACGTTGTTCAGGAAATGCCTTATTATTGCTTATGTGTGGAACAAAATTTCTACTTGTACCAATTACATATTAAATCAGGTTATTATTAGTACTAATTCACATTGTATATAAATAATTAATGCTGTAGATGTCATATGTTTTGACTTTTTAAATAATGAAATTGTTACTTTATCCGTTTTTATTTGCTTATTTCTAGAATTTCTCCTCTAATTTCATGAGACTTAACATTTAAAGCAACATCTTAGTGGTATCTTGTATTAAAATCTAATTACACGCAACACGCACGCGCGCGCGCACATACACACAAAACACATACAGCATGATCACAAATCCCTGATTAAGTTGGTGTGCCTAGAATAGAGTAGACCAATTTCCGTGCGCGCCATGTGCGCCGATGTGAGGATGATTGTATTGCATCAGAACTAATAAAAAGCATTCAGTATGTGTTTGGTACTTGCTTAGACTGCATGTAAGTGTAAGCATACGTAATAAAATGTCGTCGATACATAAATCGAGAAAACGACCGTTGTCAGGCGAAGTGAATAAGTTTATTATGGATTTCTCGGACTTAATATACGACAGCTCAAAAATTAAATGTTTAGCGTGCAATACATATCTAATGTGTTGGTCAAAAACACATTGTAAAGAACACGTAAGCAGTTCGAAGCACAATAATAACAAAATTAATCGACAACAGTTTATACATGAAGTATGTGTAACTATGATTGTGTGTACACTGCCGTTTACGATTCACTTATTTCATTTTGGAATAAATACGCGAATCAAACATTACCGAGCACGACAACGTTACGAAGGAATTTACCATCGGTGCGTAAACAGGTTGAAAATAAAATCAAAGCCGAACTGAAAAATAAAAAACTGTGGTTATGTGTGGACGAAACAACTGACAGCAAAAAACAATCTGTAGTTAATGTGATGGCGCGTAATATGGAACCACATCAACCAACGTCTTCAATTTTATTAGCATCCAGACGACTAGAACAATGTAATGCCGAAAAAATTTCAGAGGTGCTATTAGATACTTTGGAAAAATTTAAACTTTCGAAAGACCAAGTATTAATGTTTATGACCGATAGTGCCGCAACAATGTGTTCTGTAGTCCGGTCTCTTAGAAAATATTGTCCTAACTTGTTACATATTACTTGTAAACTCCATGCTCTACACCTTGTGGCAGAACAGGTTCGTAGATATTATCCAGAGGATGCTTTAATATCGAGTACAAAGGCAGTATTCCTGAAATCTCCAAAACGTATTCGGAAATTTCACGAATTGTGTCCCCATACCCCTGAGCCACCACAGCCGATTCTGACACGTTGGGGTACATGGTTACGGGCGGGGTTTTACTATCATGAACACTTTGAAAAAATTAAGTACGTGGTTTTATCATTCGATCCGAAAGAAAGTGCAGCTATCAATACAAGCCAGAAAAAATTTCAAGATGCCCAGATTAAAATGGATTTACAAAGTATTCGTGAGAATTACTTGGGACTAGAAGAAGCAATAACGAAATTAGAAAATTCGTCGCTGTCGTTAGAGAAATCACTGCAAATCGTTAAAGATGTTCACACACAACTGTGTGCTGTAGAAGACGCAAAAAGTAAAAGTGTTCTAATTAAATTTGAAAGTGTTTTAGACAGAAATGCAGATTTTGACACCTTAACACGTATTTGTGAGGGCACGTCTACAGATGCGTTAAGTTGCTTAAAAAAGTATTTTGATTATGCGAATATAACATCACTAGATTAGAACGCTCGTTTTTCGAATATAAACATATTTTTTCCTCACGGCGGACATGTTTTTCAGAAATAACCTTAGAAACGCACCTGATGTTGAAAATATACAATCGAGTTTCTCCAGTTTGTCAATCCTTGGAAAACGCTTAAAACGGTAAGTGTTTTTTTAAATCCTCTGTCGTGGACACAATCACTGATTTCATACATTTTCCATTTTATTTATTGGTACATACAACGCTGCTATAATATGTACTATTCTTATTTTTGGTGTGTTTATGCATATTACTTTAATAGCAGAAAGCCAAATATATATTTAATTATTTCTGATAGAATAAATGTCTCTACTTCTATACTTATATCGGTAACAAGCTCATGTTGCGTCCCTATTCTATCCCATATAATCTAATATATTACGAATTACACTCCTATACCGGCGCGCACGGAAATTGGTCTGATCTAGCCTAGAATATTGGTATTGAAGCAGGACAACTTAACCAAACTTAACATTTTTTTTTGATAATTCATTGGCGTGGCATTGAAATGGAAAATTACATTAATTACGTACATATTATGTATTTTATTCTATTTATTGATGTTAGTACATGATTTTCTAAGTATGTAAAAGCAGCACTAACTATTAATAATCTAAATAAAACGAAGATGTTTTAGAAAATGTGTTTATTATAAACAAACGTTTAAAAAGATACATTTTCATAAAATGCCCATAATAATTTAATAAGTTTAATATACTGTGATGTGAGTCATCACAACTACGTTAGACGATAATTTGGCGGTGACGTCACCCGGCGTACTCGTCAATACGTTCGAGGGCCTGGAAAACACCACAGTCCAAAATATTCGCGAATGAACTACAGGCCTATTTAAGCACTCGAGAACGAGGGATTAGGCTTCAACCAGAGACCGTCGCGTTAGGACATAAATGTGAAATAGAACATCGATATGTAAATGTGAAAATTAATTGGTGTGGAATTAATAAATAACGGACTAAATAATGGACAATTGAGTGTTAATATTCGTTTAAAATAAATATACAGCGCGGAAAGACGTTTATTTTAAATATCGTGACGGCGAATAAAGTGAAACTCTCTGATTTAAAAGTGACTGACCTAAAGGAGAGGAACGAGGAAACAACTAGTAAAAAGGCAATCCTCCAGCAGCGACTTGTGTTAACCAAGGAAGGCGAGGATCCAGAGAATGATTTATTCCAGGATCTAAACGGGAACGCTAACGTGGATTCGCTGTTAACTCAAATGGAACGGAAGAATCGGGACAGTGTGAAGACTTTGGAACAGGGGCTAATAGAGAATGCACAAACTCAAATGATACAAATGAAGGAGAAGAATCTGGACAGTGTCGAAGCTTTAGAACAACGAATGAAACAAATGGAGTAGACTTCAGAGAAAAATTGGAAACCTACTTTGGTTTCATCCAATGACTATCTGTGACGTATTTACTAAATGAGCGTATACAGGTAGCGCTCGCTCAACGTACATACATAATGTGCGCACAAATTATGCGTTAAGTAGATGGTAAATTTCCGTTTAATACAGATGTTTACGATTCTATGGTTACGTACGCTACTTTCTTCATAGACACGTATAGCAAACGCCAATTAAGTTGGCGCGAGGAGGGGTAAGTTCGCGCAGGATTAGAAGTAGTGGGGAGATTTGTATTTGGTTTTACATCAAATGTCAGATAATTCTAACCTCTGAGCGTGTATCACTTTATGATCCCCTAGCAAAGACATTATGTTCCGTCAAACGTCACTGACAAATGTATTCTGACAATTACTTGAGTAGTGGGGGTGTACGTTTTTAAAAACCGCTTCTGCGCACCCCCTACTCGCGCCAACTTAATTGGCGTTTGCTTATACGTATGTAGTGGGTCATTCGAACGTACACTTTGTCGACCTGAAACTATACAATAAATGCTTGATTTATTATACGAATTGTTCATATTTTTTTTCTGTTGCATACTAGTCTCATTTGTTTAAGTATATTGATACCCAGTAGTCGCTGAAAGTAGGTAAATACATAATGTAGTTTTACTAGAAGTCATATAGGTATAATTTGGGCGAAAATAAAAGAAATCGAAAAAAAGAAAGACCTATCAATTTTGAGAAAAAATTTTAACTGATTGAAAAAAAAACGGAAAGAGGAGAAAAGGTGTCAGAAATAGGACGAAGTTTAGGTCCGAGTCGCTCGACAGTAAACACCATAGTAAAAAAGAAAGTAAACGTAAAGACACATGTCAAACGTTGCGTAAATATACAATAGAATTTTGCAACTAGAGCACGTTCAAAAACGATGGAGAAAATGGAATGACTTTTAAAGCTTTGGTTAGATGATCAAAACCAATGTAATGTTCCATTAATCCTTTCTATTGTCCAAGAAAAGTTCAAACAAATTCACAGAGAGCTGACATGTAATATAGGTGAAAGTTCAAACGCTGAAACTTTCAACGCAAGTTGGGGATGGTTTCGATGAGTTAAAATTCAAGCTAAATTACAAAACATCAAAGTAACCGCCGAACCAGCTATACGCCGTTCACGATTCGAAGACAGGCACGTCATCAACAGTATTTTCGGAATCACCATCACAAAAACAATAAACGAAGTAACATAACGAAGTACGAAGTATAATAACGAGCCATCGAAAAAATTCATAATTGGAGTAGACTGTGAAATTGGGTTGGTACTTTAGCCACTTCCACATAATGCAGTGTTGTTCCGTCTACCGATTTTTCGGTAGATCTACCGATTTTTCTACACTTCTACCGATCTACCGATGAAGCCATCATATCTACCGATTTTTAAACGTATGGGAAAAAAAAAATAAAATTGTGCTAAAACTGTTTATATTCATGTAAATAATACGTGTTAAGTAAATATTTATAGGGGTATTTTTTTAATGTATAATAAAGAATAAAAATACAATATAATAAATTACTACTATAATGGCATTCATCTTTAATCTATGACTATAATAAATAGAAAATTAAAACAGGCAAGCAATTTTATGAGTAGGGACAGTAATAAAAGCTACTATGGATTCTAGTCGATATAATGCTTGAATTCAAAGGCAACAGTTATGTATGTCGGTAGGTATTTATTTGCACGCTTCTCAAGCGCTCTTTATTCTAAATAAAGGGACTATTCCGGTTAAAAATGATCTTAAAGAAACATTGTTTTTCAAATAAAAATACTTATTCCCCCGAAAATAATTATTTCAAAATACTACAACAATGAAATAATCCTTTTCATTCGAACAAATTAATGAATGAAATAAATACAACATATCATTCAATAATTAATAAAAGCGATATCTATTTGGTTATTTGCTTATTTCTATGAGTTTAAAACAGTGGGGCATCTTGAGTGAAGGGTTTGTTTCTGTTTTTGCATTTAAAATTTGAAATCAGTATCCTATATCGGTTCTAGAAGAACACATACATAGGTGTCACTTGATTTTTTTTTAAATTAATATACCTAGTGTTAAAATATGGGTAGTGACAGTGACTGTGAACAAGCTGGCCCAAGTAATATAGCAAAAAAAATAAAATATTCCCAAAATTATAAGGAAGATTGGGAAAAGCTGGAAGACTTTGAGAGATGGCTTTCTAGAAGTAAAAAGGGAAAACATTTTGCAAGATATAAGATCTGCAGTAAAGACATTAATATTTCTAGCGGAAAAGATTCTCTAATGAAACACAGTCTTTCGATAATTCATAAACATACAGCAAGGATGATACGCAAACAGCCGCGTTTAACCGAATTTTCAGCAGGTATGGCAGAATCGGCGCAAATAAAGAATAATATTGCCGAAGGTATGATTATTCAATTATTTCATGTTTACAATAATTTTAATTATCTTAGTTTCAGCCAAGATCCGCTTGTCTGCATTTATTGCAGAACATAATTTGCAATTTTTTGTAATGGATCATTTGCCAAAATTAATAGCTAACATTTGTCCCGATTCAAAGATTGCTCAAGGCATATCGTGCGCCAGAAGGAAAACCACAGCTATTGTTCGAAATGTCATAGGTGCTGAATGTTTCGAAAATATATGTGAGGATATTAAATATATTAAATTTTCCCTTATTATAGACGAGTCTACAGATCGCTCAACGATTAAACATCTTTGTCTCGTCGTCAGGTATGCAAAAGACAATTTAATCAGAGACTGTTTTTTTGCTCTTGTGAAATTAGATAGTGCGAATGCGGAAACTTTATATAATCATGTTATAAATACATTTGTCTCAAATTCTGTTCCTTATAAAGATAATATGATTGGCTTTGCTTCTGATAGAGCAAATGTAATGATGGGAAGACATCATTCCGTTACAACATTACTAAAAAAAGATATACCGAATTTATTTGTCATGAAGTGCATCTGCCACTCATTTCACTTAGTTGCTTCATACGCATGCGAAAAATTGCCAAATTTCCTTGAAAACTTAACAAGAAATATTTTTAATTACTTCAACTCTAGTCCAAAAAGAATCAGCGAATTCCAAGAGTATCGATTATTTTGCAATGTTAAAATCCCCAAAATTTTACACCCGTCCCAAACCAGATGGTTATCAGTTGATTCAGCTATTAAACGAATTCTAGAACAATACAATCCGCTCAGATTATATTTTACAACTGCTGTTGCAGATGGCGATGTCTCAACAGCTGAAAACATACTCGATCATTTAAATAATCCGCTAACCAAAGTCTTTCTATTATTTCTAGATTATGTTTTGCCACTCTTTAATAGTCTAAATCTTGAAATGCAATCAGAATCGCCAAAACTTTACACTTTATATAATAGTGTATCCAATATTTTTCGAACAATTTGTGACTGTTTCCTAAAACGTAACTATTTATTATCTACAGCATTAGAAAACATTGAATTTAAAAATGCACATAATTATCAAGCATTAGAAGATCTGTATTTAGGAACAAATGTTAGAATTTATCTAGAAGGTAAATTGAGTTCAGAACAAATGAAATATTTGCGACTACGTTGTTTGGATTTTTACGTTGAAAGTTGTTCACAAATCACGACTAGATTTCCACTAAAAAACAACCCACTTAAAAAATTTAATTTCATTGACCCCGAGATAGTAAAAAGCGGAACTAAAAGTTCAATAGCAGATATAGCTTTACTTTTTCCGAATTTAATACCACAAAACGAACTTGAAAATTTAGATAGCGAATGGAGGCAATTACGAAATTACACAGAACGCCAAAATTTCAGCACAGATATGTTGGAATTCTGGGCTAGTGTCAGGGCAATAAAACGTGGTGATGAATTGAATGTCTTTCCATTATTATGTAATTTTATTCAAAATTTGTTGTGTTTACCACATTCTTCCGCAAATGTGGAACGAATTTTTTCCTCAATCAATTTAATGAAAACTAAACAACGTTCTAAATTAAGCACGGAAACAGTCACAGGACTTCTTCATAGTAAGACATATATAAATAAAAATAGCTGTTTCGATTTTAAAATAGACAAAAAATTGATATTGAAAATAAATGAAGAAACATTAAAAAATATACCTGATGATGAGTAGAGTTTATTAACTATTATTATTATTAACGTCATTAGTTTTATGAAACATCATTTAAAGACGGCAGACTATGTGCCCACACTGTAAAATTTAATATAATATAATAAATTTAATATATACCTATATGTTTATATACTGAAAAGGATTGTTCGACGTTGAGAAATGTTATATTTGCATAGTTAAAGCGCTCTTTGTATCTGTACAATGGATCTTCAGTATTGGTAAAAAGGATGTTATATTTGCATAGTTAAAGCGCTCTTTGTATCTGTACAATGGATCTTCAGTATTGGTAAAAAGTTGCCCTAATTTTGTAAAATCTACATTTTTATCTAATACACCTTATGTGTATTATTTATTAAATTTAACAGTGTGGGCACATAGTCTGCCGTCTGTCATATATTATTATATACATGATTCATTTGATTTGATTGTTTGATTTTAAATTAAGGATAAAAAAATCTACCGAATTTTCACGAACTATTCTACCGATTATCTCAACAGGTCACGGAACAACACTGGACAATCTGGACTGGACATAATGACATTTATTATTTGACATTGAAACTATAAGTTTATGTCAAATTTTTCAAAACTCTTATTAAGAAAATTGTTTGTGTTTAGATGTAAATGGACAACATTTTCAACAACTTGTGTAGCTATATGTAAATTTTGATTATGATTTCGATATTAAATAAATTATTTGTTTTCTTTTTTGTTGTAGTATCATTTCAATGCCATAACCTTCTTTTACAATGAAACTGTCAAACATCAAGTAATGTGTCATTATGTGGAAGTGGCTAAAGTACCAACCCAATTTCACAGTCTACTCCAATTATTAATTTTTTCGATGGCTCGCTCGTTATTTATATATCAACATCATTGCGAATGCATATTTATGTTGGTGTGAATGTCCAGTGTTGGTACATATGGTTCAGTCATATTTTACGCTCTTGGTTTGAAATACCGAAAGCGTTTTGCAGCCAAAGTAGGCGACTTGTTGCATCCGCGATGGCAAACTGTGAAGCAGAACGCGATAATGATGGACCATTGCTGCCTTTATCAGCCGTGACAAAAATAAAATCGTATTTGTATTTTGCTATAATTTCATATTACATATTGCACTTTTTTTGTAGCGTGCAGCAAAAGTTTTAGGAGTAACCGTAACATCTGTCAAGAGCATTTCCTCGGAAATACAAAAAGGACAGGTAATTTTCTGCCTCAAACGGAAACATGACAAAAAGAAACCCTTAGTGGAGATTGATTACTTCGCTATGTGCTGTAAGGAATGCTGTCTACGAGATGTACAGAAATAGCAAGATATTTGAAAAAATTGACTGTATTATAAATAATTGTGGTATAATTATAGAACAACACATTACCCTAACATTTTTAAATACTATACTTGTTGAAAGGGATATTTTTATTTGTAGTAAAACATCTTTATGCAAAGTGTTGTAGAACACTGGGTTCCATTATAAAAAGGATGATCCAAGAAGAGCGCTAGTGGAATTACCACATATTGCTCTAAAACGAGTATCTTTTCTCGTGAAGTATACCCGTTTCAAATAGTCCAAATGCTATGAATTTGTATTTACGGATGACACATGGGTTTTTAAAAATGGAATTGTGACATGTCTTGGTATCGTAGTATTGGCAGAACTAAAGTTGGAGAAAAAGGTATATGCTATTTAATCGATATTTCTATTGATAACACAAATTTACTTTAATAGATAACGATATCGCTACATTCTTCTAGAGTAATCTAGAGGTTCTCGGATGTTCGTTTGGCATAGGCTTTATCAGAAACATTTTGTCTACTAGTTTTATGTAACTTCACAAATAAAAAACTTCTAGATGCTTATAAGAATTAATGAACTGTCCTTATAAACGTAAAGAGAATAAATCTTTAAACACATACATTTAGGAAAATTTATTGAAAACATTATATATTATAACTTTAGCGAAAATGTACATAAGTATATTTTAATGTATTATATGCGTTTCAGGTCTTCTAACTTCTGGATCTGGGAAAAGTGTTCCCAATGATATAACAGCAAACAAGCCCGTTATTATCACAAGAGCCATTGTAGCTGTTATTGTAAAAAATTGAGGATACTGATATCTGAAAACAAACAATACTTGAAAAAATACTATTCTACATAATTTTTAAACAAAGTTTACCTAAAGTACCATGCAGAAGAGAGAAAAACACTAATTAAAATTATAAACAAATTTCCAAGGTCCCAATCACGTTGATTAGATCGACCATTTCTACTTCTACTGCTATTCATAGTGTTCCCATCTGAGTTCTCTTCGCTTCCTATTCTTCGCTGGTGAATTAAACAATGAACAACACAATTATTGAAAAATCCATAACTTTGCAAAGAATCATTATCTTGTTGTAACAGTTGACCATTAAATATTAACTTTACTAACTTATTCTCTGATATCTCAGTCTCAAAATGCCGCCTGCAAATTGTAAAGTTTTCTTAATTTATGTTCTTATAGTACAAAAAATCTCTTTCTTATTAACTACTCACATAAAAAGGACACATTAAACCATTACCGACTCTAACCAAAAACCCAGAATAATATTTCCATAAGAACAGAGGAATGGAAAAAATTAATTTTGCTGGGAAATAGAATTTAAATATTGATATGTGATTATTTAATATGGTGTACAATCTCAATTACTTTCAAAAAAGTTTGAAAGCAATTTTCTATATTCATGACCAAATTATCCATGTAGCTAGGGGCAGTGATATCCATTTCAATTAGATAAGGAATGATGCCTAGCTTATAGGTTTTTCACATTAACAGACAAGTCACGTGATAACTAGTTACATAACGGGGTTGACAAATTTACATTGCTTTGAGTCAGCTGTTGTTAGTAAATAATCTATGAGGTTAGGTGTGTTTTGTCATTTTAAAATATTAGCAACTCCTATTAATATCCGTTTTTTACGGTTTAAGCATAATTTTAATTGTGAAAACTGATCTTGTATATAATATCGTTATACGTCCTATACAATGAAAACGGAACTTATAAATAGAGACCGTACACATCGGGCTGAAATGGACGTCATTACAATGGACGATATAAATACATAGTCTACAACATCTGTAAGTACATCACGCAGTTGTTGAATAGCACTATTCATTCGGTTATCTGCACATCTATTTTTCGTATGCGGTTAACCGAATGAATAGTGGTATTCAATAATTGCGTGATGTGCTTACAGATGTTGTAGACTATTTATATCGTCCGTCGTAATGACATCATTTCAGCCAGATGTGCCCGGTCTCTACTTATAAATATGAACTTGTAAACAACTAATTCGTATATTTTACAGAATTCAAGCTGACAACCATGCCCAGTTCTGGTAACATAATATATTCACTGAATCGAGAAAATTACTAGGATTATTAGGATTGTAATGTAAATGTTACTTGGCCCAAAGTAACAGTTTATCACGTGACTCATCTGTTAACGTGAAAGACCTATACATACCATACTATTATTTTTTAACCACGCTCTTGTTCATGCTAGAAGACGTTTTTAGTATAATTATACCATCCGTCTCGTATTTCAATTACCCGTAAGCGTACACGAATTTTCAAGCGTATAATACGTTATTTGTTGACTGTGCCTTCCCTTGAGGCAACAAGAGTCATAGAAAAGCAACTCAACAGAAAATACTACATCGAACCAATCTCTATTAATAATAGTAGCAGCTATAATTTTAATTTTGCGTTGTTTTTAATTCATAACTACCGTTTTCTGCTTTTATAGGATGTACAGATTATGTTATTTTGTTTGTGATAAATATGTGTTGGTCAACCTGATTGACAAAAAAAAAAATTTCGCAGACTTACACGTAAAAATTGCAAAGTGTAAAGCCACAACTAGCGTGCAAGAAAAATTGCGCGGAATAAAAATAGCTGCAAGAAAAATTGTACGTAATGAAAATAGCAAACTGTAAAGCGGCCTTTAGATTTTTCTGATATATGTATATACAGTCGAAACAAAAAGTAGACAAGAGATCTCGTGCATTGTAAACCTGGGTTTATTTACTTGTCATTAGTGTCCAGTCATTATTCTATGGAATATCAAATAATTAACAAAACATCTTCTATCTGATTAATATGAATAAAAATATAATTAAAAAGCATCATGAAGATATATAGCTACGCATTTATATTATTTCTTTCCGCAATTTCACGTAACGTTCACGTTGAAACCTTTACTCAAATCTGCAATAACATTGACTTTAATATATTCATTTATGGAAGGCATCTTTAAAATAGTTTAATATCAACTGTAAAGTTGTCAATTTTGATAGATAACCTAATATTGACAAGTAACTTTGAAGTCGCTCTTACACTAATCATTTTGAGAAAGTCTATGACAGAAACCTGTATTTTTGTCTAACGGGTGTTCAGAAACATTCGAAGTCAAAGTAGTCCTTGAAAATATGAAGTCATGTCTGAGATAGATTGATACATTTACTTAATACAATTTTATAGGTTATCAAATTAGTATCTTCGATATTAGATTCTGACAATTTTTGACAGACAACAGTTGACATTTAATAATTATTACAAATCAGATACTTAAGTAAAGATATATGATTTTTTGTTCAGAGCCCACTTGACTTCGAATGTTTCTGAACACCCGTTACTTCTTTTTTGCTTTCGACTGTAGTTATTAATTGTAATCTTTTACCATATTATTATGCAATGTTCTTATCATATATTATGTAATAAAAATAATTAGTTTTTTGTATAAATTAATTTAGACCACTTTTTGTTGTTTTACTACTCTTTCCTTGATTTCCAATAAGCGAAATACATAAAAAATAAAGTGCATAAAAATGCATAATAAATGGTAAAAATGAACCATATATTTGACATATGATTTTGGAAGAACGTAACATATTTATGCCCATATTTAAAGCATTTCTTGTGCATACAAATTCGAACTTTAATGATATAGGTCTTTCACGATAACGAACGAGACACGTGATAAACAGTTACTTCGGACCAAGTAACATTTAAATTACAATAATACCTAATAATCCTAGTATTTCTCTCTATTCGGTAAATATATTATATTACCAGAACTAGACATGGTTGCCAGCTTAGATTCTGTCAAATGTCATTCGAATTAGTTGTTCAGAACGAGTTTATAAATTCCGATTTCGTTCTATTTATACATAAAGTATTATACAGGCTGATTAATTTTCGGCCCTCACCATGGGAATCTCGCTTATTATTGGAGATAGAGTATAGGTTTAAATTTGACAAAGTTGTTAAATCTTGTGTTTGTTATAAATCCGTAAAGAAAATAGACCTGTGACAAATGACCTTCGTTATTAAAAAAAAAAACGCGAAAACCCCATTTTCTTCTTTTACCTGTAGCACCGACATTTGGCCTTGTAGAGAAAAAATAAAAACACATCCTTGTGGCCATTTCTAAACCTCTATCCAGTGGTGTACTCTAAATTTTTATACGACGTTTCGTTTCTTTCTGGCCATCATCAACTATCTAATTTCTAATATGCTGACTAAAGTTTTTGACATTAGGTTTTATTTGAAAGAATAAATTATAAGATTAAATATGGTAGCCATGGAATTTCAATCTGTCAAACATTTCATTTATTGTTCATTACTAATACAAAAATGTCATACACTAACGAAGAGAAACGAGATATGATAAGTATTTTTTATTCTTCGAACCGAAATTCAACAGTAGCGAGTACAAGATATCTACAATTATATCCAGAACAACAACAGCCTCATCGTACCATTTTTCTAGATCTCGACAGAAATTTGGTCGAGAATGGATCGTTTACTAAGCCGCGTAATGGTCAAGACAACAGGAATTTAAATGAAAATCGACAAGATATTTTACAAATGGTAAATTAAAAGCGTGTTTTCAAATTTCATGTTAATCTTGTATTTTTATAGATAAATAATAATCCATCAATTTCTACACGCGAAGTAGCGTCAGAATTAAATTTGTGCCAGTCCAGAGTTTGGAGAACTTTACATAAAAGTAGGTTTAAACCATACAGGATCCATGTTAGTCACTCTTTACTGCCTGGAGATAATTTGAGAAGGCTAGAATATTGTAATTGGTTAATGGGAAGGATAGAAAATGACGAAAATTTTTTAAGCAAAATCATCTGTCAGATGAAACAAAATTTACAAATTCTGGAATGTTCAACAGAAATACGGAGCACTATAGTGCAGTACAAAATCCCCGACAAAACAGGGCTAGAAGACCACAACATCGTTTTGGAATAAACGTTTGGATGGGTATTTTCGCAAATCGTCTCTTAGGACCAGTTATGTATGAAGAACATTTAAATGGAGAAAGATATTTAAACATTTTACGTACATACGTATCTGACTATCTTGACGACAATATCCCATTAAATCAATTACATATTTATGGTGGCAACAATATGGCGCACCAGCACACAATGCAGCTGTTGTTAGAAATTTCTTAAATCAAGAGTTTGCAAACCGTTGGATTGGAAATAGGGGAGTTGTTGAATGGTCTGCGAGATCACCTGATTTAAGTCCGCTAGATTTTTTTTTATGGGGATATGTTAAAAATAATATTTATAAAGTAGATGCGCCACAAAACATTGAAGAATTACGAGACAGACTTCAGAATGCCTTCGATGCAGTTCCTAGAAGAACTATACAAAGGGCAGTACAAAATGCCAGGCGTGCCCAATTGTGCATT
This sequence comes from Melolontha melolontha, assembly GCA_935421215.2. Classification (NCBI taxonomy): domain Eukaryota; kingdom Metazoa; phylum Arthropoda; class Insecta; order Coleoptera; family Scarabaeidae; genus Melolontha; species Melolontha melolontha. The sequence goes on from OW285240.1 coordinate 98,066,833, forward strand.
ACCGAAGATGGCCAGATAATTGAACATTTACTGTAATTGTTTATTGTTTACTTTTCTATGTATTTTTATTAATGTTTTTGTTATCCTGTCTGTACTCGCTACTGTTGAATTTCGTTTCGAAGAATAAAAAATACTTATCATATCTCGTTTCTCTTCGTTAGTGTATGACATTTTTGTATTATTAATGAACAATAAATGAAATGTTTGACAGATTGAAATTCCAAAGGCTACCTTATTTAATCTTATAATTTATTCTTTCAAATAAAACCTAATGTCAAAAACTATAGTCAGCATGTGGTACATGGTTGAAATCAGAAAAAAAATTCTTTCTGCAGATGTCTAAATCCAATATGGCGCCTATAAGAAATTAGATAGTTGATGATGGCTAGAAAGAAACGAAACGTCGTATAAAAATTTTGAGTACACCACTGAATAGAGGTTTAGAAATGGCCACAAGGATGTGTTTTTATTTTTTCTCTACAAGGCCAAATGTCGGTGCTACAGGTAAAAGAAGAAAATGGGGTTTTCGCGTTTTTTTTTAAATAACGAAGGTCATTTGTCACAGGTCTATTTTCTTTACGGATTTATAACAAACACAAAATTTAACAACTTTGCCAAATTTAAACCTATACTCTATCTCCAATAATAAGAGAGATCCCCATGGTGAGGGCCGAAAATGAATCAGCCTGTATATAGAATCAGTTGTTTTCCCAAGAAACCGTTAGGTAAACAAGTTCAAGAAATCATTCTATTGGGTATTTCGAAAAAGAACGCCATAATAATGGACCATTACTCCCGCTTTCTGCTGTGCGACAGGTAATATTTTCTATTATATTATAAACGTTTTGTAGTATAAAATAAATAAATTCACATATGTATTTTGATTTTGTTTGTGTTTTCTTGTATACATAATAAAATAAATTAAAGAATATTAATAGGAGTTAATATATTTTAAAATGACAACATAAACATAACCTCATAGATTACTTACTAACCACAGCTGACGCTAAGTAATGTATATTTGTCAACCCTGTTTTGTATCAATTTATCACGTGACTCGTCTGTTATCGTGAAGGACCTATAACACAGTTCTGTGTAGGTAGTAGCATTTATAGGAACTTACAATGGTGCGAACTTATAATTCAATTTTAAAGCTTATTGTGTATTGGTCTTGTCATGTCGTAAACAACAAAATAAAAATTTTCCAATAACATGACAAGGTTAAACTGCCATTTGTACAAACATCCCTTTTACTACACTCATTCAAATGCCATTATACGATTCGGCATCCTAATTTTACACTAGAGTCAGCCATCTTATAATCTATGGTCATATACAACTGACAACACTAATGAAGATTCCAACTTTCGGCAAAAAAATTTAAACAAATGGCACCGCGAGTTTCTTCCATTTTCAAAAACATCAATTTCGTAATTTCTTAAATTACATATTACCACAGTGTTTCATGATGTTTTAATATTGAAAGTTATTTAAGAGAATGAAATATAGCTGAAAGCTATATCGAAAACAAGTAAATAACTTAATACATACATATTTTATAAGTGCATTGAATGCAAGTTAAACAAACTTACAAGAAATATCCTTATAATTAATAGCAATTATATTTTTAAAAAAAAATCATTAACCCACCTTTTAAATTCTCCTAACAGTTCACTTAACTGTCCATCAACAATTTTCAGATCATCATTTAAGTATTTTAACTTTATCCTAATGGCATCACTATTTTGTAAATTATCACTTGTAGATGTTTTACTATCCGATTCTACGGAGCATTCAATAATTTCTGTGTGTGAAGTCTCTACTTCGTCTACATTATCAGCATCTATAGTATCGTGCTCTGGATTATCATTTGCTGAACTAGTGCCTTCATTTGGATCTGTTTAAATATGTTAATTAAATACTACAAAGGATACAAAGCAATTATAACATCACTTTTTTAAATTGCAATTATAACAAGCCGATATATTCAATAATATAATAATAAAATAGATTATTTTATTTGGCGAAATAAATCTTTGGTAAATTTGAAGACAATAACAAGCAATTTAAACACGTATAAATTTCGGACTAAACATTAAAGACTGCCATTCTCGGTTGGCTCACAGAGGCGTGGACAAGCGAGAGATTTGGGAGACTCACTTTACCAACGCTTCGCGTGCTATATGTATGTAGTACATGAACAGCTATGATAGGTGAAGTTGTTTATACACGTATTTACGAATAAGCGTAAGTGTAATTCGAATGGAAAATACTTTTCCCAATAACGGGCACTTTTATTTCAGTAAAGCCAACGCAGTGACACCGCTGCTTGCCTACCCAAGTGACGGTCTTTACCAATTATATTTAAAAATTAGGAATGGCATATACAGTGTTTCCACGGACTTGGTGCACAAGGGGAAAAACGTTTTTATTCTTCATTTTATGAAAAAAAGTTATTCAGTATGTTGCCTTAGAACCATTAGAAATCATTGAAATGCACTGATTACCTTCTGTATGCATATAAATGTTGAAAACGTGTTTTCTTAATTTCAAAAATTTAACTAAGTTGATGTTATTGTTGATAATCGCATTGCCTTGAAATGCTGTTAAGATTTAATTATTTTTCAGTTTCAGATTTAAGTGACTGACATTTGCAATCACGAATGATCACGAATATGCTTACATTGCACGAATTTATTTGATTAAGTGTTATGGAATTGGTGATATTTCATATCAAACAGCGATCAACAAATTTAATGTTAAATTCCCCAGTATTAACATCGCTATTAATTCTTTGAAAAAACTTGTTAAGAAATTCGATGAAACTAGCTCGTAGCTAGAAAGAAGAAAGTAAAAAGAAATAAAATAATGAAGATTAACTGTTCCAGCTATGGGATCTGTACTAGAACATCCAAAAATATTACTACGTAAGAAAGCGGCGGAGTTGGGGTGTAAGCAAGAGCTTACTACAAAAAGTGTTTAAGGAAAACAAGATTTATACATACAAACCCAAATTTATTCATACTCTGGATTTCGGGGACGAGGCGTTTAGATTAGAATTTTGTACTTGGGTTGGAGAAAATGTTTGTTGTGGATGATCAATTTTTCCATCATAAAATTTTATTTTCTGATGAAACTACTTTTACCACTAATGGTTATGTGCCATTCCAAAATTGCTGATATTGGACAGAACAGAATCCAAATTTTCGTTTTAATTGGAAAAATCGACGTTATAAGAAAGTAAATATGGTGGGGAATTTTTTTCAATAAAATTTTTGGCCCCTTTTTCGAAAACAAATTAAATCAACACAATTATTCGGATATGTTACGAAATTTTATTTTACCATCGTGGGAGGATATTAACAGAAATGATGTCTACTTTCAACCGGATGGATGCCTTGAATTTCTTGCCAAAATTCATGCAAGAAATCCCCCCTCCCCCGTCCTCGTCTACAACGTTGCCGTCTGCCAATGGTGTTTCGCGAAAGGACCGATCCATTAGAAATGTATTCAAATTATGAATTTAAAGCAAGATTTCGTTTAACAAAACAAACATTTCAATATGTTTAAAATAATTTGAAACCTTATGCAAATAGGTATAATTTCTGGAACGTTCTTGAAACTTAAACTTATAGTCTACAAATACAAACAAAAAGAAATCATAAAGAATTCCATCGTTTATCGAAACGCTAAACTACAAAATACATAGCTATTCAGAGTTATTCTGCAAATATTTATTTTACTTGAATGCATTTTTTATAATACCAGATTTCAATTTATTCGTTCAATAAATTTACTCAAGTTGTTATTCGGATGATTTATTCGCTGTTTATAATACCGGCCCTTAGACTTGTTGACAGTCAAAAATAATTTTAGTTTTGTCGCCTAAAATTTCTTTGAAAATTTTTAGAATGTAGTTTGGGCTGGGGATTCGTTCGGGAATTTGTCTCTATATTTTTGAAACAAGGTATAGCTAGAATGAGAATTAATAAACATTAATGAAAAATAGAGGAAAAATAATTATAGGGCAGTATACGAAGAAATTCCATTAGTTACAGCTGTTCTTTGAACAAAGTTTACTTTAAGACTACAGACAATAAAGGAATATTGCAAATAACAACATTGCCAATCCAGAATTTGGATATTAAATCGATTGAATTCTCATACGGTGAATTGGATAAGACTAACTCTGGTCTGGATTATGTAGAAAATGGAACAATATTTTCTATGCAACATGTTAAAAAGGAATAGAAATAATTCTAAGAAAATCGTTTTTTATGAAGATTAAGTTTAAGTAGATGTAGTATTGTGCTTCGTAGTTTTTTTAATTATAAAATATATACCTCATTTTAGTAGTAGAAACAAATCAATGACTGTAGGCAATATAAGATTTGAAAATCTAACAGAAATCTTAAATGAAATTGATTTAAAATTATGGCAGTTGAACTCTAAATTTTTGTGAGCATGAACTGATAAAAAGCATTTATTTATAATAGCCTTAAAATAACTTAAAGCCCTAATAGTATGCTTGTTCGGTCACTAGCAATATATTTTCGAGAAAAATTATCAAAAAAAATACCTATTACAGTATCTCTCCTTTTATTGAAGAATTCTAGCCTTTTTTCCCTAACTAAATCATTGTCTGCATCCATCTTTTTAATAATAGCAGCAGGTCCGTCTTTATTTTCTATACTGGAACACTCTCCAGCTTCACTGCTATCAGAAGCTTTTGTTTCTTCTGTTGTTCCACTATCATTCACTTCACTCACTACTTCTGTGACAGGATCAGACTGTGAAGTTGTTGAATCTGTAGTTGGTTGTGTACCTTTAAAGCACACATATGTTAGAAAACAAAGTACAGTCTCAATTTAATAACATATAAAATAACAAAAACTTTTACTTAATGTTATTGAATATAATACAATACATTCAAAATCAAAATAAAGCTTGTAACCACTTGATAATATTAGATGATATCACAAACTTATAAGTAATAAATTGCATAGTCATTTTACAGTAAAATAACTTACTCACTTTCAACAAGAGTTGATGACACTGTGTGATTCGTTAATCTTCGTACATGTCTAGAGCGGGGTCTTCTCAATCTTGTGTCTAAAAAATAAACAGCTCGAACTTGCCAATTATCCCTTATATTAGTTGTCCACCAAGCCAAACTTACTAAAATTATTTTTTCCATAAGTAAAACATTTTACATCTAAAGCATACATATTGTTATACTTGATACAAAAAATATACTCACATACAGCAATTACTAATACAGCTAAAACAAAATGACTAAATTCACTATTAATGTCTCCAGTAAAAGGAATTTTATAAAACCTGCAACAAATAATTTCTTCATCAATTAATATATTACTCATTAATTTATTGTTACATAGATATTAATCACAAATTATATACATTTTATATTTTTTGCTTCAGGTAAAGCAATATAAATTCACGAAGTTATAATTATTACTTGATTAACATAACATCTAACATGATTTAACCAGGACTTGACTGACTTGACATACAATTTGACATTTCACGACAGTATCATAACCAGTACACAAATACGAAGTCCGATTTACACAATAAAATAATAACAATTTATAATCATTATGTAAAAAAGAATAGGAAGATAAATTGCGTTCCAGATATTTATTGGGCAGTTAATTGGTAAATTAATTTATTATTTCATGTGTTAATGATTGCGTCACATATTTTCAAGTTTGTATCAATCTTTTCTCAATTCCGCGCAATAAGTTCTTTTCTCTTAAATGTCAGTACATATATGATTCCATAAAAAAGGCAAAGGGGAAATTATGCTAAGCTACTGTTATAATACTGATGAATAATGATACCGATTATGTGAATTTTACTCGGTATTTGATTTACTCATGAGTAGCTATGATGGCGTTTATTGTTTATTACAAACTTATTTTTTATTGTGTGTACCCATACCCTGTTCTTTAATCCGGGGGAGTGACATCGCTGGAATTTGATGTAGAAAACCCATCAAATTTAAATTTGGCGGGCCCGAATAACCCTTATGCCCTTATGCCCTTATGCTTATGCCTTATGCTTATGCCCTTATGCTGTAGCCATATTCATTTTAGTTTGTTGACTTGGCAAACCTGCAGTTTACGGCTCCCATCCGAATTTCCCGCCACCAGCATACGGAATCAGCTGCAACGTTGACAAATTTCGGTGACTTGGCATTTTGTCTTTGAAACGTGTTTTTGATACTTATTATTGATTTGTATTAATTCGTTATTTTTTCATAATTTCTATTAAAAAAAATATATTGTATTTTCATTTTGGTTTAAGGTAAATATATTGTATTTTCATTTTGGTTTAAGGTAAATATATTGTATTTTCATTTTGGTTTAAGGTAAATATATTGTTTTCATTTTTGTTTAAGGTAAATATATATTCTGTAATTAATCTAGACGTACGTATTATTTTAATACATATATCCTTCCCCTAAAGCTAGATTTTCATTATAGACATTTTCATATTTTAAAAAATTTTAGCGAAATCCGCTTAAAGTGACAACAGCTTAAATTGTCTTGTTTACCGATATTTGTTAATTTGTTATCGAACTTCGGTTTGGCATGCGTATTAGAGTCCGATGTGTCAGTTTAAATGGGAGCCGTAAACTGCAGTTTTACCGATATTTATAGTTAACCTTATTTATGTTTGTTTTCATTAAGTTCATAAAGTATAAGTTTTCAGTTCGTACTGCCCAAGTGGGAACCGCAAATTGTACTTTATCTCTTTCTAACACACATGAATACGCGTTGTAATACTACACACGTTTGTCATTTTAAGTTAAGACGTACGTCTTTGAAATATTATATTAAATAAAAAGGGATAGGTTGTCTAGGAGATAGTCCTATGATATTCGGATTGCTGTGAAATTATTTTAATACTGTTGTTTATTGACTTTGTTTCCGGTATTCTGACTTCTTGGTTCAGTAATCTAATTTGAATATCTCGTTTGTCATCAAAAAATTACAAAATCTGTTCTTTTGAGAACAATACTGGTAATAAATAATAATATCAATTAGTGGCAATAAGTACGAAATTGTTTGATTATCACTTTGACATTTCTAACCTATTTATTTGACAGAATATTTCTTAGATGCCTGGTAAGCCTCTTGGTTCTCAAGCTCAACAGCTTGTATTAAATCTTACAGCCTATTTTGAACGAGAAAAAGAGAATGGTGGGCCAGTTATGTCCATCGATCGTGTTCATGAGGTAATTCACATAATCACATAAGGCAGTTATAAAATTAGTTTTATTTTAGAGGGTAGCACAAGCCCTTAATATTTCTAGTAGAACTTTCTACACTATTAAACATCGTAGCGTTCAGAATCCAGTCTTATCATCTCCTGGCAAAAACAGGTCTTGTAGGAAGCCAAAAACTAAGGATTTACCAGAAGCAACAAAAATGGAAGTTCGAAATACTGTTTATGACATGTATAAAGAAAGCATGTGTTTAACATATTGTAAACATTTATTACATGTTCAAATTTTTCAGAAAAACATCTTACCTTAAAAACTCTAAGAAATGTTTTGGCAACGAAAGAATTTATTCATACGAGTACAACTTCTTTAGCAATATTGCTTAAAGATATTGGTTTTAAATACGAGAAAGAATGTAACAGAAGAGCACTCACAGAGAAATTTAATATAGTCTGCATGAGAAATGTGTTTTTAAGGGAATATATGAATAATGGTTCCCATACCTAATCACCGTAAAGACAACACAAGAGTTCGTCAAGCTGTGATAAATGAAGTTTTTACTGTATAATTTTGTTAATAAATATTTTTAAATAAAAAAAAACAGTAATTTCTTTAGTAGCACTGTAATACAAGTTTCAAAAAAGGAACATATAAAATATAAAATAAATAAATTCATATTCATGATGACAATTTACGCAGTTCTATTTCTTGAAGTTTTAATTTGTTGGCTTGCATCTTTTCTTCTATAATGGCACACCTTAATTTTGCCTGAAGAATATTTTCATCCAATTGTGCATTTCGAAGTTGTTGTTCTTGAACTTCAATGGCCAATTCGTACTTTCTTTTTAAATAAATTTGTTCTTCATTTGATTTTTTTTTTCTATTATGAACAATGTCATTTAAATTTGCATATACGTCACTTGCACTTGTTCTATTTTGAAGATACTGTCTTTTTCTGTTTACAGGTAGCTTTGTATTGTTAATATTTTCATATGGACCACTTTATATTAACAATGCTTGTTTATTAGTTTTGTTATTTGAAACGGATGTACTAGGTACATTATTTTGGGTTTCAAGTGAACTACTTTGTAGTAGTTCCGACTCTTTTATATTGGCAAATATATATTCACTACTAACACAATTTGGATTATTTTCTTTACGAATACTGGTTAATTCGCTTAACTCAATGATAGCATCGTTGTCAGCTTCTACTACAATATATAGAGGATCTACAATGACAACTAGTTGAATACACCGTAAATATAAACATATAACTTTACCAGACTCTATATTTTTGTGATAGCATGATTCACTGTTAAAGTTATTGGCATCACATTCGAAATGCATCTTCAACATGCTTTGGAGACGTTCTCCATTTTCTCCTAGAGTCTTTCTAAACGTCCCTCTACCTGTGAGGTACAGATTAGCCTACATTAAATGTATTAAGTAATGAACTTATATTGTGTAATTTACAAAAATTCACCTTATCATCCGCCTGCTCTTTCCTACTTTTTCGTTTAAAATTATCATAGAACACTTTCAATTGTTGTATTGTCCTATGTGGACCACTATTAGAGCTATTGAAATTACGTGTGATTTCTTCCCATGCTGTTGTTTTACCCTTCGAAGTGATGGCATCGGTCCTTTTATTCTCAATAATACCGATATGTGATTCTACAATATCCAGCAAGAGACAAATCTCTCTGTCCGAAAAGTGTTTACCTTTTACACGTTTTGACATCTCCATTTTTGCGATTTGCTGTGATTTGATTACAGTGAAGTATGTTTTTCCCAAATAATTTCGTTAAAATTCCCTAGATCGATAATTTCGTAATGATCTGTTAAAAAATTCGTTCTAACGTTTATGAATGTGCTATTTCATTTAATGACCATTATAATTAAAACGACCATTTCATAATGAACCATTATTCCGTTTTCTGTGAATACGGGCCTAAAGATCTTTTCAATACCTATGCATTTCACTATTGATATCTGACTTGAAATATTTCTTTTTAAATAAATTTTTGATCGAATATTATCGTGAGTTTATAATTATAAATAACATTTAAAAAAATTTGTTCGAATATTGAAGTAATAATTTCCGCACAGTTTTCTTGTGTTGAAAATATTTATATAAAACTAGAAAAGAAACAATACTTTTGAACTATTCATGTTCCCACTTTACTCATTATTTTGACATGTAGGTTATGTATTTGCTTTCTTTGGTTATATTGCAAGTAAAACTGAAATTTTGACAATGTTTGCGAAACATGACATTTATATTTTATGATGACAGACGGTTGTTTCCGCGACTGAATACATCACTTCATTTGACTCCGCAGTACTGATTTGAATCATATGCTTCGAATTTGACCTTGAACTGAAAACTTATACTTTATGAACTATACCTAAAAATTTTGAACGTGGATTCGATTGCAATTAAACGAGGTATAGTTGGCTAGGGTCTGTTCATTATGTGCGTTTTTATTTCGTTTCTAACTTATAACGTGTGTTCATTTGAAAAGTCAATCTAGGTTACTTTGAAATTTTGATAGAATAAGACGCATATATATTAGTATGTACTTGTTGTTCCGTAAACGTAAATCCAAATGACATTTGATAATGTCAATCACATTTGTTATTTATTTGTATGTATGAAACTGTCAAAATATACGACTTCGTAGGTTAAGTAGTAAATTTTAATTTACGACATACTTCAAAATGTTCTCAGTAAATCACATGCTACTATATTGACTTTTCAAATGAACACCCGTTATAACCTACTAACCCTGGATTTATTCTTATTTATAGTGATGTAGAGCTGGGGATGTTTCCGGTGTGCCAGGATAGTATTCAGTTAAACGCACGAATATAATGACCTTGTTTCGATCGGTGATGCATGCGTGATTTTATTGCTTTACATGCATTCGCTATTTATATCACTTAGGTATGTCAGTTATGTGTACTGTATATAAATAACACACTTACCTTATTTACGATTATTATAGCATAGCGCCAAGTGGATAAGACTTGCAGTAAGTTTGTAGCATTAGATACGTTTCCATATTTGTAGCGGTGAGCGATGTACGCCGTGATGAATAAATTTTTTTATATTTTGAGAAAGACCGCTCGACATCTACGGATGTAAGACACGCACAATTAAAATAATCTTTATAGATAGAAACCGAATCTGCACTTGCACCATTACTAATTTGTTTTAATCTGGTAAAATCAAAATCATTGTTTATCACACTCTCGAACTTTTCTATTACATTAACATTTTTGTTGTCATTTACTGCGCATAGCTGGGCGTGTACATCGTCCAGTATTTGCAGTGACTCCGCTAACGATAATGCAGTATTTTGAAATTTCTCGATTGCGTTAAACAATCCTATATGATTGTTATAAATAGTTTGTAAATCTGCATCAAGGGAAGGGTTTTGAAAGAGTCTCTGGCTTGCCTTAATGGCTACAGCTTCGGCAGGATTGAATTGTAGAACCACAGATTTTATTTGTTGGAAATACTTGGCATAATAAAATGCCGCCTTTAACCAACTTCCCCAACGTGTAAGGATTGGCTCTGGTGGTTCGGGAATACCGGGGCACCGACTGTGAAACTCTCGAATTCGTTTGGGAGATTTTAGAAACACCTTTTTTTGTGGTTGCTATTAATGCATCCACCTCTGGATAACATTGCCGAATAGTTTGTGCCACAAGGTGTAAAGCATGAACTTTACATGTCACATGCAAAAGTCTCTCACAATCTGCTTTAAGAGAACGGCCTACAGAACGCATTGTCGCAGCACCATCGCTCATAAACATCAGGAGTTGATTAGTTGAAACTTGAAATTTTTGTAGCGTATCGAGCACTACCTTCGTAATTACTTCACTAGTGCACTTTTCCAATCTTTTGCTGGCTAATAAAATGGGAAATGTTGATTTGACAGGATCTAGTACACGCACTATAATATTCACAATAGAATGTTTTTTTCGATCTGTCGTTTCGTCGACACATACCCATAACTGTTTATCATTTACTACTGCTTTCATTCTGTTTTCAATGTCCTCACGCACAATTGGTAAATAGGTGAGTAACGTTCTCCGTGACGGTAGCTTTATGTTGGAATTGTATTTATTCCAAAAGTCGTGAAAGGCTTTTTTATCTAGCAGGTGAACTGGCACATCGCAGACGAGTAGCATTGTCAAAAAATCGAAAATGAATTGCGTTTTAGACAGCACATTATTTTTTTGTCTTTGTGGTGTACACTTTCAACATGTCTTTTACAGTCGTATTTGTCCCAGCAAAGTAACTGTTTATCGCATAATTTACAAACCACTTTTGCTCCATTATAATAGAAATAGGGAAAGTCTCGGATAAATTTCTTCACGTCGTTATACAATGGGCGCTTTCTTGGCTTGGGCACGTCCGTCATACTTATTAAATAGAGCTCAAGACAACACACGATCACGTTGCCAGTTCACGACTAAACTAAAGTGTTTCGCTGCATCGTGTTTATACGCTGGTGGGGATGCACTACATACGGTCCTGCCGTACCGCAAACATCCTCAGCTCTAGTGATGAGATAAGAAAAAAAAAATGTAAACAGATTTCAGAGTATTGAAACTTACAGACACTATTTTGATTTGAAGCATGTCAAATTCAGGATACGAGAATATTAACACAAAATGATATATTTTTAATTCTGAGATTAAATATAGAACATGTTTAATCTATGCCAGCTTCCTTTTTTATTATTACACATACATTTTTCCTATGTATAACTCTAAAAAGGATATTGTCAATGCATTAGCGGCATAGTAAGCAACCAGTTATACACCAGTGAAGGATTTACCTATATCTTAATTCTTAAATTAGTTTGTCACGAAGAGAAAAAAAACATTTTCTTTTGTCAAATATTTCTAAATTTTTATTCATACATGAATCTTAAATTAAATGCATTTTATTGAAAAGTACATCATTGAATCTTAAAGTAAATGCATTTTATTGAAAAGTACATAATTTATTTAAATCATGAATAAGTACAACAAAGATGAAAAGTAGCAATGATAATGTGATACCAAAAGAATAATAGTTTAAGGATGGTCAGAGACCTGTTTTCTGTTAATTATCCTGACAGGTTCATGTCTTGTTCGAAAACAATTTTAAATATTTTTAACAAATTCAAAGAAAATGGCTGTTTTCTAAATTCCCACAAAAAAAAATTTTTTAATAACGCATTTCGACGATGAATTGGCAGATTTGGCCCCATACCATGACCCCCAAGATTTGGGGTTACCTGAAAAGTAAAATTTATAATAACGTGCAAATACGTAACTTGGACGAACTGAAAGACTGTATACTTACTGCATATGACGGAATAAACCCAGAATTTATTCGGAACACCTTGCGTTGCTTTCAAGACCGCCGACCGCTTTGCTTCAGTAACGCGCCAAGTATCTTCGGCGCCGTCATGCGAAATACTGATAGGCGCCTTTACCCTATATGTATTGAGCAAAAATTACCAGCCACTCTCCCAGAGAGTTCAACATTGAAATTTATGACGAACTCTTTAGACTTGTTAGTACTGGTAGGTATTTTTTATTTGAGGCAAACAATAGGTTCACATACAAAAAAATATTATTAAAATTTTTATTGTACACTGAAACAACAGTAACAAAATAAAAAACAGTATTCCAAATTATTAAAAAACAAAAGGTCAAGTACACTCTTTGAAGTAACAATAAAATTATTGCTGTCATTGCTAAAATAATTGTAATAATTGTTTTATGTAAATTTGTTGATTTGTTGTAAACTTTCAAAAAATGTTTTTAATATTTTTAAAATTTAACTTATCACAAGTGGCCGTAGGCGCCTTTAAGGCCTTGGCGCCGTTGTGCGCTGCACGACCTTGCCCATATGGACGGCGCGTCACTGCCTTGCTTATTGCCTTCAAAGACAAGGAGGACACTTCGAAAACTTGTTATGAAATTAGACTTCACCTTTGTTATTTTGTTTTGTTTGTTAATTTAATTTGTTTGTTAATTAATGAATTAATTGTTAGAATAAAATAATTTCTTCATTCAAACCTGAGATTTTGCACTTTCTTTTAACATAACCTAATTCTTCGAGGCTTCATTTTGCTCTGTATTACCCACTCTTACCAGTACAAGTATTATTGTTGAACCAGATTCTACTATACTTTCGCGGTAAGTTTTAACAGTTTCGTAATAGATTTAAAATGTTGGAGAGTTTAATTTTTCAATACAAAAGAAAATAATAGATCCCTTGAACTAAGAGTAGCAGATTTACAGAATAATTATTTTATTTGCATTAAAATAGATCTGTAGTAGCACTGGCAACACTGGTTTTACTAGAAGCACATAGTTCTCGCTTGTCGAAACGTAAACGTATGACTGGTTGTCTACTATGTTACTAATGCATTAACAATTTTCTTTTTAAAGTAACACATAGGAAAAATGTGTAATAATAAAATGTATAATAAAAAAAGAACCCTATATAAATAGAATGTTAACGAAGATGTGATACCGCCCCTCTGCTGGAACAATTGTAGGCATTGATCGAGTAGAAAGGTAGTGTTCTTTTGCAGAATGCTCACCCACTTTGCTTACCAAGGCACGCTATAGCACATTTCAAGGTTTCGTGCCTCGTCGAGAATGTCGAGATTGAGAAAGTATTAAACTTTCAAGAGCAGAAGGAGGCTGCATTACTGTAGGTCGTCAAGGCTTTCGAAAGGGTATGGTATCCTAAATTTCTATGTCAAAATGCGGTAAGCAAACATCTTATTGGGAAATCTAGGATTGGTTAAAACGTTCCTTCATAAGCTAACGTCTCGAATCAAAATACAATCATGGTTGTTACATCATCAGCAGCAAATATATCGCAGAGATCAGTTTTCTCAACACCTTTTTTCATTATATTCACCAGTAACATTCCAGTCTCTCCAAGCATGAAACTGGAGATGTAGGAAAATGCCATCTGAATCTTCGCCCCTTCTATCAATAAAGACTGATTTCAAGAAACCGATCCCGATGAAAGATAGATTGCAAAATTAACAATCGCTATTCATTCAGAAAAAAGTATGTCAATACTTCTCGTAAAGCGGAACGTAGGCAAGAAGACAGCAACCGTTAAGAGTATTGACCATCGAAAGTGAGCTAATTGCTTGATGTTCTCAAATAAATTACTTGAGAGACATTAAGTTCGGCCAATATTTGCTTCATGCGTGACTTTCATAAGGAACTGTTCTTCGTAGATTTCAAGAGCACTTATTGAATTAAAATTAAATAAAACTATAACTTTATGTTTTAACTTCAAATCGCCTTCATTTGTTCAATTCCATTCTATATAATACTAGCTGAACCTGGCAATGCGTTGCTATTGCTAGATTTGCGTTTATATATATATATATATATATATATATATATATATATATATGTTAGAATAAATTAAAAACGGGCAAGCGGTCTGTTAATTAAAACTCATTTATTTATTATCTCTATATTTCACAACGAGTTTGTTGCTTCTTCAGGAAATAAAAATGTAGAGTTAAAAATGACGTATACAGACATTTCAATCTATTTTCAATTTATTCGTAGAACCAATGCTTAATATATGTCTTGTGTTTCATGTCTACATATACAAATATCTTTTGTAAGATTTTTGTATTAATGAACGTAAGAAATAATAAATTTTTATTTAAGTTTAAATTATTATTTATAGATATTTATTTAATAATGTTTTGGTATTTTATTTTATTGTTTAGATTTCATATTTTTTACTTAACAAATATTAAGTTTTAAATTTACTTTATTAAATAAAATTTGAATTATTTTATTAATATATTACTTCTGTACTTTAAATAATGCAATAAATCATATTTTTATGAAGCTGAAATTTATATTTCTATCAATAATACTAAATATTTATTTAATTATATTTTTAGTTATTTATTTTTATTTAATATTTTTACTTGCTGGCTACATTTTTATTTATTTCTTTTTACAGATGCAAACAGGGAAAGAGTCTTGGTATTTATTTTACGCTTGAGTGTCTCTGAATGAACAGCCTTTTAGACTATATTGGCAATTTTGTGGCTTCCGAGAGCAGACAATCGACATCTTCTCACGCCAGGTACCACTCATTGGGAGAGTACCACCCCCCTCATTGTAATCCCCGGTACAAAAAGCTTGCTTGCGAATCAAGGGGGTAGGTATATACAGTGAGAAAAATACGTTGCCTGATGGCTACAAAGAAAAAGTCTGTTCAATCAGTGATAGTTTCCTCTATTATATTTTTCTAGCTGAAGTCTTCATTCGGGTAAACTCTTGTTCAAAATATCTTTAATATAGCATTTTTATCAATTTTTAGTTAAATAAGATTCCATCACACTTATTGCAAAATTGCTACTAGTTCTGTCTATTATTTTATTTAATCTTATCGTACAAATTCTAATAATTTTTTGGCATTGACATTTGACATCGAATTACAACTTGCATGCTGGCAGTCGAGATACATCTCACTATGGCATCGTGTGGAAACGGGACTGACCGGAAAAGTAAGGTAGGATTTTCTTCATCGTTAATTTAGTATTATATTACGTATTTGCTTTAAATGATGTAATAAATAATTAATTTTTATCATAAGTAAAAACACAAGAGCTTTTTTTATCGGATAAATTTCTCTTTGTAACGAAATTATTTTGCCAATCAGTAATTTGACGAGAAAAACTTACATGAAAAAATCGCGAGACCGAAAGGTCGAGCGATTTTTTCTAATGTAAGTTTTTCGAGCGAAATTACTAATTGTAAAAATATTGAGTTAAAAAGAAATTTATCCGATTGAAAGAAAAGCTCGAGTGTTTTTTGGCAAGATAAATTAACGACATGAATAAAACTTTTTAAATTGTCTCCATATTGACGATTTTGTATTTCTTGTGTATTGCGGTATTGATCTTTTGATATTTGTTGAAATTTCCCCAAACCGTCTCGTACATTTTACGTTCAACGATACTTAATAGTTATTACCTGTCAGCTGCCAAAATAAATTAAGTGATGCAGGGCTACTAGATATGTAACAGGAAGAAGCATTTTTATCGGAGGAAGAAGCATTTTTATCGGTGATAAAAAGCTATGTAGGTTTTTATCGCTGTCAAAGTGACAAAAATGTCACCCACAAATGGACATTTTTATATAGGAGTTAATTTATCAAGTTAAAATTTCTATTTCTATTAATATTACTAGATATTAATTTAATTATATTTTTAGCTATTTATTTTCATTTAATATTTTTTACTTGTTGGCTACATATTTATATATTTTTTTTTACAGATGCGAACTGGGAAAGTGTCTTAATATTTATCTTATACTGTAGCGCCTCTGAATCAGTAGCGTTTTAGACTACATTGTTGTCCCCAATACAACATATTATATAATATACAATAAAAATATACTTACAAATTGAACTAATGCGATGAAAAGTTTTACGACAGCGTACTTATAATAAGTAAAGTACTAACAAATACATATAAATGTTAAAAGATTACATGTTTTTTATCTGTCGACAGTCAACATCATTTCATTGGTTTATACTTTACCTGTTGGTACTTGCTGTTTATATGTAGTGTATTAAAGTTTATTTCCTTGTTTGCCTATATTTTTTTAATATTTTATCACGCATCATATACACTATATTACAATAAATATATTATAATAACAATTTGATAAAATTTATGCAGTTTGTTTTAATATTTCTACAAATTCAATGAATCGCAGCTACGCATTACCATTATTAATTCTGCTAGGCAGACTCGTACTTATGTAAAATTAATATGTACATGAATCAAAATATTAAAGTAATCAAAGTAATTAAAGTAACGAATACATTCGACGATTACTCAAAGTTTGAGTAACAAATAGTAACGATTACTTAAGGGTCTACTTTAGTGCCCGAAAAATTACCATTTCAGAAATATGCAACCCACATTACAGCATACTACAACAGACTAGGCACCAAGACGCCCTGCTGAGAGGGTCGAAGGATTATGTAAATTAGCAAACAAATTTGATTATTGACACATCAGCTACTTGGGATGTATTTATGCCTTGTTTTCAGCAGATAGATGATCTGTGTATTTCCGCCTAAAATTTTTTGAATCGTAGATAAAGAATAGATGTATTATTATAACAAA
This sequence comes from Melolontha melolontha, assembly GCA_935421215.2. NCBI lineage: Eukaryota > Metazoa > Arthropoda > Insecta > Coleoptera > Scarabaeidae > Melolontha > Melolontha melolontha. Next base: position 98,084,293 of record OW285240.1, read on the forward strand.
TGTAACTTAATAGGTTCTAATATAAAATAAGTAGTGTAGTAAAGCTACACAATTTTACCCATACATACCTAATTGAAATACTTAGATGCTTGCGTAAAGTAAAAGACAAACAAATGTATTAACTTGTTTTCCTCTAAAAGTGGTTACGGCATTACCTGGCTTCTAATCCTTCTTAGTCATTTAAAGTTAATCACCTGGTTACTTGGAAAAATGTATATAATTCGATAAAGATATGACCATATGATATTAGTGTTGGTGACCGTTGTAATTTTGAAATATAAACAACAATGGGACTTCACTCCCAAAAAAGATTGACAACCGCTGCAAAACGGAAAAGTAGAAAACAGTTGATGAAACAAATTCGGATAAAAAATCGAATAGTGTCTCAACGTGATAATATTGTAGATAATGAAATTGTTTTCACTGAGACAAATTCGGCACGCGACGACAGTTTTGATTCGGATATATCCGATGAGGTTTTTATTGAAACAGGAAATATAAACAATATTGCAAATTTTACTCTTGCTGGACGTAGGATTGTTGATATAAATCATCTGTTTACTGTTCTAAAAGGAATACGACATGATATGTTTGGCTGTACTTTTCAAAATGTAGAAATAAAAGCGGAAAAACATTTTGGTTTTAAAAGTGTTTTTACGTATAAATGCAACATGTGTGGAATAACCGATACATTCAGTACTGAAAATGAAAATAAAAAATGTGGAGTAAATGAAGCAGCGGTGTGTGGAACTGTTGCAATAGGGGCGGGTCATTCACAATTAACAGAATTTTCCGCAGCTTTAGACATTCCTCAAATGTCTTCAGCAACGTATGCGCGCATAGAAAAAAAAGTGCTAAAAAATACAGAGGAGTTAGCATTAAAAGAAATGCTAGCTGCAGGAAAGGAAGAACGTAAGTTGGCAATTGAAGCAGGAGAAATTGATAGCGACGGAATACCTTTTATAACTGTAACAGTGGATGGAGCTTGGTCAAAACGAAGTTACAAGTCTAATTATAACGCTCTCTCGGGCGTTGGGTGCGTAATTGGGACCAGAAGTAAAAAAGTTATGTACGTAGGAGTAAAAAATAAAATGTGCAAATTTTGTAAAAAAAGGATAAAAAAAATGTTCCGTCTCATAAATGTTTTCAAAACTGGAACAGTTCTTCAACTTCTATGGAAGCAGCTATTATTCTAGATGGGTTTAGAATGTCAATAGAAATGCATAATTTGCGATATAAAACTATTATTGGTGATGGGGATAGTAGTGTGTATAAAAAAATTCAAACAGCAAAACCTTACGGACCAACATATTTTATTGAAAAAATTGAGTGTCGAAATCATGTGTTGCGAAATTTCTGTACGAAAATACGAGAAATTTCAAAAACTCCTCGATCAGATATGTGTATACGAAATTTTTTACGGCAGAATATTCTTAAATTTAGGGCAGCTGTAGTTAGTGCCATAAAGTACCGCAAAAATGAAAATGTTTCTTTTCAACAAAAAATTGAAAACTTAAAAAATGATATTCTCAATGGACCTGCCCACATATTTGGAGAACATAGTAACTGTGCTAGCTATTTTTGTAGTAAAGATCGTAACAATGGTAACAATTCAAATACTATTGATTACAAACATTTCAAAAGCAGTGCTCTATATGATATATTTTTCCAGTCTTTGAATAGAGTAGCCAATTTATCCTCCAGTTTACTTTATGACGTAGACAATAACGCCGTAGAATCCTTCAATTCTGTTGTGAATAAATTCGTGGGAGGAAAAATAATAAATTTTTCGCTGGGAGGCTCGTACCAAGGGAGACGTTTTGCGGCAGCCATAAATTATAATAATAAAGAGACATTTGTATATACATTTGTTAAGAAAACTAATGGGGATAATTTTAACGGTGTATATTTGGAAAAATTCAAAAATCTTAAACTAAATCAAGCAATAAAAAAGAAAAGCAAAAAAAATAAAATTCGAATTCAAAGTGCTGATTCGGATTACGGAGCGTGCAAAATCGTGGTACCTGACATGCCTATTCCGGAATACGAAAGCAAGAGAAAACAATTTCTTGATGAATTGTCATTATCTGATTGTCATAATGTTCAAATTAGGACGGTGAATCAGAGACATAACAACGAATGGGAAAAAGAGAGACAGATAAGATTAACGGCAAGTAACTTTGGCAAGATTTGTAAAATGAGAGAAAAAGCAGACACGGCTAGTACAATAAAACATATGCTGTATACTAATAGATTCAATAATAAAAAACTACCACATTCTCTACAGTATGGCATAGATAATGAAGAAAGGGCCAAGCAAAAATTTATGGAAATTACAAATTTGAAAGTTGAGGCATGCGGTTTGTTCATTGACGAGAAGAAAAAATGTTTAGGTGCCACTCCAGACTGATTAATTGGATTCGATTCTATTGTCGAAATAAAATGTCCTTATTCAGCGCGTGATAAATTAATACATGAAGCCATTAACGAAAAATTAATTAATTATTGCACCTTAGATGCAAATGATAGTAACAAAATTTTGCTAAAAACTTTTGATAATTATATGTATCAAGTGCAGGGACAACTCCACATCACCAAAAGAGAGAAATGTTATTTCGTAGTTTATACTAAACACGATTTGAAATATGTAGTAATAGAACGAAATGATGATTTCTGGAATCATCATATGATTGAACATCTGGAAAAATTTTATATGAATGCATACTTCCAGAAATAATTGACGCGAGGTATCATAGAGATCAATCTATAAGAAGTATTATGAAAAAAGATCTCTAATTATTTTTTATTCTAATTTTTTTTAAATACAAACTATTTACTTATGTAAATACAGTAATTTATTAGCTGCAAATTAGTTTGTTAACATATAAATGACTAGAAAATTCATCTTTGATGTTTAGTCTCCGATCCGCACTTAATTTGCGGTGATTATTATGGATCAAAATTCTCTTAAAACTCAATCAAAGGTAATTTAATTAGCCATTGAACCAGTTGCAGCATTTATTTCAATATTTACGCCGATTTATTGGTTGATAAGTTAATATTGTTATAGGTAGAAGCCTGTGGAGCCAATTTACATAATCCTTTGACCCTCTCAGCAGGACGTCTTGGTACCTACGTGTGCTGTAATGTGGGCTGCATATTTTCGGGGACCTTGAGTATCGGGTTGCCTGTTTTTGACTTTTATTTTTATTGATAACTAAACAACAATTACATCTAGACAAAAACGGGCTGTATAGCTACCTAGATATTATAAATACCTACAACACAAACATTTCATAACTATATTAGCTGGCCTGGTTATCTCTCAATTTGTCCGGATAGATTTTCTATTTCTTACCGATAAAAGTCAAACCGTACAAAAATTTTGAAAAAAACGTAAATACCTACCTAGTTTTTATTGATACATGGTCATACATACATCGAGCGGTCTTTCAACTTTTAATTTGAAGCCAAAAAAAGGCCGGAAAAATACACTCATTTCAGTGTGGGATTGCCGGGTATAGCGTAGAGCCTTAAAGTCCCGAAAATCGACATCTCTACTCTTATAATTCTTCTTTGCACTCTGCACGAATACATTCAGTAATACTATGTGGTATATTGATGTTTCTCCTATTAATCGTTAATCAAAATTAATATATTTAACTTTTTTGCTTCTGCTATAATTTTGCCGCCCCTTAGATTTGGCGCTCTGGGCTACTGCTCAGAATGCCTACTTCTAGAGCCAGGCCTGACCAGATCAACCACATCACATCACGCTTATTAAAAAAAAATAGTAATTGTGATGTAAATAAAAATAAAGTGGTTTTACGGGTAATAGTAAATGTAATAAAAAAATGCAGTTGAAAAGATAAATAAATACCTACGTTACTTAATTAAAAAACGGAAATTGTATTTAAAATACATTGTTATAGCTATTGCTTTAACTTCAATGATCAAGTAACCATAACACGATTTCCTTCCTAAACAAAAATAGAAAAGAACCCTACTTGATACTTACTTTTAAATATCAGAATTATATTTAAGTGTTTACATCCTGCTATTGTTAGAAAAAGCTAAACAGGGGGAGAATTTCTTTTAGAATATAATATTATACAATGTGAACCGAGCGTAATAATCTCGTCTCCATTAAAAGTACTCATATTTAATTTCAATAAGAATTGTGACCCCTATTAGACCTTTAACACATTTCCTCTTCATTATAAAAGGCTTTATAGCAACAAATCTGTTCAGTCAGTCGAAGTTATTAGAAGTCACGTTCTATGACAATACAAATAAAATGAGCGGAAATCTTTTTAGATTTGTTTTTGAAAAGAAATAAGAATATTAAGAAAACAAACTTTTATTTAACGTTAGCAATATCTGGGTCTCTCTTTATGCGGATTTTTTAATGCGATTTTAAAATTATACGATTCGTATTTGTTCTTAGTATCTCTTTAGGCGATAAAAAGTTTATGTTTCACTTAAAATCGGAATTTCCCGATATTGCACGCGTATTGCATCTCATTGAAATATATTGGATGTCCTTGAAATAAAAAGACAACGTATAAAAAATGGAAAGATGTAATTATATAGAATATGAATCTAAAATATTTTCCTCATAAGCGAGAAAAAAATTACAAAGGTATTTCAAAAATTTTCGTCACCACGGTGCGACGGCTATACTATAAATAAATAATAATAAATTTATTCCTCTAGACTCGACGCATGGAAAAGGTCAATTCAGAAAGGAAAAAAATACATATATGTATACATATATATATATATATATATATATATATATATATATATATATATATATGTAAATATAATATTTTCGTGACCTTGGTATGATAAGGTAAACTTAATAAGTCGGCGATTAAAGGTCTGGTTCATTACTTCAAAGTATATATATTTAAAACAACCCTACATGTTTCGGCAATGATGCCTTTGTCAAGGGAATAAAAAATATAAATGACAGAATATTCTGTCATTTATATTTTTTATTCCCTTGACAAAGGCATCCTTGCCGAAACATGTAGGGTTGTTTTAAATATATATACTTTGAAGTAATGAACCAGACCTTTAATCGCCGACTTATTAAGTTTACCTTATATATATATATATATATATATATATATATATATATACGACTTTCACACATTTTTTCATTTTCCCGTACAACTCGGTCAGTTGGCGCCGCGACGCGTTGCAGCTACATTCTTAGGCAAATGTGATTTTGTCAGGTGTAGAAATTAATGCAACGAATTAAAGCGGCATTGGCAGTAATGTGAGAATTTATTGATTATTAATTCTCATTAACATTACGTTTATCGCAATTAGTATATATACACTTCGTATAGAAATTAAAGTCGTGTCTATTCCTGGATGTAGGTGCACCGATGATTGGTAAAACCATGAAACGCTGGCGTATGCACATTCCAGGGTGGATACGACTTTCACACATTTTTTCATTTTCCCGTACAACTCGGTCAGGTGGCGCCGCGACGCGTTGCAGCTACATTCTTAGGCAAATGTGATTTTGTCAGGTGTAGAAATTAATGCAACGAATTAGAGCGGCATTGGCAGTAATGTGAGAATTTATTGATTATTAATTCTCATTAACATTACGTTTATCACAATTAGTATATATACACTTCGTATAGAAATGAAAGTCGTGTCTATTCCTAGATGTAGGTGCACCGATGATTGGTAAAACCATGAAACGCTGGCGTCTGCACATTCCAGGGTGGATACGACTTTCACACATTTTTTCATATATAAATATATATGTATATAAATATAATATTTTCGTGACCTTGGTATGATATGGTAAATTCAATCAGTTGGCGATTAAAGGTCTGGTTTACTTCAAAGTATATATATTTAAAACAACCCTACATGTTTCGGCAATGATGCCTTTATCAAGGATATAATATATATATATATATATATATATATATATATATATATATATGTATATATATATATATCAAATGATAAATTCTTAGAGTTTTTCGGCTTCTACATGAAATATTTACAAATATCAAATTAGTATGTAATTGCAAAGTAAGTGACGATTAAACATTGCTGTCTACAAATTACAAAGCAAATCATACAAAATTTTTAATTGAAAAATATATGATGCCGAAACATGTAAGATTGTTTTCAATGTATACATAATGAAGTAAAACTAGACCTTAAATCGCCAACTAATTGAATCTACTATATATATATTAGTCTTTATCTGATTTATATAGATATGTACTAACAAATATATAAGAAAACACAAAATATCATAAAAAAATGATGTAATTGAGTAATAGCACATTTGAGATAAGAATTCTTTGGTGGATATGAGCGGTTAAATATTTGCAGCATCAGGTATGTTTCAATAGGATCATGTAATTGTGTTAGTTCTGAGGAATAATGATGTAGTACTAGCATTATTAAAATAATATTTATAAATACCTAACGGATCTGTAACGGACCCACTATTACTAAAAATTTCTTTGAATCTGGTAAAATCCGAATCGTCCGTTAACACACTATCTACTTAAGCAATAACACTAATATTTCCTGCGTTGCTGAATGCATGAAGCAGTGTTTGTACAGTGTCCACTATTTGCATTGATTCCTCTGATGATAACGAAGAATTTTGTAGTTTTTGAAGTGCTTCAACCGGTCCATATTAATTGTTATAAATAATTTGTAACTTCTTGCAATTTCTTTTGATTTCTTTGATGTTAGTTGCTTCCTTAGGATCAAATTGTGAAATTATAGACTTAATCTTTTGGAAATACATACTAAAAATAAAAAATGCTGCTTTTAATATAAATTGGCTATTCAATCACACCATTTTTATTTTTCTGTGCTATCCACATGTTTCTTACATTAAAATTTATTCCGGAACATGAAAGCTCTGTTACAAACTTCACAAATTATTTTACTTCCAGCATATATTAAATATGAAAATTTACCGATAAACTTCTGTACTTTGTGAACCGATGATCGCTTTATCAACGTTCGTAATTACGACATTATCAAACTGAACCGTACAAAACTCTTAATTCCAATAAAGAGAATCCTACGAGCAAGGTATATGCTTGGCCAGAAGAATGATAGCTTACTGGAGGTCCCCCGACAGTATCTACTGCATCGAAAGAGACCCAGATGTATTTGCAAATAATATTGAAACTACTAGTTTAAATATGTTTTGCAGTTGAACATAGAAGGCTTAAGTAGCGATAAATGCAAGCATCTTAGTAGACTTGCAATGGACAGTAAGATACATATCATGGCACTACAGGAAACACACTTAGAAAACAAGGAACAGATTGAAGCGCGAGGAAAGATTCCTGGGTTAGCCAATATTATATCCGATATACTGGTATATATGTAAATGGGATTTAAGTAAAACACTTATACTAATTTCCAGTATATATACTGGAAATTAGTATAAGTGTTTTACTTAAATCCCATTTACATATAATGGATTTCCAGCAAGTATCGGCCGATTCAATTAAATATACTGGTATATTTTTAAATTAATTACCTTTTTAGACGCTGTACGATAAATAAATAACTACTAGTTTAGACTTTTATTGTATTTTATATTATGGCTTTTCACCCAATTACTTTCTAGGCATTTCTTTTGCTGTCGATGCTTTGGTCTCGTTAGATGTGAATACTTACGGCCATGTTGATAACTTGTTCTTCTTTCTCTGTTACCATTTTACCATTCGCTTTTTTTAGTATTTAAAAAGAAATACATTGTTTTCTTCAATAATTATGGATATGAAGTAACCTTTAATGAATATAATATTTATTATTATACTTAAGGCAATTTTCAGTCAATATTTCTATTCTTATGGTTACACTAGCATTATAGAATTTTGCTTTTATTTTTATATATACAGAGTTAGTTATAAGTATGGAGACGGCGATTTATTGTCGTTAATATTCATTTTAGGGATTTATGTTCAATATAAAAGTTTGTTAGGATATTTTGATCTACATTTGAGAATATTTGAATTTTTTTTTTCTTCAATTGTTTTTTAGTTACGCCTGTCCGCGCATTTTTAAATGGAAACTAGTAAATTTTACTCTACCATTCGATAGAGATTTTTTCTCTTTACAAAATTTTTTTGGTTTTTTTAAAATTCATTTTAATAACTTTTTTATAAGAAAAAGTTGGCTCATGTGTTTAACAGATGTTCGGTACATCGCAGATAGACAGAAGCGTGGCGATAAACAAACTTGAGCGACATAATTTTATCAGTGGTTATTGTGTACGTCAAATCTTTAACAGAAATAATTAATTTGTGCAATTTGTTGCTTTTAATATTAACAATGGCGAGTTTAAGTGAACATGAACGAATTGAAATACTTATGATGTTGGGTTATGGAGATAGACGCAGAAGTTTAAAAGACGTTAGTAATTTATTTAATGATACGCATCCAAATAGAAATCCAATTTCTAAATCCGTTGTTGGTAAAACTTTAAGACGCTTTGAACAAACGGGTAGCGTTAAAGATTTGCCAAGTAGTGGTAGACCTAGAACAGCAAAAAGCGATGATAACTGGATATTTTATTGACTGTGTCTGAATATCCCCATTTATCAACCAATCAATTAGCGGCCAATTTCAATATTTCACAGTCATCGATCGTGTCGTTTTTTAAAGTGAAAAGTATAAACCTTATAAGGTACACCGTGTACACGAGTTAACGGAAGATGATTTTGATAGGAGATTACAATTTTCTGAAGAAATGTTACATATTTGCAATAATAATGAAAATTTTGTCAACAATATTCTTTTCTCAGACGAAGCTACTTTTTGCCTTACCGGTGAAGTAAACAGACATAACTGCAAATACTGGTCATCGGAAAATCCCTCTTGGTTTTTGGAGCACCATACGCAGTACCCCAAAAGGTTAATGTTTGGGTTGGCATTCTAGGCGGTCATATTATCGGTCCCTTTTTCATCAATGGCAATTTAACTTCGGCTCTGTATTTGCAGTTATTGCAAAATGAAATAATACCTGCTAGTGCTACGCTCTATCCTCATGAAAACAATGAACACCTGCCCAATGACAGTATCTGGTTCCAGCAAGTTGGCGCCCCACCACATTATGGTGTAAATGTTCGTCAATATCTGGACAACGTTTTTCCCCACAGATGGATTGGAAGACGAGGAACCATTGAATGGCCAGCCCGTTCGCCAGATTTAAGTCCTTTAGATTTTTTTTCTTTGGGGATACGTAAAAAACAAAGTTTACCAAGAAAAATCCGATAACATCGAAGATTTACAAATCCGAATTACCAGAACGATACAAGAAATTCCCCGAGATTTTTTACAGAACTCTGTTCGGGGTTTTGTAAATCGATTGGGCCATTGTCAAATTACTAATGGACGACAATTTGAACACCTACTTTAATTTAATTTGTTATTAATTTGTTTAATTTTTCTTGTAAAAAAGTTATTAAAATGAATTAAAAAAAAAATATTATTGTAAAGAGAAAAAAACCTCTATCGAATGGAAGACCAAAATTTACCAGTTCCCATTTAAAAGAAAATGCGCGAACAGGAGTATCTAAAAAAACAATTGAAAAAAAAAACAAATAATCACAAATGTAGTCCAAAATATCTTAACAAACTTTTATATTGAACATAACTCCCTAAAATGAATATTAACGACAATAAATCGCCGTCTCCATACTTTTAACTAACATTGTATATAGCAGTGAATTTAAGTTCTCTAAAATGGATGAGTTCATTCAAAATAAAATGCAGTCTATGTATGAAGGGTGATTATGGGCTTGGTCTAAGGTGTGTTTCCGTATGTTCTAGGGTAGATTTAATCGCCATGAATTGATGACACACATTATTATTGACAAATTTGTCTTGTAGAATAAATTTTTATAAGAAAAAATTTGAAGTTCTTTCTCTCGTTGTGTAATAATTGTTTAGTGTTGAATCTATTATCCAAGTTATAATTTAAACTGCTTTAATAAATAATAAAACTGGAATAACTGTAGAATATGTTTCATAATATTTAAATAAATGTTGCATTTAAAAAAATAACCTTACAATTAAGGACTAAAGAAAGTAATACAAAGTCGTGGTAGTAATTATTATTATAACAATAGATCTAGATATAAGAATAATGTCTATTTAGCTAAGAGGTGAACAAAATTTAGTATATGATCTAATTGTCATTATTTTCGATTACTTCTTTCAAATGTTTTGTTATCGTTTTAATTCCGCTATTATACAATTCTGAATGTTTGGATTGGAAGAAGTTGACAAGGACACTTTTCAAATATCCTTCATTATCAAATACTTTTGAAATGTGAAAGTCTAGATTTTGTAATGGTTGCAGAGTGAATCTATTGTCTAGTCATTTCTTCATCTCATTTTTCATCTCCAGTCGCAATTCGTTCTAAAAATGGTGAACGGTTTTGATGTGAGATGGAGAACTCAAATCGTAATTCTATGATGGCTATCTTTGGTTAATTCGTGTGGAATCAACGTTCCTAGCTTTTGAATCTTGTCTGGCGATCGCAATTAGTTACGAATTTTTTTTCGCGACCAATTTAATGACGTAGCAAATTCTTGTTGTGGACTTTGAACCAAAATTGGACAGCCGGTCATAACTACTCTCTATTGTAAAGAAAAGTTTTTTCATGAAGTTTTTTAAACTAACGTTAGCAATTGTCCACAGGGCCTTTACTACCACATTGAATATGTTTTCTATAGTATTCGTTAATTTTCTCCCTAATTAGAACTCATAAAGCAGCAAAGTCTAATATACTTTTCAACCGCTATTTTCAGAAAATTATAATTTTTACGTAAAAGAACGTATTCACTATTAAATAAAATATTTTTGGGATATGTTATATAGATTTCCACCAAATAGCGGAAAAGAAACATGAGTGAACAATATCAAATGTTCGCAGTTTGCGGTAGAATATTTAGATTGGCATCAATGTAATAACGGTTATATTGTTTACTGCTTATCCTTCTTAACATTTGTCATTTCTGGACTGATGGTGATAACATTGGTCTATTATAATCAATAATATCAATAATGCAGTAAGTTGTTTAATTGACAATTGAATAACACAAGGCATTTTATCTTATATCGTACATATCCCCGGATCGACGCATGAATAGGTAAAAAAGTCTGAAAATATTTTAGTTGAAATTTCATCTTCTGGGGTTCAGCCCTGCTTGGATAGAAAATAATTTTAGTTTTGCAAAATCAAGCATGCCTTGAAAATATTCAGAATAGTATATTGTGTAACGAATGACGAAAGTAACATTTTTTTAAGCGAGATAACGAGATGATTTCGACGAGTTAAACACTATACTTTTTGTACGGCCTCGCCTACGGCATTATAACAAACTTCAAAAAATTATGTAAAAAAATACTATATTTTCAATTAAAAATTAGTCATACCTAAATTAGTTATGATTTAAACATTAATACATAGAATATGTAGACCATATGGTCGATGGCTTCAAATTTTCCCACAATTTTGCAAAATATGCAAGCAGCACAATTTCCGAATATGCATTTACGCTCTATTCAATGAATTTTACATAGATTTCTTCATACCTCTTTCTCGATTTTTCTCGTTACAAGTCCGCATAGGTTTTCTCAGCTTGATTTACTATTTCTGGTGGTGTATTGGGAATATCTAAATCACTTCTGAACCAGAAATCATGATGAAGCTACAAACAACACAAACTGACGTGATTTAGAAATGACGCGATATAACAACAGCAGGCAATTAGAGGCAGGTGAAAATTAGTAGGGAAAATTAGTAGGGACGAAAGTTAACGTTATGGGATTTTGTCTCACTAGTGACGGAAATCAACTTTTCGCTACAGTATTCGCTGACGAAAAATTTCTTAGAAAAAGGTAATTTTTCTCACTAATAAAGTGCCTTTTCTGTAGGACATACGACAAAATATTATAAGAAAAGTTGTTCAGATTTATAAATTATGTAGGTGTGCAAAATTTTAACAAAATCGGTTTAACTTATTCGTTTATTAGATATGAATATGAAAACTAACAAAACCCAAACTTCGTTGAAACTAAAATAACAATATTCATATAACGCTAAGAAATAAGTAAATAAACTTCTAGTTTCAAAAATTATTTTATTGTAAATACCACTACAATATTGTTTCGCCATACAATGGCATCATCAGGTGAATGAAATACTGAATATGTACAATACAAGTTTGAATATTTATGTGAAAATTATTTGGGAAATTGTGGTGGAAAAATTTTTACAATCTTAAATTTAATAGAGGGGAGTTGTTTAAATCTAGTTGGTCATTTAAAGCTAATCCTAAACTATTGTATCTATTAATTTCTAAGTTTTCTAACAGGTTAAGATTTTTACTTTTTTCTTGAATGTGTAAAATTTTGAAATCTATATTAAATCTATGATTGATATCTATACAATGACTTGCGAAAGTTGAATCTGTTTTCTTTTCTTTATGGCTTCTCTCGTGTTCTTTCATCCTAATTTTGAATGTCCTCCCAGTTTGTCCTATGTATACCTTATTACAATCTTCGCATATTAACTTATATACACCAGAGTTTGATTCTTTGTCTATTTTATCTTTGTTGTTTTTAATAATGTTCTGTATAGCATTGTCTGTTTTAAATGATATATGTTCGTTATTAAGTTTTTAATGAAAGTACCAATTTTTTCCGAAATTTTTCCTAAGTAAGTGATTGAATTATAGTAATTAATTATCTTGTATTTTAATTTTGGATAAACTAAGGAAAGGGTTTTAGATTTTTGTTGGCTATTTAGGATGTTATTGACAATATTTATAGAGTAACCATTGTTTAATGCTATTGTGTATATTCTATTTAGTTCAAGGTTAATTACTTTACAACCAGAACGTAGAAACACGAACATTGTCACAAAGACCGAAATTTTACAGCTCTTACAAACGTGCCTGGAACAAAATTATTTTCAATTTAAAAAGAAATTTTATAAACAAACAGAGGGTCTAGCAATGGGAAACCTACTAAGCCCCTTATTAGCGGAAATTTTCAAGAATAATTTAGAAACTATAATTAGTACACATCCCTTGTTTGGTAATTGTGTATATTGGTTTAGGTATGTTGATGACATATTAATTTGCTTTAACGGTTCAGATAGACAATTAAAAACTTTACATAATTATATCAATACTATTCACCCCAAAATAAATTTTACTATAGAAACAGAAATAAATAAAAGCATTAATTTTCTAGATTTAACCATATCACACAAAACTAATAAACACGAGTTCGCTATATACCATAAACCAACACATACAGATACCACAATACACGCTAATTCTTTTCATCCTATAACACACAAATTATCAGCATACCAATCAATGGTATATAGATTAATTCATGTACCTATGAGCAAAAGTAATTTCGACCTTGAACTAAATAGAATATACACAATAGCATTAAACAATGGTTACTCTATAAATATTGTCAATAACATCCTAAATAGCCAACAAAAATCTAAAACCCTTTCCTTAGTTTATCCAAAATTAAAATACAAGATAATTAATTCCTATAATTCAATCACTTACTTAAGAAACATTTCGGAAAAAATTGGTACTTTCATTAAAAAACTTAATAACGAACATATATCATTTAAAACAGACCAATACTATACAGAACATTATTAAAAACAACAAAGATAAAATAGACAAAGAATCAAACTCTGGTGTATATAAGTTAACATGCGAAGATTGTAATAAGGTATACATAGGACAAACGGGGAGGACATTCAAAATTAGGATGAAAGAACACGAGAGAAGCCATGAAGAAAAGAAAACAGATTCAACTTTCGCAAGTCATTGTATTGATATCAATCATAGATTTAATATAGATTTCAAAATTTTACACATTCAAGAAAAAAGTAAAAAACTTAGCCTGTTAGAAAACTTAGAAATTAATAGATACAATAGTTTAGGATTAGCTTTAAATGACCAACTAGATTTAACAACTCCCCTCTACTAAATTTAAGATTGTAAAAATTTTTCCACCACCATTTCCCAAATAATTTTCACATAAATATTCACACTTGTATTGTACATATTCAGTATTTCATCCACCTGATGAAGCCATTGTATGGCGAAACAATATTGTAGTGGTATTTACAATAAAATAATTTTTGAAACTAGAAGTTTAATTACTTATTTCTTAGCGTTATAATGAAGTTTCAACAAGTATCTCCTTCGTCAATTAAATATTCATATAATCTGAAATATCCATTCATTCAATAAGTCTGCCACCTTTATTCGCTCATTTCTCAATTTTGGTCCGACATACATTGAATGCTCTTACGAGGGTCACCTTTTATATTTTTACAAAATCTGGGAAGAAAAAATTTTTGTGAACAAACTATTTTATTGTATACACTTTTGCATGCGTACGAACCAGTTCTCAAAACATTTTTTCCGCTCTGAAAGTTGTATCTCAGAAACATGGTTTTCAAAGGCTTCGACTGTTTTTTGATGTGTTAAAAATCGCTGTCCACGCATTTTTTGTTTCATAGTTGGGAACAAAAAGAAATCATTCGGCGACAAGTCAGGCGAATATGGACAATGAGACATTATTTCAACACTTTTCTCCTTCAAATAGTCAACTGTTAGACGTGTTGAATAATACGACGTTTTCGGTTGTTCTTCCTGATTTCGTCTATAACTTTTGCCAAACAAATTACTGTATACCATTCAGCGTTAACAGTTTTTCGATCATCTAAAGGAATTGTTGCGATGTGTCCTGTACAGCCGAAAAAACAGGCGATCATTTTCTTGGAAGTGCTCCTTGCACGAACAACTTTTGTGGGGTTCGGTTCGTCTTGGAACACCCATACAGTAGATTGTTCCTTGGTTTCTGGCTCATACGCATATGTCCATGTTTCGTCACCTGTTACACTGTTGTATACGGATTTGGCGGTTCTACGTCGAATTTTTTGCGCATCTCTTTACACCAATTGACACGAGCTGCTTTCTGTGCTTCCGTCAAGTTATGTGGAATCCATCCGGAACATATTTTTTTTACAAATATGTGTTCATGAAAAATCGAATGAATTGCAGTCTGCGATATGCCAAGAGATGCCTCTACCTCACTGTAAGTCACATGTCGATCGTGTTCTATCATTTTCCGCACAGCATCGATGTTTTTTGAAATCACAACAGTTTTTAATCCATCTTTACGTGATTCATCACTCACTGAGGCACGACCATGCCGAAATTCTGCAAACCAAATGTAATCTGTCTTCTCTGATGGTGCTGCATTACCAAAAGTTAACCGAAGCGATTTAATGCTTTCTTGTGGAGTTAGGCCCTTTTTATAATCATAAAAAATCATCCAACGAAAACCTTCACGAGTAATCGCCATTATTTTACAAACTCACTGTCTTAAAACTGTAACTGTCAACAAACTACTGACTCAATTTCTAAGCTATCGCGGATTTCTCATTGACAAATGTCAAACTTTAAAAATATAGTGATTACATAACGGGTGTTCAGAAACATTCGAAGTCAAGTGGGTTCTGAACAAAAAATCGTATATCTTTACTTAAGTATCTGATTTGTAATAATTATTAAATGTCAACTGTTGTCTGTCAAAAATCAATCTATCTCAGACATGACTTCATATTTTCAAGGACTACTTTGACTTCGAATGTTTCTGAACTCCCGTTAAGTCAAAAGCACCATCTAGTGGTCGATTGTAAAAATATAAAAGGTGTCCCTCGTATCTCCTCAACGCAAATTGAATTCACAGCATCTCTAATGCAATTCTTCAACATCTCTACATCATTTGGAATCATATTCAAATATACTAGGTATTTGTGCTAGCTGAACCCAAAAGAATAATTGTTAGATAAGGGTATCTATCCGGGCGGCCTAGAAATGTGACAAGCATTGGCTATCCATTTTTCTTGAAAATGTTCATTCAGCCATTCACAAACTCCCGAAGTTGAGTGGGCAGGACAACCGTGGTGTTGAAATTATGAAAAAAATCTTGTTTCGGATGGTAGTTCGTCCACAATTCAAAATATGTATGCCGATTAAGTCCTACCTCAATAAAATATGGTCCAATTATACCATAATGATAAAAAATTGCACACCAGACGTCAACTTTATTAAAATATTGAATTACACAATCGGGATTATGTTCAGACCAATATCGACAACTATGTGGGGAAGGCTCACCATTAGTAGCAAAAGCCGGTTCATCAGAGCAAATAATATTTTTATAGAAATATCGATCCTCAAGAATTTTCTCTCCTAAAGTAGACAAAATTTCAACCTTCGAGCTTTATTCTAAAGTATGACGAAATCCGACTTTATATGGTTTAACTTTTCTTGCTTTATAAACGCGTTACAAATGTGATCTGTTAATGAAAGTTTGCTCTAATCACTTTTTTAGTGACATGTGACGTGTACTGAATTAATTGCTAACACAGTCCTACTTATATCATCTTCATTAAAGTTTTTTTTCTAAATATCAAGTTCTGTTTATAACATAAAGGAATTCATGCAGAACAAGCGCTTTTTAAGAAATGTATGTTAAACTTTCACAAACACTTTATTATTTTCTACTTACATTTTCTGTCCATAACATTGGTACAACCATATTAGAAAATTTTCCAACATTTTCTATATTATCCACGGTTTTTCATTACCATATTGATCTGATAGCGCATTGCCAAATCTAAAGGCAATCCGGATTCCTGTGAAATTGAAAAGTAAATGTGTCAATATTAATATATAAAATTATAAACGGTGGCTATTATTACCGGTAGCCAGGTCGCGAAATATTAATTTTATCTACATTTACTATTTGGGGGGCGCGGAGCTAAGAAGGTTGAGAATCACTGTTCTACCAAAATATACAAAACCATTGTCTAATGAACTGAAATGCGCGTGTTCCAAAATAGCGCACGTACTTTACCCTTCTTCCGCACAATCTGTACAAAAAATAAAATATTAGCATAAAAATTTGGCCGAGTGATACATCTCTATAATCTGTGGTATTAGTAAATTATAAAATTTGTAACCTAGAAATATCTACCAAGAGCAACCAACAACTGTACCTATCCAATAAAGGTGATATACAAGAAAATTACGAAAAATATAGACATTCAAAATAATTAAAATATCATTTTTCTTTTCTCTTTCTCTCTCTGTAAAACTGAAAGGTGAATTAAAATAAAGAATAAAGCGAAATTCCTTTTATTTACTGAACTCAGTAAATGTGAAAACTTATGCTAAATTTAATATAATAAAATGGCGATATACAATATACCTGCGTGTTCAATTGTGTATATTTGAACAGGAAACGGTGACTGGCCGATGACTAATCGTCTCGGGGTAACGAAGAAAGAGTCTATCCTAGATATAAAATAAATATAGTAGACAAGAATTCACGTCCTGTGTGTTATTTTTAACTGTAAAATAGTAAATGTAGAAGTTTAATAATTTGTTTTTACATTAAATGTAACAATTACCGTATTTGAAGCGAAATTACTTAGTCTACTTAGTCTAAACGTTAAGATCCATTAAATTATTTTCTACAAAACAAATGGAGTTGCAAAACAAAATACTATGTGAGAGTCGTCCGCGAATCACTTTATTATGAAATTATTTAACTAATTGTTAGCATATAACTGTAAAAGAGTAATACTTTTTTCTATTACTGATGATTACAACTTAAATGAAAAACGTATTCAGGATTAAAGTTACATTTCAGTGCAACAACTGTAACGCCCCTGAATATGTTAGTTGCAATTCCGGCCCGGAATTCCAAAAGCTAATGAAAGACTATTTAATTTTTTCTCAAGATTTATATAGTTTTGTGTATTTAATTTATTTTTCCTATTTTCAATTTGATGGATACTTATGGATACTACAACAAATACCTAATACATAATCAGGAAAATTAAAGGATTATTTTAAATTAAATTTTCAAATATCGTAGCAAAGGAAACTGTAACAACAGGTTCATACAACAATTATAGGGCAAAACTATATAAATACGTATAGCAAACGCCAATTAAGTTGGCGCGAGAAGGGGTAAGTTCGCGCAGGATTAAAAGTAGTGGGGAGATTTGTATTTGGTTTTACATCAAATGTCAGATAATTCTAACCTCTGAGCGTGTATCACTTTATGATCCCTTAGCAAAGACATTATGTTCCGTCAAACGTCAATGACGAATGTATTCTGACAATTACTGGAGTAGTAGGGGGGACGGTTTTAAAAACGACTTCTGCGCACCCCCTCCTCGCGCCAACTTAATTGGCGTTTGCTATACACGTATATAACAAGTGTTCATTTGAAAAGTCAATCTAGTAGCATGTGATTTACTGAGAACATTTTGAAGTATGTCGTAAATTAAAATTTACTACTTAACCTACGAAGTCGTATATTTTGACAGTTTCATACATATAAATAAATAACAAGTAATAGGTATTTATTGAAAACTATAACAAATGTTGAAAATGTTGTCCTTCAAGATCAATGCACTTTAAAATCCTCCGTTCAAAATTTCTGATGATATTCTGCAACATTACTGGATTGTTATTAATTTCCATGCATTTCTGTTCGATTCTCTGTAGCATATCATTCAAATTCAATATAAACATTTCCACCTTTAAATTCAATAGCAGCATTCTATTTCTTACTTCTCCTAACAACAAAAAAACATTCTCTTAATACACATGAAATAATGTCAGTTCTAAAAGTCCGCAAATTATTTTTAATATGATTTTTAAAATAGGTTTGTAAATGAATGTAATACATATCTTATTTTTTAATAATTCACTTAGCATACAGGATGTTATAGTTTTTATAACATCAACAACTGTTACATATGTAAACATACGGAGTGTGTAACTTCAATACAGGTACATATTTGCTATTTATACACATTCTGAATTCATGGGCCGAACATGATACAATTTTCAGAGGGTTTTTAATTTTGAGGATTGCGACCTAATTGACTCACAATATTTTGGATTCATATTCTATATATAATTACATCTTTCCATTTTTTATACGTTGTCTGTATAATAGTAATGAGGTATTTATTTTCTCCAATAAATACGTCACTGTTGTTGGCTCCAGCATCCCGCATTATGTGATATAAAAGTGATTTCAATAGTAAGTTGGTCCTAGGTATATTCAAGTTTAACGTATTCGTACAGCGAGTTTTAGGTAATATGCCATAGATTCTAAAATTGGATGGGATTTTGAAAAAAATCAGTGGCGTAACATTTTCCCAAACAAAATATTTGGTTTCATTTACTATGTAAATGGTCACTGGTCAGCTTTTTCTTTCTTAGTTATTATCAAAAAGTAGGCAAAGAAAAATTTTATTTTTCAATTTCGAGTTATGCCTGAATTTTTATTTTTTTTTGTAAAATTTTAACTCCCTGTATCTCAGTCAACAAACGTTTAAGAGAAGAATGTTATAGACAAAGTCATATTATTTTAGCGCGAGGTATCCGCACACGAATTATTTTGAGCATAAATGGTATTATATGTAGATATTCTTTAGTGCAGGACCGTATTAAATAATATTATAAAATAAAATGTATCAAACTTTCCATCTTAGTTGCTTAACTATTTGCAATAATTTTGTTTTCATATTTTAAAAACAGCTTGTGTACGTTAACGATAATATGCTTAAAGAAACAATAGTAGCCTTGATAAATACTAATTTGGTATTGCAAACAAACACCTGAATTATATTAATATGTATGTGGTAATACAAGAACATTGATTATTTCAGTATTTTTCTAGAATGAAATCATCACCTGCAGTGCTGTAATAATTCACATATGTAACCACACAGTGGTTTACAACAAAAATAGTACACTTCATTGTATTTATATCGTTAATTCGTTTAAATAAAACTAACGGTAATTAAGAATATTAATACAAAATATACTAACTATATATATAATTTATTGCCACGATATTAAGTAAGCGACGATTGTTGGTTGAATCGCTCATCGCTCCCTTTACTTCTTATATACTCCCGGGTAGTTCTCGAACATTCGCTTTTTAGTCTATTGGGGTCTTATGACGTGCTGACGTGTACAGCCGGTGACGTCATCGCTTAGGGCGTCACATGATTGACATCACAATATTTATTTACAATAAGAAACTTAAAGAGTTTGCTTTGACAGTAAGCAATAATATCAAAGACAAAGTTAATGTCACAGCAAGAGTATTTATTCGCTGATAATTTAAAATATTAGACATGTTGATGATGTGTTGATTTTGAAAATATCTGTTTTATTTTAGTTATTCCAAAATCTTGTAGGGAATCTAAGAAATAAAGCTTATTTTGCAAAAGCATGCTTATGTAAAGTCAAAAGTATATATAGCTTACAAGAAATGCTGGATGTAAACTTCCTTTTACGTGTGACATTATTTCTTGCATCAAATGGTATCTTCTTTGTCAAAGAGCAATTAGAATTTATACTTGGCATCTTTGATTTTTCATCAATAGTTAAGATAACGAGCGATCAAGATCATTTCTAATCAAGTAATTCATGAATCCGAAATTGTATGTCGTTACTTGAGCTGCATTTACATTACAAACTTCAAGTAAAATGTCGAATATATAAATATGCAACAGTTACAATCGGAAAAGACATACGGTTTAAAATTCATATGTATATTGTAATCAAGTAAATACTCGACTACAACATGTTTTGATCGCTCGTTATCTTACTAAAGTCACAGAAATAATAATATCTTTTCAGTTCTGCTTCGTACCCTGATTAGAACTAGGAAAAATTCGAAACACGGGTTTGTACGTAGAAGTCACCAATGCGAAATAAACATACGTTGTGTACATCCATGTGTATATATACAGATATGGTTTTAACAATTTCGTATTATTGTATTTTACACTTGATCTTAGTTAAACATAGATATGCTATCTTTTACATAGTTTGCTTAATTTGTTTGGTGGTAGTTATATTGAAATATTTTATTTATTTAATAAACACACTTAACCCTATTTTATAAAGCAAGTCTCAAATCTTAATATTAAACTTCTTAAATTCTTTTACTATTGACATCGTGATGAACTTAAAACCCGATGTGTAATACAGTTATGAGTGAGTTTATATGTTCTGATGGTAGAGTGGTACTGCGTGTCTTACTACGATAAGACTAATGTTTCGATACTAATATCGATTTTGTTGTATGTTAAAATGAGACTGACGTCTCTTGATGCTAAGAATTCTCTTGGTGTTCAAAATACTGCAAATAAGGAAAATTTGTCACTACTCCAACAATCTCTTGAATATTTAATAAAAGTGGGCATCTGCAGATAACAATATAAATTTTCAGGAAATTTCTAAAGTTACCAATTCTTAGTAAATTGTGCCTACTGCAACAATAAACGTTGCATAGGTTTAAACAATATAATTTTAAACTACTCTAATTAAATATTAATTGTGTGGGCCTGAGTATAAAGTTTGTAATTGATACATGAGTTTATGAACAGATGTGTAGGTTATAAACTATGTATTGAACCTGTTCAGTAACTAACTTATCTTTTAAGAAATTCTAGATTACTAATTTCACTCAATTAATTTTCGATTATTTATTTTTGTTCCTATATTTCAATGTTTTCAATGTTCAATATTCATAAAGTTCAATATCTAATGGGTCTTTCAAATTGAGCGCCTTATTTTAAAAATAAATAAAATATAGATGGCGCACTGAATTCGTCTGGGTATTTTGACATTTACGTGTGCTGGATGACATTTATAAAAATACCTTCTTACACGATACAACAACGCGTTCAAATTGTTGAATTACTTTATGAAAATTAGCGTTCTGTGAAAAATATTTTTAGAAAATTACGTGAATTTTATGATGAAGCACATTTTAGAATTGGTGGTTTTGTTGACAAATAAAATTGTCGAATTTGGGGCGAGGAAAATCCACGAGTGGTCCAAGAAAGACATTTACATCCTCAACGAGTCACTGTTTTGTGTACATTATGGTCAGGTGGTGCAATTGGACCATATTTCTTTCAAGATGCTGCTGGTGACGCTGTAGCAGTGGTGTTCGATATAGGTAGATGTTAACTGAATTGTTGTGGCCTGAACTGAATGATATTGATCTAGAGTATATATGGTTTCAACAAGTCGGTGCAACACCTCATTTTGCTAATGATGCAATTGCTTTATTAAGACAAAAATTACCTAGAAAAATTTTTCAGAAAATGGTGACGTTAATTGGCCACCAATGTGATCTAAATTTTTTTTTACTATTTTCTTTAGGGTTACATAAAAAGCCAGGTCTATAAGAACAAACCACAATCGATTCCTGAACTAAAGGATGAAATTATTCGTGTCATTGGTGAAATAGAGCTTCAATTATGTCGAAATGTAACAAAAAATTTTAACAAAAGAATGAACAGCTGTGAAGCAGCAATAGGTGGTCACTTGTCAGATATTATTTTTCGTGTATAGATGTCACAACGGATACTACAATTACCAATAAAAGTTTTTGAAATTCAATGCAAATTATAGGTTTTATTTATTTAAGAAAAGGCGCTCAATTTGAAAGACCCGTTATTACATAGAAATTTGAAGTTCTGAACGGAATTTAATGGCAATCTTATCACTTATAATTCCGATTGGGCATCATCTAATTACTACCTGTTCCGTTTATTGTTGGGAACATTTATTGTACGTTCAATTTATGCACGCTATGAAAGAAATGAAGATCAATCACTGTCGTCATGAATACATAACGTATATAGGTACAAGCACGCAATACATAAACGCTACATTTTTATAAAAAAAATAATTATATGTTGACGTTATTCGGTATGAAGGGTTTTGATGCTGCAGCTATATACATTCTTGTTCGAATCCAAGACGTAATTGCACATCTTACGCATATAAGAATAGTACCGTGTGTTGATACAGCGAATTGTCGCGGCAGTAGTACAATAATAATAAATAATAACTTTTATTGTCCAATAGGTTACAAGCAATTCAAATAAAGGACAATTTTTTTTTTAATGTGTCAGACTACGAACTAATTCAAAATTCAAAACGAAAGAACAGTATTCTAAAGACTACCTAAAAAATAAATAAACACAAACTAAAAATAATAACTTGTAATTAATATAACAAAAATCCATCTACTAACTTATTAAAAATAAATTTTTACTATATCCAAAAGTTTCGCTAAAGAGCTATGTTTAACGTCACAATATAGCGCTATAATATTAAACAATCGGCATTTGTTTGAAATAAGGGAGTTGAAAAAGTGATGTTAATCCTAACCGTAGGAATATAAAAATATTATTTGTCTAGAACCAAAAGGTGGTGTTAACAAATGTAATTAACACGGAAATTCAGGTTTATTGTTGAAATTAGTTAAATTACAAATAAATTTTAGACTTGTGAATTGTCACATGTATTTTTTTCAGTTCCGCCGTACAATAATAACGACAAAACTATCGCCAGACAAAAATTAATTCTTTCAATGTAAGGTTCTGAATAGTATAATATCGAAGTAGTTAATTGACGAAGGAGATACTTGTTGAAACTTCATTATAACGCTAAGAAATAAGTAATTAAACTACCAGTTTCAAAAATTCTTTTATTGTAAATACCACTACAATGTTGTTTCGCCATACTATGGCTTCATCAGTGAATGAAATACTGTCCAGTATTTCATCCACTTAATATCGAAATTATTATACGCTTGAAAAAAATATATTAACCTTTTTTATTATTATGTATACCGATGTTAGTTTGTAACGTGCTCTAGTAAGTACTTAACTAAGCCACTGTGTTGACGAAACATTTGTCGTTTTACGAACAAATATTAATAAAGTGAAGATTTTTTGAACTATTAGCTTTATTTCTATTTTAAATAAATAAATAATAGCCGAATCAATTCAATCCTCAATAAGAAGTACAAATTCACATGTGATTTCTTCAGAACATGGTTCCCCCTTACGATATTCTGTTTGTATGCCAAACGTCTTTATCCATTTTTTCACCCTGAAATATCATTATATAGTCAATATATATATATAATCGCCTATCGGTCATTATGTTTATTCGTCTTTTTGCACGACCTTCTTCTCTAATTCTTTCTGTACAGGCTGCAACTATAAACAACACAGAGTGGAAATCCATCATGTTTTTCTCCTAAGCTCAGTGATATCTTCCTTACAGGACACTGTTTATAAGTACCCAGCTTCTGTGCCGTGATTATATTGCAATTGCCCCCTAAAATAGCCGATGGCACCCCGATCGCTCGTACCCTAAATGTTGAAATACCATAAACAATTGACATTCAGCTTGAGGATTACGGCTGTTGCCTTCACAGTCATAAATAATTCCAGCAGAAAGAGGTTTACTACAAACAGCCTACCGCTAAAGAGTAGTGAGAAGTATGAGACACTTCCGTACTTTTCCAGACTACCGCCCTATAGTTAATCCTTGGTCTTACTACCACGCTGTATAAACATTATATCGTACTTGATTTTAGTACCCAGGACTAATCACCAACACACACACAGCTGCTCTAGCGTTGCTGAACAGCTGTGTTGTCTTGTGCGTTACTTTGGCTAAGTGTTTCAATTCAGTTTCGCATCGAGCGTTATGTTTTATATTTACCTTAATGGTTAATTCTAATTTCTGGCCTTATGTTGCATAGGCTATTTAGTTGTCTAGTTGATAAAAAGAAGCTACCACCCTTCTAGAATTCGCAGTTCATATCGCATTACCTCTGTCACTGTCCCCGGGAATTCTTTCCAGGTACAATAACAATATACTCAACAAACATCCGCATCCATTTTCTCTGGTCATCCAATACCGTAATGAGATTATTTACTACACAACTCCACTGCTAATTTTCTTATGAGATGTCTGATAAGATTATTACAAAATACGGAGTGCCCCAGGGAACAGTGTTAGGTCCACTATTGTTTATTCTGTACATTAGTGATATAGTCAAAGCGGTTGATAATTGCAAAAGATGTATGTTTGCTGACGACACCATGATCTATATAGTTGGTGATGATATTAGGGAGATGGTGGATAGCATGACTGTCCAATTAAATAAATTGCATAAATGGGTATGTGAGAATAATATGGCACTGAATTTCAGTAAAACTAAGTTCATGATAATTGGTACTAAATATAAGATTTCTAAATTGAATTTTAATGATACAGATTTGTGTGTGGACTCAAAGAAAATAGACAGAGTTGAGAATATGAAATATTTGGGGGTAATATTGAATACTAATTTAGATTTCAAAACTCACGTTCAATACCTATCAAATAAAATTTCCAAAAAGATATTTTTCTTAAATAAATTTAGTCATAATTTGTCACTGTACGCCCGACTGTTGTTGTTTAAATCTTTAATAGCACCACATTTTGATTTTTGCTCTGCCATTTTATTTAGTATAAATGGGAATGAGATGCAGCAACTCCAAAATCTACAGTATAAGGCTTTGCGAATAGTATGCGTAGCGAAATGTGACAGATATACTCCAATTAATCTAATGCTAGAAACTTTAAGTTTATTAAGTGTAAAATAATACATAGTATATAAGACAATGGTTTTCATCTATAAAATTAAAATTGGAATAATGCCTCCTTACTTAAGTGGCAAATTGACAATGGTCGATGGTAATTCGAACATCGAGATCCTACAGAGGTTCCAAAATAAAGTTTTACGTGCCATACTTGACGCCCCCAACTACTGATGATAAACGTAATGCAATTTCTATTTCTATTTCTGGGTAAGGTGTATTGACAATTAGTAATAACTATGAAACGTCGACGTCTGCACATCCCGGATGGATACGGCTTTCACAAATTTTTTCGCCCCCAACTACGTTATCCAACGTTACCTCCCGATTGCCACCATTCAAGAAGCTATTGCTCACCACCATAAATGGCTATTTAGTCAAAACGGGGAAATAAGCCGATTGAAAAATATCACACCCTCTGATCTAGGGACTAAACTTCTTTTAGTTTGCTTTAGTTCTTCAAAATAATGATATTCTAAATGAATAGAAATACTTTGAAATGTGTCGCTATTATTATGACATATTATGACAAAAAAATTATTGAATAATACAATTCATTTCTTGCAATATTTTGTATTTTAAATTATAACTATTCGTGCAATACGTGAACATTTTAATAATATATTAAGTAGTTCATTAAGACACAAACGAACTAAATGAATGTGACAATTATTAATTGTAGTATGAATAAGCAACAAGAAATGCACCCGTCCAGTTGCGATATAATCCATTGATTATATCATAAATCGCCGACTTTTACTTAATAAACACATACTTAACTAACTCACGTATGTATCACTGAATAGCGAATAATTGTTATAAGACATGTGTATAATGTATATTAGAGAATTCTTTTTATGTCTTACTAACTATAAATGGACTTGGAATGTGAAGTATGTAAAAATTAATTAAAAATGCTAATATTTTCAATAGAGTGAAGAGAACAGGTTTGCATAAATAAAACATGAGCGTATTTGTTTCACTTATTTGTTTAATTGACAACTAAATCCCATTACATATTCGAATTTTTTTCACAGTGGTACATTTTTGATGAAACTATATTAAGGCGTTCCAAACCGCATCAACGGATTTCAATAACTTAGTATAGTTGTAGTTTCACTCGGACTAAGTGCCTCGGTAATGTGGATAAAAGCAGTTTTCAAACTCTCTAAATTTGAGAGCTTCTAGGCGTTGGATGTAACATCTTAATAGAGTTTACGTTATCGTGTTAAAAACGATGATAATGTATGGAAAGTTACTGTGTCTACTTATACTAGATGTCCTTAAAATAAGAAGGCAATTTATGAAAAATGGAAAGATGTAATTAAGTAGAATATAAACTGAAAATATTTTTACAAAATTCCCTCTCATAAGCGAGAAAGAAATAACAAAGATATTCAAAACTGTCACGCCACTGTGCTCTCGACTATATTATAAAAAGTATCAGAGATGATATCTTACAGTTGAGCGACAATAACAAAAAGAATAGTTTTGTTACTGTCGGTCTCGCTTCAAGTTTTGTTCAATTGTTGATCGTTATGTACGTACGATACAATTTAAATTTACGTCTTCGCCTAAAAATAAATTGTTACTAAATAGGACGTTAAATGCCCGTAGAGCACATATCTTACATGTTTTTTTCTATACATCGTCTTTAAAATTTTTTATAAATGTCCACGTTATATATTTTACTCTAATAAATTACTAATTTATTAAGTGGTAGATGTGTAGTTTACGGCACTTATGGTATCTTGCAAATTGATGTAAAACTAAATACAAATCTCCCCAATACTTCTAATCCTGCACGAACTTACCCCTCCGCTCGCCAACTTATCTGGCGCTTGCTATACTTCTCTTAACAAAATAAGAAACCATTCACATACAGCGTGATAGTTTTAATAACATCGACAGGTGTTACGTATGTAAACATACGCTGTAGCGTATGTTTATGTGAGATATTTATTATTTCTACACATGTTGAATATTTTGAATTCATAGGCGTCACGTTATACAATTTTCAAGGAGTTTTTAATTTTGGGGTTCGCGTCGTATTGACAATATTTTGAATTTATATTCTATATAATTACATCTTTCCATTTTTCATAGGTGCTCTCTTTATTTCAAGAACAGCCTGTATAGAGTTATTCCTCTTCTTCTGTATCTCCTTCCTATCTAATAAAGTATATGTATCAAGTATACAAAGAGATACATAAATTTTGGTTACATGAAATATTGTATATGTGTAAGTCACAATCAATATATTTCAAAGCAAAAAATACGAAATATTTCGTAATTTTTTTTATAATAATACAGCCTTGGCACACTCATTTACTCATGATATTGAATATTTTATATAATCGACATCTTCCTGAGAGTCACCTATATTGCCTACCGAAGGACTAAAATCTGCAACGATGTAGTAACTTTATTGATGCTGTAACCATAACACCCCGCGTATGTTCTATGAAGGAAAAGACCTAACTAGTTTACCACCAAGATGTAAGTTCCGAAAAGTGTAAAGAAATTCTCACTGTTGTGTTTTTGGAATTAGATTTTCCAGCCTATGAAAAATTCCAGGGAACATATTAGCAAAAGCTTGAACTATATCTTCAGGTTTATCAAGAACTACATTATTAAAGGATAGGCGATCGATTATATGAGAGATTCCATATTTATTAGTAATAAGTAATAAATTACTAGAAAAACTTCGGATTTTCGTTTATGTCACTCTCAAATTTAGTACAATAATCCACAAAATTGGTCCAAATTTCAGCTTTAACCTATGAACGTAATCCCAAAAACTCGTTACTGTAGGTTAAAGATTTAGTTTTTTTCCATTTTATTCTTTATGTTTTAAATTAAAAATTTAACATGAAGAATATATAATAGTGTGTCACTTGAGGGACGCCTCACATTGATTTCGGTACAGTACCTATAAAATCAATTACCTGCTTATGTATCTGAGTAAACATAGAGGATCGAGTCATATTTAATCTACGACCATACTCTCCCGCGAATGCCATAAGAATCAAGCTTGGGCAAGAGAATGAAATGAGTAAGTGTATTGAAAGTTTTGCAAAGGTCTATAAAAAGAGGATTATAAATACAATCTTTATTTAGATTTGTTACATTTGTTCTTCATGAAACTAAGCAGTGGCTGCTCGTGACAATATTGAGTGATAGGGTCAATCCCCCCCCCCCCCCCCCACTTAATACAAAAAGTTTAAAGCAACTTGGTTCTTTAAGTAACTTATTGCCAATTAAAAAAACATCTACAGAAAAATTATATTAATATAGCCAAATTGAAATGTTATTTGAAAATTTAAAATGCATTAAGTAGGAGAACCTGTCCTAAAATGATATACCCTAAACAAAAAATGTTTCAATTTGGTTATTTTTTAATAAACAACATTTTTGACACATAATATTTTATTACAAATGGTTTACATATCCATTACTGCAAACAAATTTCTCAAAACATTATTAATAATAATAATTTTCTAATATTAAACAAAAGGTTCAGTGTGTTATTTTATCCTAGTTACTGTGGGTAAAATGACATATCCACATTTCCTATTGGCAAACTTCGCACACAAAGGTTTTTGCTCTAGCAGATAGTCCTGCACACTCGCCATGAGCCCACAAAGAGCACTTCATGCACCTCATCCACAGTTCCCTTGACCTAGATTGACTGTAGAGTCCATTACAATATAGGCAAGCTGCATCTTGATCATCCTCATCTACATAAGGTTCGTCATCATTTGCGTCATTATTCATTGCAGCTAAATTCTTTTTAGCCCGTATTGCAGCACGACGCTCTTCGACTTTCTTTTTTTCCGCTGCCTTGGCCTTAAGCTCTTCTAAATAAGGACTGCTTGTGAGTAATTGAGATCCCTCATGATTTCTTTTTCTTTGCCGGGACTGAGAATCACTGGCACTGGTGATAAGTCAATTGGTTTTACATAATTCTGAGCTTGAGTTGGGGCAGTATCACCTTTACTCGTAGTGGTGGCTGTATTCTCGACTACTCTGGGACTGTTTTCATCGACTCCGTCAATGACTCTGTCAGTAGTCAGTGCAGGAGAAAATAAATGGTCAGAAAAGATGTCTGGATTACAGGGCCAGATTCCTGTGTTTCGAAAGCCGCTTAAGGCATGTTGATTGGTAGCTGCATTTCCATATGCCTGAGCAAATAAGCCAGCAATTTGGTATTGGATCACAACCCTACCAGGGTTACATTTCAACCATTATGTCACTTCCAAATCATAGTACGTCTTCAGCCGGCCAAAAAAGGAAACATCTAAAGGCTGCAGACGATGAGTTCAGTGAGGTGGGAAAGCCAACATCAGTATACCATGTTCTTTGGCGTATGATATTACATCGACATGCTTATGACTCGAGTGACCATCGAGCAGCAGCAACTCCTTGTTTTCCAAAGTAGGATTTGTATACTCTTTAAAATGCATCAACCATTTTAGAAACAGCTCGCAGTCATCCAACCAGAATCCTGTACAAGTCCCAAAGTTCCTGTTGGCGCTCCATCAATAATCTCATTCTTCCACCTTTTTCTTGCGTAAATTAATGCTGGAGGAATAAAACCTCCTGATGAACTCATACAGCAAACTACAGTCACATGTTGGCCACGTTCAGCACTGGTAAGAGCACCAACCTGCTTCTTTCCCTTTGTAGCAAACACTTTATTAGGTTTTTGCACTGTAGTGAGTGCAGATTCATCCATATTCCAGATTTTAGTGCAATGGATATTATGTTTTTTCATGGTGTCCTGTAGAATCGTAAAAAATATACTGACTTGGGGTTTGTTGAAAGCTTGGGCTCTGCCAAATGATGTTGCCTCAGGCCGCCTTAGTGAGATATCTGGGTGTCTCATACGAAAACCACGCAGCCACTCCCAACCTGCCATTTTTGTATCCTTGCAGAACCTGTGCTCAATTCCATTCTTTTCCGCAAGCTGAAATGCTAGTTGACGGACTTCATTGCATGATAACCCAAACAATTGAGATTCTAGCAATTTTATATGTTCCTTTAGTTCCTCTTCAAGCCCTAACGGAAATGTGATCGCAAAACGACCGAGTCTTTTTTCCACTCCCAAAATTTGCTTATTTTTATTGTGCGCTCTGCGTCTCAGAGTATATTGTGGTACCCCATACATTTTTGATGCTTTAAGCCAGCCAACTTCGCCATTGTTTACAGCATCTATGACTTTCTGCATGTTCACCCTATCCCATGACTGGCGATTACTTTACACCATAGCCTGAAAAATAATAATAAAAATAATTCATTTTTGTCGAGATTTAATTGGTTTTTACCCATATTTCGATAATAATATAATAAAACTAGAAACAAATATTATTAAAAACTATATGTTAAAATAAAACGCAAATAATTATTGCCCGGAACGTAATACACATCTTTTACATTAAGAGACGATGTATTGTCCACACCAATTAAATCTCGTCAAAAATTAACACGGTCATTAGAAGTATAGTTTCTGGAAAAATAATTTATTATTAGACCTTATAATTAAATGTTTGATTCATCCTTATTAAATTAAAATATTAAAAAAATAAATTGATAAATATGCATTTAAACATGTAGCAAATACTGCTCAGGTAAAATGACATAGTAAGCCATTTTATCGAAGTGAGATGTGTGTCATTTTACCGGCATTTACACGATGAGGTTAATAGTACTGATACATTTTAATTATTCAATAAAACCAAAAAATATCTACTAGATAATACAGCATAAATATATACTTACGTGTTGGCGTTTCGGATTTTAAGATTAACTTTAAGATTCACAAGAAAACTAACGATAATTTCTCTGCCGTACAAAACTTTTCGATGTATGGTTACAACAAACCTTCGCATTCAGCACTAAACGTGGTTTAAATCAACAGCCGTTGGAAATATGTGTGGTATACAACTGCAGACACATGCCAAACGCCTCGCTTGCCACATCTTGCGTTCAATATAAGAAATAAGCCGAGTATGTCATTTTACCGGAGTATGTCATTTTAGGACAGGTTCCCCTACTTATCGATGGTATTTATCCCACCTAAATATCGATACTTAAATGGAAGTGACTTACCAAAACCTCGACTAGCAGGTAGTTTTGTATTTATCTCAGAATAACACATAGTCAGTCTTTAAATACGACATATTTAGTCTTTAAATAGTACTTCACAAAATGATATTGAAATATTAAATTCAAGAACTGTTGGAAGTATAAAATTTTAAATTGAAAGTTACACTGTATAATGATTGAGTGAATATAGAATCCACGAGGGAACTCGTCAACACTAACTGCAGGGCAGATCAAACTGAGTTAGAAAAAAAGCTGGTTCCAATGTTTCATAGAATTGGTTGACCACTTTCCACCCGCCAGTTCCCTCTAGACGTATGAATTTCGAGCCATTTAATACTTGGCTCGAATGCGTTAAAATGAAATATATTTTTTTAAATTTCTAATACAAGGGTATAAAATCAACTAATGGCGTTTAATGTTTAATAAGTGAAATTAAAATCATAATTATGTGTTGACGGCGTTTATTAATCATTTTGTCATTTTCAAGGAAAATTATGAGTTCTCGTGCCATGGCTTGGTAGCTCTTTAAGACGAGCCGCCGTTAATATCAAGTACACCTAATTTTGTCCAATGCTTTTTAAATTTTTGATAACATAGAGATGGGACAATAATTTGTTTGATTCAGTTTTATCAGGCGCGGCTCGTGATGACGTACTGTGGGGGCACATACAATGATGCGAGTGCCTCGTGTATTTTCGGTGTTTACTAAGAAAACGCTACAGTTAGCACACGAGAATACACGAAGCACTCGCATCATTGTACGTGCCCCCACAGTACGTCATTACGAGCCGCTTCTGAGTTTTATCACTCGTTTTAAATACCGGGATGATTTGCTTTCATTAAAATACAAAAAGCAGACTATATTTTGATACATTACTATATTAAAAGAATTTTAGCGAATGAAAAAGCTTTAAAAATAATTAAATAATACAGTAAATTAAACACATTATATAGAACAAGAAATTAATTTGGAGAACTATTTTATTTAACCACAATTTACAATTCGAAATTTATTTTTTCTGAACATAATTGAAGAGATACTGCAAATAGATTTTGTATTCATGAAAGTAGGCATGTTAGCCAACGCCATAAGCAACTGAAAATTGATTGTGTCAATATTAACAATGTATGTGCAACAGAATTTGACACATTGCACAACATATAATTATTAAATTTCTCTTCAATGAAGGTGTAAAATCCACTGATATAATTCAGAGACTCCATAAACAGTGTATAAAAGAGTGTTTATCAGAATATTTGTGTAGTGTAAATCCTTCCAGGATAATTGTGATCGCATATTGAACTTGCCTGCTGTGAATCTTGAGAAGTTTCAAAAACTTGATCAGCTGATCCGGAGCAATAGGCGATTATCTGCGAAATAAACTCCTAGGGTTGTAAAAACTAGTATTGGCAGTGTTCATACTATTGTCCACGACTAGCTTAAATTTAGTAAAGTTAACACCAGGAGGGTTCCATAACAACTTTTCGCGGAGCAACAACAGAAACGACTTCAAGTTTGCAGAGAACTCCGGTTTCGCGAGTATGAAGGTAATGACTTTTTGTCACGTATCATAATAACTGATGAAACCTGGGTGCACCATATTATCCTAGAAAGCAAGAATGTTGTCTTGAAATGCCGTCACTCAAGCTCACCTGCGCTCAAAAAACTCAAAACATAACCATCGGCTTGCAAAGTGATGGCAACTGTATTCTGGGACAGTATTGCAACGTTTTACCTCAATTCTCTCGAAGAAATAAAAACGATTAATTCAGCTTATTGCAGTGAGCTTCTTGGAATGGTTAAGCTAGCTATACGAATAAGAAGACGCGGTCTCTTAAGAAAAGGCGATATTTTCCCACACGATAACAACCGCTCACATAAAGCCCATCTAACGAACAATGCATTGACTAAATTGTGTTGGAAAGTACTGCGTCAACTCCCATATAGTCTGGACTTGACCCCGAGTGACTATCATCTCTTTGGGACACTTAAAAAGTTTTTGGAAGGCAAGCTTTTTGTCTCTAATGAGGAAGTGAAGGATGCTTGGGAAAATTGACTACTTCATCAAACCAACAATTTTTTTTCGTCGGGAATACAGAAGCTACTGGAGCAATGGGACTAGTGTATTTTAAAGGGGATCGTTACTAGAAAAATTATGTATATATAATATTAATTTGTAGTGTATCGGTCAGAAAAATATTAAAATGCAAGTTAAAATTTGAATCACCCTCGTATATTTAGATATGAAGTAGTAGCACTCACTATGTGTTGTCCCAATTATTTCGTTTGGGCATAAGTTTTTTTCTTCCAAAATTTTATGTCATGGCAGGTACTTTCAATTCAGAGGAGTTCTTGTGATAACATCTGTTTATACTAAGGTTAATGAAATCTCAATCATAGTAGAAAAGAAGGAAGCTTGACAATTTCCTATACGCTAAACTAACAAATCATCTATATTTAGAATTACTACCATCGGTTAATGACAAATCTGGTTCTTGTAATAGAGACTGTACAAAAGGCAGGAAATCGAAATATTGATTGTCTAATATATTTTTAGAAAAGTCATTTAAGCATTATGTTAACTAAATCTTTATAATTAATTGTACAGGGTTAAGCAAACGAATCCATTCGAATATATTTAATGCGGCTACTAAGATTTTAATAAAAATTTCCACATTTAAGTTAATGCAAATAGGGAATTCGAAGAGCATATTTATTTTCCAATCAGACTTCCGGTTTAGCCGAAAACGATGTTAACTTTCTTATTTTAAATGAAACATCCTATATATTTTTACGAATTTCAATAGAGCTCTACTCTGGGAGTTCAGTAATAATAAGGTTTGGCACCCTTTTGTTCAACAACGACAGAGATATTTAATTAAATCTAATAATGAAAATTATATTGAGAACAAGAAAAATTAACACGAAAATATATAATTAATTTTAAATATTAAATTTTTGAAATGACCGTTCACTTCTTGACAATATGCAATATGTATGTTTTAAATCTAATCATTTTTATTTTTATTGTACGTCAATTTTATTATTTTTCAACACTACATTTTGTAAGTATTTTTACTACTGTTTTATACTCTTATTTATTTTATGTTATTTTTCTCATTAATCTTGTAGTATCCCCAGAAGAAGCAACAAATTTTGTTGTGAAATATAGGGTTATTTAATAAAGGAGTTTTTTAATTGACAGACCGCTTACCCGATTTTAATTTATTTTATCAGTATATTACGGTCGATAATTTCGTTAAATTATATATATTTATTTATTTTTACACAAAATACACAAAACTGAAAGATTTTTTATTTTAAAATATTTTCTAAATTATTTGATTTAAAAAATATTTTTGAATTTATTCACTACATATTGTATACGTAGTCAGTATTGTATATTTGGAATTTATTTTACAAATAACTATATCGTTGATTATTACCTAATTACCTACTATTTTCATTACCATTATTATTACATATTATTATTGATTTCGATGAAATCTAAGTATGCACAAGGTAAAGAATGCTTATCTAAATATTAATTTTATTCTCAAAAACTAATAGCTTCTAACTAACTATCTTCTTTATTATATCTAATTATCTTCTTTAAGATACTAAAAAAAAATTAAATTCTAATGAAAACCGATAAGAATAGCTTAAAATAGTAAAAGCTGTTCTAACATATTATAGAACACATTTGTCTATGATTTTCTTAGGAAATCTAGTTGTTATAGTATAAGCAAAATTAAACATTTATCATTTTGTATATTATCATTTTAAATTGTGGAAGTTGGTTAACTTATACGTTAAACTTAAACGATATTGGTAGAGGAATTCTAACGGAGAGTTGGCTAACCTGTTCTCCCACCAAGCCTCTGGAAATTTTACGATGGCGCCCTCATTATGGCAGTTGTGTTTTGGATTTTACATAGTAGTGAACTCGACTGATCTAAACTGTGGTATTTATAGTGAGAATTAATGTTTATAGTAAAATATACTTGCTAAAGCATGTGTGTAAATACATGGATATATAAAAAACATCTACTAATGACTATAAATCGATGTTTATGATAGTGAAAATAGGTTTTAAGATACTAAACTCCACACATATGTAAAAAAAACTGGATTTTTTTTGTGGCCTGCATTTCAGTTCGTTCATCATATATAAGTGAAAAAGTGCATCAATATTACTTGATATATTTGGGGCACACCCATATTTTCGCATGTTATTTTTTAAGCTGAAGATTCATTTTTCTTTACAGTAGTATGCATACGGATTGTGATACTAATTTACTGACATTTGTTACTGACACTTGTCAACTTGACTAACAGAATAGAAAGTTTTGCAAAAAAAGAGAATGCGTATATCGTAATTTAAAGATATACATACATATATCGTGACTTAATGATAAATAAGAATATATATTTAAAATTAATTATGTTTTGATTCCTATTGTGTATTGCTGGAGTTACTTAAAAGTAAAATATAGTGTTATCATGGACAGACATACATTAGTTTAAACCATGGAAGACGTTGCCTTTAAGAACATGGCAACAACAAAAGGGCAAAAAATGCACGTACTCAGGGATAATGTGCCATCAGTTCATGGGAGAGGATATACTCCACCAACTATTAGAACAAGACTCAGCACTCATCAACGAAACTTAAGTCTTGACTTCAGGTATGTAATGTAAATAAACAATCCTCACATAGGTATATATACATTTTCAAACTGATTCCTCTGAAGTTTATTATTTATTGTTTTACAATGAAATATACAATTGTGTTATATAAAATTGTGTTATGTTATTATTATGTTATTGAGATTAATATCACCAAAATATGAAAACATTCAGAATTTAATTGCTTTTTAATTAATTGGATGATATATGTTTATATATATAAACACGAGTGTGTATATTTTTTTACAAAGTAACTAATATCTAAAAATATTCATGGTTAAATACATGCACTTAAAGTAATACGATAAAGGTGTGGTTAATTGATTTCAATTTTATTTAAGCAATATAAATTTAATTATAAAACTATTCCACTCTTATAATGTATGTAATATTGTAATAATTGAGTATTAATAACACAAAAGAGAAAGTAAATATTGAGTAGATATTGATGTAGTATTACAATATAAATTACCTTCTGTATGAATGTATAATTGAAAGAGATTCAAGGTCTGTGACATGCATAAATAACAATGTAGTAAAATAAATTTATGGAGAATTTTATTTAGGCAACCTTTTTTTAACTAAATTTACGATTTCCTCTTTAAAAAAAATTTTAGGTAAAAATCAAATATAACGAGGTAAAGATAATGCAAATTCAACTTTCACTTAAATTAATTTTCGTCTATAGAAGAAAGTTAATAAAAACCTATTAAAATATAATTTTGTATAAATATTTATGAAGTCTATTGTGCTCGTACTGCTCGCAGCTGGGACTTCATTTTCATTAGTCTGCCAACATATTTTTTTTTGTATTGGGATTTTTTACTTTATCATTAAAAAATTAATGTTGTGTATGTATATGAAAGAATTATTTATGTAATGGGTTTTAGGAGATGTGTACTGATAAAAAAACAACTTTGTTTGGCTTTGCAATGTAAATTTACATATGATTTTTCTCTCATGAGTGCTCATGACCTACAAAAAATTCTTATTTACAAGTTTCGAACTTTACATGCCTAATGTGTATATTCTATGTGTAATTCTAAGTATGTTTGCAGACCAGCTATTTATAAATATTAGATTTAGTATTGCGCATCCAGATAAATTAATTTACAACATTACTAAAGAGACATTTACAAATATCAACAGAAGCAGTTTCTAAAAGGCATATTAGACCACTCAACTACATCTCAAAATTGAATGTGTGGAATCTCCCACATGTCGAGTGAAAATAAAATGTACCAATTGTAATTCTTTATTGAACGGTAGAGGCAAACGATCCTCTTTTAGATATTATAATTACAGATGAATAATATAACAATTTTCAACACGAGCGATGTTGTTAATATCTAAATGAATCTTCCTGAACTACGCACCCTAGAACAATTATCTCTTATTTTTATGTTGCTTTCTCCTAAATGAATTCAATTCAAAGTTGTACATATTGTTGTGAATTGGATTAGTTTAAGAAGAACGTCCCAAGTTCGGGTAATCGAAAAGGAATCGTCTTTCATCGCGATAATATGAAACCGGATACACCAATATAGTCCCAATAAAAGTTGATGGAATTAAACTGGCATATTCTTATCCTTAGCCTTGCGGTCTTATAGACGACTTCTTTAGAGCCGTAAAAATTAGTTAAATTCATTTGAAACAGATATTCAAAGGTTATCAAATAGTTGGAAAACTATTAATGAGAATAATGGATATTGTATGATCGATTGCGTATATTGTTTTATTTATTATTTTTATTAATTGGTTCGTATTTGCTTTACATAAAATATTCCGTTTATTTTTTTAAACTTAATTTGATTGACAAAGTAGATTGATTGACGAATATACAATAATAATACTAAGTAATTATAACTTCTATCTTTAGCCATTAAATATATATACGCTTAGTTCTTAATTCTTTGACGTTAATATAATAATAAGTCCAATTTTTTGTCAGATACAATGTTTCGTGTTTTGTATAACCTTAGAATGAATATCCTTTTACATCAGTAAGTAACGTGCTAAATGATCTTGGAAATTGATTTCAATGCTAACTTTTGTTTGTTTTGTGTATAGGTACATATATTAGGTTTTTGTAGAACTTGATTTTCCAAAGGCGCGTTCTCACGAGTTAAGTTTAGTTGACCGATTTTAATTGATCAACAAAAGTGGAATAAAACTTGAATAAGTTTTAATTCACACATTTCAATAGAAACTGATCTACCATTTCACTTATAAAATGGCGACGTGCATTCAGTTGTGCGTGAATGTGTACAGATGCTTGCAATTTTGTTAAAGGAAGAACTGAAAAGAATTTTATATAATATGAACAAAAGATCGTCGTTTTTGGGTGGAGCAGTGGATTTTAAGAAGAAATAGATTGGGAGCATCAGAAACCTTGCTGAATGAGCTAGCATTAGAGCAGTGGTTCCCAAACTTATTTTGTCTACTGCCCACTTCGAGAATAAATTATTTTTTAGCGCCCCCATTTTTTCACCTACCTAAAAACCACTATAACTTCAAATTAAATTAATTATTGTGAGCTATATTAGCGGAGATTAAACATTCATTCTAAACGAGACTTTTACTATGGGTTATAGTGTTATACTGTTATAGTAAAAGTCTCGTTTAGAATGAATGAGTTAACTTGAGACCTGAGCGTAGTAGGTAGTACACAACGGCGCTCAGGTCTCAAGTTAACATTTACGGGCTACACCTGCTAATGAGAATGATTATTGAAACGCAACTTTATAGTATTCAGACAAAGTATCTTTTATTCAAAATTCAAAATAAAACAAACATAATCGATTCTAATATAAAAACTAATGTGAAGGATGAATCTGATGCTGTTTAATAAGTTTGTTGATATCAGGTTCCAATTTACTCAAGAACAGCCGCAAGTCACAACATGCAAACGATTTCTCTTTTTAGTAAGCAGCGTTGCCACAGCACTAAATCCACGTTCACACAAATATGACGATGGGAATGCTATCAAGAATCGTTGAACGATTGACCGCAATCCAGGGTACAATTGCGGGATCGGTTTTTGTAGCCAAAATTCTTGGTAGCCATTTTTGAACTTGATTTTTATTTCGTCGTTCGTTGTCAATTCTATAAGTTCTTCTTCCAGATGTGGTGATATTGCTGTGTTGACATTTGAAAACGGATCCAACACCCAGTCTGGTATTTCCAAGTTCAAAATATCCTGGTATCGTTCGGTGAAGTCAATGTGGAGGTTTTCCAAATGTTGGCAGTAGGCAAACAAGTCGTCGTTACTGCAGGATACTGATAAATTCGGAAAATTGTGAAACTCACGTCTGCCCATATTCTTTTTGTGTAGAAGCAGTT
The DNA here is from genome assembly GCA_935421215.2 of Melolontha melolontha. Lineage (NCBI taxonomy): Eukaryota > Metazoa > Arthropoda > Insecta > Coleoptera > Scarabaeidae > Melolontha > Melolontha melolontha. Next base: position 98,124,076 of record OW285240.1, read on the forward strand.
TGGCTGCGAAAGCAGCAACGACATTTTTTGTTTTAATTAAATTTAGTTCATCGCCTTGCAGTTGGAGATTCATGTTGTTGAACAATTTATACAGGTCTGTCATGTAAGCTATATCATTTTTTGATGTAATCAGCTTGTTGCGCAATTCTGTATCTTTAGTTTCCAAAAACTCTATCACAGAGTCAAACAGGTTGTAAAATCTAGTCAGACAATTGCCTCTTGATAGCCAACGAACTTCGGTATGAAACAACAAACGGTTGAAATCTTCGTCATTAGTAACACAAAGCTGATGAAATAATCTATCATTCAAAGAGCAGTTACGGATTTTATTCACTGCTTTGATGACATATTGCAGTGATTGAAATAGTCGTTCACTTAAATTTCTAGCAACCAAATGTTGTCTATGAATAACGCAATGTACAGCAAGGACATCTGGAATTTAATTTTTTACGTACGCTATGAAGCCTTTATGGCACCCTGTCATAACCGGAGCGCCATCCGTAGCAACTGATATAATATTTTTCAAGGGAATCTCATTCTCATCACAAAACTTTTCCAATGTATTGAATATGGTTTCGCCTTTTGTATCGGTCTCTAAATTTCTAGCAAACAATAGTTCTTCACATATTTTCTCATCTTTAATAAACCTCACGTAAGACAGCAACAATGCTTCATTAGTTGGTAAAGTGGACTCATCGAGCTGAATTGAGAATTGACTAGTCCTCAGATGATTGCACAATGATTCTTCAATGTTTCCAGCCATTTCATCAATTCGTCTTTGCACAGAATTATTACTCAAAGGAATTTTTCGGATAATATCTGCGGCCGGTTTATGAAGCACAGTAGTTATTACTTCCTTTATTGCTGGCAAAATTAACTCTTCTCCGATGTTGTGTGGTTTGCCTTTTTGAGCAATTAACAAAGAGATATTGTACGAAGCTCGAAGTCCGTCGTCATCTTGCTTAGCAGCCGCCGAAAAGAGTTTTGCTACACTTGGCTGAGTATTATGCTTCTTCTCTAGGTCTTGAAAATATGCTACATTCTTGTCTTTCTTATCTGGATGCATTTTATTCAAATGATCTTGCAGTCTTGAAGGCTTCATTGCTTCATTCGAAAGTGTTTTTAGACATAGAAGGCACAAAGGCGACGATGGGTTTGTAGGATTTTCAATGAATCCGAATTTAATATATTCCGCACAGTATTGCCGTCTCTTCTTTTTTACTTCCGACATTGTTTTGTTTTGAGAAATACGTAAGTAAGTGTTGAACTTAAGTACTGCTTATCTATTACGCGCGAAACCGCAAATGAAAATAAAATAAATATTACGTTGTTTATATAGGATTGTATAAGCAGCACGCACCGACAGGAATAAGACAAACATGCATAAACCCGTTTATCTCATTCGACGCGTCGAGAGTCGAGAGCTCAGTCGGTGTCTAAGAGTCTCCTCCCCGCCCCCCTTTAGACCTGCAGCGCCCACAAGGTAGCGTTATCGCCCACTTTGGGAACCAGTGCATTAGAGGGTAAAGAAGGATATAGAAATCATTTAAGAATGCCTGAAGAAAAATTTGACGAACTGCTGTTGAAAGTTCAGGATTGCATAAAGAAATAAGATACAGTGATGCGCAAGCAATCTCATCAAAATTAAAACTGCAAATAACTATAAGATATTTAGCTACAGGAGATTCATTTTCAACGATAGCTTCCTCTTACCGAGTACCTAGAAATACCATTTCAATCATGCTTATGATCTTATGATATAGTTCCAAAAATTTCATCATAACACTTTCAGACCACTTGAGGTTTATTCTTCTAAACTATTTTATTATTGATAATTTTCTATAATATCTTATATCAAAAATACGTACTACACAATCGACAAAAGATGACTTGCTAGTTCACACGTTTCAAAACAGGTTTCAACTTACAAGCAAATCGTCATGACTCATCACTTGAACGACATCAGTTTGACTGGATCAAACTTTTCTTGATCAACTACAAAGTTGATCAATTCTGTTGAAAGAAAGGTTCTCACTACAGTTTTCATTCAACGTTTGTTCATCAACTACAATCGATCAACTGAACTTGACTCGTGAGAACGCGCCTTAACGCATTCTCATATGTTTTTTTTATTTTGAAACCTTTGTCTGTTAGTCTATTTACTATTGCGGAGGGGACACGTCCCAGTACTATCAGGCGTAAAAACTTGAAGACCACAAGTTACTGACATACGGACACTGTTATTACTGTATTTAGTTGCTGTCGCAGGAATAAATTAAATTTAAATATTTCCAAATGCTGTGTTGTGACTTTCACAAAGAAAATAAATTATACAAGGTGTGTATAAATTGGCGCACTAACTATACGTGACGACGTTCTTGGAGTTAAAAAGTCGTAATACTAAAACAGTGTAATAAAAATTAGCTCTTGAAATTACATACATATTTATTTTGTAAATATTAAAAAGTTTTAAAATTTTGTTATAGTATTGACTTATTTATGTACATCTCTTTGACAGAAATCAATGTCATTATTACCTACATAATTGTTCGAATTGAAATCCATCAGTTTGTAGGCATAGCTGCAATCTATGTGGTATCGTTTGTATTATTCGCTCAAGTCTTTTGGTGTGATTTCTAATACTGCTGCGTCAATTCGGGCTCTAACTTCGTCAGCGTTTTGGGGAGCTGTAGAATAAACTTTTTCTTTAATGAAACGCTAAACAAATAATCTAATGGATTGAGATCGAGGGATCTTGCAGGCCATAATATTGGACCGCCACGACCAATTCATCTGTTTGGGAAGTGTTCATCCAAACAGTCTTACATTACGAGCAAAGTGCGCAGGGGCTCCATCATGCATGAAAATTTTATTACGTTGTATGTTCAGCGGTATCTCATCAATAACTTGTTCTAAAACATTTAAATATTCACCGGCATCTAGATGATTTAGCAAGTAAATTGTTCCAGCTGCCCTGTGGTTTATTATACCCAGCCAAACTTTAATGGAAAACCTTCTCTGGTGACCGTATTCGCGAAATTCATGTGGATTTTCATCTACCCAATTATGAAAATTATGAGTATTAAACATACCATCTCTGGTAAACATGCACTCATTTCTCCTAATAATACGTCTTAGAAAGCCACTTTACTTAAAATTATTACATTTTCAAAACGAAATATTAAAAAATACCAATGGTATGTAATAATGAGAATACAAATGATTACATACGAAATGTACTGCAGCCTGTTGCACTGCCATATCTATGTAGGTTAGTTCAACCCATTCGTGTTAATAAAATATGAAGTATCTGGTATACCGTTCTGAAAAATAATGCTTTGAAACTCATCTATACTTTTGAGTACGCATTTTTATTGTTCTTTCCCAATCACTATTTTGCAATTTTTTCTTTATAAAAGGTGTCCCAACAGGAACTTGGGGTTTTAAATTTCACATTATTTTCAAATAAGGTAACTTAGCAACCTAATATTTGGTATATGTCATCTATAAACTTGTAAAAGTCATCATGCAACGTTTCACGACTGAAGAACGTATCCAAATTGTTCAAATTTATTATGAAAATGGTCGTTCCATTACGAACACAATTCGTCGACTACGCGTTGTTTTTCATAAGAATCATATTCCCAGCAATACGGCAATTAGAAATTTAATGGCAAAATTTGAGCGAACTGGTTCTGTTCTCGATGTAAAGACACCACTACGTCCTCGTAACGTTCGGTCAGTTGAAAATATCGCTATGGTGAATGAAAGTGTTACCGAAAGTCCAAAAACTTCAATTCGTCATCGGTCACAGCAATTGGCAAGATCATCTCTGCAACGAATTTTAACAAAAGACCTTCGGCTACACACATACAAAATCCAGTTAACACAAGAATTGAAGGCCAGGGACCATCGCCACCGCCGTATCTTTGCCAATTGGATTTTGGAGCAAACTGATTTTGATGACGAATTCTGTAAGCGAATCATATTCAGTGACGAAGCCCATTTTCACATAGGGGGTTACGTAAATAAACAAAACTGCCGCATTTGGGGGCGTGAAAATCCTCGAGAGATTATTGAAAAACCCATGCACCCACTACGTGTCACTGTATGGTGCGGTTTCTCGGCCAATGGTGTTCTTGGACCTTACTTTTTTGAAAATGAGAATGGAGAAGCAGAAACTGTAAATGGGGAGCGGTATCGACAGATGTTGAATAACTTTCTATGGCCTCGTTTGGAAGATATGGACCTAAACAATCTTTACTTTCAACAAGATGGGGCCACTTGTCACACTGCCAGGGAAACTCTAAATTTACTGCAGGAGAAATTCCCTCGCCGTGTGATTTCTCGTAATGGTGACGTGGATTGGCCTGCAAGATCCTGCGACATAACACCGCTGGACTTTTTCCTTTGGGGTTTCCTTAAGGATCAAGTCTACACAAATAATCCACAGACAATTGATGAATTAAAAAATAACATTCGTGCGGCTATTGGCGAGATTAACTTGCATATGTGTGATAAAGTCATTGAAAATTTAAAAAAAAGAATCGCTGTGTGCAATAGAAGTCACGGTGGACATTTATCCGATATCTCGTTCCACATATAATTTTAGGGTTTCTATTTTATGTTTACGTTAATAAATCGTTGAATTTCTAAATACTACGCATGTTATTTGGAATTTAAATCGCCAAGTTCCTGTTGGGACACCTTATAGATATCTTTTGCGATGCGTGCAATCTTTTCCATAGTTGATCAAGCAAATCTACAAGTTACAGTTATTATTTTATTATTTCATTCAGTGTTAGTGTTATTACTCATAATTAACAATACAAATTCTCTTATATCTATTATTTTGTAACATTATTATCAACAAAAGTAAATACACTATGTTAAATGATTCTCTGAATTGTAATTTTGATTTATTTAATTTGATTAAATTCAACAAACTAAAGTTTAGTAAATCATTTAATCAACACAGAACAGATATCTGCGACTAGTATTGTAACATTGATATAAAGTCTATATGAATGAAGTTGATATAAACAATGTAAGTTAGTACCAGTCATCCTTATTCCTTATCGAGAATGTATAATACAGTGTGATCACAAATCGCTGATTAAGTTGGCATGCCTGAAAAATTGGTATTGAAACAGAACAACTTAACACTTTTTTTGATAATTCATTATTACGTACATATGCATTTTTTCTATTTTGCGTTCGTAATGAACTCATTATGAAACCCAAAATAGTATCGAAATGAGCTTCATTTCGATACGCTTTTTTCATTTTTCAATGTTCGCGTTGTTCGAACACAGAAGTAAATATCATTGCTGTCATTTTATTTTTAGAATTGAAGTATGTACATTTAACAGAAATGATTTACGTAGAAAAGAAAAATGCTACACAAACAACGTATATTATACAAGCTGTCTCGTATCGTTATGTTCAAATTTTAGGAGTGTAAAGTAGACTTCATTTCAAGTAACAAAAACGCAAAACTTGTATATCCATTTTTATTTGTTTCAAAGTTACAAATCTATGAATCTGATTGTCAGATCATGAAAAAAAAATGTAATCCTAAAGTCAATACAAACTGATTTTATTTAAAAAAAGTTATACGATTCAATAACAGGCCTGTGATTGTTAACGTCGCATAATAAAATGTTATTCTAAAATAAATAAACACGTGTCGTAGTGCATACAGTAATTTCTTGGAGATCTACAAAAAAAGAGTACTGGAAATTGATTTATGATAAAGAAGGTTCTTACTTAATTCGTAAGTGCTGAACCATGAATATCATACAATAAACAAATGTTCAGATGACTGTTAACGTTGCATTTTTAAATAAAGGATTTCATTACGCTTCAGTTCATACAACAGCTTATTAGTGAGTGGACACGTTTTCTTTATTCAAAATGCCTTACCGATTTTCTTCTCAAAAGTATGCGGACATGCATTTTGTGTATGGCTACTGTAACGGCAGTGCACGTCAAGCAGTTATTGAATACCGACATCGGTTTCTCGATAGGCGTATTCCTCATTACAGAACGTTTCTGGAAGTACACAGACAATTTCGGGAATGCAAACTGCGTGATTATCTATTCGAGCGAGGAGTAAATTGGCCAGCTGACTTAGAGAAAGAAGCAGTAGCTATTGTTACAAGGGATCCAACTCTCAGTGTACGTCGAATCGCTAGACAACTAGGAGTGCCACGAACGACAGTTTGGCGAATTTTAAAACGTGAGGGCTTATATCCATATCACTATCGCTGGGGACACGGTTTGCTTGAGGCAGACCACTATGCTCGTTTCTACCTGGATATAAAGACAGTCACGGCTTCATTTTAATTTCTGCAGAACAGTCCTCTGGACAGATGAATCTACGTTCACGAGAAGTGGTGTTACAAATCTGAGAAACCTGTACAGGTGGTCATCAGAAAATCCCAAAGCTATACGCCCATCTAAATTTCAACATAAATTTTCGATTAACGTTTGAGCGGCCCTAATCGATGCCTTGTTGATTGGTCCTGTCGTTCTTCCTGGCAGGTTAAATGCGGACAATTACCTTCAATTTCTTATTGACGACCTGCCAGGTCTTTTAGAGGATGTCCCACTGAATGTTCGACGAGACATGTGGTTTCACATTGATGGGGCACCACCACATTTCGGACACAGGTGGTCTTGTTGCATGGCCACCCAGATCACCCGATCTTCTTAATCCCCTTGACTTTTATTTATGGGGGTACATGAAAGATTTAGTCTACGCGCAAGTTTCGAACACAAGAGAAGAGTTGTTGGATCGTATTCACCTGGCTGCCGAGCAAATCCGACAAGACAAGTATTAAATTCGGTTAAGTACTTGTTCTGTTGGCTTACGGGCACAAACCTGCATTCAACAAGGAGGTGGACATTTCGAAAATATTATTAATTGAACTTTTTTAAATAAAATCAGTTTTTATTGACTTTTTTACATTTTTTTTCATGATCTGACAATCACATTCATAGATCTGTAACTTTGAAACAAATAAAAATGGATATAACAGGTGTTTTTTATAGAGGTATACGAGCCCCGTCCCGTTTCATTGGCACACCTACTAAAATTTTAAATTTTACTCAAAACATGTTTGAAAAACGGTTACTATCAATTTTTTTAACTGAAAAATAAAAGGATAACACTCTTAAACGTTGGACAATATATGTTAAATATGTACTTCAAATAAAATATATTAGATAAAAACAAAATTCACCAGTTAACCATTTGTGTCTGATTTGTTCCAGTATTCTTAACACATAAAAATTGGTAAAAATCGAGGTAGCTATGAAAGATATGTCAAAACTTCCATTAATTCATCGTTAGGTTATATTGTGGGCAGTAAATATTATTATTATACGCTGTAGTTATTGTAATTAAATAAACAATGGCAAGAGGTAAAGCAATTGATGAAGAAATTAGGTCAATAATTGTAAAACTATCGAATGAAGAGAATTCATATTCTGAAATTGGAAAATTGTTGGATATATCAAGGTACAGTGTTAGAAATGTAATAAAATTTTACAAGAAAAACAGTTCAGTGACCCCAAAACCCCGTAATACAAAGAAAAGCAAACTCACTGATAACGACAGAAGAGCTTTGAAACGAATAATAAAACAAAATAGACGTGCTAATTATGGCCAGTTGAGTGTACTATGGAGTGATGCTGTAGGAAGACGTGTATCAAGATCCACATGTCACAGAGAAGCTAAGAAACTTGGATTTGGGTCGTACAAGGTGACACTTTTGAAATACTAATTTTGTTTTGTTAAATATCTTTTTCTCTAGGCCAAAGAAAAACCTTTATTGACCTCAACACAAAAGAAAAATAAATTGAAATGGGCCAGAGACCATAGTAATTGGGACTTGAAACAGTGGAACAAAATACATTGGAGTGATGAGTCTCGATTTGAAGTCTGTATAGGTGACAGTCGGAGTCGAGTCCTACGTGAAAGACATGAGACATTTCATCCAGATTGTCTGAAACGAAAAGTAAAATTTCCGGCATCCGTTATGGTGTGGGGGTCGATGTCGGCAGAAGGTGTCGGGCGGTTATATTTTATAGATGGTATTGTCAATACCGATAAATATTTAACCATTCTTAAGGAATGTTTGTTACCCACGATGGAAGAAACTTTGAATTCGGGGGATGATTTTGTATTCCAGCAGGACGGGGCTGCGTGTCATACGTCAAAAACAGCATTAAAATGGTTTAAGGACAATAATATTCCATTGTTAAAATGGGTCTCAAGCAGCCCTGGCCTATCGCCCATAGAGACTCTATGGCATCAAATGAAAAAGGGCTTGCGCGCAGCTCCTGCAAGATCAGTGGGAGAATTGAAAACCAGGCTTCGAGAAATATGGCATGGATTCACGGCACAAGATTGCCAAAAACTTGTAAATACAATGGTAACCGCATAGTTTCACGTTTCGGACCCGTGAATTGGCCTCCAAGATCGTGCGATTTAACGCCGCTAGACTATTTTCTGTGGGGATATGTGAAGTCGCTAGTCTACGCCGATAAGCCCGAAACGATTGACCACTTGGAGGACAACATTCGCCGCGTTATTGCCGATATACGGCCACAAATGTTGGAAAAAGTCATCGAAAATTGGACCTCCAGATTAGACTACGTCCGAGCCGGGCGTGGTGGTCATATGCCAGAAGTCATATTTAAATTATAATGCCAGAAGATTATCTTTCGAATAAAGTAAATTTCATGTCAATTTAAAAAATTCATCTTTGTTTCATTCCATTTCAAAGTTCTATACCTCTATAAAAAAACACCAGTTACAAGTTTTGCGTTTTTGTTACTTGAAATGAAGTCTACTTTACACTCCTAAAATTTGAACATACCGATACGGGACACTTGTATAATACAATTGACAACAAGATATATTAGTTTCTGTCACTCATATTTATATTTTTAAATAAAATATCAGCAAGTAATATTAATGAAAATTATTAATATTTTGCGGATAGCAATACATATTTAAATTTGAAAATGTCAAGTATCAATGTGACCAGCTGCTATACTTTATATAAAAATAAAACTCTGAACTTTCAAATTAAATCATTTCGATTTATTAATGTAAAAAATGCAAAATAGAAAAAATAGTATAAAACACTCGTTTCATCAGGCCTTTTGTCGTACTCGTTCTTTAGAAAATGTGAATGTTTTCTAAACTGAACTCGTGCGACAAAATGGTGTCTTATGAAATTTGTTTTAATATACCAACCATTATTCTGTTTATTGATGTCAGTAAGTGATTTTCATCACTATAAAAATGTCTTCCTCAACGGTAAACATCATTATCATGCTATATATACTGGTAAATAATTCAAGTATAATATCTCATAAAATAGCACAAGCCAATGATAACTAGATGAGAGACATAAAGTTCTGACAGCCGGAGATATTGTAAACTTGTAAATTTAAAAATACCTATTTTCGAATTGCCTACTTAATCAGCAATTTCTGATCTGACTGTATATGTACATAGGGATAAACTAAAAAATCAAGAGTATAAATGTAAACAATAAAAAGAAAAGAATGTAGACATAAACAGCTCAATCGTAATATGAAAAATATGTATAAATGAAACTAAAACAAATGAACAATCACAATTAATTAAATTTCCATTAATTATTGCATTATCTTTATCTCTTTATATTTTACCACATACGTTATTAAAAAAAGGCAGTAATTACTGTATAATTAATTTCAAACGAATTATCTTCGTAATTGTAATTCAATTGTTTCTGAATCTCGATGCTTAAATACGCTTGTACGGTTTAATGTTATAAAATTATTACGAGGTGTGGCAATTTAATTCCCGGATTGGCACAAAATACAAGAACATAATTAAAGTAACACCGAAAATGTAAAGTAATTTCCATTCAAATTAATAGATACACTTATTGCAACGTTCTAAAAGTTTTTGGAAACAGTCAACAAATGCATCCGAAGAAATGGTGTTCAATTCGGTGGTTACATTTTTCTGAATATCTTTTACGTCTTGAAATCGTTTCTCTTTGAAAACAGTTTTCACTCTAGGGAAGAGAAAAGAATCCGTTGGTCCTAGGTCCGGTGAATAGGGTGGGAGATGAATAATCTCCACAATTTCTTTCGCGAGAAATGCTCTTGGAATTAGTGAAGAATGTGTCGGTACATTATCATGTAACAAGAATCAACTACACTTTTCCTGATATTGTGGTCGCACTCGAGAAAGGTGCTTCAGGAATTTCATAATTTCAAGGTAGTATACACCAGATTGTATGGTAGATTGCCCTTCCTGTAAAAATTCTTTATGAGTTACACAAAAACGTAATCAGTATCGTTTTAATTCTGAATTTTTGCAAACGAAACTTTTCGGGTCTTGGTGATGTTTTTCTAACTCAATGCATGCTCTGGCGCTTTGCCTCAGGATCGCACCCATGATTCATCACCAGTGACAATGCAGTTAAGAAAATTCGCATTGTTGCAACAATTCTGATCAAAGTCTTCGCACGATGCAACTCTTTATTTTTGCTCATCCGTAAGGTTGTGTGGCACAAACTTTGCACAAAGCTTCCTCTTTCCCAAATCTCCATGCAATATTTGCCGCATCGTCTCCTTATTTATGTTTAATTTAACTCTTCTGCCATTTCAAGGGTCATTGGTCGATCTCGTGCCACAGGTTCACACACTTTTGCGATCGTATCTGCATTTCGACAGGCCGACGGATGTACGTCCATCTTTAATTCGTTTAAACCACTCAAATACAGTAGTACGACTTAAGGTATTAATCACCGTACACAGATTTCAAAGTCTCGTAAGTTTCTGTTGCAGTTTTACCTAATTCACAATAAAATTTAATATTCACTTGTTGCTCCATTATGATTGACAGAAACACGATATACGCTCTAGCGTCCTACTCAGAAACTAACAGCTGTTTTATCTTCGCTTGATCGGCATCTATTGGTGAGAATGTAATCTATTACAAGCTGTTTTATTTTTGATTTCATTTTAGATGCCTCCACTACATCAATTCGCGAATTAAATAATTGCCATACCTCGTATGTCCTCTTCTTTGTTTTTAGCTTATTAGAATTGTATTTTGTACGTTTACATCCTCTCAACTAAAAATGGTTCATGAATTGCCACAGTTATTTATTAAAATGTACATATTGCTAAGGTAGTTCTGGTATTAGTCATGAAATCTAAAATCGTAAAACGTGTTATTCAGATTCAACTTGCTGTAACATTTATTTGAATGTTCAATAATTCTAGAAAATTTTCCTAATTCTTCACTATGTTTGAAAATAAGTATTTTAATACATACATTCTTAGTTTTAGAATAGGTCAATTCAATTTAAACAAGTGTCAATTTTCCTTTAGTGAACATTTCTAATATAACACATGCTCCTAATATCCTTACCGTATAATCCGAGTATTAAGACTATTTTAATTTTAGAAAATGATGTTATAAATTCTTTGCGTGTCGACACGTGTAGCACGAAATCAATTTCTGCTTCATATAGGTTAACTAATTGTTGTTTAGAAAGACTGAGTTATGTTTATTGAGTAGTGGCACGTATTTATTACATTTTAATAGTATAATATATATTGAGGAAAATTACTTTTTCATAAAATAGATCGATAGATCGACGATCTCTGCATCAGCAAATTATTGTATTACAAAATATCACAATCGCAAAAATCAATAATAATAAATTCTATATACGTGTAATAATAGTGTATTAACATCTTTCACTTACAGTAAAGCTTCGATAATCCGGATCAATTAAAACCTATGCAATCCGAAGTAGTGAAACATCTGGATTATCGAAACGTTTTTTAAAAGTTAAAAAATAATACCCAAAGTATGTATTGTAATTTATAAACTCTAAATACAATCTAACATATAGAAAAACGAATACCCATAATCCTAAATACAAACTAAAATACATTATGTCGTACATAAAAAGTAAGGAGAATATAAGGCAAAACCTAAAATTTATAAAACTAAAGTTTAAAAAATTCAGTATGTTTTGTTTGTTTAATACTGCACTGCTTGGTTTTGCATTGCGCGTTCTTGCATCATTCGTAGTATGGGCAAGGTATTTAATTCTCCTCAGTCAACTGCGTGCATGTACTGAAACATTGAATTGCCTCATCATGTTTCACTTTTGGATCAATCCTTACAACTTCCTCTACCGGGTGGCTCTCATCGTTATGCAACGATAAAGGCTCTTCCGTCAGTTGGTTATTCTCAGTGGTAACGTTCTGTGGCATATTCTTAATTTCGGCAATTTCCCGGTAAGAAGGTGATTCTGTCTTACACGAGGTTGCGCTGCTACGTAAATGGCAAACTGGGCAATGGATGATCCGGATTACGGAATCATAGATAATCTGGATTAAGGGATACATAGTGTAAATGTGTTATATTTCAATTTCGTCGAGATTACTGGGAAATCCGGATTAATGAAGCTTTACTGTATTTTAAATTTTACTAAAATGCTACAAATTCATCTGAGTAATTGTTCGGCGTGATTAAAAATTATAAACGTTGCAAGCCTGTACTTTAAATGTCTTTTGACAGTAGAATTTGCACGTTAGGGATCTATCCAGTATGATCCCAAATTCCATCTCATTGGATATGTAGTTCCCTCCTGGCTGCTTTTGAATTCAGATGGAAGGCACACACCTCGGTCTTCGATGGATTGGGCTTCAAAGAATTTGCGCCGTAGTAGGTTGACATCCGTGATAAGATATTTTGTAGTTTTCCTTCAACTATTGAAAAATTTTTCTCCTGAGCCGTGATGGCCTGATCATCGGCATCAAGGAAGCGCTCCGTATCACTGACCGTTTGTGTATATGTTGAACAGCATCGGAGACAGGACGCTTCTCTGAGGGAGGCGGTTATTTTGTATTCAGATCAGGCGTAGGAAATAGCTTCATCTATGAACACAATATTAGATCAATATATATTTCTTTGCTAATTAAGATTGGCACTGGTGTAAGGTGTATTATTATTTAATTTTAAACATAATTTATTATCATTTTACCCTATCTTGCCAATGTTTTGGGAAGTTATCTATTGTTGCTCTGTATTTCTGTATCGATTAGCATAAACGAATTTTAAGATATACGCATACATATATTTTGATTTGACACCCTAGGGGCAAACAAGCTTATAGATTATAATAATAATATTTTGATTTACAAGAGAAAATTGGATTTAAATCTACACCCATTTAATACAACTGCCTACTCTTTGGTTTCTTTGGTTAAACGCACTTATGGTCTTGTCCTTCCCAAGTAATAAAATAAATCTTTTTGATGAATAAATTGTATCTATTTGTGAATCAGGTACATAAATTGTAAAGTTAATCGTAATAATGAGTAACTTAAATGAATGACATCACTAAAGAAAATTAGTATGTAATATGGTTGGCATCGTGCAAATTTAGATACATAATAATTTTTTGTGGTTTTTCTAAGGTTTGCTACTCATTTATTTTAATATAGGTATATAATTGTGCTTCGTAAGAGATGAAGTAACATCTGAGTCCTTACTTATTTTATCATTTTTCTTTTTTCTATAGCACTGCTATGCTATTCATAGCTCGCTGACGTGTTTTCATCTTAGCAGCCATACAAAATTGATATTTCACCAAACTATAATGTCATTATATTTTACATGTTTCATCAAAATAATGTCAAATGTATGATAAATACTTAAGCCTTTAAAACTGTAAAAACTATAACTTATTAAAAATGGGGATATACGTTAAGAAACAAATACACTCGTCGACAAAAAATTCCGGGCAGCGAAGTAAATATCTGAAATATTTTTTTCTTTTTAACAAGACATGAAACATAATCTACAAAGTAAGAATAAGAAATAAAAAAAGATACTTAACATTTTATTCAATTAGAAAAAGTCACGAAACAGTAAATTATGCAAAATTAACAAATTCATTCGTCTTATCGGCTAGGTTTTATATCTGCGTTTTCACACAATTTAAGCGATTAATAGTGCGTATTACCTCCACGAACTCTAATGACTTCTGCACTTATGTAATGTCGTCCCATTCCTCACGAAGATCTATTCGAAGATTCCGAATGGTTACCGGTACGGGTTATTGGTGCCGAACACGCTGCCCTAACGAATCTCAGAGATTTTCGATAGGATTCAAGTTCGGGCTTCGAGCTGGCCATTGCAAACGGCGAAAGTTAACCGCATCCAAATATTGCTCAATCACCCGTACGGTGTGAGGTCGTGCGTTATCGTGCATTAGTGTAAAGTTCTCACCTACGAATGGAGCAAATGGTACGACGTGATCAGCTAAACACTCGTTGATGTACCTACCACCCGTCGTGGTACCATTTTCAATGAGAACAGGCTTGGTTTTCGCGTACAGTGAAATGTCAGCCCAAACCATTATACCGCCTCCTCAAAATGCCATTCTTAGAGACGTACAACACGCTAAAAATCGTTCACCAGGCCTTCTTCACACACGTTCTCGTCTCGTCCATCTAGTGAACGTAGACAAAAACGAGACTTATCCGTGAACAATACGGACCTCCATTGATCCATTGTCCAATATCTATGTTCACCGGCAAATTGTAGTCGCTGAACACGATGAACTGGGAGCAAAAGTGGACAAGCAACAAGTTTGACATTAATCCGCATTACTTTAATCTTCAGCGAACGGTTCGTGCAGAAACTGCAGTACTGTAAACGTCTTCAACTTAGCGAGATACAATTGTTGATAGTAAACCACGATCGCGTAGTGTAGATAACGCCATAAAACGATCTTCTCGCCGGTTTGAAAAATCAAAAATTTGCCGACTTCGTTATTCCTCAATAACTCGATAACGCTTAGTCTGACCTCTTTTAAAGTTTTACATTGTTCAGACACTTTTTTAAAACAAATTATTTGATACAAACAGAAACCCCCGATTGTCATTTGTTTTTAAGTTATTACCACTATCTTTTGTTTTTCATATGGCGGCCATATTTGATTTTGGGTTTGTTAGGTAGTCCTCACAATGTGCTTTTCAACGATGTAATAACATGCCTGAAAAATTTTTATTTATTTATTTATTTATTTATTTTTTTTTTTTATTAATTCGTTTGTTTATAGTATTACTTAGAATATCTTTTCACTTTCATTTGACATTGGTGTTTAATTTTTCAGCCTACTAATTTCATATTAAAGATTAATTTACGTTTTTATTAATATTTTCCTTATAAATAAAAATTTTTCAGGCATGTTATACATCGTTGAAAAGCACATTTTGAGGACTACCTAACAAACCCAAAATCAAATATGGCCGCCATATGAAAAACAAAAGATAGTGGTAATAACTTAAAAACAAATGACAATCGGGGGTTTCTGTTTGTATCAAATAATTTGTTTTAAAAAAGTGTCTGAACAATGTAAAACTTTAAAAGAGGTCAGACTAAGCGTTATCGAGTTATTGAGGAATAACGAAAGCGGCAAATTTTTGATTTTTCAAAATATTTTAAAAATTTAAAAAGTTATGTCAAATTTGAAATGAGGTTTGCCGCGAGTATTGAATTCTGCAAAACATTCCCTATTTAACCGTTCTTCTATATCTTCTAATAACCGAGATACTAATGGTGAGCATCGAAATTGGGACACACGGTATATATAAACCATATTTTTTAGTTATAGAAAGGCGTGTAAATTATATATTCGTTGATGTAGATTCACACATGTATGCTTTAAGCAAATACAACTAACTACTAGATTGTAACTGGACAGATTAAACATTTCCGTTAGCGAAAGCGCTTTTTTATAGATAGCGCTATTTTTAAACACGTAAAGTATTCTATCCTGGAACTTACACTGCCGTTCAAAAATATTTAGACAGCCTTGTTTCTTCGCCTATTTGTATTATATTGAAGAAATACACTATTAAATGGTTCTTAGATACGTACTTTAAAACTAATGACATAGTGGACCAATCCGGAGCGAAAGCAGAGGCGTGACTAACGAATTGGTTCCCGCGTGCCCCATCGCACATACGATTACTTAGTATGTTGTTCACGGTCATCGTGTGTACACGTATAATAGCAGTAGGAAAGTGTATTCTGTGTATTTAATAATGTTGAAGGAGCGTACAGTAAAAAAACCGCTATCATCAAAGTTAGTCAATAGGTTTATTGAGAACCATCCTAGTTTATCTTACAATGGGGTGAATGGGGTAAATGTAAAATGTTTAGTGTGCAATATACATATATATAAACCATTTAACAAAATCAAATTTGCAACGCCACGTGCATAGCGCAAGACATAAAGATAGAGACACTGGTGCCGATACAAAATACGAAGTGTTCTTATTTGATTTGTGTACAATGATGAGAAATAACTTTGGAGACGCACCTTATGTTAACAATATTTCATCGCGCTTCTCCAGATTTTCAAGTCACGGAAAACGCATAAGACGGTAAGTTTTTCATCATCTAATTACATACATTTTAGACTTTATTTTTTATACGTATCATCGAGAACGTTTCATAATCTAGAAAAACCCTTTTTCCTTTGTTTTTGTATCTAACATAATAACAGCACCGTACGTGATAGTATATCTCTAGATATTAATAATGTTTCGCATGCGGAACCAATTCGTTAGTCACGCCTCTGCTTTCGCTCCGAATTGGTCCACTCTACTAATGACATAATAATGATAATGTTATTTACCCTGTTTACTGCAATAATCCGATAATCCTTTTTTCGTCGTAAAAGGGTAAGAATTTCCCGGTTTAGAAATTCCTGGAATCTAGGTAATGGTCATTTAACAATGTTAAAAAGAAGTTTTAAGATAAAATATCTCAATTACAGTACTCTATTTTAATAATAATGCGGCAACAAATCGATAGTGTCTGTAGACATTATCCAATACGTTAGTCGGCGGTGACTCATTCCCGAGTGCCAGGGGGTTTCTCGAAAACCGATAGAGCCTAGAGCTAATAATATTGAAAATGTTATTCAAATATGCAACAGTTAGATAATGGACGGGTGGACGTTCAGGTGTCTCGTGTTAAACTCACTAGCAGCCTCTCGGGTAGAACGCAGTGTTGCCAAACTTGAAAATCAAGGCGCCAACTTTTAACAGAAAAATAGCCCAAAAGCGCCAATCTTTTATTGATTTCGTCATATCCTGATCATTTGCCATTTGTGTTTTTGGGCTATTTTTAAATTGAATTCGTTAATTACCGTCATACTTAACATAACATCTCTACTAACTAGAAATCAATCAATATCTAAAAACACCTGCTATTAGTTTATAATTAAATATAAATCACAACTTAGCTACACAAAGAAGCAAGTCTGCGATGCAATTTGAAATGTTTAGCCATGTGACTCTCAGTTAAAAGAAATCATTAACACTTTAATAAAAAATGGATGCAATAGAAAAATAAAATTACACAAAGGTAAATATGATAAACAATGGATAAAACATCAAATAAACATGTACCACACGAAAGAAGTTAGTTTCAGCTTATTTAAAAACACTAGCTGGGCTTTCAAATTTCACATCGGACGAGGGCGTTTAAATCTGATCGCAGCCCATGGCTATCACATGACATTGAATAACTTCTGTTACTTTTTCAAAATCGCCCAAATTGCGCTTTGCGCGTTTACATAAAATGTAAGCGCAAATTACTTTAAAAAATCGCCCAATTTGCGCTGAAGTGCCCAATTTGGCAACACTGGTAGAACGTACGTTATCGTTAACATGTCGAATAATTTCTACTTTTTCAACAATACTTAAATGTCTCGGCCATTACCCAGCAAATATCAATAGTTGCAACTGATGTAAACTGTTTAGTGAACTGATGTTTTTGTACTGCGCTTCAAACAATTTGCGAATTGTTTTTTTTTGTTTCATGGCACTCTTGTTAATTAAGCCTTATCAATTAGTATCTACTGATGGCATAAAAATATTAAAAAACTTAAATTGAACATTTTTAAACGAAATTTAGTATTTGGAGTTTTTGGGTGATTTGATATCTTTTCTTGATATCTTAATCCCTATTATAACTTTGCTTAAAATGCTGCTTTTTATTTTAAATCACAGTTAACTTAATAAAAACCTCTATTCACACAAAAAGGTATAGCAAACGCCAATTAAGTTGGCGCGAGGAGGGGTAAGTTCGCGCAGGATTAGAAGTAGTGGGGAGATTTGTATTTGGTTTCACATCAAATGTCAGATAATTCTAACCTCTGAGCGTGTATCACTTTATGATCCCCTAGTAAGACATTATGTTCCGTCAAACGTCAATGACAAATGTATTCTGACAATTACTTGAGTAGTGGGGGTGGACGTTTTTAAAAACGGCTTCTGCGCACCCCCTCCTCGCGCCAACTTAATTGGCGCTTGCTATACATTGTCGTGACCTACACAACTAATTAATTTTATATTGCTTAAAAAAAGATATTTAGGTGTCCTCATGTAAAGTGAAACACAGTGTAAATCATTTTCTATAATATGCTAGAACTAAATCAAAATTTCAATTAAATATTTTCCTGTACTTTGGATTCGAACCAAAAATCAGTAACCAAGAATTCATAAATATAAATTCTTACAATTATTATGTCCAATACTGTATATCCTCTTCTCATTGTGAATCATGAAATATATATTAAATATATTCCCATCCACCTACCGTAACGGATGTATGTATTGTATGTAGGTGTCCATTTCTGATATGGCAGGTATCGACCTTGAAAAATTAATTAATAATTTTAATCATCCTAAATGGACCGTTCAAATTCAATGATAAATTAGTAAATTATTTTAAAGTAATTATCGACCAATATAAGTATATTGGAACTTTGTAATCCAGGACGTTAAAGCCCGTATTTTTATTTATTTTAAAGTTCAAAATTTGCTTCTCTAAACACTTATATGTAAGTGTCTGTTTTTTTTAACTCAAAACGTTTGCAATTGTAGGCACTGAATATGTGCCTTTCACATCTAACTTTCACTTCTTTTTAATTCAGGGTAAAGTAGAATTGCTGCTTAATTGCAACATTTTTCTTTTATTTGAAACGATGATATAATACCAAGTATAAA
This sequence comes from Melolontha melolontha, assembly GCA_935421215.2. Classification (NCBI taxonomy): domain Eukaryota; kingdom Metazoa; phylum Arthropoda; class Insecta; order Coleoptera; family Scarabaeidae; genus Melolontha; species Melolontha melolontha. The sequence goes on from OW285240.1 coordinate 98,143,207, forward strand.
TGTCTTGCAATCAAATCTGTTAAAATAAATGTTTCTAATATTATTTTTAATATTTTGTAATTTGTATTGTATTTATTTGTGATACAATCGCAAACATTTTTCTATGTGGAACTAATACTACATATACAGTGGCGTAAATAAGTTTTAGACCAAATATATAAATCACATTTAGGACTGTAAATATGTTATATTTCGTGCACAGCTCATGTTAATTCTCTTGTCAAGCCTTAAAATTTCCAGAAAAATTTATAAAGGCCGATTAACAAAATACCATATGATTGAAATCTCTTTTTCTCTTGAATGGCTACGCCATTATAGGGGAGAAAGAAACACGTATAATTGTGTAGTCCATTAATTCGTAGCCAGATGGCTTAATATACTAAGAAACTAGTATATCGATGTTTGAACACATCAAGTGTATACAATTAAAAATATATCTGTATCTGTACACACGGACATACATTAAATACATTGTGCATGTCCATGTGCAGATACAGATATGTTTTAACATATTTACATTAATACACTTGAAGTGTGCACACATCGATAAGTCAAAAAGAACCACACAATATATTATTTTCTATATTTTTATTTTAAAATTCGTTAGTTATCTCCATAAATGTTTGTAATATCATTAAATCTAAAAATGTCAACGTTTTAAATTAGTTTACTTATATTTATAAGTCGAATTTGTTAAAAAGAACGCTGCTCGGATAGGGGCGTGTTAACAATAACGCGAATGATTTGAAATAAATAAATGGTGGTGATGATAAGCATCAAAGGTCCAGGACGTGCGTAGCATGCTGAAATGAATGTTCACTAACTACAATTTATTAAATAAAATAAAACACAACAACGTTGTCCTTAAAGTTTATTCAAGATTTACATAAGAAAGAAATTATGATTTGAAATGCATTAGTGATTGAATAAAAAATAATATGTACAAGTTCGACGAATAGGTATCTAAAAATTAACACATTAAATACACACTGGAAAGAAAGTTAATTAATTAAATTAATGTGAATATAAGTAAAAGCGTAATACAATACAGAATTACCTCTGTGTTACGAGCATGTCGCGATCGGACATGCGTAAAGTAAGACCGGACGGCACTTGTAAGCTTGAAGCTCTTGAGAGATGTGTATCTAACCAAAGTCCAAAAGGGTGAGTTTTGTGTAAAAGAACACTGGTGGTTGAGAAAAGGTTTGCTTTATGACCCAGTTTAAAAGAGGGTAACAAAGCTGACGATATTTTAAAATAAAGAATTAATTAAAGGCGCGAGCCAAAGAGTTGCGATGTCAAGGAAATAAATACCATTAAAATATTCCTTGTGAAAAAAGCTTTTCAATGATATCCGACATGATATAATTTAGATGAACTTCGAATTTAGATGAATACAATAGTAATTTAAATGTGGTTATTAAAAATATGTCGATATTAATGCGGGTTCGGTATTATTTCGACATGTAGGCAAAAATGGCTCGATAATAAATCCACTTACTAATTCAGGAAGTAATTAGAAGAGAAGTCGTACGTAATTAATTAATAGCTAAATTTAAACGAAATATGTAGCAGAAATTCTAAGGAACATTCTAGAATATGAAAGGCCTGGAATTACCTGGAATCTATAGATAATTTCTTGGAAGGGTAGTTTTGACCAGAGCGATACGAAAGAAAGGTTTTCTATTGCAACTACGAAATACACACAAAATGACTGGAAGGTAGTAAATATTTCAAATGCTAGAATATTTGTGAAAAGTATAATTTAAAATAGAATTAAAACATTTTGATATATATGGTGTGTAACAAGTTTTTATTCACTTTATGTACTACTTATCTAAAACATATTCACACTACTGTATAATAATAATATTATATAAGATAGAATGTACACTACCTAACAAACACACTAATATACAATCAATTTGTTTACTTAGTTTTACTAGTTTTCGTTATTACAAATTCTGGTGATACAGTTCTGTAACCTTCCACGCCTGTTATATACTGTGTTTACTAAATATTCTAATTTAATATTATTTTTATATATATTTTTTTAATATTTTGCTTGAAATAAGATAAGAAAACTATCAAGGTTCTTAGATAATTATCAAGTGTTTTGTTTCGACAGAAATGTATGTCTCACGCTAATTTCATTAATTATTTTCTTTTAGTAGTTTTTGTATATCATGTTTATGTGGACGGTATTTATTTTCGTTTTAATGTTAATATAAGTAGGTAACTCTAAAATTAAACTATAGTGGTTAAAATATTTATTTATTTTGGAAATGAACTTGAGTTATGAAAGGTAGGGCACTAGCTTCTTTTTATAATTACTATGAAATAAACACCGTTCAATATTTTTCAAAGTTTGATGCTTTATTGAAAAGAGTAAACCTTCTGATTAGTTAAGGAATATAATTTCATTCATATAGCTGCTTCGGCTGGCTTTGCGGCAGCGCAGTCTGTAAACCCAATTTTCAAGTACATTTCCGATGGTTTGAGACACTATTTCAGTAATAGCCCGATCAATATTGTGCTTAGGTTCTTGAATCATTTTAGAATTGTCTGTCTTTACACCTCATAAAACAAATTCAATGAGGTCAAATCAGAACTCCGCGCAGGCCAAGCATTACCAAAACAAGGGATTACACTATTTTTATTAAACTTAGAGTTTAAAAGATCGATGGCTGCGCGGATTATGTAGCACGTAACGCCATCCTGCTAGAACCAGAGTTCGCTTAAATCCAATTCTTCAATTTCTGACTAAAGAAAATTGGTTATCATGCCTCTGTATCGTTCTTCGTTGACCTAACACTGTTGCCATCTTCATCTTCGAAGAAAAACGGGCCAATAATGTCGCCATTCCAAAAACCATACAAAACAACCACACCCCGAGATTACATTGCCTTTTCTACGACTACGTGTGAATTTTCCGAGTCTCGAATACGGCAGTTTTGCGTCTTTACATAGCCGACGAGATGAAAATGCGCCTCATTCGAAAAGATTTTTTTAACAAAGTCGACGCTAATTTCCAGCCGCTTTATAACCCAAATAGAGAAGGGATAACGAAGGCGTTAGTTACTTTTCTTCAAAGTCTGAGTAAGTTGGACCTTTTTACCGAATAATCCGCGGTTTTTATGCATAATTCTTCTCAAGCTAATGCGACTAATGTTTAGTTGCTGAGATATGTGGTGAGTTTAAAGTTCTTGGGTTAGATGCATACTTTTGGAAACACTAGCAATATTCTCGACTCGGCGCGCTGGACGAGCTTGTGTTATCAATTAGCATGCCAATCTCACGAACTTATTTTACAAACTTGCATAGAGCACCTGCGATTGGTGCATTATTTTGACCTTAAATTCTGTTCGAAATTCGAACTACTTTGGAAATAAGTTTTTAGTATTTTACAACATTAGTCGAGCGTAAGTCGATTCATTTCGTACCCACCATTCGGCACTAAAAAATCTGTCAATATTTTGAGAGCTTTAGTGTCAGCTAACTCTATACCGTATGAACGCCCGGGAGTGATTGATCTACCACAATGTAGTAAGACGAAGACGAATAGCGAGTTTATGTGGTTAGGGTTGAGAGAGTATATTCAGTCTGTTCTACTGTCTAACTGTACGGGCGTTCCCTTTCTTTATCCAACACATTCTACATACGATCTAAGTACGAATCAAATAATCTCTCTCTAACACATTGAATATTCCTATCAGTCGCTCATGGTGTTCACGTAAAGCGAATATATTGAATCGGAAAACAAGCTTGCGACTGGTCATTCAGTTGCTCCTTGTCATCCGTAGGGAGAGTGCGTATAGAAATGCTAACAAATGTCCGTCGTAATTTTTATAACCGATTGGGTTACTGCTCGGCTCAAGAGGGTGGTTTATTTGAGCATTTACTAAATAATTAGTTTTTCTTTTTAGAATGTTCTTTTATTTAATAATTAATATTTATTACCAATAAAGGTATTTTAGTTAAATTTAATATTTTATAGGAAGTTTATTTAAGGAAACAATTTATTTATACTGGTAAACACTTTATTTATATTCTTGCAAGAATCGTTATTGTTTTGAAATTTTATGCTAGTACAGAATACTTTTTATTTTAATTTTTTTCAATAAGAGTTACGGTTTTGTTTCATAATTTTATATTATTTATGTGTTTTCATTTGAATAAGAATTTTTTAAGTTCAAGCCACGAAGCTATGATGAAACTTATCATTGAATATTTAGCGATCAAAATATCTGATGCTTCGCCGGTAAGAATTATTATTATGCAGTAAACAAAAACTCTGCACTTTACGGCGGATTGTATTTTATGATACTTTCAACTATATTATATCATTTTATTTAAATTTAAATGTTAAATTTAAAGTATTATGACCGAAGAGACATAAACAAAAGTATCCGTTATTGTAGGGACGTTGACAGCCGGCATATGACTAATAGTGCGAAAAGCAACGGTGTAGTCGGATAAAATATCCAAATTCGTACATTAACCATAAATAATATACTACAAATAATTTTGTAGTTTGTTAAACAATTAGTTATTAATTTGGAATATTTATTTTGATACATCATTTATTAATAAACAGCCATAACGCTTTCTTAGTTCACCACAATTAAATACGCTCTGTAGGAGTTTAACGTATGTAGCCCCTCCCACTTGCAGTTGGCCAGTCATTACTTATATATCCATCGATCGCTCGACGTTGTGCACACGGTATATAGAGATATATAAAAAAATGAACTCCATATAAGATAAAAAAAACGTCTTATGTTCGTGTGGTGATTTTTTAAGATTAAGGAATGTTGATTGTAACATATTAAAAACATTTATCCTTATGTATTAGATATTAATAATAGCGAAAGTTTAAACAATTTAATAATGTGTTAAGCATTTCTAAAAAGTAATTCAAGATTAAAAAATATACATAGATGAAACTTAGATATAGAGTTTTGTTTTTTCGGATACACAAGGGAGTCTGCACAATTATCACGCAAGAAGAAGTGGGTTGTTGCAAAAGTAATGTCTGCAATTTAGAAAAAGAAAAATGAAGGATGGCTTAAAGAAATGAGTAATTAAAGAATTGAATTATTTATGACTGAACTCTAGGATCGACGCAACTAATAAAAAGATTTGCAGCAAGCGAGTTATATTAAATCTGTTCGCCGTATGGCGACATTTAATTAAATAAAGTCTTAAAAATCATTTGTTACGAAAAATATATTTTTTAGAAAAAGTAATAAGCAAAAGAGATTGCAGTAAAAATATTTCTTAGTGGTCTTTTTAAATCGAGTTAAAAATTGGAAATATTTAGTCACAAAAGAAGGCAGTATGAAAGAAGAAAAATGAACTAAAGTATAATTTCGTAGTTATGTACTAAATCACAGTAGAGGTTCAACGTAAGTGTGGAATGAGAGAATTAGTAAAAATTAATCTGCTTAACCGTTACTTAAAAATTCATAAAAACTACGCACGACCTATTGGAACCCGATTTGTTGGTAATAATTAATATTTCAGTAAGATAACGATCCGAAACATATTGCTTGGATTGCAACACAATATCCTGCTTAAATAGAAAACCAGGGTATTACGAAACTATAATTTGGCAAATGAGACTTCGAAGTCAATAAAATATCGTAGCATCTTTTGCAACGATATTTTATTGACTTCGAAGTCTCATTTGCCAAATTATAGTTAGATCGATAGATAGATCTAAGTATAAGAGAACACCGAAGAATACTAGTAATTGTGTTACAGGAGACATGGGATAACACTTCTCAAAATATTAAGTAAAGTAATAGTTATACAAGATAATAATTATTATAAATTTTTGTATATTTTTACGTAACTTCTGAAAATAAATTAATGCGAGTCTGTGGAGGTTATTTTTTTAAATTTCTTTGTAAATAAAACAATTAAAAACTAGTGGTTATATATAACGGGTGTTCTTTTGAAAAGTCAATCTAGGTTACTTTGAAATTTTGATAGAATAAGACGCAAATATATTAGTATGTGTTTGTTGTTCCGTAAACGTAAATTCAAATGACATTTGATAATGTCAATCACAAATATCAGTTAGTGCATAAAATAATCGTGCGTTGATTCTGGTTTAAATAAAGAAATTTTGAACGGAGGATTTTAAAGTGCATTGATCTTGAAGGAAAACATTTTCAATATTTGTTATAGTTTTCAATAAATACCTATTATTTGTTATTTATTTGTATGTATGAAACTGTCAAAATAAACGACTTCGTAGGTTAAGTAGTAAATTTTAATTTACGACATACTTCAAAATGTCCTCAGTAAATCACATGCTACTAGATTGACTTTTCAAATGAACACTTGTTATATATTACTGTATACACTACCTCTAATAAGTTTGACATGGTCAGTTACAGCATAAATTATTAAAAATACACACACAAATGTGAAAATGTATATTTGTCGCTTATAAAAATATATTTATTATATAATATAAAAATATTATTAAAGATTTGGACAGGGGTTTCCATCTAACGGACACAGCCGTAACCTGCGGAAACTGTATTAACGTGCCTCTACTCTACATCGGATACAACCGGTAGCATATACATATAACAAAATAATTGAAACATACTTGAGTAGGTAAAACCTCACCATATTTTGTATAAAACAAAAACATAGAAAGTATAAATTATCATTTGTAAATGATGTACCAAACTTGAATCGTGAATTAAATGTAGTTGAAGACTAATTGACCAAAAACCAGTTTTGTGATGCCTTCTCTAAAGTTCGATAGCTCCCTGAAGAAGCATTTGCGGACCCACGTTGATAGAACTTTTTTTCATACTTTTGTATGTACAATTCATTCTTCAGAGGTTGTTCGTGGACACGCTGTATATATATATATATATATATATATATGCATACCTTTATTTATCATTGTATTATTATTATTTATAAATTTCATTAATTTTTTCATTAATTAGTTATATATTTAGCAAGTTCATGTAGTTTATATAAGACATAGTTCAGGGATTGACGCAAATATATTTGTATACAATAATTCTCTATTGATTTTTATTGAATCAAATGTGTTACATTTCATTTGCGAAATTGAAAGTAAGTTAACATTTTATAAGTCGAGGTCGTTATTAGCGATACTGCCTTTAGATATTGCAACATACTCTACGAGATACTTTTTCGAGTAGTAGCAATCGTGTCCTATATGGAATCATTTACCGCTTGTTAACAAAGACGAAATCATAAAATTTAATTCTAAATATCATAAAATTTCCTGTTTTGTTTCTGCGTGGCCAAATATTTTTGATTGGATTCAGAAGAAAAAAATCGTAACCGTTAATTTATATTCTTTCCAACAAAGTCGTATATTGTCGAAATTGAATTGCAATCAATCATAGAAAGTTCTTATCAATTACGCATTTCAATTATTTATATTATACATAAAAACTAGAAGAGGTGGCCCGTATAAAATAATCCGAATTGCAGCCAAACTAAAATTTGGTTCAGATAAATTTACACATAGAACTTTAAACGAAATTTGGTTTCTTCTTTTTTAACTGAATTCATTATCAAATTTGTGATTTAATGTTAAGTCCATATATTTTCATATATGTTTAGTTCATAATGTTATTACCTGATTGTTTGCGATGATATTGGTGAATACAAAATATTGCATTTATTAACGCAAGTGTTATAAACTTGCCGATTGATAATTTAACTAGCTTCAATGAAACATGAATTTGTGATAAAGTATTGTGTGTAGTGTGTATATATTTTTAATCAAAATAAATTTTCCACGTAGCTTTTTCTTGTCGGTATTTGTTTTGAGGATATGCACAGTATGCTAAATTATTTCATACTGTGTTGTTTAGTTTTAAAAAAACGCGTTGTTGCTTAAAGAATTGTATAAAGTTAAATGATTTTATTTTTAAAGTAAATAAACAAGTTACTGAATCGTGAAGATTTTTAGTCATTTGACTTTTACTTGTATCTATAATAGGTGCATAACAAATTCTATTCGACAGTTTCCGTGAAGAAAATTTTTGCAAAATCACTGCAAAAATAGGGGAATGACCTACTTTGAGATAAGGAAAATTTTACTGAAACGGAATTAATGTCTTTGCCTAAACTAACGTATGTCGCATAAGTTTTTTGGATTGGTTACACAGTGCCGTCATAACGGGGAATTTTTGTGTTATTACTTCGTGGAAATTGTGCCTACAAGCAATTATACCAAAGGTTTATGATAGAGTCCTAAAAATCTAACCTTAACTAATAAATAACAAAATATCACTACTAATTAAGAATTAGTGGTATAAATCTAAGTATGTAGTTCCGGATGGTTCCTAGTTAACGTAATAAAATTTATTAAACGAATCTAAGAACCGAGATCTTAATAAATATCCAGATTAAATACTCTCTTCACTCTAACCCAAGGTAATAAAACAAGCGGTCTGATCTATAAAGCAATAAATAAATCTGTAACTGTAAAAGATATCGCTCTCTTGTTATTGCTGGATACATTTCCTTTATCCTTTCATAATATTTTAATTTCAAATATTTTTTATGGTTAAATCTAGGATATAGAATTCAAACATAAGATTTCCAATTTTATAAATATTTAACGTTCATTTTCGAGTTTCAACCACTGTATAACATAATTTGATTACCACATTCAAATGGTAAAGCTTTCTTTAAATTCTAAGAGAGCGATATCTTTTACAGTTACAGATTTATTTATTGCTTTATAGATCAGACCGCTTGTTTTATTACCTTGGGTTAGAGTGAAGAGAGTATTTAATCTGGATATTTATTAAGATCTCGGTTCTTAGATTCGTTTAATAAATTTTATTACTTTAACTAGGAACCATCCGGAACTACATACTTAGATTTATACCACCAATTCTTAATTAGTAGTGATATTTTGTTATTTATTAGTTAAGGTTAGATTTTTAGGACTCTATCATAAACCTTGGGTATAATTGTTTGTAGGCACAATTTCTACGAAGTAATAACACAAAAATTCCCCGTTATGACGTCACTGTATAACCAATCCGCGTATGTTAATATATAATTGTGTAGGGATAATGGTATATTTTTACCTACTTGAAAAACAGTACAGAATAGATCAGTATCAACTCAACATCAGTACAAAACAGACAGTTTTAAGACAACAGTCTCACATTTAACATCATAACAAGCATTAACTACAAGACCAGCAGTCTTACTTTAAACATCAACATAACAATAATTTTAGCAAAAGACACTAGTCTCAACAGCAGTTTTATGTTAGTATAAGTCGTTGTAGATTCAAAATAAATGTATATAATGTAAATAAATATATTTAGATGAAAGTACATTTATTCATTTAACAAACAGTCACCGAAAATTTAAAGAATAAAGTGTATACAGCCTTATAACCTGTGCATGTCAGGGCACATCAGCAACTGAAGCAACATCAGGGTCGTGATTGTAGTAACTGGGGTTAAAGCATCACCGCCAGAAAGCGGATACAACCATAACATTGGTTCATCAAGTCCGAACAGTTATGTTTATTAATTTTAGCATGCATCATTCTTGATAAAAATGATAATGCTCGTTATTAATAATATGTTTTCTTTATGTTAGGTGTACTAATGTTGAATCATTGGCTAAATAAGTATATATCTAAATATATCAAGGGAAATAAATTTGATAGAGTGACGATACTGTCTTTTCTCAATGATGAAATAAGTAGATGAAGTTGATTACCGTAATAAAGAGAGCAAACTGTAATGATTACAACGTACGGATTTCCAAATTAATCAAAAACTTGTTTAAATTACGTTAGAAGTTGTAACCGTAGAAGAATTTGACGCGTTTACATACCACTAGAGCTGAGGATGTTTGCGGTATAACCCTGGTTATATCATGTAACCATAGTAAATTACTATGGTTACATGATATAACCATGGTTATACCGCAAACATCCTCAGCTCTACATACCACGTTTCTGAGATACATACATACTTCTGAGCGAAAGAAATATTTCCAGAATTGGTTCGACCTAGTGCAAAAACTACTTTAAAAAAACAATAAATGCATCCATATAGTCTAATTTATGGGTTTTCATACTCTTTCTAAAAACTTTCGCAGCAACCCTGGTACTTTATTTGTTCCAATTATGACGAGTAAAGTTATTGATTGTAAAAACTTGTAGTGCTAATACGGATAAAGCTTACATCAAAAAAATTTTTTTTTTGAAGTAAGCAAAGCAATTTTTACAGTTTTATGCTCCAGGAAATTTAGTAAATCGGAAAATGGAATGATATTTACGATACAAAGATATAAATATGCCGTATTTCATTATATCTGATTTTCATTAAAATATTATCTTCTTTATAGATTATATGTTATCATAAGTGTTCTAAATATTTTTATTTTCAGAAACGCATTATTGTATTTATTATGAAGTAGATAAATTCAGCGCAATTAATCAAAAGCAATATTTTATGGTTGCCTAATCTAAATTTTTGGTGAAGCCTTCTCTAAGAAGCTTAATTTTAATTAGAATACCCAAAACCGGATTAAATTTATAAGCATACGTGTGGAATTAACATGTTTGGTTCTACGGATAACCTATTTATAAGATTTACTAATAATTATTACGTACCTACACCTATGCTTTACAGTACGAAAATTTCTTAAAACCATCTTGATAAAAAGAATATAAGTACATTAAAATGAGCTTTTATAACGGGTGACTATAAATAATTTAAAAATAAGGATGTCAACAATTCTACAACTTCATGTTGACATGCCCGATTTTTAAATTTAAATTTGTTAAAATTAGACAAATTAATAGTCAAATTTTCAAATAAATAAAACAATTTAAAATGGTCTTTACTGTGGAGCAAAATACATTTATTGCAATGGCCTATTGTCGAAGCGGCTTGAAAAATGAAAATGATAATTGGATCCAAGCGTTGAATTATGATCAATTTATCGAAATGTATCTAGAAGAAAAATTGAAATTGAAAATATCGTTATTTTCATAATACATTGTTTTAATAATCGAACGGTTTTTAAACACTGGTGGTATGTGGCTAAAGGTAAATCTACTGGTCGTCCCACCGTTCTTACAACCGATATTTTAGAAAATGTGTATAAAATTGTCGATCTCAAGCTCCACTTAAAAATTAATCTGTTCATTTAACCTTTTCTACATCCATTCTAGAAGTTTCCTATGGATCCTCTCGTAAAATGCTGAAAGAACAGTTGCATTTACACCTATATAAATTTTCAATTGTCTGTCAAATTCACCCACCTGATCTTTTTACAATTTCTACAATCACTCGGTAGGTTGATTTAATGAAAATTTCACATAATTTTGCTAGTGTTTCAATGCCAAGCATTTATATATTTATTTACTTGACAACAGTTTCTTAAATTTAATGAAGTTGTTGTCATTGTAACTGTTACAACACAGTATTTCCTCAATGTAGTAATTGTATTAAATAATGTTTGACATCGACAAAACACTGCCAAATTTAAACATTTCAAATTTTCTTTCCTTGACTAAAATATTTGTACGTTTCCGTTATATAAAAATGTGGCCTTAGAGGTAAACTATACCGATAGGTCCAACTCGCAACGGGCCATAGGCAACAATATACGTATGGAACGTAATGCGATGTGGCAACGTGTGTACGATGCCTATATTGAGTGACTTTCTTGAAATTTAAATTTATTTTGCAGAATTATTGATTTTTTTACTTTTATCTTTTAGAAAACGTTATTGTTTTTTTATTACTGAAAATTACTTTATATGAAAAATAGTATACCATAAAAGTGTAAACAAAGACAGTATACATTGAAACGAATATTCATTCAATTGTATTGTCATGAAATTGAATTTGTCAATCGTTGTTAAATTTGTTAGAATGAATAGATATTTAAATTTATCGGAAAATACTAATACTTAAAGCAAACAAATAAGGTGTAGTGTTTTGTTATAGGAATGTATAATATCCATTTCTTCCTGCATATTGCAGCTGATGCTTTCGTAATATGCTCATATTTGTATTTCTACTATTATCGTGATGTTATTATAATACAGATACCAAAATCTCACGTAATATTTCCATCAGCCTTTTATTAACAATAAACAAGTAAAGTACAACTTCGTAGGTCGACAAACGCTCCAGTCTTCATTATCACTGTATTATACATGCACTGTAGGCTTAGTTTTTCGTAGAAATTGAAGTACGTGTCTGTTCCTTTGTAAAATTATAATAAGGGCAGGGGTTAATTTTATTCTGGCATTTTTAAAAATGCAGAGATCAGTTTTGCGACAGCATTCAGCTAATTACAATATAAAATAAGCAACATTGTAACGTATTTTGGAATTGTGAATATCCGTAGGTAATAAAAAAAAAGGAAGTATAGTTTAATTACAACTGTAGCTTCCTCCTGGTTTGAAGGAAGTCGGTATGTATCGACCGAAGTATAAGTTGAAATAATACAAATATGAGCATATTACGAAAGCATCAGCTGCATAATCAATATGCAGGAAGAAATGGATATTATACATTCCTCATTCCTATAACAAAACACTACACCTTATTTGTTTGCTTTAAGTATTAGTATTTTGCGATAAATATAAATATCTATTCATTCAAACAAATTTAACAACGATTGACAAATTCAATTTCATGACAATACAATTGAATGAATATTCGTTTCAATGTATACTGTCTTTGTTTACACTTTTATGGTATACTATTTTTCATATAAAGTAATTTTAAGTAATAAAAAAACAATAACGTTTTCTAAAAGATAAAAGTAAAAAAATCAATAAATTCTGCAAAATAAATTTAAATTTTAAGAAAGTCACTCAATATAGGCATCGTACACACGTTGCCACATCGCATTACGTTCCATACGTATATTGTTGCCTATGGCCCGTTGCGAGTTGGACCTATCGGTATGTTGTTTTCGGGGATACTCATTGCTATGCGAGTTCTAAAAGCATACATTGCAAATAAACAATTATTAATATTTAAAATTACAATGACGTATGGGTTTATACGAAGTCTTTTATGTTTTTCATACTAGGACATAGGGCGCCACTAATCAAATGTCTATTAAAAATTAATCTCTATCTTTAGTTATCCTAATTCCAAAGTTTCAGTGCCATACGTGTAGTGTTGTAGCTACAACGAACTGTCAAAGTTGAGAAGTTAGTCGAAAAATGGAATTAAACCTTCAAAATTTTCGTTCAATAATTTTTTATAATTTTCGAAGACAATGATCTCGACAAGGATGCCTCGCCGAGTTGGTTTCTGTTTTGTAATGAAGCAGCACAACGGTCAACAATTTCTCGTTGGTATGGGGAATTCAAACGTGGACGGATTAGTCTTAGCGACGATCCAAGAGCAGGTGCACAAAAAACGACAGTCACTCAGGAAAACGTCGATGCTATGCGCAAGCTCATCAACGAAGATCGATATGTGACATGTCGTGAAATTGAGGCATCATTGGGCATTTCAAAGTCCTCGATTAAAAAAATTTTGAATGAAGAAATGTGTCTAAAAAATAGTTTCCTGTTGGATACCGCATCTGTTGACCGAAGAACGGAAAACAGCTAGGGTGAATTGGTGTCAGGAAACTCCATAGACAATTGAATTTTTAACGCAACAAAACGTCGAATTGTTCTCCCTACCGTCCTGACCTAAGTCCCAACGATTTCTTTACCTTTCCGAAAATGAAGGACGGACTGCGTGGTCAAAGGTTCTAGTCAAAAGGAGCAGTAGATGCCTTCAAAAACGCAATTTTAACTTTGCCAATAAATGAGTGGAATAACTAATTCCAGAGTTGGTTCGAGTGCATTAATAAACAATAGAGCCTTTAAAAGCTATCTACTTTTTGATTCCAGCTTTATATGCAAAATATAAAAGACAATCCTCGTATGTAGCGAAGATCCTAAAAATATACACGAGATGTTAAAATATACAACAATTGATCAATTTGAAATGTATTTATCTCAGAAAGCATTATAGTTCGGGAGGCTGCGATATAAATTTACGGGTGAAACCGGAAAGCTTCATTTAAATTGTTTTAATAGCTTACATGATAAGGAACACCGCAGTGACAGTCTTCCGTTACACTATTACAACAGGGGGCAGCAGGAGAGTCGCAATTACAACAAAAATTAATAAAAAAAATTATGCGTAAAACTTCCTGTATAAATTTATTAAATAATTATTATCTTGCATCAACTACAAATGGCATCTAACACACAAATTCATACCGGCAAAAGTGAAATTCATTCTAGCATTAACTTTTAATAAAAAAGAGAAAAGTACCAGTCTTCCAGAAATAAGACACAACCAAGGTCGTCTTCCGAGCAGGTAAAGGTGCAGCGCCAGAGCTACAACGCTGCATGTTCACCTGCCTGGAAGACGATCGTTGTAATTTAAAATAGTGGGAACACTGTCATGATCTTTTTTTATATATATGATTAATTAATTTATTAATTTAAATTTTAACGGAGACCTCTGGTAATCGACGGTTTTACCCGGACAATTAAGACGTTATTATATTGAAATATAAACTTTAAATTAAACTTTATTTTTAAGGATCAATATTTTTTGTATTAAGTTTGTATATTAAACTTTAAAAAATTAAATAAAACTAATCATTTAAAGTTATAATAAAATTTGTGAATAATCGTCATTTTCTCCTGCCACTCCCCATTGTACGACTGAAAGATGCTCATTACACAATTTTATATTAATTGCATAATTACCAGAACTAAAATTAATCTTACCGGAATGGCTATTTCATTTATATCGCAGCCTCCCGTACTATTAAGACGAAATCTTGTTTGTTCATAAAGTATTTCTTTGCAGTCTAAGGCTATATTTAAGGCATAAAAATACCTTAAAATGACTAACGTGTGCAGTATTACAGCGGGTGTTTATGTGTGTTAGAAAGAGATAAAGTACAATTTGCGGTTCCCACTTTGAGCAGTACGACTGCAAAGAAATACTTTATCAACTGTTATATAGTATACCAATATCAATCATATACAAAGTGTCTGTTAAAGGTCTTTACAAAAACCTACTATATATTCCTTACAGCAAAATAAGCCGATTTAAGACAACTTACCTAGTTGCTTAGTTTGGGGGCTATTTTTATAGACACCTTGTTTAATAAGAAATTGTAACTGATTCAAACTGTGCAGTGTACTAAATTAAAATTTGCAAAAGAAGAAGAAAAAACTTTTACAAGCGAAAATTGCAAGCAAGTACTGTAAATTTACTGTTAAAAGTTTACAAAACGTAAATGTCTACAATTGATTATTTTCTGGGTAAGTCATGCTGCAGTGTTTAACATGATTCAGTGCATATGTGTGAATTTGTTTTCACCTATTTCTTAATCCGGAGAAGTGTTTTTTAAATTGAAGCGCTAAAAAGTTGTGTTACTATTGGTCAGTTTTTGACAAAAATTACATTAGCGAAACTGCAACATGTCCAATTTCAGTGTAATTTTTGCCGAAAACTGACCAATGGCAAGACTACTTTTTAGTGCTTCAATTTAAAAACACTCTTTCCAATTAAAAATATTGAAAAAAGTATGAACAAATCATAAAACATCCACAATTAGTTTTGGTTGGAGGATGTATAATTGGTTAAGGTGTGTGATTTTTTATTGAATGTTTTAAGAGGGTTGCTATTTATGTATACAGAATAACAAACAATCGATCAAAATGGTTTTATTATTACTTCTTATACTTCTGTACCTAAAATAGTATGAAAAGGTCGCTTTTAGATATTTTCCGAACCAAGAGATAAAAAAGAATATTGTCGCAAAAAAAAGTGAAAATTTGATACCTACAATTTTTTTGTGAAAAAACGGAGAAAATAATAGAGATTTAATAAATCTTACAAGCACCTAAATACATTTTCAAATAACCAGCACAATTAAAATTTAATTTAATATTTTTCGTTTCTGAATTTTGAATGTATAAATTAAGAAAAAAGATATAAATTTTAGTATTAATAGTTAGTTCACTGAAGAGATAGTCAATAGTCTTTCTCACCAAAACTAATGTTTGTCTTTAATAAATTTAAATACATATTTTATATTGACAAAGTGTGTCTGTTCTGTATCATACTATCTTAAATAAACAATATGAATATCTAATAAGAAGATTTAGATATTCACATTATACACATGTAGAGAGAGAAATGAAGGTATATAGAAGATAAATAGCTTTTAAATAAAAATTGGACAAGTAATTGTCACTGACTGCTATTTGTACTTTCATATAATATTATATGAAAGTACATATACATATATTATTATAAATAGCTTATGAAAGTTAAATATATATAAATATCATAATATTAAATACAATACACCGTCAAAATGTGATAAAACCGGTATTTTAACTTAAATTGCAATTCTAATAAAAAAACCTTGAAAATGTTTTGGTGTTTATATGTCAGATATACTATGCACATGTAGTGATGGCAGAAATAATAAATGCTAATCAAAATTATACAAAATTACTTATAAATAGTCAAATTAATGGAATTAGACAGTGCTTTTGAAGCTGTATTAATCTACCAAGTGTGTAAAATGTGTAAGGAGAATTGACTGCCATCCTTTTGAAACTAGATAGAATGTCTAAAAACAATTAAAAAAGCTTAATAAAATGTATGGCAAAAATCAGTAGTTTCCACGTAAAAAAGTTTCGTTTTCTAAGGTGCTTCGCGTCTAATAATTCATATTTTTGACTGAGTTTTATACAGTGAATGTAGAACCAGAATACAACAACAAAAACTAAGTATAGAAGTACTCGTACATTGTCGTGTTCATATTGTATCCATAAACTGAAAACCTCACATGACGGTTTTCATTACGCTTGAAAGCAGAAGATATTTGAGGTATTAAGCGTAGTAAATTATTTTAATGTTTATGTCGTCATTTTAGTGTGTCACCAATTTCGTTTCACGTTTTTGTTTTAATTGTATTTCTAATTTGTTCTTAATTGGTTATTTTTCATAATTCTCTGTTAGTACTGAAGGATCTCTTCGTGGATGACATCCGAATTTTTTTTATTTGATAATGAAATTAATTATCAAAATGTTCATCAAGTTGCCTTCTTTTATGGTATGTTACTTCATCTAGTTGAAGTATTTGTTTGGTTTAACAGCTGAACGGCGCACTGGTAAGAGCGTCGGACAACGGGATGAGAATCCCGTTGAATATAAATAATTTTTATTAGTAAAAATTGGAAAAATGGTGTTTTCTTAAGAAGGATGGAAACCCAGCGCTAGTGTTGGTAAGAATTAAAACAATGTTCACATAATGTAATTATGTAACGAGCCATCGAAAAAATTCATAATTGGAGTAGACTGTGAAATTGGGTTGGTACTTTAGCCACTTCCACATAATGACATTTATTATTTGACATGAAACTATGAGTTTGTGTCAAATTTTTCAAAACTCTTATTAAGAAAATTAAGTTTATTTAGATGTAAATGGGCAACATTTTCAACAACTTCTGTAGCTATTTGTAAATTTTGATTTATGATTTCGATATTAAATAAATTATTTGTTTTCTTTTTTGTTGTAGTATCATTTTAATGCCATAACCTTTTTTTACAATGAAACCAAATGAAACTGTCAAGCATCAAGTAATGTGTCATTATATGGAAGTGGCTAAAGTACCATCTCAATTTCACAGTCTGCTCCAATTATGAATTTTTTCGATGGCTCGTTATAACTACATATATATAAATATAATAAGTTTTTCGTATCAGAATTATTAAAAATTATTGGAAAATTTATGTGTAAACATAACATTAGCATTTACAATTTCTATTGTTTAAAAATTTAACGTATCTTTCATTTTCCATTTGGAAAATTTGTATACTCGTAGTTCGAAAAATATTTACCTTACGTCATTAATCCTCAGTTTTTTTTACAATGTCTTGTTATTTAACTTAACCAGAACACTATAATAGTTTTATTATATTTATGAAACTACGTAGCCAAAAAATTAAAAATATAAACTATTTTGTAGAATTTACATCAATTTGATTTTGATGCAACAAAATAAATGTTTACAAGATACTTTAATATTTGAGACTACTTTTCTATTATTTGTCACATTAGGCATATTGGAGAATATTTTATGCTTAGGATGTGACCTGTGTAATGACACCTGATGGAATATTGCTTCAGTGGCTCACAACAAAGGCTTTTTTCCACTTCTATTACATAATATCCACATAAATATATTGATTTCTGTTAATTTATGACTTTTCATTACTCACTGACCTTCATAAGTCACGGGAAAAATCTTATAAGTTACGAGTTGTTAGCCAATCAGACGCACGATTCAAGTAAATGCTTATCAACCCATGGCAACGAATAAACTTAAGTGAAAATAATCCTTAAAGTTATAATAATTCAACACCATCTATGGAATTTAAAAATTGTAATGTCAAATATAAATTTCTATAATAAGTTTTTATAAATATGTGTAACCTTATTTGAAAATTAATTAATTAGAACACTCACTTCATGTATAGAAGTGGAAAAAGTATAGTATTCTACTCTCGTCTAAATGGACATAATCACTCGGATAATCACTCAAACATCTTCCTCGGGACTAATGTCCATCGTTAGACGCTCGTTGAATAATATACTATTAAAACATGCAGCATGTCCAATTCTCATTATTATTGTAAAGAGTGGATACAAAATGAATCTATTCTTTATAAACATTTATATTTTACAATCCGAAAAAATATATCTCCTATCAGACTGGTTTTACATAAAATTAGTCAACGGTCACAAATCTGTCTTACTTCATTTAATTTGTTTCCGAGGTTGCCAATAAAGGAGGATAATATTTGTTTGAGAATTCTTTCTGCTTATACTTCCGAAATCCTATTGATTGGTACACAATTCTACGTAAGTATGTAACCATATTTCCCGTCCATTTGAATTGATGTTGGTAGTATTTCAGAGTTCTAACTGGGTCCCTCTATTTTAATTTTCATCGACTACATTTTGGTCCTTTTGGATTGTGAGAGATTCATGTTCGGGGATGACTTAAAACTCTTCGACTACTCTATATGGAAGACTATTTGTTATTATTATTACAAAATAATCTGAGTAATTGGTGCATTATGTACAGACTGAATCTAAATATTTCTATATGTACAGTTGTTACGTATATAAGAAAATTGAATGCTATTAATATCAATTTCCGGAGGCGTTTAAAAAACTTCGGCGTTAATTAAAGATTTAGGTATTCTGTTTGACCCAAAGCTTTTGTAATTATTTCTTTATTAATTTAGAATGATTTTTCTTGTTCTATTATATGAAATAATATATGTACGAATTTTATTTAAGTATTTCATTTGTATTTCTTTGCTTCTCTTTAATTTTTGTGTTTCGATAAACTTCTGTGAACCGTAGTGTATGTATATGCAGTTAGCGTTACATTAGCTTACATTAATTGCTATCAGCTTTAAAAATTTAAAACAAACTTATCAAAATATTAAAGTATATTAAATAGATATATTATTACGTTCTCCAAAGATTGAAACAGTACACATAGTAAACTGTAATGCAGTTTATACCGAAACATAGCTCTAGGCTGCATGTGTGGTATGTTGTAATTTCTAATTTTGCTACTGTAAAATGAGTTTACGAAATTATACTAGATTTACAGGAAAACCAAATTATTTAACAGAGATATGTAATATTTTGCGTACAATTATTTTTAAATACTGAACCGTTGTTTTAAGATTTTCTGTTTTTTTGTGTATTTACCAATATGTTTGGTATTTGAAGTTTCTATTTCTTCGTTTTATTTTAACATCTGTATAACATTTTTATCCTTGGTTGCTTTCCAGAAAAAATAGAAAATTAAAAAATTTAAAATTAAAAATTTACTGCCACTTCCCAAAGCAGTTCTTTTGTCGTACTTGTGTGTATTTTGTGCAATTGAGCTAGTGGCTTTGTTAATAGTAAAAATAAACAATGTGATTATTTAATATATCTGTTTCTATTGTTTTATTACGATTTAACAATCTATAGGCAACGAAAGTAGAACATGTGCACTTATACGCAATGAATATAAAAATTTGTCATTTTTTTTTAACAAAATAATTTGAAATATACTTAGTAGTAGGTTAAACCTTACCATATTTTGTATAAAGCAAAGATATTTTGCATAATATTGTTTTAGCGTTCGTGATGTTAGCATTGGTTAATGAGCCGCGCTGAACGTTCTCCTACGTTGTCTTAGTGACTTTTGTAATGTAGTAAGGGTGTTATTTATGGTGCAGAAGCATGTACTGATGATTCTATAGTAAAATGAAACACATGCCTGCATGCCTAGAAAGATATTTCCACACAAATATGAGTTAGTATTGTGTTCTGTACATCCGATTTTTAATAATATTTTTATATTATAAAAAGTTTTTATTCTTTTTTTTTACTTAAATTTTCAAAGTAGAGAAAAATTGACCAAATATAGAAATAAACTGCTGTTCAATTGAAGTGGTCCAATAATGAAAAAATAATATAAATCAACGTTTTTCCAAAATAAATTAACAAAAAAGCAAAAGGCGGCAGGAATATAACAAAATATGTATTTTTTAACTATTAAAAACCATTTAAGCACTAACTTAATGATAAGAATGAATAAATTGTTAAAAAATAATCTTAAGTGATAATTCAAAAAAATAATGTTTTAACTAAAAGGAAACATTTTTTACCTAAAAAATAACTTTAAATGTGGCAACTTCAATTTTAATATTTTGTAGGGCCCCCTCGAGCTCGTGACACAGCTAAGCA
This sequence comes from Melolontha melolontha, assembly GCA_935421215.2. Lineage (NCBI taxonomy): Eukaryota > Metazoa > Arthropoda > Insecta > Coleoptera > Scarabaeidae > Melolontha > Melolontha melolontha. The sequence continues at coordinate 98,164,087 of OW285240.1, forward strand.
TCTTCTTGGCATGTTTTCTATTAGCGTATTGATGAATTCTTGCGGTATTCTTTCCCATTCTTCTCGCACCGCTTCCGTGAGTTCATCTAGCGTTGTGGGAGGACGAGCACGAGATCGCAACTGTCGATCAAGTTTGTCCCAAACATGATCGATGCAATTGCAATCTGGAGAATTAGGGGGCCATATCATTCTTTCAATATTATTGGTAACAATGATATCCTCGACGATGTGGGCTCGGTGGGGACGAGCATTATCGTCCACAAATACGAAATTTCTTCCAATATTTCGGGCAAATGGTACAACTATTGGCAAAATACATAAGTCCCTATACCTCTCTGCATTCATGGATTGATTTCTCAAAACCATCAGCTCGGTGCGACCGTTAAATCTTATGCCACCCCAAACCGTAACACCCCCACCTCCAAATGGCACACGTGGGGCCATGTTCCTTTCAAGATACCGTTCTTCACGCCTCCTCCACACTAAAACTCTACTATCAGAATGATGTAGAGTGAATCTGGACTCGTCAGAGAAAAGGCATCTTCTCCAGTCGCGGGCCTCCCATGGTAAGTGATTGCAGCCCACTGCCTCCTAGCGATCTTGTGTTGCCTGGTCAACAGTGGGCATATGGCCCTTCTTCTAGCCCTTAAACCAAACTCGTGCAGCCTTCTTCTAACTGTTAGATTAGATATAACCACTCCTGTAGCTGCACGAAGATCGTTATTCAATGTCCTAGACGACTGAACTCCATTTCGTCTGACCTGGAGTCTTAAATACTGATCTTGTGCAGGAGTTGTACTCCTCCGACGGCCTCCCCCATGAGTAAATCTCACACTACCACTTCTACTAAATCGTATTGCAACTCTATTAATGACACTGTGAGATACATTATAAATTCTAGCCACTTCTCTGTTGGAATATCCATTTTGTATTAATCTTAGGGCATTGTTCATAATATCTTCACTAAGACGCGGCATTTTTATTAATTTAAGTTACTTAACCCTAGTTTTAAGTCAGCAACAAACTGACAGATATAAACTAATATCAAAAAGTCAATGCCAACCTAACATTTTGTGTGAAATATTCCCCTAACTTAAAAACATATTTCCATTAGAATTTAATCCAATAAATTAATAAAGTATCATAAGTTAAAATTTTAACAAAACGAACATTATATTAGACTTGCTGCGTTAAATAAACTATAAAACATTTAAATTGGTCATGTTATGCATTGCTAATTACTTAGACTAAGAGTAACATCAAACTTTTAATAGTGAACCACTTCAATTGGACAGCAGTTTAGTTTAATATTACAATTTACAATTACAAAACAGAACAAAAGCTGATCATTACTTAAAGACTATATGTATATAAATCTAAATTTGTACTGGTGTAATATACCTATTTTTCTTAAAAATGTTTTTTACCATATGTCTTATACGCACATAATATGCTAACAAAATCGTAAAATAACGTTTAAGATATTTATTGCATTTAATATGAAATTACAGCGAAAACAAAGATCTATAATGAGATTTATGATTAATTGACGAATGAGGAAATAAGAAATGTCGGATAAGAATTTTGTTATTAAATCGTTATTTTTTGAATATGATTAGATTAATAATGAATGGGATCATTTGAATCAAGACTTTCTAAATGTTGATATTCATTGGTATTTATTAAATTATCGCCTAGTCTACACAAGTAATAACACTAATAACTATTAGAATCCTCGTGCAGTATTTTTATGTTTTATTTATATACAGTTACTCGCAATATTGAGCGTCCATTCGCAGAAATATTAAATATTTTTTTGACCTGTTTTTGTTTATTTTTTATTAAGCGATATGTGTAATACTAATCAATATTAAATGATATTAAAAAAGTAAATTAAATTCTTTTGTTCCTAAGAAATACAGAACTCTGACAAATGCCGACGACAGTCTAGATTCCAAAAATGCAAACGAAGAAAAAATAATTTCTTGCATAACAAAGCTGTGAGATGTTTAAGATCCACCAATTCCAAAAAGGGTACTTTAGGTGTTAATGTGAATAAAATCCGTTGCTAAGTTGCTAGATGATTTCTCAAGCACTAGTACACGCGTCTTCCTATACAACGTACTACCTAGTTAACTTACTAACCCAACAAACGATTGCCCCGAAGACCTTCCTTTGAGATGCTAACTCAGTTAAGAGGGGAGCTAGGAAGAGGTTCTTTTTAATAATAGGCGCCAACGTGTTTATAATCTCAAACCGGTACAGCGAACACAGACGCTGCCGAAAATAAGCTAAATAATTCACAGGTAATACGTGGACAGATTCTAACATAAAACGCCAAATTAGAAAATAACAAGATGTGGTTTATTATTAGTATGTATTTATTTACATGTACAACATGTAACCATACATAATGTCGCTTTCCCTTTGCTTTGTCCAAGCCTGGTGATATAGGCACCAACGATGATATGTGATCAGGACCATTAAAAACTACAACTCCTAAAATAATTAATAATCAAGGAGCTAAAGCATCGTGAACATATCAACTGAACGCGTACATCAAATTTTACAAGTAAAAAAATTAAATCTTGGTGCACTAGATCTTGAATTAATGCGAATGCCAAGTGATAATTTGATGCTGTTTAACAATAACCAAGCGAAGATTTGTTACAGTTGATGAAACCCGAGTTCATCACTGTTTCTGCATGTAAACGGCAACAGTGACATCATCCCTATCCCAAACAAAGCCAAGGTATTTCAATCGGTTGATATGGTAATGGTTACGATTTTTTTGTGATTCGAAGGGGATGATTTTCATAAATTATCTTGTAAATGGCCAAACTGTTGTGGATCCACATTATGTCGTTTTTCTAGACAAATTAAATAATTTCTAAAAAAAAAACCATGGAATGGCCCAGAAAATGCCTTCTTTATTTGCCGGATCTATCCCCAAATGACTTCCACTTATTCTCCAATCTCAGTCTTTTCTTTGCTGGATGAAGAACTTATTACATCGACGGAGTAGTATTTTGAGAATCTTAAGACATGTTATTATAAAAATAGCATCCCATTTCTGCATCATTGTTTCAAGTAGGAAGTTGGCAAGGAATAGCTTGAAAAATAATAAAAGTATTCAATGCCGTAAACTCATTTGTTTCCTTCTTTGTCTCTCTTCTCAATTCTAAATTTCCTGTTCCACCAACCGACACATCACAGAGTTCCACGAAAGCACTGAACAGCCCTAATGTTTTAGTGTTTGATATATGTCCCATTTTCAAATCTGTTCGAGGTTTTCTATCATTCGAGCCAGATAAGCTCAACTTGAACTCATTTACAGGAATGACACTTTTCTAAAACTCCTTCAGGCGATTTGCGTAATTTTTTTTTAAATTGAAAACGCTTTGTACTATTAATTTCCGAAATAAATGATCTTCGACAAACTCTGGGAATATATCCTTTATATAACACGCGGCGAATTCTATCTGTGAATGTTAAGACACTGTACATATTCATATTTGTACCTCTTTTTACATTTGAGATGCACTTATCTTGGGATTAAGTTTAATTTTTCACAAAATTAATATCCTCATCACGATTAGTCAAAATTTTTAGTTTACTACGACTTTGTTTGTGATCTGATATAGTGCTTATAGTTCAAAAACCTTTACATAATGTGTGATTGCATGACTTTAAGTAATAGACGAACGTAGAAACTAATAAATAAATGATCTCAAAAAAAAATTCGGAAACGGTCCAGATAATTTAATTTCGTCCTGAAGATAAATGGAAATCACTTTGAAAAATTACAACGTAGTGGAGACGAAAATTAATAAATTTAAAAACACAATTTCTTCAGTTCTTATTTTATTTATTTATGTTCTATTTTTATGTTATTTGGCTTTAACATGCTTCGTAATATTTTTATTTAAGATTTATTGTCGTTAATTATATTGTCAGGTAATAAAAAAATCATCTTTGTTATAATTTACCGTATTTAATATCACAGTACAGATTTCTGTATTTAGTTATGAGGTATTTCAGTTTAAAGCATACGAGATTATTATATATTTTTGGACACATATCTGATCTAAAAATATATGATAACATTTCATGTGTTGATAGGTGGATTACTATATCAGGTTATAGTTTTTGTTAATTTGAAATATATTTTAGTGCTTTACATGCTATGCGACATTTAACTTCAAATTTACATTTCGGAATAATCTATTATCAAAAATATGTAATACCAACGTTCTCTAAATGACCTTTAATTGATAAACAAACATTAGAGATAACAACGCAAATATATTGAACTATATCTACGTATGTATACAGCATATATTTGATTGTTTAATTTCCTGCTAATTGACGTAATTTATTTTTTGCAGATCTATGGGAATATTATTACCTCCAATCGCTCAGGTGACAACTGTAACTAATACTCACCTGACACTACATCATAGGAATCGTAGTTTAGACTCCGCTTTACAAAGGATACCAGAAGTAGACGTCACACCAAGTCCTGAATGCGAAACTGTAACTACGATATTGACAGAATCGCATCCTTGTAAGGCCAACTCGTCAGTTTCAAAAGCGGCTCAAAGAGATGAATTAGCTAGCCTGGGTTCTGACGATTCAGGAATATTGTGCGGTTCCGACAGTGGTTCTACTGATACAAATACAACTAGACAATCTAGTGTTGAATATCTTTCGAGTACCAACAATCAAAGTCAAGAAAGTTTAGACGCAGCTTCAGATACCTCTGAGAAAATCGAGTTGTTTGGTGACAAAGACGGCCAAGCGGTTAGCGATACTAGTGAAAGTGATGTAGAAAAGAATAAAGTGCGCGAACATCAAGATTTCATTGTTCAAGAACGGATTACACAAGTGAGTGTTGCGGATAAGTACAAACCGTCATCACAAAATTTCGGACTGCTTAGGCTTTTAGAGAGCAAAGTCTTCGACGTGTCCATGGCTATGCATTATTTATTTAAGAGTAAAGAGCCGGGCGTACAAAGTTATATAGCGAACAAAATGTTTAGTTTTGAAGACACCGAAGTGGACTTTTACTTGCCCCAATTAGTTTGTATGTATATACAGATGCACGATGTGGCCGAAGTAATTCATCCTTATCTCGTTCACAGGTAAGTTTTTTTTTTGTATAATGTGACGATTTAAAACAAATAAGCAACTTGAAAATGTTGTAAATGAAAATGTTGAAAATTCAGTACTAAAACAGTATTTTTTCAAGAGAAGCAAGCACTAATCTCTATCTTCCAATAGAATAATAATTCCTTTTGTTATCTTGCAAACCAATATTATTTTAGATAATAAATCGTATCTCTGATATAATATCTCAAAATATTTTCTATTATACAATACAATTCAGCATACAAAATGTTTTTGTTATATTTATGATAGTAATTATCGACCTCTTATTTTGTGTTTCACAGTATTTTTCAATAACAATATGCTCACAATCGGCTCTTTATCTGACCAGTTATCACAAATATCTTGAAGCACTTTTGATAAGTAAATTACTACATACCATCCCAAATTAAACCTATTATTATTATTGTTATCATCAAATCTTACATTTACTAGGCATGTGGTAATATTTAAAACGTTTGACAATTTTGTGATTAGTATTTTTTTGCACGGGTTGTTTTGTATAATATGATTCATTTTCGACCTACGCAGTTACTTTGCTTCAGTATTATACGAATGCACACATATTTATTGAACGGTAGCTTTATTCCAATGAATGAAATTCACTTTAACATCTATTGTTAAATTGAATAGGATCCAACACATGCAAAGCTTCCGCACACTGAAATAATTACTTAAAATAATATCAATTGGTTAAGTAACAACATCAAACAGCTGTCATGTGTCACCAAAATTCAAGTTGTTATTAATTTGCCTCGTTTATTTGTAGGTTTAGCACTTTTCTGTGTGCGAGATGTTGGGTGGAGTTAGTTCAATATTCTGTTGAACCTCTGTTTCAAAATTCTCTCTATTTTTTGCTGTTTTGGATTAAGACAGCAGTCCTATCTACCGTTAAAAGTAATTTAATTCGCTTTTAAAAACTTTTAAATTATGAAGACGTTCTTGTTGTGTGTTTTTTATTCCTAAAATGTCATACACAATTAACCCATTTTTTTGTTGTTGTTGTAAACGACCGAATTATAGGTTTTGAAATATTGAAAGTAGGACTAATCTGTCGTCAAATTATTAGAATTTCCTAATTTTTTTTCTTCTAAACATATCTTGAACAATTTGATTCTCTTTTTTTCCACAAAACCTTTCTTTCTTGTTCTTCGGACATATTACTATTTGTTGCTACAAGATTAGTCAATTTAGATTATTTTATACTGGAAGTTTCTACTCTATGGCTTTCCCAGTTTTGATAATTTTTAAATCTTTTACTTTATTTTTTTTATCTCAGAAATACCTTGTATGCTATTGTACCTTCTCTAAATCTTAATTTTATTAAATATCGATTTAAGAACGTACATATATTTGAAGAAAATTAAAAACGCCCTGAAAATAGTATCATGAATCAGAATGTCTATAATAAATACATCGATTGAATTTACACGCAAACATATGTTTATGTTTATAAAAACTCTAAAAGATAACATTACTGAGACAGTTGTCGATGCTATAAGAATTCTACAATGGAGTAGCTTGGTTTACTTAGGGTTCAGTAACCCCAATACGATTACATACGAATATATCAGCTCATTTATAAACTCTTTTTTATGTTTTGCGAAATTTGCAGAAAATATTCTGGATTCATATTCTTTATAACTGCATTTTTCTTTATTTCTTATATATTACGTGAATGGTTTTTTCGTTACGAGGAGTAACAATTATAAAACACGCAAACACACGCTGCAATGTTTATGTTTATAAAAACTCTAGAAGACAACATTGTATGCTTTGGGTTCGATAACCTGGTACGAAAAGTCAACTGTTAAGAATTTTATACTTGCATGTGAATGTTTAAAAGAAGATGTAACATTTCACGTCCAATTTGGTAACAATTTACCTTTAGTTCGTAACTACGTAAATGTAAATCATATTGAACGTATACATGTAACGATCGACAGCTGATTGAATCGGGAACGATACTACTGACGGACAATAACAAAACTGCCTTTTTTGTTATTGTCGGTCAGCTTTAAATATCGTCTCCGACACTATGATATAGTCGATCGCACAGTGGCGTGACAAATATTTTATAAATATCATTGCCATTTTTTTTCGCTTATGAAAGTGAATTACATCTTTTCATTTTTCATACGTTGTGTCTTTATTTCAAGAACCTTGTATATGTAAGAAAGTATTGTAAATGCGTACTATTATAAAAGGATTGTTATTTTAATTAACTATTCCAAAGTATTTAAATAATGTGTAATTAACTTTTATATTAACAGGGTGGATGTAGTTCTAATTATTGTTTTTATTATTTATAGACGTGACTTTCGTCCTCACGTTGTATGTGTCTATAATCAAAATATAAAATTGATAAATATTCTATTTACGTAATGGTTCATTTAAATTATTTATTCGCGCATTGACATAATTATTCCATTAGAGTTAGCATGTTCCGCATAATTCTAATACGTCATCTTGGACTGAGTTCAGATAACACCAGAACCCCAAGTGGAAGTGAAGTAAAGGACCTTTATGAAAATGAACGATTTAAAATCATCTTGTTGAAGTTATGGAATTAATCAATTTTGTAACATGTTCAGATATGAAGTATCAGTGACAGTTTCTTTGGAAGACGAGGAATGTCTATAAACTTTGTAGAAATAACGTAAGGCACATTTACATATCTTCGGCGAGTTTCTGTCATATTCGATTGCATTGACTAGGCTAAATTTTGCAAATTTTAACATTGTAATGATTACTTTATTCATGTATCAAAATTAGTTGTTCAGTATAGTCTTCCATATATTGCAGAACTACAACGCTAAATTCAAATCTTTTACCGTGGCCTTTAAGATATAATGCCTAAAATTTGTGCAGCTTTATAGAGACCAATTTTAAAGCACACCATGATATTTGAGCAACTCTATTCATAACCTGGATTTCATGTCCTCTATAAATTTGTTTATGACTCGGTGGTTGTTTCAACCGAGGACAGAATTTACATTAATTTTAGAATTTGCAAATACACACACAGAAGCGCTGCTACGTTAATTCTGAAACAATTTCTTGGTGGATTTTTAAATTTTTTTACATTTATCTATCCACTAATAATATGCAGAATGTGTTCCGAGCTTTTACTTTTTAAAATAATTTAAAATTTGTTTTTAATAACTTTGCATGTAAAGAAGAGAAGATTATTTTCAATGAACAAAAATAAAACATTTTTTACGTATTTACCAGCGTTTGCTTCAACCACCAGACGCATGCGTTTCTGTCTAACGACTTTGTCAATGGAGGGTTTACGAAGACAAACGACTGTAGTACACTTTCGATCAGATGACACCAGATAACCTCGTGACATCTGACGGACAAAACAGTCTACGCCGATGAAAGTGATTTCTTCTCGAATTTGTTTTTTCAGAAATATTGTTGATTTTTAAGTAAAATTTAAATCCTATTCATTCCACCGTAATTAAACAGAAAGAGAGACCAGGGTTGGTCTTGTATATATTAAAAATCTACCCTAGCTAAAATTTTGCCGCGATAAAATTCAAAATTTGAATGAAGACCTCTATTATTTTACTAAAATATTATGAACTGATGAATCATCCTTTTCCACTAAAGGGTTTTCTTTTAAATAGAAAAAAGGTCTTGGGAAAACAAAATACAACAGAAAAAGATTGGTAAAACAAATTAAAAAATCTGTTAACGAAATATGTACTCTTATACAGAATTTTTCGGAGGCTGAACTTGAATAATATGATGTGAAAGCAAGATCTTCGCAAGAAGCAAGGAACTTCGCATCTGAATAATGTATTGCCGGTATGGATAGGGAATAACGGAACTATGAAATGGCCACCTAATAGTTCTGACTTGAGCCCTATGGATTAATTTTTTTGGGTATTTTTAAAAGATAATGCCAATAATAATAATAATAATAACCATAGTAATGTCAATAATGAAACCATTTCCAATACATTTAAAACTTTAAGAAGACGTTATCAATTAGGCATTGAAAATAATGGTGGACATATCGATCATCTTTATAATTTATTAATTATTTGTATTTAAATTTTTCAAAGAAATCTTTGTTATTTTGTAAATAATCAGTAAATAGATTTGCACTTTCTCAGCTTTACTGTAAACTATTTTGACTATTTTATTAAGGAAATGTCACTTATTAAACATAATAGTTGTCATTTTCATAGCTTACTTTAATAATGAAAAAAATGCTTTCTACATATACGACGCTAATTATTCAAATTATTTTTACTGAAAAAAATCGCCCTGATGCAGGATTCGAACCTACGTCCTTTGGTTTGCCGAACCACGCCCTTAACCTTTGCATAAGGTCGAATTTTTTTTCAGTAAAAAAAATTCGAATAATTAGCGTCATATGTAGATCAATTCGCGAAAATGCAATTGATTACACAAATTTGTCAACTATGGGCACAATATAATATCTATTCTTAATGCAATTTAAGAATTTTTCCCGACGATTGAACTTCAGTCCCTTAATAGCTCAAAGGTTAAGAGCGTGGTCCGGCAAACCAAAGGACGTACGTTCGAATCCTGTATAAGGGCGAATTTTTTTTTTCAGTAAAAAAAAATGAATAATTAGCGTCGTATATGTAGAAAGCATTTATTTCATTCACATCATCTCGCGAAAATGCAATTTAAGGCTTTTCCTGACGATTCAAACTTCAGTCCCTTAATAGCTCAAGGGTTAAGAGCGTGGTCCGGCAAACCAAAGGACGTAGGTTCGAATCCTGTGTAAGGGCGAATTTTTTTTCAGTAAAAAAAATGAATAATTAACGTCGTATATGTAGAAAGCATTTATTTCATTCACATCACTTCGCGAAAATGCAATTGATTTATACAAATTTGCCAACTACTGGCACAATATATCTGTTCTTAATGCAATTTAAGGCTTTTCCTGACGATTCGAACTTCAGTCCCTTAATAGCTCAAGGGTTAAGAGCGTGGTCCGGCAAACCAAAGGACATATGTTCGAATCCTGCAGAAAGGCGATTTTTTTTTCAGTAAAAAATATCGAATAATTAGCGTCGTATATGTAGAAAGCATTTATTTCATTCACATCACTTCGCGAAAATGAAATTGATTTATACTTTAATAATGTTAACTTTTTCATAATTACAGTAACTACGATATTCGACATTTAATAACTCGAAAACGGTTTAAGATACGGGTATCATATGGTATATCTTTGAAATCAGAAAAAAAAAGATTTTTAAAAAAATTTAATAATATATAGGCACTCCATTTAAAAAAATATATAATTTTTCGTATCCTGTTTAAACTGCACGCCACTGTGTTTTTGGTGGCATGTAAAAAAAATTAGTCACAGCCACATTGCTTTTGTTTGAAAGCTTTTTTTGTATTGGCAATAATGATGATAAAGAGTGGGAAATTTATAACGAATAACCTTGCCATAATTTAAACAACAGAACTTTATCATATCTGGCTAATTTTCAGTCGTTTTATTTGTTTGTAATTTATTGTCTGGCAACATAATATGCAGATAAAAGGATATAGTTTATAATTTGTAGCATTTCACATATGTGTTTACAGGCGCATATGTAAGTGTTCTTACATGGTCAAGTAGAATTGTATAATAAAATAAAGATTGAGACGTCACGTCTGCTGCCTGTATATACTTATGCAAACTAGCCTGCTAAATATAGACTTGTCACAGATAGCATACGCAATAGCCATAATAGTATTGGTAAAACTAATTTCCGTATTGCTTCATTACATTACATTATCGAACCATTTAATTATTAATGAGTTTTGCGTCGATGAATATAGTTCAATGACTTACTAGTATTCTTTAGAAGTCGTATATTTCACTCCTAAATATCACAAAATTCCGATTATAATTTGATGAAAATGATGTAAAATTATTGTCTTAAATATTTATTAATAAGACCCGACCTTCACCTTAGGATAATGCAAATTCAATTCTAATTTAGTTTACTAATAAACTAATAAAAGGAATATATTAATTTCAAGATATTAAATTTTAATATTTGAAATTTTTCGTGTCATGTTCTTGTTTTGCATTAATAAAAATTCAATTAGTTTTTAATTTTAGTTTCTGCAATAATAATTATATTACAGACGAGTTATAAATAAAATCAAATTCTACAATCTAGCAAGTATCTTAAATAAATAAATCGGCACAAAGTCGTTGCTAGATATCAGACCATTAGTTCGAATGTAAAAGTAAACATGCAATTATTGACAAAATGCACTAAGTAGGTGAACTATAAAAAAGCTTTTGACGAGAAAAGTTCTTGTAAAACCAATTTTCTTTTTCACCATTTATTTATTTGATTTATTCTTTTAATACGCTCATCACTAAAACCATGTAAAAATAGCAAATATATGCACATACTTTGACCAAATATTGACAGAATATTGACAAATTTACTCCAATATAGAAAAATATGCATCAATATGCTAAATTTTTTATAACATTCTAACAAAATATATATATTTAAATTAACTGAGGCTTTACACATATAAGGGGCAGTATCGGACAAAATTAATATAATTTTATCACGTGGTATTACTTCAGACAGAAAAGTTTTGCCAATCCATTGTTAATAAAACGCGTTTTTATATAGTTATTGGTTTAATCTAACTGCTTACAACTTATTAAATATTATTAACTAGGATTTTCGGCGTTCAAACAACCAATTAACAAATTAGCAATATATCGACCTCAAGAGTCTGTTTTCTTCCACTTGAAAATAAATTAAGTTGTCACCTATCAATGTGCGAATCTCGGCAATTACTTTAGTTTATAATCGACATAATTCTTTCTCAAACTACTTGCATCGGGAACATGATGGTGGGTATATTTTTGAAGAAAACATTTTAATTTCGGGTTTTATAATTTTTCTAGTGCAATATTGGCGCTTAACAATGTCTCGCAGAAATTGGCGAATTCTTGTCTGGCGGTCTTGTTCACTATATTTTTAAACGATTCCAAAAGGCGACTTTGAGATGCATTATACCATAGTGAATTTTTTTCACTTTGCCCTGGTGTAACACGATACCCGCGTGCTGCGTAATTAAATTTTTTTTTCTCACATGGCACCTAAAATGTAAAATCACATTATATTACAAATATTGTTGCAAATAACAAAATATTTAGCTATAATTAAATAATTAAAAATTGCTGAAAAGCCACGTCCATCAACGGAACGTACAGACGCGTTTCGCTCTTATTGGAGCTTATCAATGTACGGTATCTCGAAGACGGATATGGCTTTTCACTTCTATACTTTGTGTATATATATATATAGTTAACATTCTGAACTTACTGCAAATGAGAATTAATGAATATTAAATCTCATTTTTACATGTAAATGTCGCCTTATGTGATGCGTTAATAACTACAATCCGACAAACTAAGTTTGTACCAGTATATAGAACACACCTCGCCGCGACTCCGACCTTCCTGGTTGTTAGGATAATTAAAAACTTGCTGAAAAGCCACGTCCATCAACGTCCATCAATTATCCTAACAACCAGGAAGGTCGGAGTCGCGGCGAGGTGTGTTCTATATACTGGTACAAACTTAGTTTGTCCGATTGTAGTTATTAACGCATCACATAAGGCGACATTTACATGTAAAAATGAGATTTAATATTCATTAATTCTCATTTGCAGTAAGTTCAGAATATAATTAAATGTAATTTATTTACATATTTTTTTTGGAAAACATTTAACAAAAGATCATAAAAATAAAATAACTCAAATGTAGTTACGGCTTCGTCTGTTTGTCCCACAAGGTCTACAAAATACTTTATTTTTTGAAGTCTCGTCGAACACCAACTTTGGATAATCTTTTATCCAGGAGTTACTTTTTGTACTTTCGGCATGTTGCAGATTATAATTACTAAAAAATTACTAACAATAAGCACATTTATGTATTTATATTTATGTAAGTTCACTCGGCGATGATTTGGTAACGAATGCCCTCAATCCCTTCCTCGACGGCTTATATATAGCTGTTGAACCTCTTCTCGAGCGTTCTATATCCATCGAGAAGGCGCTGGAGGTATGATACATGACGTATCGTTGAATGAGTTATCACAGTATTAACCGCTTATTCAGCTGGTGTAAAACGCAAACCCCGTAACTTATCTGTTAAACATGGAAACAAAACGAAATCATTTTAGGTGCCAGGTCTGGATGACGACCAAGACCCATTATTTCAATGTTTTGGGCCTTGAAATACTCGAGCGGCAATGTGTAAGATAATTCTTTCTCTCTTTGGTGATTTTCGCATATATTTTGGAGAGTTTCAGCAAACAAACTGTAGTGTATTATTCCGCATTAACTGGACGATGCTACAACGCTACACTGGAAACATGTTTATTAATCTTCAATAAATATGTCAAATAACTTTTTGTTTCGACTTCTTACAAAGATCAAATCTGTTGGTTGTTGCTTTTTTGGAATTATAGCAGTATATACAAGTTTCGTTACGTGTAATGATGGTCTTCTGGGGTACTATATGAACGTAACTCATATAGTACCCCAGAAGACCATTTACTTCGCAATTACATACTAATTTGATATTGTAAATATTTCGTATAAAGCCGAAAAACTCCAAGAATTTATCAATTGATATATTTAATGAACGGCTAAGAAATTATCTAAACACTTACACACACATATATATATATATATATATATATATATATATATATATACATATATGGTAAACCTAATCAGTAGGCGATTAAAGGTCTGTATATTACTTCAAAATATATGTATTTAAAAAACTCTACATGTTTCGGCTGTATACGCCTTTATCAAGAGAATACAGAATATTCTGTATTCTCTTGATAAAGGCGTATACAGCCGAAACATGTAGAGTTTTTTAAATACATATATTTTGAAGTAATATACAGACCTTTAATCGCCTACTGATTAGGTTTACCATATCATACCAAGGTCACGAAGTTATTATATATATATATATATATATATATATATATATATATAAAATGAAAAATTTGTGAGACATATCCGCCCGGAATGTGCAATGTGTTTCTTGGAATTCGGCTTAATAAATTATTCTTCAAATAAAAATACTCATTTCAACGTTTCGACATGTATTGTCTTCATCAGAAAAAATATTTATTTACAAAGTCGTTAGATAATTTAATTGGAATACTATATTTTTACATTTTCAACTACATAATTATAAATGAGATCTGCTTACATTGATATATATAGTCTGTCCATATTTCTAACGACTTATAAAATACCACTCGATCTTCACAAAAGAAATGTTTACCTACCGTTATAATCCCTTTCGTGCACGGGTGGTTAACAAGGACGTATTCACAGAAATTATTATACTACCGTACTCCACGGCCTCCACATGTTTTTCTTTCACAAATATAAACATCTGCACTTTACGACAACTGTCTTTCAACTACAATTTATTATTTATTACCTTCTTATATATCTTTATTTTTGTAATTTAGTTCATTTAGTTAAAATATTTAAAATCCCATTAAATAATATTTATAATAATACAGTTATACAGGTATAAATTAGAATTGCTTACTTCTTGATAATAAAGTTTAAATTGTAAACAGTGGATTATATTAAACGAAACGTAATTACTTCTCTACTAAGAAAATATAATTTCTCCTAATACGGGTCATTACCACATTAGCAGGTTTTCTCGGCACCTGCGGTACGAAGTAGCACATAATGACCGATAATCCTTTTAAATCCCAAAAGGTCAAGTCTTTAGAAATATGGACTATATATTCATTGTCTTTACAATAGTGTTGGATTACCCTATATCTCACTAATTTCAGAGTGTTCCCTGTATACCTAATTATAAGTATTATAATATTTTAAATACATTTGGAAGAGTAAATTGTGATGGAGGAGCAATTTTAAAATAATTCATATAATTAAAATTTTCGTAATAACCTCATTAAAATACTTTCACTACAGAATGCAGGTGTACGTATAAAAAAGGAATAATTACGGGGCGACAGGTGGAATACTTGCGATGTGTTCAACTAAATTCACAAAAGATTGCGAGCTCTAATTAAGGTATATCTGACGATGCAAATTGCGCAGTATTTTCACCAAATGTATGCAAATTAACTATAATTAAAAATTTCGAATGCAGGCGCTCATTTCGGATTTTTTTACTTTGCTTGCGTTTTAATGAATTCTAAAAGAGTGCCGACCTATATGTAATTTAAATGAATTACTCAGATTGCATTGGAATAATCTTAATAAAACGTAATCTTACAAACTCTAATGCGAATATTTTGTAAGAAATGTAAGCGTTTTGTACGTGGTGAGTTCCATAAATTCGTCAAAAGACGAGGAAGATGAAATAATGCTTTTGTTATTAATGAATATAATCAATCATATTTAAGTTTTTTGATATCATTATATTCATTATAATGCGCAGGCGGATTCATATATAAGGTCTCCAAACACACCATTGTGTGAGTACTGGAGATAAAAGCAAGTTCTAACCCGCAAATGGTAATTTCGTATATCTCGTCTTAGCATGTAAAGTTTGATTTTCCCGGCATTAAGTAGCAGTGCCATTTATATTGCATTCGATTTCTGAGATGCGTACCAAACAACGATCCGTGACAGAATTTTTAACGCTGGAAAGTTGCGTCCCCATCGAACATTGCAGGTGTTTGAGTGGTGTTTGTAGCAACGATTGTATGATGTGATGAATGTTCACTAGTACGAAAATTCGAAAGAGTTCCATTAGCACAGAATGTCGTGTTCACCATTTTCTATGCAAAGGATGCAAAGGAAGTGAATCATACCGAATATCTGTCGAAAGGATCGACGATTAATTCAATAAGATACCTACTGCAAAATCACTAAAGAATCGTATCCGCAGAGTAAGGGACAATTTTTTTCTTGCAACACGACAATGCTAGACCGCATTGCAGCAACGAAACGAAGATTTGGCGCCTTCAGATTTCTGATTGTTCCCAAACTTGAAGGAAGAGAAAGGTCAATATTTTTCATTAGACACTAAAGTTTGGTCTGTTGTGCGCAATTAGATCAATAGTAAACAAGAAAGTTTTTTCATGGACAGAATGAAGAATGTGTTGGACTGAATGGTGATTAGATGGAAAAATAATTCTGTACATTGGTAGTACAATAAATGTATTTCATTTTTAGAGAAGTTTCATTATTTGGTCTTTTCCTATTCTTATTTTATAAAGTTGGAGACCTTATAGAAGGTTGTCCATCGTATCGGGGGATTTTGAGAACTTTATTATTCTAAAAGCAACAGTACTTAACTAAAACACAGTATACCAGTAAAAAGACAAATATTGGCCATTTTTATTTCTTAAAAATTATGCCGGGCAAATGGCCTCTTTTTTCTATAACTTCCTGAAGTCGAACGTTGAAATTCTGCATAACACACCCCAACATATCTAACAGAATGTTGGCAATTTCTTGAGTAATTTTTCTTTTTAGCTCCGGAATATCTCGTGGTTTATAAATAAAAATCTTGCTTTTGAGATAGCGCCACAATCACACGCTGTTAGGTCTGGCGATCTTGGAGACCACTCAATGTCCCAGTTTTAGAAATAACGCGATCTGGATACAGCAGTCATTGACACCCTGGCAGTATGTGCTGTAGCACCGTCTTGCTGGAACCATGTATTCTGGTTGTTTTGAGGAAGCAGGTTCAATTGCTGTGTCAGAAATTCATTTATCATGTCAGCTTAGCGTGCAGAATTGACTGTAACAGCATTTTCATTCTGATCCTCAAAAAAGTAGGGACCAATAATTACCATAGAGAACTGCACACCATACCGTTGCCTCCGACTGCGTAATGGTTTTTGGTGAAGTTCCTTTGGATTTTCCAAAGACCAACGGCTGTTTTGCTTATTTGTATAGTCTGATAAATTGAAATACGCTTCATCAGACATCCGTAAATTATGAACATCAATTTCTTGATGTAACATCCCTTCAGTGAAATGCAGGCGACGAGGCTAATCTGTTGGCTTAAGTGCTTGAATAATCTACATCTTATAGGGATGGAAATGGAAATCCTTATGTAAGATTCGGAGAAAAGTCATCCTAGCTAAGCCAATTGCCTGACTACGTTTTCAACTGGAATGTTTCGCACTGGGCTGTATAGCTGCTCTAACTTGCTCAATGTTATACACTTCTGTTTGGTCCCGTGCGTTTAACATTGTTCTCTTTAAATTTACGAATCCACTCTTTTAAAGCGTGACCAGATGGAACTCTCCCGTGACGAGCAATATTGAAATTAATTCTAAATTTCTGCTGTACTGCGACCATCGAGTCATTATTTTTGTAATACGCTTTGATTACAAAATAACGTTGCTCACCACCGTTCCATGATTACTGAATGGCATAAAATGTTAAATCATTTGACAAAGAAATCCATAGCAACCTATGATTAGTTTCAAAATGTTTTCAAAATCTCCCACAACCATGGATCACCTATTATATCAATCCGCCACCATACATAATATCTCAAAATACCTGTTACAGGTGTTATCGCTCTCAAAGGACTTTGTAATGTTTGTTATCGTAAATAGACTATAGGAACAGCTTAAAATAGTAAGAACAAATATTTATAGGTATTTATTGTTTGTTTTAGGGAAGATATGTATTTCATTCAAAGTAATAGATTGACGTTGTTTGATTATGCGGCGAATCTACATTAATCATTCTATCACATCAGAAATTGTTATCTTATCGATATTAGGAATCCTTATCAGAATTCTTCCACATGTATTCTTCCACAGATTAATTAAGTTTAGTAATATTTCAGTTTCTGAAGCGGAATTTAAATTGATTTTCGACGGATACAATGGAAAGCGCGTTTTCATGTCTGTTATCAGATAGTATATACAATATTACGTTTTGCAAGTTCGAGCCCATGCATGTACGACGGAGTGCATGTGTACTTTACAGCCAAGGTCAATCGTTTAAAATTATGGTATGTTTCTAAACATAAAAGCACGTTTATGCATTGCATGTAGCGTTTCTTATTGCATTTACGTGCTATTCTGTAATTTTAAAGTAAATAGGAAAACAACCGTTGACCGTAGTGAGCAAACCAATTTTGTGAGCTGATGAGTCGTGGCATTATCTAACTATGTATACAGTGTGTTTAAAAAAGATGCGGCAATATTAAAGGGGGTGATTGCCCAGGTCATTTTATACAAAAAGTTCCTATAAACATAGGGCCGCATACGCTTCGTTACCGATCTACAGCGTGTTGAAGTTTAATTTTAAGAAACAGTAAAAACTTGATTTTTCCAAAGCGGCTTGAGATATCATAATGAAATTTTAGGCGTGTTAATAGCTGTGGGAGACACATACTTTGCAATACAACACGATGTTTCAGTCGTACCTGTGACGCGCGTATTGGCACGTCACGGGCTATTTTTCAAGAAAAAATAGGACTCCTCTGATTTCTCTAAAAATACAAATATGCTTTTATTTATTGTTCAATTATGAAGAAAAAAGCTCTCTTAACTTTTTATCGTACGACTTACCGTTTTTTTAGTAAAAAAAACATTTTAGTGCATGTCCATTTATTACAGAAAAAAATATTAAAGAACAAGGTTTTATTCAAGGGCAAAAACAAATATTTTACCAAACCAACAATTTTATCAACCAAAAATTACAAAAACTGTGTAAAGTGACCACCTCTAGCTCGGATGCAAGAATCTTCTCCTCATTGACTGGCGAACTCTCTGAAAAACACCAGGATCGGTTTTAATTGAGTTGCACCCAGCAATGCTTCGGTTTCTTAAGTCTTCTACATTTTCCAATGGAGTAGCGTACACCAAAGACTTCAAATGGCCCCACATGAAAAAATCCAGGGGATTTAAGTCCGGGGATCGTGCAGGCCATGAGTGAGGTCCACCTCGGCCTAACCAGCGATTTCCGTATGCTTGTGTTAAGAAATCACGAGCTACTTGACTAAAGTGTGCTGGTGCGCCATCGTGCATATACCACATTGCATCTCTAATTGCTAATGGTACGTCCTCCAGAAATACAGGGAGCGTGTTTTCCAAAAAGTTGCGATACACCTCTCCGGTAAGTCTCCTTGGTAAAAATACCGGTCCAATTATGCAGTCACCCACAATCCCAAGCCAAACGTTCAAAGAAAACTGATGTTGAAAACGATCTTCAACAATTTCATGTGGATTTTCGTCACACCATACATGGTTATTATGGAAATTCCGTATTGCCTTTCTTGAAAAATTCGCTTCATCGGTGAACAGAATCAACATCGTTGAGGGATTTGAACCATTTTGTGCAAAAGCCATTGACAGAATGCAATGCGAGGAGGAAAATCAGCAGGAAGTAGTGCTTGAACGCGTTGTATATGGAATGGATACAACAAATTTTCCTTCAGAATGTGCCAAATAGTCCCATTACTTACATCCAAAGCGTCAGCAATTTTTCGAGTAGAAGTACCTCGATCTTCTTCAATCATGTCTAGCACATCCTCTTCCAGCTCTACCGTTATTGCTGTCCTTGGCCTTCCTGCTCCTCCATTTCGTCTTAATGTGCCTGTTTCATAAAGCCGCCGATGAATACTTTCGAAAGTTTTTCTATCAGGTACAATACGACCAGGAAATCTTTCAGTATTCAACCGCCTAGCTTCTAATGCATTGCCATCAGCACGCCCATAAATGTAGTGCATGTCGGTCATCTCGGCATTCGTATAGCGATTCATGATAAGGAACTTCAACAAATTCGACACATACAAAATTATTAATAACGAGACTCATTCAATATGTCATTCAATATGTCAGTGAATAAAACAGGACTGTGGTTTAGTAAAATATTTGTTTTTGCCATTGAATAAAACCTTTTTTTTTTATTTTTTTTTCTGTAATAAATGGACATGCACTAAAATGTTTTTTTTTACTAAAAAACGGTAAGTCGTACGATAAAAAGTTAAGAGAGCTTTTTTCTTCATAATTGAACAATAAATAAAAGCATATTTGTATTTTTAGAGAAATCAGAGGCGTCCTATTTTTTCTTGAAAAATAGCCTGTGACGTGCCAATACGCGCGCCACAGGTACGACTGAAACATCGTGTTGTATTGCAAAGTATGTGTCTTCCAACAGCTATTAACACGCCTAAAATTTCATTATGATATCTCAAGCCGCTTTGGGAAAATCAAGTTTTTACTGTTTCTTAAAATTA
Source organism: Melolontha melolontha (assembly GCA_935421215.2). Taxonomy (NCBI): domain Eukaryota; kingdom Metazoa; phylum Arthropoda; class Insecta; order Coleoptera; family Scarabaeidae; genus Melolontha; species Melolontha melolontha. The sequence goes on from OW285240.1 coordinate 98,184,515, forward strand.
AACTTCAACACGCTGTAGATCGGTAACGAAGCATATGCGGACCTATGTTTATAGGAACTTTTTGTATAAAATGACCTGGGCATTCACCCCCTTTAATATTGCCGCATCTTTTTTAAACACACTGTATATTTATGAGACTGACAAAGTACAAGAATCTGTACATGAAAGATATAAAGCACGTTTTTGTAAAATTATTTTGAAACATACAGGTTGGATATTTTTAGGTCTGGCGGAAAGTTCCGAAAGCATTTTTGATTTGTAGAAAAAAAAACGCACTAGGTATCTGTTTCTAAAAAATGTAGCCGTCAATACGCTTTGTGTTTGTAAACCAAAGAGGAAGCCTGTTTGATGCTGCTTGGAACCGTTTTATTTAAAAAATTTGTCAGATCTAATAATAACCAAAACAAACAACAAAAACCAGTTGTATGTGGGCAACCTTAAAAATTTCTGGAAACACATACTTTATTTTAAAAAAAAACACTTGATTGTTTCTCAAAATATTCGCCTTTAAGTTTTAAGAACTCTTGCATTCGAAGAAACCAGTTGTCGAAGAATTTATTCCAATCTGAAGTGGGTATCTCAGAAACATGCCTTTTAAATGCTTCAACAGCTTCTTCCGGTGTCGAAAACCACTCACCACGAAATTTGGTTTTGACAGAAGTGAACAGGAAGAAGTCATTAGGTGATAAGTCCTTTAAATAATCGACTGTTTGATGTGCTGTGTGAGAGTTGGCGTTGTCGTCGTGAAGGATGATGCGCTAATGTCTGCTGTTTCTTCTGATTCATCGAAGACTTTAGGCAAAGAAATTGTTGTATATCAATCAGCGTTTGTTGTTTCTCGATCCTCAAGATGAACGGTAGCAACAGGCCTAGTTTTACGGAAGAAAGAAAGTATTATTTTTTTTTGAAACTCTTCATGGACAACTTTTATTCGTTTTGGTTCACTTTGGAACAACCAAACAGTCGATTGTTACTTTATTTCTGGTTCGTATGAATATATCCAGGTTTCGTCACCTGTTACAATACTGTATGCGTTTGCAAAAGCACCAATCTTGAATTTTTGAAGCATTTTTTTGCACCAACTCACGAGTTTTTGAGCTTTGGTTAAATTGTGTGGAATCCAACGATAGCAAAGTTTCTTTACTACTAGATGCTCATGTAAAATCGTTTGTATTTGACTTACCAATACCCAAGGATGCCCTATCTCTCGTTATGTCACATGTCGATCCGCTTCAATCATTTCTCGTACAGCATTAATGCTTACCTGAACAACAACAGTTGGTGGACGACTTTCACGAAATTTGTAACTCACACTAGTACGTCTACGCTTAAATTCTGCAAACCAGTTATAAACCGTGGTTTTGGATGGTGCTTCATTACCAAAGGCAGAATGAAGTCGATCGATGCATTGTTGTTGAGTTAGGCCACATTTAAAATCGCAAAAATCATGGCACGAAAATGTTCACGAGAAATGTCCATGTTTTCCACTAAATTGATTTCTTTGAAACACTATTAATGCAAAACTGCGCAGCCGACTGGTTTTCTATCAATGTTGTTTATCATACTAAATGTCAAAGTTTAAGACAATCATATTGAAATATACGGCAAGTGCCATCAAGTGATCATTTCCGGAATTTTTTATGGTAACTCTCGTATGGCTAAAATAAATTTAAAATAATTTAGCACGTAATTTGCTGGATTCGATAATTTAATTCGATTTGTGTCTTATCAGAGAGTATTACCTATTTATTATTGTGATGTGCGTCACGCGATGATGTCTTCGCCGTACACGTCAGCACGACCTAGAACAAATTAGAAGACGAACGATTCTAGATCATAAAAGAGATCAAGTGAACGATGACTCATTGGACATTAGACGATCAGCAACCAGCAACGAGTATTGTGATATAAGAAATAAATATTGAAATAAATACTGTTATTAGTAATAATTTTAAGTATTATATAGTGTATTTTGTTTTATTATTAATATAGTGTGTCTTAATTACCGTTCGTTTTATTTAAGCGAACTCAGAAAGACAAGTATTTTACATTATTACCAAAATCTCTGTACAGTAAAAACTACTACGACATTGAACACGAAAAGTATTTGTACGGATGTGTTAGTTGAAGAAAGTGTGTATCGATATAAAAAAGGCAAGTTGTAGATAATGTAGAAATTCACGTAAATTACATTGAGACAGTTTCAGTAAAATTACAATATCAGAAAGTAGTGCTGCCTGCAAAGATTAATCCGATTTTGATAGAAAATTGACGAAAAACGCACTATCAATAATTACGAGGGCGGATTGACATATAAGATCCCCAATTCTATAAAATAAGAAAAGACAACATAATGAAACCAGTCTCAAAAAGAAGTAAATTTATTGTACTATCAATGTACATAATTATTTTTCTACATAATCATATAGTGCAAAACGCCGATGCATTTTTTCATTCCGCCCCTGAAAAACTTTGTTGCCCGAATTCAGTGCCTGATGAAAAACGTGGTGTTTGAATACTTGGGAACAACCAGATATCTGATGATGCCAAATCAGGACTGTACTTCTTCTTCTTTTTGTGCCCTCTCCGTCATCGGAGGTTAGCGATCACATCAGCAAAGGTCTCTCGATTTGCAGCAGCTCTAATGAGTTGTTCAAAGTTTAATCCGGTCCAGTTCCTAATATTCCGCATCCACGATAGTTTCTTTCTGCCAAGCCCACGTTTACCCTCTATCTTTCCTTCAATTATGAGCTGCAGTAGATAATATTTTTCATTTCTCAAAACGTGACCAAGGTAAGCCGTCTTTCGCATCTTTACTATGTGGAGCAGTTCTCGATCTTTGTGTACCCCTTTCAAAGTTTCCTCATTAGTTGTATGTGATGTCCATGGAATTCTTAGCATTCTTCGGTATGTCTACATTTCAAATGCTTCTATACGGTTCATACTGACAGTTTTCAAGGTCCATGTTTCCACTCCGTATAATAGCGTTGACCAGACGTAACACTTTGTAAACCGTACGCGTAAATTTACATTTAGCTGTTTATCGCACAATATGTTTTTGAGTTTGAAGAAGTTTTGCCTTGCTTGTTCAATTCTGGACCTTATTTCGATGTCATGGTCCAGTCTTGAGTCAATCCAGCAGCCCAGGTACTTAAAGCGATCAACCCTGGTCAATATTTCCCCGTCAACCCGTAGAGGTATGGGTACGTTTGAATTACGAGAAATTAACATTACTTTCGTTTTGCTGATGTTTATGGCCATATTAAAATCTTTGCATGTCATATTTAATCTGTTGATTATGTTTTGTAATCCTATATCGGTATCCGCAATCAACACAGTATCGTCTGCATAACGGATAGTCGATATATTGACACCGTTTATTTTTATTCCGTCGTTACAACCCCTAAGCGCCTTCGCAAACAGATACTCCGAGTATATATTAAATAGTGTGGGGGACAACACGCACCCCTGTCTCACTCCTCAACAAATGTCAATGTTTCTTGAAGACAAGTTAGTCTCGACTATTATTCTTGCGGACTGGTGCCAATACAAGTTTCTGAGAAGTCTCAAATCCCCATCATCCAGCCCGATTTCCTCCAGGAACTCGAAAAGTTTATCATGGTTTACTCGGTCAAACGCTTTCTCAAAATCGACGAAACAAATATGTATGTCTCTTTGTTGGTCGTGGCACTTCTGTGCAAGGACTTGTAGGCTGAATAAAGCTTCTCTCGTACTTAACCCATTTCGGAATTGTTCCGAGCCGATGTTAGATTCGCATTTGTTATATATCCTCTTGTGTATAATTTTTTAATAGGATTTTAAGAACATGACTCATCAGGCTTATGAGTCTGTAGTCGTTACATTTCCTTGCACTATACTTGTTTGGTAAGGGTATAAAAGTTGATTCCAGCCAATCCTGGGGAATTTTGCCTGACTTATATATGTTGTTAAACAGATGTAGAAGTAGATCTATGTTTTCCTCATTTATGAGTTTAAGTATCTCTGAGTTTATTTGATCAGGGCCCGGACTTTTATTATTTTTCAGCTGGTTAATAGCATATACAATCTCACTCTTTAGAATATGAGGTCCTCCTATATGTTCAGCGTTGATGTCTAGCTGCTGTCTTTCGTCTGCGAACATTTCGTGAATGTACTTTTCCCATTGTTGTAGCTTCTCTTCTTCATCAATTATTATTCTGCCATCTGAGTCTTCTAGCATATTATGTATTCTTTTGTTATTGTGTGTTATCTTTTTTATTTCCTTATGTAAGTTGTACATGTCGTTTTTGTACTGGAGTTCCTCAATTTTCTCACATTTCTGTCTCATCCAGTTCTCTTTTGCATTTCTTATTTTGTTTCTTATTTCCTTATTTACTTTCTTATAGTCTGCTTCATTATTATTAACTTCTCGCCTTTTCCCCATTAGATTTAGTATTTCTTCAGTCATCCATTCTGTTTTCTTTTCTACATAGATTGACATTAAATTGTTATTTGTTACTTCTAAAACAGGACTGTACGGAGTGTGCGAAACAACCGTGAATTTCAGACTCGTCACTCTCTTCATCGTTTCGTTGGTACAACGGTCTGGCGTTGTGATGGTACAAGAAGAAATTTCTTCTTTCCGACCTTACTCTACCGATACGTTTCTATAGTGATCGTAAAGCTTGGCAGTATCTTATTGAATTAATCGTAATTTCTTCGGGTCGTTACTTGGTATGCATCTCAGAAATCGAACTCGTCATAGATGATACTGTTACTCAACGACGGTATGTAGAAAAATGAAACTTTGCATGCTAAGACGAGATACTCGATACTACCGTTTGCAGGTTAGAACTTCTTTCTATCCCCACTACTGACACAATGGCTTTGTTGAAGACCTTATATATCAATCCGCTTACGTATTAAAAGATTTATAAAAAAATGCAGCTTGTACATTTGTTAAATTTGAGAATTTCGTTACGAACGTGCTGAAAATGAGTAGGTTATTAAACAAGTTGTTAACTTTGTTATTGATATAAATATTTTTCCGCGCGACTGATTTAAAAAATCTTAATTCAATTGTGTTTCAGTCAATCGTTCTCTATAAAACAACAATTTATCACATTCGGTTGTTTTTTAGAATTTTTTATGAAATGTCAATTAGGAAAATTTTTCGTTTCAAAATACAAAAAGAAAAAGCGTAATATAAGGAAAAACACGGATGGGATTCGATTTTAAACGAAAAGAATGAATATCCAATTATCGTAATTGCTATTTAAAATTTATATGTTAGAGTTTGATATCTAGATATCTGTTAGTTGTCGGTTTTAATAAAAGCAGAGATTTTAATCCATTATCCTCTGGGTTCGTTATGTTAGTGTTTTTATTAATATATACCACATGTTCTGTATTGATTACTTTTGTACTTGCTTCCTGTATTTTAATATAATTTCCATTATAAATTAAGGATCAGTAATGGATTATTCTAGTTCCAAAACTAATTATAACTTATATAACCAATCGAGGGGAAAATGTAACAGCACATACAACATTTTATCTATAAATGAGTGAAATAATTTTGAAGATATCAAGTAAAATAAATGTTTTTATGAAAACGTGAACAGAATAAGTTAGTAATTATATTGTTAAAATCAATCATTTTTAAAGAATTATGAATTTTGGAAGGTCTAAATCTAAAATTAAAAAATCAATTCTTAAATAACCACGATGAAAATACTGCTTCTACCAGGTACGATCCAGATGTTTCTGGACTGATGCTATTGTTGGGAATGATGAACCAATGTTATGGTTGATGTTGGCTCATAAATAGGGAACGGACATTCTTACCACATGACTAAGTTCTCAGAATACAATAGCCGTTGTCCATTGTTAACGCTGGTGGCCGAGCAAGTCAAACACAAATACTTCATTGTATTACGTCGGGATGTACTCAGCAAAGTTTATAAACATTTCGAGATGCCGATTGCGTTTAATGGATATTTATCCTCCGACTACAATAGGTTTGTTGTCATTGTAATCGCGGCGGACCAGATGATCGGGAAAGACTAACAAATACTTCATTGAATTACGCCGAGTCATGTGGTAAGAATGTCCGTTCTCTACTCATAAACCTAAGTATGTACATAGTTCCGGATCGTCTCTTGTTAGAGTAATAAAATTTGTTATACATAGAAGAAACGAGATCTTAACAATGAATATCCAAATTACACTTTGTTCGCTAATGGATTCTTATCATATTTAGGAATCGTGAGCCTAATATACATATTTAATAACGTTATATAACATTAAATATTTTATAAAATTGGAAATGTTTACGTTTAAATTCTATCTTCTAGATATACTTATATTTAACAATAAATGTTTGAAATTAAAATATTACAAACGGATATTGAATGAATCTTCAATAGGTATTCAAGTTCTGGAAGATATCCAGGAAACTGTTTTCTGCGAATGAGTAGACTATTGCTCCGATTCGTCTTGAATTTCTTCAATGCTATCAAAACGTCGGCCTTTTAGCTGTAGTTTCATTTTCGGAAGAGATCAAAGTCGCAGGTCTTGGGAGGGGGGGGGGGGGGGGGGGGGGTAGTCGTTGATGTTTTCGTACGAACGGTCGTGATGTAGCAACCAATTTCCTGCTCGCCAGAATTCGGGCCTTTTGCGTCTAATATGCTCAAGGAACCGCCTCAACAAAACATTGCAATAGCACTCGGAATTTACCGTCATTCTCTGTGCACTGTGCCTTTCATATTAGAAAAAAAAGCAGTGAGCATGCTCTTCACATTGCCTCTCACTTGTCGGCTTTCCTTGAGTCTTGGCGAGTTCGAACACTTCTACTGACTTGATTGTTGTTTAGTTTCTGGATCATTGCCGTAAAGTAATCATGACCATAAAGTATCACTCTTGACAAAAAGTTTTCATCGTCCGCAGCGAGTTCTTTAAGCTTCAGTGGAAATGGTAATTCGTCCCTGCTTTTGATTGTAAGTCAGAAGTTTCATAACAAATTTCGCGGAAATGAGGTGAATCGCCAATTCTTCAGTTATAATTCGGTCTTCACAAATGAACTGTTGCGATGTTTTCGGGCGTGGTAGATGTTGAAGGTCTCGCTGTTCGTTTGTGGTCATTAATGGTCGTTCTTGTCCTGTCTTAACGCGCAAACCACTCAAGAATTTGTGTTCGGCACATTGATTGTTCACCGTATACCCGATTCCAAATGTTTCAGTAGCCGTTTTTTCGAGTTTAGATCAAAATTGACTGCACGCGCGTTGCTTATGTTTTTCATCCGTTATAATGGCGACACAATTACGAAATCGCACATAGTCCGGCGAAATTTGCCAAAGGACACCGTGGTGAGTTGTGTCAGTTGTCTCGTGGGTTCGTCCTGTTTGACGGGACTGAGCGTTTTCTTTGGACGTTACTTCCTTATCGGAAACTTCTAGGGAAGTTTCCTTTGCGGGTGAGAGGGAGGAGTTGTTACATTTATTTTTCACGCTATTTTACCGCCCTGTAGATAATGATTTATAACAAATTTAGTTCTTTATACATATTCGTTATTTTCGTTCTTTGTAATCCCGATTACGCCATCTAGGATAGACGGAGTTTTGCTTAATTTGACCACCCGCGCTTCTGCTAGTGCGATTTTATAGTCTTCTGGCAGACGTGCGAGAGTAAAGAGTTGCTCTTGGTATGCGCTCCGAAAAGCAAGATAAAAAGTCATGCTATACCCTATTTTTTGTGGTAATTATCGCTATTAGCGGATTAATAAAGACTGTGTGTGATAATTACGAGGAAGCCTGTTATCGTTAGTGAATTTTAGGCGTCTTACTGCGAAGCAATTAGACGTAATTGTGTATAGGGTTTTTCTGCCCGATAAACAGGATAAATATATTTCGCTACGAGGAAAACAGATAGCCGAGTAAACAACGGAGACAGAAAAACACAATATATTCTTATACAGGGTGGCCCGAAATGATCGAAGGGGTTTTAATTCCTTATAACTTTTTTATTATAATTTTTTTTTTGTTTTCAGTATTTCGTAAAGAAGACTTGGGGAATTTAAAATGGAACAGTACACAATTGAACAATGTGCCAAAATCGTTGACCTTTATTTCTCAAATCAACGATCCATTGCGAGATATAATTTTTTTAAAAATATTGTCCATTAATATACTGTATTTAAAATTTAAAAAAATTAATAATTATGTCTTAAATAAGAAGTTATAATGAACTCAAACCCCTTCGGTCATTGCGAGATATAATTTTTCATAATTAAATTAAAAATATTCTCCATTAATATACTGTATTTAAAATTAAAAATATGTAATAATTATGTCTTAAATAAGAAGTTATAATGAACTCAAACCCCTTCGGTCGTTTTGGGCCACCCTGTATTTGCTTTTATAACTATTTCCAATATTTGACGCCAATTAAAACTGCATAAAGTCTTAGTTATATTCGTATATTTGGAACATTGCTATGTGATCCCGTAATTCGCGTATTTAATTAAAATAATTTATTTGATTAATTTACAACTTTAAAATTAATTATCGTACATATATGGTTATAGAATTTTTTTTCATAATTTTGTACTTAAATAAATTGTTAATTGAGCTGATTCTACTCACTTAAATAATTTTAACGAAATATATTGCATTGGTTCATTACCACGCAAACCATAGGCGTGCTAGAAGATTTAAATAAGTTGTAATTTTTGTTAAGTTCATAACTTTACTGGATACCATTTTACTAATGCTGAGGTAATATACTTTGCGTAATTCCGTTGTAAGCTTCCCCTACGGATCTGAGGTAGAACCAGATTTTTGATCCTAGGCATAAGTTGATTTGATATCGCTCGAATATTAAATTTTTAATATTTTTAGTGTATTCTGCAGTTTAATTCAAGTTATTTTTATTTTATATTCTTGGAATAATTACTGATTCAATACAATTTTGTGTAAAATTTTTGAATTATATTTTTATTTTAATGTCATAATATATCGAGTGTTCATTTTCTTTTGTCATCGAATTCGTTTGCTAATCTTGTTTTTTTTTGTTTGTCAATATTCGAATTAACTATTTTCGATTTCTTATTTTGAATTTAGGTATCCCTCCTTTAGTTTAGTTCATCGTGTTGTTTCAATTAATAGTCCGTAAGCGCATGCGCCTACGAACGTGCAACACTTTTCTTAGTTTCCAGTCCCGAGTCTCCTACGTTAAACTAAGTGGCGCTAGCTACCATCTGTTTAGTCTATCCACGACCGTCTCCACTGGGGCATACACAATAAATAAAGTTCCTTTTTAAATTGTGCGTTATAACTACCGATCTCGACTTTTTTCCGAATATCTTCATTACGCCAAGACTGTGCCTGCGCGCGCACGGTAGCAACTGTGCCGATCACGTCGAAACCTATCACACATACTGCGTTGACATACATCCTACCATTTATCGACGCGCGCCGGTATTATTTTGGGTTCTTGTGCTACAGCGTCAGTCCGGGAACATTTGAATCACACCTCGTACAAGAAAAAATGTCAGAAAGTAATTTTTCTAATATATCAATAACCTTGTAGTGGCAGAGGGAGATTTGTATTTTCTGCTAACAATAATAAAAATGGAGCTAAGTATTTTTTTGAAAGTATGAATTGGATATGTCGACAATATTATCGCAATTTTCAACATTGGTAGCTGCGATTTCTTGCCACAATTAAATAAAAAATTTCCGACAATTAAATCTACGGTGAAAGAAAGCAACGATGTTTACTATTTTTAAATACAGCAGCAATTAGAAAAAACAAGAACAGAAATTTATATTTTCCGGGTTCAGCGTATCAAGAATATTACCTTACTGTGATATGTAATATAGCGAAATGCTTCCTGTGTTGTGAAGTGTTTTATTAATGATTTAATTAAAACAAATTTTTGTTTCTTACTAAGAATGGTAGCTTAGTCGTTGAAATATGGGGGTATATACTGTATTTTGGTAGCAATACTGTGTTTTTTAAAACAATTATTATTGCTTCTTATTAATAATCGTCGGTATTGCGTATTAAAAATGTAATTTTACGATTTTTTAAAAAATTTTATTGTACATTTTTATCAAATTATGTGTACATAAAATAATTTCTTGGTTGAATTTAAATTACATTTCAATTTACTACATTATATGGTACATTATCCTACTTAAATTACTGATGATAAAAATTAAATAAATTACCATAAATGCGTGCTCTAATTATAGGTTAGTACCGTTTTTCGCTAAAAAATATGTAATTAAATATTAGTATCATGGGAATCAAAGTCATATTCAGGACAGTAGCCACTTTATCTGTGACACAGATAAAAGCACTTGGCATAATTTTGTTAGGTGCGGTTATTAAGTTTATTATACGAATAAAGAGTCATAATTTGTCTGTTACGTACATTTGACGCATGTAATAACGGTAGAAAATTTTTATTTTACATTTGATAACATTTCCAAAAAGAATATGTATTAGTGTAACTAGAAAATGTTTATAAAATTGAATGTTTGTGATTGTCGTGAATAGAGAGGTTCGTTCGAGGGTGGATCCCTTTGCTCCACCCTTGACCCACTTATAATAAGAAAATGGCAAATACCTTACTTTTGTTTTTCAACATAGTCTCCGTTAAGGTTAACACATTTTTCCCATCGATGTTCCAACATTTCTAATGCTTCTCGAAAAAAAAATTGTTCAACCCTGCAGGGGTTGAACATTATTATCTGACTGAAATCGTTTACCAGGCAAATGTTCTTTAAGTTTTAGAAACAGTCGGGAATTGCTGGGGCCGAATATGGCGGACGCTCAACTAATTTGAAGCCTGTTTGAGCTATTGCAGCTGTTGCAATAGCAGACCTGTGACAGAGTGCGTTATCCTGATGCAAGAGAACACCTTTACGCAACTTCCCCCGATGTTTTTCTTTTATCAAGTCACGTAATTTCGGAATTAAATTGGCATAATAAGCACCTGTAATTGTGGCCCCTTTCCGCAGTAATTCTATTAAAATTACGTCTTCAGCATCCCAAAATACGGATAGCATAACCTTCCATGCTGAAGGTTAATATAAGGATAATTAATATGGCATGGAATACTGGGGAAGTACCGGAGGATTGGAAGGTGGGGGTTATTGTGCCAATATTTAAGAAAGGAGACTCTATGAATTGTGCCAATTATAGAGGTATAACTCTAGTCAGTGTCGTAGCAAAGTTATATGAAAGAATTTTAGATGAAAAGTTAAGGGACAAAATCGAACAACAACTAGAAGAACCTCAGAGTGGATTTCGCAAAGGCAGAAGCACACAAGACCATATATTTGCAATTAAGCAATTAATGGAGAAGATCAACAGAAGGAGAGAAGTTTGCTTGGCGTTTCTGGACTTGGATAAAGCATTTGATAGAATACCGAGAAAAATGGTATGGGAAAGTCTTAGGAAAAGAGGAGTGAGCAAAAAATTGCGAGTAGCAATTGAAAGCCTGTATAGAGGAAATAGAAATTATGTTAGAACAGATAATATGGAGTCAGAGGAATTTAGGGTAGAAGAAGGGTTAAAACAAGGAGGTGTCCTCAGTCCCACACTATTTATAGTAATAATGGATGACATACTAAAAGAAATAAGCACTAAAACCAAGAAAGTGAATATTGGATATAGAAATTTAAGACCTGTAAAGCTGGGAGAATGCGCCTTTGCAGACGACATTATGATCTGTGCAGAAGGAGAAAAGCAGTTACAAGATAATTTGAAAATGTGGGAAGAAGAATTAAATAAGAGAAAAATGAAAATTAACACACAAAAGTCCAAAATAATGAGCATAGGAAAGCAACAAAGAATAAATGTAAGGATAGGAACAAAGAAATTGGAACAAGTGGCACGTTACAAATATTTAGGAATAATGATACAAAGTGATAGAAAAATGGATGAGGAAATAACAGAAAAGATAAATAATGCATCAAAAGTGTATCACACCCTGAGTAAAGCCTTCATAGGAAAGAAAGAAATTAGTCGGAAAACAAAAATTACAGTGTACCAAACTATATATAGACCAATACTCACATATGGCAGCGAAAGTTGGGCCCTAAACAAAAGGATGACAAGCAGAGTCCAATCCATGGAAATGAAGTATCTAAGACGAATTAAGGGAGTAACAAGAAAGGATAAAATAAGAAATGAGTTAATAAGACAGGTATTAAATGTAAAATCAATCATTGAAACAATTGAACAAAATCAACTGAGATGGTTCGGACACCTAGTAAGAATGAACGAGAACAACAAAAAACATTTGGCAAGCTAGAACAAACGGGAAAAGAGACAGAGGCAGGCCAAGGAAAACGTGGAATATGGCGATAACAGAAATACTGAAGGGGAGAAACAAAGAATTTGGAGAAGCTATGAAGGAAGCCAGTGACCGGGAGAAGTGGAAGGAAATTCATACATTAGAGATAGTAAACCTTTACACCTTATGGTAGAAAAGGTCTTGATTATATATATATATATATATATATATCATGGGAATCAAAGTCATATTCAGGACAGTAGCCACTTTATCTGTGACATAGATAAAAGCACTTGGCATAATTTTGTTAGGTGCGGTTATTAAGTTTATTATAAGAATAAAGAGTCATAATTTCTCTGTCACGTGCATTTGACGCATGTAATAACGGTAGAATATTTTTATTTTACATTTGATAACATTTCCAAAAAGAATATGTATTAGTGTAACTCGAAAATGTTTATAAAATTTGTTTGTGATTGTCGTGAATAGAGAGGTTCGTTCGAGTGTATATACGAGGGTGGATCCGTTTGCTCCACCCCTGACCCAAAATTGCAAATACCTTACTTTTGTTTTTCAACATAGTCTCCGTTAAGGTTAACACATTTTTCCCATCGATGTTCCAACATTTCTAATGCTTCTCGAAAAAAAAATTGTTCAACCCCTGCAAACCACTGATTTTACCGCATATATCACATTATTATCTGACTGAAATCGTTTACCATGCAAGTGTTCTTTAAGTTTTGGAAACAGTCGGGAATTGTTGGGGCCGAATATGGCGGACGCTCAACTAATTTGAAGCCTGTTTGAGCTATTGCAGCTTTTGCAATAGCAGACCTGTGACAGAGTGCGTTATCCTGATGCAAGAGAACACCTTTACGCAACTTCCCCCGATGTTTTTCTTTTATTAAGTCACGTAATTTCTGAATTAAATTGGCATAATAAGCACCTGTAATTGTGGCCCCTTTCCGCAGTAATTCTATTAAAATTACGTCTTCAGCATCCCAAAATACGGATAGCATAACCTTCCATGCTGAAGGTTGCATTTTGAATTTTTTCGAGGGTGGTGAACATCGATGTATCCACTTCTTACTCAGTATTTTGTCTCTACATCATAATGATGGATCCAGGCCTCATCTATTGTCACTTATCTTGCAAGAAAATTTTCTTTGTCATGTCAATACCGCGTTAAAACACGACTGCAAATGTCTTTTCGAGTTTGCTTCTGCGCATCTGTTAACATTCGTAGTACTCGTCTTGCAGACAATTTTTACATGTTCAATTCGACTGTAATTACATATATTATATACCACATGGTATGAGAGACCAGTATCTTCAAAACTATTTATCTAATAGTCACACATCTTTCTTGCAGCAGTAGTGAAGGTTATGGACGGAGCGTCTACAACCTTCCTCCACCTGCATGTTTAAACTCACGACACCACCTTTTAACTATGTCATATGATACTGCAGAGTCCCCTAATATATCCACCAAATCTTGATGGATTTGAGTTAGAGTCATCTCTTTTAAACGTTTTAAACGTGCTCGACACGATCCATTTGATACTGATATGTAATTCCGAAATATTCTCTCACTAGCACTGCCAGGCTCACACTGAACCATACTACGCCGCAGCGCTGCGATCGCGCCAATATCTTCACTTCTCTGCTCACTACGCGGAAACGGAACTTACTTTACGAATCACCCTCGTGCGTTTCGAAAGTGAAAATATTCAAACATGTAATATTAGCGACTATACCTTATAGCCATTAATTAAAAAAATAATAAACAAAGTAGGTATATAATATTTGATCAAGGTCTTAAAAACAAAAGTATGAGAAAACTGTTTGAAATACAATTTATTATGTATGATATAATACTCCTGTTAAGTTTAAAATAGAAATGAGTTCAGTAATAAAACTACATAAGTTTGGGATATATCATCCAAATAAGGATTGGACAGTGGACATCAAATAGTCGAAAATTGGAAGTGAATAAACAAGAAATAAGTGGTGAACACTAATAAATAGAAACGTGGACGAATATACGTCATACATAAAGATTATTAATAATAATAATGTTACTGGTTAATTTTATGAACTATTAATTCAAAAATTGTGATTCGAAATCGTGTTTTTCAAAAATTTGTTCTAAAATCATTATAAATAAAACTCAAAACAAATTTAATTTCGTGTTAACTTATTTCTTATAAGAACTCATTTCTCTTTTAGTTTTAATGTATGTGTGTAGTAGAATCTTTGAAAACTATCTTCTGGAAATCATATTTCTTTTAGATTGTACATCTAGTTATTCATATGCATGGTTAAAACATTGGCGAAATAAATTTGGCACAAGTTCAATGGATATTCCTGTGAGTAAAAGATCCAATTTATGTGGATGTGTTAATATTCACGAAGGCAATACACAGAAATCAACACAATTATAATTAATTTTCGTCAAGGTTTTTGCGAAAGATGTTTATAGAATTTAAATTTATTTTTTTATTTATTGGTTTCAGCATTTAAAAGAATTAGCGTACGTACAGTAGTGTTTATTTATAAATACGATTACAATCTATAGATTAGAATTTAATACAGATAGAATGATAAATACACATTTCGGTACAATAGGTAAATTGGAAATATTTTGCGTGTAAATACAAATTGTTAACTTAATTCTATTTCTATTTTGATAAGAATAATGATTCAATTATTTTGAACTAAATTTTATGATTATTAATTTAAGTATTTTATAAAAATTTATACCCACACAATGGTGAATAAATATGGATGGCTTTATTTTCGAAATGTAGCAGAGTATCTCTATGTTCGTTCTCATTTACTTAAACTAAACTTTTTTCTACTAAAACTGAAGGTATTATTTACCTTTCGGTAAATATTTTAAACGTGTTTTCTAACGATGTTGGACGATTTGGATAAAGCACCCTATAGGTATACTCTTTTTTGCTGCAGGTTTATTTTTGTTATTTTGTATAAAGATGGTAAATATTTGCACTTTTTCATCCTCACTGTAAACCATTTTGACTATTTTATTAAGGAAACGTCACTTATCGAACATAATAGTTGTAATTTTAATAGCTTACTTTAATGATGTTAACTTTTCCATAATTACAGTAACTACGATATTCGACATTTAATAACTCGAAAACGGTTTAAGATGCGGGTATCATATGGTATATTTTTGAAATCAGAAAAAAAAGTTCATTATTTAATAATAATATTTAATAATTAGAGAACGGACACGATTACCACTCAGTGCAGTAGTGGCGAAAGGCTGTATTTCTAAAATATTTAATTTTATTTATATAATTGGAAAACAAACGGGTGTGATCTATAAAATTACGAAATATGTACATATTTATTTGTTGTAAAGTTGTATTTATAAAGTTTTTAATTTTATTTATATAATTGGAAAACGAACGAGTGGTGATCTATAAAATTACGAAATACATAAGTATTTGTTGAAAAGTTGTATTTTTAAAGTTTTTAATTTTATTTCTATAATTGGAACATTTTTATTTGTTAATTTTGTCGTTCAAGTTGAGTAAAGGAGTATTAATATTGACTAGCAATAGTTTCTCAAGGTTTTCTTCTGTCAATTTTGTTCTCTTTGATAATGATAATGATTTGATGATGATAATGAATTAAGTACATCCTTATAAATAGAAAACGTCCTTTCTACATCGCAACTGGTTATAGGTGCATACTGGAAATATTCTTTTATTTCTTCATATTTAGCCGTTAGATTTTGTGGAATTGTCTCCATACATAATTGCTGCAATGTAATTAAATCTGGATTTCTATTAAGAATTGCTTCAAACTTTTGCCGAAGGCCACATCCGAAGTCACTTGGAATACTTTTCAAATTATTAACAGCCACATCTAATGTGGTTAATCCGTCATTTAATTTGAGATTTCGATTTTCAAAATAAGTGATTAGTTTTGGCAATTTTCCAAAGTGTTCGTGAAGAAAGTACAACTGATTTTTTAAATTTGGGATTTGTGTGAGCTTGCACTCACCAATACTTCTAGCATCCTCCTTTAGCAGTGTTACGAAATGTTTTAGACTATCGAAATTCTCAGCATAATAACTAGTAGCTTCCAGCCATGTTCCCCATCTAGTTATTACTGGAGTGGGAGGGAGTGACAGAGATGGAAATTTTTCCCTGAAAAGAGATACTCTCAATGGTGCTTTTCGGAAAACTTTTTTAAAAGCTGATGCAAGTCTATCAACTTCCGGAAAAGTGTCTCTGATATATTCACAGATTCTGTGGAGAGCATGTGCTACACAAGTAATATGCAGCATATTAGGATATGTTTTCTTCAATAGTCTGCCTGTTTTTAACATATACGCAGCACTATCACTGACAACCGCATCAACTCTATTTATAACACTTGTTGCTATTACATATGAGTTATAGGGAATAGTTGGATGTAGTACACCAGCTACAACATTTACCACACAGCGTTCTAACATATCCACCGTTTCGTCGGTGCTTATCCATATGTATTGATTTAAAAGATGGCTTCTAATGCGTTCTACTGTTCTCGTATAGCACCTAGAAACATAATATTTGCGTAAAGTTGATTCATCAGGAACATTTCGACCAGTATATTTTTTCAGAAATATTTTTAAAGTGGGATTGCTAAGTTTATTTAATGGAATATTAGCCGCCATAAAGTTTTACAGAGTTCAGATGTGTTTGCGATCCTGAATGACGAATTTTTGACGATATTTTACGGATTTTGTAATAAATTTCGGAATCACTGACAATGGACATACAATCAGTATGACCGTCAATCCAACTCGCCATTGTTTTACAATGCCGTTCTCGACATTCTTCCATATTATGTCTGAAAAAGTAACTTAAACAATGCTCTATATCTAAATAAATGAAAACTAAAAATGTGTGCGTAAGTTATTGAAACTGAACGAAATTCAATGCACACTTACGTCGAAATAATATGGTAGAAGTAGATTCAATCAAACGATATTAAACAGGATCTATCACAAAAATTACGATGTAAATAACAGTTAGAACTACGAAAACAAGAAACTAACTCACAGCACTTTATTTATCTTACGAAATATAAATTAATAAATAAAATACATTATAAAAACCCCGCTTCTATCTACGCTCATGAAAGCACTATAAAAAGCACTATATTCTCCTAATACAATAGCTGGCTTGTCCATTGTTATCGCTGCGAGCCCAGGTGTCCGAGTAAGTCAAACAAATACTTCATTGAATTACGCCGGGATGCACTCAGCGACGTTATACACAATTCCAATTGCCGATTGCGTTTTATGGAAATTGCGTCCGTTCTCTATTAATAATATATGTACAGGTATTCATTCCATTTTAAAAATATATTATTTTTTTTGTATCCCATTGAATCTGCATGCCAATGTATTTTTAATGGCATGTAAAAAAGATTTAGTCACCGCCACACAACTTTTATATGAAACATTTTTTTGTATATGCAATAATAACTATGTTAAAGGTTGGGTAATTTTTAATAAATAACTATAAAATATGTAAAGTGCATATTTGATTTTAAAATATATAATATAATAAAAACAAGTTTATAATAGTTTTTAGAACATTTAATGTTAATGGTAACAATCCAAGATCAGTAGTTAATTGTTTAATCAAATGTTTAATACTGAAATAGTACGAAATATATTTATTTAGGTATATTTACTTCAAAATATAACAATAAAAGTAATATTCGTTCATTGCAATTTACTATTCTAATATCCAAGATAGGTTTACCACCGTTGTGAAATTAAGGAAATAATATGCATAGTATGTATACATATGTACATACCTCAGCATAGAGATAACAATAATATTCACTAATGAAATAACTTGAATATATACATACTTGTACTGATTATAGCGATTTTGCGAAAATACTAAAAGAGAACAACTTTAAAAAAAAACATCCAGAACAAGTTCATAAATAATTAATGATTCCACCTTTGACTTTTTTTAATTGTGTATATCCTAAAGTGTATAGAACCTTTGATACTCCTTATTTTTTGTATTGTTCCATATATCTTCATTATTTCATATAACTTGTTGCTTTGTATTGTTTTAATGTAAACGTGATCTTAAACAACTGTTCATGTTCTGCACATCGCATTTGATTGGAAAATTTGCTGAAGAAATTTTTAATTGATTTTGCTCTGTGGCAAGCGAAATTTTCGCTAGAGACTTTTGGATATAAGGTGTCTGTATATGCTAAAAGATATCCAATAAATAATGAACAAAAATTTATTTAACTTAAATCTAATCAAAAACATTATATATTAATACAACAAACTGCATAAGCCCATAGGAAACGCATTTTTCGCATTTCATAATATTGAATTCTGTATTTTGCAATTTGACTAAGCATTTTATTTCCAGGTATGATTAGTGATTGTATGTACTCTTTAGCAACTTCAGAGGCAACCTTTTCCAGATTTTGTTCAGCATTTTATTGTATTCATAGTACCTTTGTTTACATATAGCCTAAAACAGTTCAATAGATCTAGCTTGTGGGTAAATATGCTGTATTACTGTGACCATACATTACGGAAGGTTAGTTTCCATTAACCAAACAATTTTTTTCAATATATTTTTGCCATTTATTGGAAGTTTATTTGCGCTTATTTAAAGACTGTTGTATTTTAATACTTTATACACCGTCTGGAAATGTGGTGTGTTAACGGCGGAGATGTGAACGATACCCCAGCAGTACACTAGATAAGAGAGAAGGGAGGTTTCATACCAGACGCCAGGCGTGTCTGCGCCCAGTCTGATCAGATACGTCGACGAGGGATACGATAGAATATGAGTATATATGCAATACGCATGTGTATTCCACACCTACTTCTGACCTATCCCTTTTGCCTATTCAATCAAATGTTACACTATACATTGAATAAACATATCGGGGAAGTAAAGTTGGCGAGGATGCGCCTTGCGCAGCCGAGGATGCGCCTTGCGCAGCAGTGTCGTTAACTTACCACATTTCCAGACGGTATAGTATTATTCTTTAGAACATTATTTTTATTAGTAAGTTTCAACAAATTTGAAATTATAATAATAATAATAGTATTTGTATGAAAAAAAAAAAAACCACATCCGTCCAGATTATTGCGTCTACGTTCTTCGGCAGGAGATACCTTGTCAAATTGTAGAATTAAACGCAACAAGTTTAGCGACAATTGCATGTGAGAGGAGATTTGAATAATTGCTATTTCTCACTCCAATTAAATTCAAAATAATAATAGTACCAATATAACATAACCTCAGTATGCAGTTAGTAATGTTTCGACTGGACGAGGTGGTGGACGAGGTCTAGTTAATAAAGAAAATAAGTAATTGGGTATCTGAAATTAGAATAATATATATTTTTTATTTTTATAAAACACACATTTATTATAAATTGCGAAAAATATGTACAGGGTGCGGCAAAATAACCTCCCTATTTTTTGACGTAAATAAAAAAAGCATTTTTCCAGATAAAACAATTTTATTTTTACCAACTTATTCTTTAACACGGGAATTTTTTTTTACTTGGTTTTGAAAATAATATCTGACAAATGGTGGCCGTGGCTGTTGATACACTGCTGCAAGTGAACATTGAAGCACTCGTGGACTCTCTCAAGCATCGCTTGAGGTATGCGATGAATTTCCTCGCGAATTGCTTCTTTCAGGTCTAGCAGGTTTCCGGGACGATGTTTGAACAATGCTGTCTGGTGGAAGACTTTCCAAGATGACTTGACATGCTTCCGTGCGACTCTGGCAATCACGTTGTGCCAATTCTTGCACAACAACCATCTTGTAAGGATTTAAATGAAGATCTTTGTGTAGGATTCGACGAATACTACGGTCAGACATTCGAAGGGCGGCTGCATGTTTACGAGCTGATCTTTTAGGAGACTGCAAAACTGATTGTCTAACCGCATTGATGTTTTCAGGTGTACGGGCACTACGAGGTCTTCCACCCCGTTTGTTAACAACAGAACCAGTCTCTCTAAAGTTTTTTACCCACAACAAAATAGACTTTCTGTCCGGTACCGCTGTGCCGTGACAACCGACTCATTGTTGCGAATGAACGCTTTGACCGCATAAGCTCTGTGCTTGTTCATCCACGCCATGATGGCGACTGGTGCCTACGTGCCGAATGCAACGTAAACTTCCCACTCTCCTGCGTCGACTGCTGCTATCCCCACTACTCTAAGTGTCTCCAGTTACTACCGAGCATCGAAAATAGGGAGGTTATTTTGCCGCACCCTGTACATTGAATAGAAGATTCAGAAAATGTGTTCCTTTTTTTCTGAACTCGTAAAGCTAAACCTGCACTAGAAAGCTTTCACACTATCAAAAATATCTTTATCAATTTTCCTAATGTTCCTAATTTTAGGCTTTGTAGGGATCTTAAAAAACTTGCATGCTTCTCTTGATTGGAGTGTTTAGAATTTGGAACCCAACACGTCATCATGACCACCAAAAGAACAACAGTATAGAAGAACAAATATATACGAGTTGTACATTTAATCATACCAATACGAAAATGATTAATGCCATAACCTAACATTAAATTTAGATAAAATTTAATTTAAATTAATAAATACATACCAACAAAAGGTTTCTCCTAACTTTGGGTGTTATATACTATAATTATGCTTACTTTTTATTAGTTATTTAACGATAGACAAATTCAACACCTGTCTGATATTCATTGGTTGACTTCGCAGATATTTCTTGGTGAAACATTCTTGTAATAACTTGATTAATTATTCGAAAATAAAACACTTGGCTTAGTTTCACAACTTCTTTAATTAGATATACTAACAATTGTTTCGGCTATTAGGCCATTAGGATATTAGGTTCGTTCGAACCCATGAGTTCTGAGTAGTTCGTAACTGTTCTAATATATTGAAATTCGCATTGTACTGCGCATATTTGTAAGTTCAGAGTCTGCTTAGGATTTGAAAATGGATATTATGAGGAATTTTGAACATTGAACATAAAAATAACAAAGTTCCCTTCATTATGTTGATCACAATATAACCGAACGAATGAACTCTAAGTAAAATGAGTGACGGTAAACTACTGTCAAATATTTAAAATAGAAAGAAATGATATAGAAAACAGACGAAAGAATTATATATACTTAATAGATGAGTAGATTAGTTATATACAAGATAAAATAATAATAAAAATAAAGCAAAAGAAAGTTAACAGTCAGATGAGGTATAACCATGCTTTCGCATTTAAACAAACAATAAACATGGAAGACAATTAGATGCGCACCGATTCACATATGTTTAGAACCATCTATTATTTCTCTAGTTAGAACTGCGAGAATAGTTCGAAACGGAATTTGAGCTATAAATCCTATGAAGTTAGAGCATAATATTAATAATTCGTAGAATTTGTAATTCCAGAATTACTTGGTTCGAACAGATAAACGTACAGTTGCCATGGTCACTAGTTCTAGAACTCCTTAGAACTGCAGTACTGTCCAAATTATACTCTGTTGAACCATCTTTACGATAGAAAAGGTACCGGGAGGAGCACCGTCGTATTTCTATTACTAACTTATACTACCTTAACACAAAAGTTTAAGTTCTAGGAAATTGTTCAGGGACTGTACCCAGCTATACAAGACGTTTGCTTTGTCTAAGATAAAAATCATCAGACTACGTATTTTGAATAAATGTATTATTTTAAGACCAACAACTCGAATGCATGGCAGAATAATATTATCTCTACGTTTTATCTGCGTTGAATGTAGCCATAACTGCCATAAGTTACTAAATTCTTAAACAGATGTTAATCTATTCATATAAATTAATGAGTTAGCAATGTATCCTATTTTTTACGGACGTTTTGCAATAAATTTAATTAGAATATTAATACATATGCGAAACTTTGTTTTATACATACATGTGTGTTTGACAATCTTATTTTATTACGTAATATGTACTATTTTAGAGTTTGAAATGACTCATATGTTATGTATATAGCACATATAATTACTAGATGATATAAACTTTAACATTTAAAGAATTTTAGTTAATATTCCTTTAACTGTAATTGTAATATCGTGCAATTAGAATACAGTAAATTCTTGCGTATATAACGTGTGTCTAAATTGTCGCAAAAGCTACACGCAGCGACGTTCTTCGTTTGGTTCTGAATAAAAAATCTTAATGTTAAAATGTCGTATCATGCTTCGTTTGTTTTCACGGGCTTTTTGAAGTTCAGACTTTTAGTGCGTAACTAACCTTTGCTCTTCGATATCTGTTAATAGAGATAGATGCAATTTAGTTTAAAGAAAAAATTTTTACTAGTATTATTTCGTAAACGTTTTCTTTTTGATTTAAAAGCTTGTTTTAAACATTTATTCATTAACGTACTTCCACGAAAAACACATTTGGCAACGTTGTAGAACAATAAGTTTGTATTTCAAAGTGAGTTGAATCAAAATCGTTACTATCAAATTTTGACATTTACGAATTTACGAAGCATGATACGACATTTTAACATTAAGATTTTTTATTCAGAACCGAACGAAGAATGTCGCTACGTGTAGCTTTTGCGACAATTTATACACACCTTGTATATTTTGATTATTGTGATTAATTACAGTAAAAGAATTCTCGGTCTTCCGATATTTACTGTATGATGTATGTATGTACTCGTATCATCGGGGCAAAAATTTGACAAACAAAACTAATAATCAACAACCAAAATATTTAAAATAATTAAATATTTTGTATTTAAAAAATTGCAATTTTGGAGCAATCAGTCTGTTTTAAATTAAAAGAAAAATTAGTACTCCCCATTTGTTTAAATAATAGCCTGACGGTACTAAATCCGGAGATTAGGATGAGTGATCAACCAATTCAAAATCACTTTCGCAGTGCAATCAACTATTTGTGCGCAAGAGCCGTTATCTTGCAAAAGGAGCCGCCTACCTTTACAAGTTTTCCACGGTGTTTTTTCCGCAAATTTCTTACGTAATTTAGTTAGTATGTGTTCCCGTAATACTTCGAACATTTTTTAAGTAATATATTATAATTATCCCATCTTTGCTCCAAAAAACTGCAGCCAGAATCTTGCAAGACGATTTTTGAATAAGGAATTTTTTGGGTCGTGGAGAACCAGAATGCTTACTCTCTCTGGATTGCTCTGTAGTCTCAGGATCGTAATGATAAACCCATAGTAACAACCCGACCCTTCAAAAATTTTGGAGAATCTTCTTCAAAACGAAGCGAATTTTCATAGACGTCTGTTAAGTGCGTTTCTCATCAGCATTTAAGCATCTCGGAATCCATTTCGCCGAAAGCTTTTTCATACGCAAGTCGTGATAAATGATGTGAAACATATTGCTATGAACTGGTTTTGATAATTAATTTACCACCGTTCACGACAAATCTATCCAGCTAGGATATTCAGTCGGTTTACTTTCAAAATGGGACTGCTTTCCTCTCAGGGTTCCAATTGGAAAACGTGGTTTTTCTCTTCTACAAATTTATAATGCGCCAGTAAAAGAGTATTGACAAATGTTATAATTATATTTCTTTAAGTTACTTGTAAACTTCTTGAAATAAGGTTAAATAATAATAAACACAATAAAATTTAAATGAAACTTTAATACAAAAAGAAAAAAAAAGAAAAAAAATATGTTTATAAAGTATAAAGATTAATATTGCCTCATATAAAAATATTATAAAGGTAAAAAATAGCGCATGGAAATGACCGCAGCATACGCCAAAAAAACCTTATGACAGCCGATCAAAATTAAAAATAATAAATCACAAAGAAACTTTTTAATTTCTCCCAAGAGAACAAAATCAAAAATAAACAGATTTGACAGCCCGAAACAAAATCTAACGCATGTGCACCCACATGTAACAAAAAATGCCCTTGATAAACCAACGTACTAAATTTTACAGTTACAGAATTCTTTTACTAGAAATTTTAAAACCCTTCTTTGTTATTTATATCAAATAACTAAGACTAAATCAATACGATAATAATAATACAATTAGAAAATACAGTATTTAACTCTTTTAAATATAATAAGATATCTTTTAATAATATATTACTTACGTAAAAAAATATTCAAGACACATGAGTAAGAAAGTGTAAATTATAACAATTACGAGATAAACAAACTTAAATAGCGGTAATGAAATTAACACAGCACCAACCACAATTAAATAAAAAAAAATTACCCGAAGTTACTTAATAAAAAGATAAAGATTTATCTTTTTATAAACACGTCTTTCTTATCTCACCTAACACTTGTCTCTGAGGATACAGCAAGCACGCAGGCTTCGCATAAAAAAATACAGTACTAAAAATCGTCCACAGCAGAACAAACGGCTTGCTCCAACTGCGCAAGTCAAATATTTTTAAAATATTTATGGGGAAAAGTCCACAGCAATATGTTAATAGGAAATGCGCAATGCTTCTGCAATACACTGGATCCCACTTCTTGGATCTTCTACAATCATTTCATGGACAGAATGAATGTTTTCCGGAGTGGCCATAGAAATTGATCTTGAGCGATGCTAGTCTATAACATCTAATCTAGTTTTCTTAAATTCTGTAATGAAGTTTTTAATAGTAGCAAAAACACAAAAAAATTCTTTGCCTGGTAACCGCGTAACTTGTCGTGTCAATGTTAAACTTTGACAACTTATAAAACATCTTAGTTGTAACTATAGTAACGATATTCAATTTTGTCTATTAGAAACTGCGTAGCCTATTAAATAGAACACTCTTTAATTTGTTATTTTGGCTTCAATATTATGGTCATCCTTCTTCCGCTAAGATTGTAAGTATATATTCTATCTCTTTTAATTTTCTCTTTATCAGATGGTCTTCCTTGACGGGAAGTGTCGGTTGATCCTTCACAATTCTGCTATTTCTTTCTCAAGCAAAGAAATTTTTCTGCTCTCCCTGATTAAACCAATTATTTGTGTTAATTCTAAGTAGTTAGATACTATCGGTTTTTTCGATATACGAGGGTGGTCTGAAATGTTTCCAACCTAACAAAGATACAAGGCATTTTTTCCTAAAAATTATTTTTTATTTTTCTACATAGTCTCCTTGTAAATTTACCCACTTCTCCCAGCGGTGCTCCCATTTCTTCAACCCGTTCAAATAGTACTTGCGTCTTTCTGCAAAATAATTGTTTACGAAGGTGATGGCCTCCTCATTTGACGAAAATTTCTGTCTTCCGAACGCAATTTTGAGATTAGGGAACAAAAAGAATTCGCTTGGGGCTAGATCTGGTGAGTATAGAGGGTGGTTAAGCAGATCAAACCGTGGTTAAGCAGTTCAATTCGTGGATTTTCGCCATGGCAACCGCTGAGATGTGAGACGGCGCATTGCCTTGGTGAAACAAATTTTTTTTCTGCAAATGTGGCCGCTTTTCTACAATTTCTGCCCTCAGCTTGTCAAGTAATGATGCGTAGTATGCTCCTGTAATGGTTTTTCCTGTTTGAAGACAATCGATTCTAATAACTCCATTACTATCCCAAAGAACAGTCGCCATCACTTTCCCAGCCGATTCCCCCTTCGCAGTCCACTGTTTTGACTGTATTTTTGTTTCGGGCGTATAATGGTGTATCCAAGTTTCATCTACAGTAATTAAAAGAGCGTTGGAAATGTTCATTCCAACACGTTTTTGATCTAACGTTAGCAAGCGCGGCACACATCGCGCGGACAGCTTTCTCATGCCTAAATCTTGATTCAATATATGACAAACACGTTCTTTGGACATATTCATAACCTCTGCTATCCGTCTCACTTTAATTCAGCGGTCGTCTAGCACCATTTGGTGAATTTTAGCGATGTTATGGTCAGTGGTTATAGTTTTTGGACGTCCCGAATGCTCGTCTCCCAAGCTGGTATCGCCACGTTTAAACTCAGCTGCTCAAAATTTCACCGTGCTAAATGATGGTGCAGAGTCCGCGTATATAGCGTTCAATTCATCTTTAATTTGCGTAGGCGTATTGCCTTTTAAAAACATATATTTAATGACGGTTCGATTTTTTCCATTTTCATAAATACATTCACATCCACTTACTCAAACGATTGTCAAACAACGACTGCGCGTCCAAAATGGTTGAAATTTTGGTGAGTAATTGTTAACAAATGCGCAACCCAATTACCCAGCTTTTATTGACGGGTGTTGCCATCTTCACGTTAAGGTCGGAAATATATCAGACCGTCCTCGTACATATCAGTATTTATTGCTCATATACCTGTTCGTATCTGTGTATATATATCTCAGTAACATAGTATTGCTTTGATTTGTCTGCATATATATATAAAATGTTGTGAATTCTACTGTAGTGATTTAGCACGTTTGAAATCAGTCTCCATATGTGAATTATATTACTGGTTCAGGCGTTAATCAAGATAATGAGTTTAAATTTAATCGCGAACCGAATATCCGTCCTAATAATTGCTGATGGAAAAATAATGAAAAAGAATTAGTATCTAAGGCCTTACATGTTAATTGATTTTCAAATATTGTTAATTGCTCATTTTTTATTTATTAAATTGTGAATATAATTTCGTTATTTCGAATATACATTATAAATTTTATTGAAAGTTTTTAGACGTTTGCGAAAAATTACTTGTTACAAAGCTAAAATATCAAGATCAATATATAGGGTTTTACATTATATTGAATTAACAGAATATAACCATATTTTGCGTTTAATCAGGTGGTTCTTATTATTAAACAAAAATTCCAGTATATTTATTCAATGAACTTCTAAGAATATTAAATGTAGTTTGAGCTCATTTGACGACCATACTATTTGTTTTATCTGTAAAATAATATATTTAGACTATTGAATAATATTTTCATACGCGAAAATTACCTGCGGCACAATTCTTGCTGCCTCTCTGTTATATCGCAGGATATGAATATCACTTTTTTCTTGGGTATACGCGTATATGGTCTTGCCCACGTAGGATGTGGTCTCCGTTGCATTTTATCGAAGGATGTCGTTCTCCCACACGTCAGAGTGAGGCACTTTGTCTTCTCTCTGCTCTGATGATATAACTTTACATAATACCTAACCCTGTAATTTAGAAACTAAAGTGATATGAATTACGAGAAAGTGTATCTATCTTGATAATAAGTAATGTTGTTTATATGCGTGATAATTTGTACTTGCGTGTTTACTATCTTTCATTAAATCAAACACAAAAACCACATTAATTATAAAAACGAGTTGTTCAAATTGATGCATGTATTAAAAATAATTTAAAATATTGCATTGCAAGACTGTGAAACAAATTAATTGAACCGAAACTAATATAAAGACGAGTTTCGTACAGATGGTAGAAAACATCTGATATATTTTTAATTATATAATAATTCAAACTAGACTGCATATTGTACTAAATTAGAATTAAACACACAACTAAATATAAACGCTTAACATTTAAATTTGCATAAACAATTTCAAAATAAAACAAAATAAAAAAAAAATCGAAAGTATAACCCATCTTCATGTAACCAACGTTTAAGTTCTTCAAAGGTGATTAAAACTCTCCAGTTCAAATTATGTTTAGTGTGTCGGTCGCAATTCATTTCAACACCTCTAGAGTACAGCACCATAATGCCCTCCGCGTAGACCTTACAATGGAGAAAATAGAAGTCCGAAAAAATCCAATTTCCCTTGCGATTTATTTCAATTTATTCAGTCACTTCTTTGCGCTTTATTTCCTGGATATATTTGTCTATCTGTGACCCATCGTCACTGGTTACTAGAGATGATCTTAACGGTGATTTTACATTCACAGTGAAAAGGCAAACGGTGATTTCAAAAGAGCAGTGATTCTTAACAGTGTTTGTAATGAGTCATGCAGGCGCAGAGACAGAGTCGGTTTAGCTTAAATAATAAGATTGATGCAATATTCGCTCGTAGCCCTGATTTTAATCTCCTGAAAGGCTTTTGTAGTAATGTTCAAAATACGGAAATCGATAGATATATTAAATTTAAAGATTATTATTTCTATGCGCCACCCACTAGCTCTGATGTTGAGCGAAGTTTTTCTATATTTAAAGACATACTGTTTAATAAAAGAACGCACTTTACAGAACAAAGTTTAGAATATATTGTAATAATTAATGTGAATAAAAATTTTTTACTGTGGTGTGACTAAGCATTCGCTTTAATTATAGGTCAATATTTTGATTTTTTTCAGTGCATAAAGCAAATGCATTTTGTATAGGCATCTATCTGGAATTAATTTCAATTCAAGTTAATTTAAATTCATTTAACTTCAGTGTTTTATTTATTTTTGTAAAAATAAATTTCCGTATACATATATATTTCATTGCCTTTATTACGACTCTGGCGAAATATATTTCACAACTCTGTCTGTTTGCATTAAAATACGTACAAACAAACAACTTTTATCATTACCATCGCGCTATTACATTCATATATACATGTTAAGTTGATCGATTGTACATTGTTGGCATGAATGGATGAATCACACCCGATACGGGATAGCGTATCACCGTCTAGTATTACCATCTAGTAATCACCGTTAGCAATAAGTGAGCGCTTCACCGTTCACCGTTTGCTTTCTAAAAATAAAGTTTATTTTTATACAGTGAACGGTGAAAAGAGTAGTTGCTTCTTCATTGGTGAATGGTGATTCTCATTATAAATAATTCATTCATAAGATATTTTGTTTTAGAACTGTTTATCGAAGTCTTGGTGAAAATAATCAACCTTGTTTATATGATAATATTGCCCTATTCACAGATATTGAAAGGATAGGAATTCTTTAATAAATAATTTTGTAATGCGAGTCATACTTTTTAATTTCGTTTTATTCTTTTCATAAAGAATTTATTTTATATAATTACTTACATATTTTTTGATATATTTAAACTACTTTAAAAATAGAAAATTTTAATTTTATATAATTACTTACATATTTTTTGATATATTTGAACTACCTTAAAAATAGAAAAACATAGATGTATAAGGTGCTATTTTTATTGATTTTTTTTTAAATGATTATTATTAAAATTAGGAATGATTGCAAACGATAATTTAAGATTTTCGGTATATTATTACATAAGTATGAATATTCGCAATTTGAAGTACATTATTTAATAGTAGTCACATTTACGATAGAGATCATTATATTACACTTAATATTAAATTAGTTAATAAATTAAACCCATATTATTTGTCTTTGTATACGCAAGTTAGCAATTCTAAACTGTGAACGGAGAAATATTAATTTACGGAAGTGTACGATTCTAAACGGTGAATGGTGAAACACGAAGCGAATAATATAAAACTGTAATCACTGTGATTGGCGCGCTAAACGAAACGGTAATTCAGAATTCACAGTGATCAATATATTCGCTCATCCCTACTGGTGACAGATCAGATTTCTTCACCATGATTCTCTTGTAACCAATCTTGGTTATTAAGATGGAAGATTCGATACACGAGATGTAACCAATCTTCTAAGCGTCACAATTTTTGATCCACAGGCTTTTTGACATTTTTACGTTGACATAAATGGTTTCACAATTTATACTAAAACATTCTGTATATCTCGTGGTTAAACGACGATAATTCTACTTTTGGCACGTTATTTATGTGAGTGACGTGACTTTCTTCTCTGTCATGATTGTTGGTTGACTCAGTTATCATTGAAACGTTTATACCATTTAAAAATTCCTGACATGTTTCATACTGCCATTCTTATGTACTTTTTTTTTATTTTGCCGCTATTTTTATGATCTAACAAAACAAATCTTTTTTTTAAATTACCTGTAGACATTTTCTAAGAATTCCACTAAAGTGTACAATTTCTAAAGCAACGCACGTAGTCGCCATCATCATAATATTTTTAGATTGTGTACCTACTACGAGGTGTGTAAATAAAGTATTTTTTTATAATTTTGTAATGCAATTTGATATTTACTATTAAACAATTAAAATTCCACCTTATCTCCTTCAAACTAGTTGCCTTGGCAAGCCATATAGTGCTGGAGATGGTTTATCCACTCTTTACGGCAGTGCTGGAATTCAGATAGTTAAATCGCGTTGAGCTGATCGGTTACGACGTTTTTCCTGGTCGTCAATATCCAAGAACTCCTTTGAGGGGAATTTTCAATCTTAGGAAAAGAAAAATGTCACAGGGTTCAAGTTTGGTGGAGCTACAATAATGTTATACTTGCTTACTCGTTAATTTAAATTTGTCTGTGGCTAAACACATTGTTGCGGGTGTTCTTCATGTTCGGCCTTATATGAACGATACTTTTTCGAAGTCATTTAAGAACTTCTCGGCAAATATACTGGGTTATACTTTGGCATTGAAGCATAAATTCGTTATGGACAATCTCCTGGCTATCAAAAAAACCAGTCTTCATCTTCATTTGCTCATTCTGGCTTTTTTGGCCGTAGTAAAGTTGGAGTGTTTCCAGGTTGTATTAAAAAATCCAAGACTCGTCACCGGTAATGACATCTCCCGAAAATGAGCATTATTTCCAATTCGCCAGAAAGTCCAGGTATGTTTCCCTAATGTTGTCTTTTTGATTCTGCGAAAAGTTTTTGGAAACCATTCTCCGTAAATCGTCTTCATTTGTCAAAATCTGATGAACAATTGTGTTAGTCAAATTCAACTCTTGCCCGATCAATTTCAATCAACCGACGATCAGAACATAAGATCCCGGATTTCTATGAACGTTTTCATCACTTCCTGCAGTTGAAGGCTTTCCGTTGTGAGGTTCGTCTTCAGTTTTGTATCGACCTTTTGAAAATGCCTTAAACAACCTAGAAACCTGGACCCTTGACAAAACACTATCCCCATTGGCCTGTTTTACAAAAGTTTTCGGCGCATTGTGCCTAAGTCTGAAACAAAACTGATAGCGTAAAGTTACTTGAAATTGTCACCTATTTTCAGAACGCACTAGAAAAATTCGGTTCAATAAAAAAATTTCTACAAACCGTCAACTAGCTAGCACTCTAGGGAGTTCAAACTCGTACTGAAGGTGCATCAGATGTTGACCTGCGTTCCCGCCAAATGGAAAGCCAACAGTGTTGCTAGATTGAACGTTACGCTGCCAGTTTCGATATTTTATTTGCACACCTTGTATATACAGCAATATAGTTCGAACTTCAAACTGCAAATATATTTAAAAAACTGTGAAGCTAAAAACAAACATAATAAAAAATACATAATAAAAACATAAAAAATATGTAGTTAAATATATAATATATTTATATATAAAAATATTACATAAATTCAGTAAAAAATGAAACATATGTGATGTGATGTGATGTATATGTCAAGGAAAAAAGAAAAAGTTGTCCCACCAACAAAGCCCAAAAAAATTATATATAAAGCGCTCTTGTAATTAGCATATCTTTAATTTTTGTTTTGTTTGCCTTGACACCCACATCTACAGGAGGATACAAATGACGATAATTTTTGTTTTAAAATCACGTCTACCCAAAATATCTTTAGTATTTTGCGTGAGGTGGTTGACAAATTTACACCTACTTGCTTTTCATATTTTGACGACACATGTTCAGTAATTAATGTATGTTTTACACCCTTTTAACAAAAATGCGTCCATAAAATTAAATTATTAGACCTTCTCAAATACAATATTATTATATAATGAAACAGATATGCAAAATACATACCGTCACTGTAAACATGGACAAACACCTCGTATTTTTAGCATTTACTTCTGTTCAATACATACGTTTCAGCCATCTAGGCCTCATCGGTTGAACTAGTGAAGCAATGTGTATACAAATTAATACAGATCTGTTAAACAACGGATCTGTATCTACATTTACGCTAAAATCTGGCCTAGTCGCTTTCTTCCGCCAGATGTCACTGATTAAATTGGTGTCGCCTGATAGAACGAAACTGGTTATAGCTTGGGGACGATTTTAGCGTAAATGTAGATACAGATACAGATCCGTTGTTTAACAGATCTGTATTAATTTGTATACACATTGCTTCACTAGTTCAACCGATGAGGCCTAGATGGCTGAAACATATGTATTGAACAGAAGTAAATGCTAAAAATACGAGGTGTTTGTCCATGTTTACAGTGACGGTATGTATTTTGCATATCTGTTTCATTATATAACAACTGCGTAATACGGCAAAAACGTATTGATAAATATCCCTTTTTTGTACAATATTATTAATTAAACTAAATAATAAGAACAAATATTTCCTCTAGCTAACTGTCACCAATTTATGTTTACTGTGGTGATCTATACTCATATAGGTCTTAGTTTCTAAAGATTCAAATTTCGATTGGAACGAGGTGATGTGACTTCATTTTCAAGTAATTCAACAAATCAAGAACCAGTCAAAGACTGCTTCTCGCGGCCCATATTGCTAAGACTTGTCATTTTAGGAGTAAAACAGTACATACACCTATGCTTCAATAATTTTTTATTCAAATTGAACAGATACTTATTTCAAAGCATTTTTTTTTCAACCATCTGCTAGATTAAAATTAGTCAATACAACTATTTTACTTCTGTACTTCTTAGAAGTCCGTGAAATGTGTATCTATGCTATGATGTAATAATATTTATTATGGTATTATTCCAATATGGCATCAATATCTCGTTATTAAATGACACTTGGATCCACACAAGAGATTATCCTACAATTCTATCCGACTATTTAATTGGTTGTGGTGTAGTAATTATAGTGGCGGTTAAATCCTACACCTACGCATACAATGCAATTGCTTCCAGTATTTTTTTTAGAAGCGATTGTCCGTTATATTATGAGATATGTTAACAGTTGATGCTTCGTATTCGTGGGGCTTTGCATTGTTTGGAAAACAATCCTCCGACCATGACATCTACGTCCTTCCGGTAAAATTTTCATTCTTTGTCGTAGGCTTTCAATCAAACGTTTTTTTTTTGTGATATACTATTTGGTTAACTTGAATATTATATTACAAACTCTGATATAATATCAAAATAATAATATGTTATAATTCTTTCCTACATTTTATTATTCTAGTAAAATGCACAACTCCTTATGAAAATTCAGATCTTACAATTTGTTCAAATTATAAGAACGTACGAAATTTATAAATTAAAATGTTGCTATTCCTGTAAATAATAAAATAGAAGAAATAAAAATTATTCTCACAAAATTATAACGCGTAAAATGTAGTCTATTTCCATCGAAAGAAAGCATCTTCAGCTCGAATTAATCTAAGGATCTTCGCAATAAATTTCATTTACAGTGAACACGGAATATTATTTCACTGTTTTCTTTTTATACAATAATTCCTTTTATTTAAAATACACCATTTACCACGTGAAATTGTTGACGATAACTTACTATTAGGGCTATTTCCATCATCTTAACAATGGGAATAGTCCAAACAGTAATCAAATATTTAGAATTATCGTGCATAAACGTCCTAATATTAGGACATTATAATCCTTATAGTGCATTATCTCGCAATATGGTTAACAATATAACTTTTTCAATTCACAATAACCTTCAAACAAATAGGGATAATATTGTCTGAAATCTATTCTATCCGAAAATTTCGAGTTTTTGTCTCCCTAAACCAGTTATCAATCTAGATGTGTTCGTGTCAACTGTGGTTGTTTCGCCCTATTAGTCTGACGTAGTAGTGTCCTACGGCTTGCAGACTCTACACGAAGAAAAATGTACAGGGTCCTTGAAATAATTTTTTTTGTTACGTTACGAGAAGTAACAAATATAATGGATTTAGAATGTCTGAAAAATACCGCTATTGAATGCAATGTTTATGAATATAAAAATTCTAGATGGCATTGCGCAGACAGCTTTGTATGCTAAGGGTTGGATGATGTATTAAAAGAAGATGTAAGATGTGCTCTACGGGCATTTAACGTCCTATTTGGTAACAATTTATCTTTAATCGAAGATGTAAGTAACGATCGACAAGTGACTGAATCAGAGAGGATACTTAAAGTTGGACAATAACAAAACTATTCTTTTTGTTATTGTCTGTCAGCTTTAAGATATCGTCTCTGATATTCTTTATAATACCTATAGTCGACCGCACAGTGGCTTAACAATTTTTTTTTTAATTCTTTGTCATTTTTTCCCGCTTATGAAAGGGAATTTTGGGAAAATATTTTGGATATACAATTATATCTTTCCATTTTTCATACATTGTCTTTTTATTTCAAGAACACCCGGTATAATCCGGCATAGTATAGGTTACTATAATTGTAATGTATCATACTATATACGATAGCTACTATAGTGACAGCTATCGAGATATAATAAAAAAATACAATATTATCACTGGTTGTTGGCACAATGCAGTTGTGGTAAAATAGTATAATAAATTGTGGTAAGAAAGACATTATACACATAATAATTCTTAAGAGTTGATATACAAAAGTAGTACTAACGCAAATAACTTATTTCTTTCCTTATTCAGCTTTGCTGTTCTATCACTTTTAAAATATCGATCCACTGATATACAGTACTTTTAGATTCTGCAGACTCATGAAAAACTCCTTGCAGACGTTTAATAATTTCTGAAGTTTTCACACCCTCCTTCCACAAAAAGAAAATTATTGCTTTTTGAGATTTAGGCGCGTCTTCCATGGTTACACAAGCAGTGTTACGAAAATGCGTCTATATGGTTAGGCGTATACTGACACACGAGGCAGTTCAGGACAGTACAAAGATAAACAAACGGACGAACCTGGACACACGTCTATCTCACTAGTATACCGAGATTTAGGAATTACATAATATGCTACATAAAATCTGTACTGCGTCACCTGTGTCTCAGTATACGCTCAGCTTATCAGTCGAACACCTGAAGAACAGACTGAACGATATGGCACTGGATAACTTCATAAATATGTCAAGACATATCTATCACCAATAGCATTGCCTATTATAAGTTTTGCGTAATTTAATTAGAGCAATTCCCGGAAATTTGGAAACGTTCTTCGTATATTAAAATTTCTTTATTTGACTTCTAATTTTGTTGTATATTACCGCAACATGCTAACTTAACAACAACAACAAAAGTATCGTTTTATTAACATATAAAATCTCCTACAATATCACACTAAAAAAATGTTTCTAGTACTTTTACTCTAGTTGAATTTAATATTCGTTTTTGTTTACTGAACTGTAGTTGTGGTGTATATTTCTACAATACATTCACTACAAATATTTTGTTACCTGTAAAATTACATTATTCTCAGTGTAAAATTGATGTTTGTGCTCGCCGAAAGTTTCTTTCACGTCCACAATAAAGCTTCGACGTTATTTCCGGCGTGGTTAATTTTATATTTCCGTTTCTTGACACAGATACATTAGTTTTCAGTATTTGTTTTTACTCGAGGTCGAGAAGATCCCGAACTCGCACGATCTTCTGAATTGCTTGTTATTCGAGATTCATTAAGGATATCAACAATTGAACATACCGAGAAGCCCCCCTCAAACATTGTAATAATAGATGTTTGTTTTCATATGCTAGAGTTCCGCATAGTATTTTCAAACAGTTTTTATTTTACAACGACACTAAAGATGTAAATATATCAAGTACATAATTTACTTCCTAGAAAATCTGCTATTACGTTTTATTCTGTGGATTAAATAAATGTTAACATGCCTAGATGCAACATAGACGTAATCCTACAAAATAAGTAACAAAACATAACCTATAAAGTGCGTATAGGTGTTGGTTTATTCAATAGTATTTTAATTTAATTTGAGTAAAGTTTCACTTAGGGCTGTTGATAAAATATCGATATTATTCTTTAAAAATATCGATATTTATAACTGATATTTTTTGGAACGATATATCGATAGTTCGATACTGAAATCTAGATATCGACGGTCGATATTTTTTAAAATAAGTTTTTATTTTTTCCGTTTTTCTCGTAAAGTATTTAAGCTATATTACCGTAAGATATTCACTCTATATTACTTTAAATTATTTATATCATATTATTATCTTTTTTCCACTCGCTATTCATTTATGTATTCTTTTAAACTGAAGACTGAAATGTAATATCATTATTTATGAATTCTGTTTTATGGTACATAGGTACTGACTGATGGAGTGTACATTTTGTATTTTTTACTTCTGTTTTGTGTTAATGAGGTTAAGGTTATGTTGGGAAAAGTACCTACATATTGCCATGGATTTTTCCCCGCAACATTTTAGTGAAAAACATTATTTTAATATTAAATTATATTTTTCAATAACCCTGTATGTTGTATGAACATTGATGTTAGTTTGACTTGATTTATTTTGAGATGTGGTGGGACGTCGGTTCCTATTTCCGTTTTAGACACATCTAGATACCCGAGTAAGGTGTTTGCATATTTGTAGATAAACTTTTTATCTATTAATTTTTAATTAATTACGGTTTTTGTTTTTGAATTCATAGTGGTTGATTGCTTTACTTATTATCGAATTTATACGAGGTTGTTTACTTCGTGATTTTGATTAAATTAAATTTTACTCGAGGTGTGTGTCTCATGTATTGAGAAAAAATATAGTTTTTCGTAAGTTAAATTTTTATTATACTAATATTTCTTTATTGTATGCATTTTATTGTGTTATTGTTTGTATGAACTTCTATATTTAATCTTAATAGTTGTATTAGATGACAAAGAATGTATTTTAAAAATTTCTAAGTAAAAAAGTTTCTTTAACGATAATATTTTACAAGTTGGTGTCAAGGGCATATAGTTTTTGTACATGTGGTATCTCACACATGCGTAGAGAGTAGATCGGTCTGTCACATTTTGTTGTTTACATTTTATATTGTGGGAGAAATTTAGAACACTTCTTTGTAATTTATTAGTTGTAATTTTTGATCGGAGTCATTAAGGTGTTTTGATTATATGGCCTAGTCAATACTCATATAATATTTTTGCCTTAACAATATTGTTTATTCATGCAATATTGGTCTTTATATTTTATAGAGACATTTTTTTTTTCTTTTTTTAAACATTGTAATAAAATTCCATTTAATTTCATTGTGTATTCGAATTCTACCTTTTTTCTTTTGTGCTTCTAAATAACTCGGACTTTATTAAATATTTTCTCAAACAAGTTTTGAGTGGCGCTCAATATAAGAATAGTTAACTAATATTATTGTGTTTTCCATTGGAAACCCGGAGAGGAAAGCAGTCCCATTTAAAGCAAGTAACCGACTGAGTATTTAAACTGAACTGAGTTGGTGTGAATAGTGATTCATTCTACTCACTATTCATAGCAGTATGTAATGTTTATTCAGTGCACTTTCAATTCAATTAATTTAAAATAGTTACAGTGTTACAGAAATAGTGCCACAATATGTGCAGCAGCTTCTTCGATTGTTTGGAAATATTTTAAGAAAGTCGACACAAGAAATGTGTCCTGCTATTTATGTGGGAAAAATGATAAAACAATATGCCCAACTACATGTAAAAAACAAGACTAATAATAAAGCGGATAAACCCATCACCAATGATGGAAAAGAAAACTCATATAATATGTCGGTATCATCAATTTCAAATACTAGCTACATTAGCTATACTGATAAGAATGAGTATTTAGATGATCTGGTAATATTTTCTTTGCAAATTTTACGATAAATTGGCAAATATGTATTATAAACTGTATGTAAATTTCAGATTAATCACAAAAAGGATAATCAAAGTTCACATACTGTTTCTGTGTGTTTTACAGAAGGTTCTACACGACCGAAGCTAAAATACTTATTTTTTTTTAATAAAACCGTTATTGATATATTTAAAAATATCGATATATCGAAAATCCGATATTTTAGCTGTAAGTATACTATTAATATTATAACGGGTGTTCAGAAAAAATCGAAGTTAAAGTAGTCCTTGAAAATTTGAAGTCTTGTCTGAGATAGAGTACAGTTTACTTAACACAATTTTATAGGTTATCATATCATACACGCAAATGTCAGTTCATGTCAAAACATATTCCATTAAAATGCCATATTAATTAATAGAAATTTGTCAAGTAATGATTTTAGAAGGTAAGAATAATTAATTTGTAAATTTAAAATTAAGCGTTTTGATATTTTAAAGAATTCTTGCTGAACAATAACACCTCTTCATACGATACCTTAGTTAGAAATTACATAATCTGATTCATATGTTGTTCATTCTTTGGTAATAAAACATACGTTCACAGGTAAACAGAGGTAATTTAACGTGCTTAGAACTGTGAAAATTAAGATTCGAGAAGAGGCAAAATTTTCAATTTAACATTATATACCTATATTTTCGCAAATTAGTATAAAGCGTAATAAAATACATCCCTTCGTATTTATGATTTTTTATTTATTTTGAAACTAAATATGTATGAAATAAAAATGAAAAAATAATATTACTTAATTTCCAACTTTATTTATTTATATATGTTACTTATAATTCTGAATTTTCATCAAGTAAAGGCTACTTCGATTCAAAAACTAAATATGTATTTATATTTCGAATAACGTTAAAGGAAATAATAGTTTCCCGTTAAATTCCGCATCCGATTCAATAAGAAAAATTAAAAAAAATGTCTATAGCATCGTGAGTGGCGATGAATCATGGATTTATTCCTGTAAACCCGAAAATAAATACTAGTCCACTCTTTGGATGCTTCAAGATGAAGAGAATCGGACAAAAGTTTTCCGTTCGTAAAATATGGTCGCAACGTTTGTCTCAAAATCAGGTCATGTAGCTACAATTCCTTTGCAAGATCGAAGAACGGTTAATGCAGATTGGTACAAACGTGTTTGTTTTCCAGAAATAATCACCGTAATTCGAGAAACCAACCCAAAACGGCGAATCATCCTGCATCATGACAATGCGAGCTCACACACAGCTCGAAAGACAATTGAGACAATTTTGCAGCACCAAAATATCAAATTATGATGATTACCTCCTGTATAATCCTGGCCTAAGTCCTAACGATTTTTTTACGTTTCCAAATATCAAGAATGGAATGCTTGGTCGATTTCTGTCGCCGGTGGAAGCAGTAGAATCCTTCAAAGCAGCAATTTTAACTGTCCCAATTGAAGACTGGAATAACTGCTATAACAATGGTTTGGACGAATACAGAAGTGGATCAATATTTGTGGAAAATATTTTGAAAAGCAATAAAGCACTTTGATTTTATAGCTAGACGTAAAACTAAAAAGACATTCCTCGTCCACAACTTCCACTTTTATTTGTCAGTGTTAAGCCTGAGTTACATAATGCTTTTTTCGTCTGGAACTTAGACAAGTTTTCAAACTAGATGTACTTGTCGAAACTTTGATAATGTAATTCGGAAGAAACACATCAAAGTTTCCAAACTACAAAACTAGATCAGACCCCACTTTTCATACAAGTTTCATACTAGATTTGCGTATTAAACACCTTTTCGTTTATGCCAATTGGGCTTCTTATATCAACACAAATCATATAGTCGTAATATTTTAAATAAACGTTTTAGTTTATATTGTCTGGATTTCAATTTAATTTTTTTAAAGTATTTTTGTACTTATGTATAAGAGCCAATAAATAACTACAACCCGTCTAAACGTCAAACATATAATTATAAACAAACAGAAATTTTTATTTAATGTTGGTAACGCATTTGAAGTTTGTTGCCCTTTATTCGACATAGCATAAATTAAAAGTCGTATGAAATCCTAGTATCAAAACTTGTTCAAGTTTCTAGTATAAAAAAAAAAGCGTAATGTAACTCACGCTTTATAGCGGAAGGATATTGCAACAATGGATATTTATTTTAACGGGCACTTTCCTACAATATTTTCCAGCCTGGTTATATGTATATTTGCGCAACTGCAGTAAGAAAAAGTAA
Source organism: Melolontha melolontha (assembly GCA_935421215.2). NCBI lineage: Eukaryota > Metazoa > Arthropoda > Insecta > Coleoptera > Scarabaeidae > Melolontha > Melolontha melolontha. The sequence continues at coordinate 98,224,743 of OW285240.1, forward strand.
ATTTACTGAAACTAAAATAAAATAAAAATTGTAGATCAATGAATTTTATGTTAGGTTATTTACAAATAGAAAAGCAGACCTACATGAAACTACATTCCTGACATTAAAATTCAAATATGCAGTACCACATCACAGATGGGCCAGATGGTGTAAAATGTCGAGATACATCTGCCGAATACTTTTGAAACCCAGGTAGTCGATGAAACAGTCCCTGATCCTAAATAACATCTGCCTCTAATGCATAATATTAATTCGTCCATATTTTCTTCATATTTGAGGGCAGTCCTATGAGGCATATTTTGAACAAATCTACTGTTTATATCAGTATAATAGTAATCATTTTTATACAGATAAACACCGTGACATTCACAATATACACATTCCAAAAAGATATATATATATATATATATATATATATATATATATATATATATATATATATATATTTAGTGTTTATAAGAATTTTATTTTTCTTATTTATTTTATTGGCCGTGTCTTAATATTAAAAATAATAGACTTTTTATTGGTTTAGCGACCTTTTATTGAATTATGATGGTCAAAACCAATATTATATTAAAAATACTTTTGAATTCAAAAAACATATCGATAAAATCAAAACAAATAACAACGAAAAACTTGTTTCCTTAGACGTAGAATCAATGTACACCAATATACCTTTAACACTGGCCAAAAAAGTAATCACAGAAAAATGGAACTCCATCAAAAATTTCACAGACTTACCATTAATAGATTTCCTTGAAGCATAGAACTAACTTTAACTTCCACATATTTTCAATTCGACAACAAATTTTTCAAACAAATTGAAGGACTAGCAATGGGAGCACCTATATCCAGCGTAGTAGCCCAATTAGTATTAGAGCACATCGAAGAAAGTGTTATAAAATCCCTGAAAATAAAACCAACCTTTTTCAAAAGATATGTCGATGATTGCATAATGATGCTACCAGAAAATGAAATAAACAATGTACAAAATAGTTTCAACAATTTCCATCCAAATTTAAACTTTACCATTGAAATAGAAAAAAACAACTCCATAAACTACTTAGACCTAACACTGATAAAAACAAAAAACAAAATACAAACAAAATGGTACACCAAACCAACCACATCCGGCAGATATGTAAACTTTTTTTCAAACCAACCCCTAGCCCACAAAAAAAATGTAGTAACAGCGTTAGTAGACAGAGCCTTAAATCTCACTAATCCAATTTTCAGACCAACAGTACTAAATAAAGTAAAAACAATACTAACAGAAAACAATTATCCACCACAATTTATACAAAAAATTATAAAACTAAGACTTAATAAAATTTATAACACAACAAACGACCACAACAAAACCATAAAAAACAATGAATTAACATATATCCCCACACCCTATATAACGGGATTATCCGAAAAACTAGACAATATATTTAAACCATTTAACTATAAAATAGCACACCAAAGCGGTAAAAACCTAAAATTCCTACACACCAAACTAAAAGACTCAACACCTACACTAAAACAATCACACACAATATACAACATACCCTGCAAAGACTGTGACAAAGTATACATAGGCCAAACAAAACAGTTACAGTTACAAGAAATATTGAAAGGTCACAAATACGCAAAAAATCAAACTGCTTTAAAAAAACACCAATTAACACTAAAACATAATTTTGATTTTGATAACACCAAAGTAATAACACAGAAAAAGAATACAAAAGCTAGGGAGGTCTTAGAAATGATCCACATTTTCAAAAACAGCAGAACAATAAACGACAGGAACGAAATTGATGGACTGTCTAAACTCTATTACCCACTGATTAAACAATAGATAAAATCAAACCCCCCCCCGCACACACAAACACAAACCAAAAAAACAAAAAAAACAACTTTTTATTAGTTCCCATTTGTAAATACTTTTACTACATACCCCTAAACACGGTCCTGATCAATTTGCTAAATTCCGAAAACAGAACAGAAATTAACCTCTCTTAACAAAGCCACAAACACTTACAATATTCCAACCAGTGCGATCGGTTCGTTACAAAAAGAGGTCTCGGGCCCCCGATACACATGTTACACAGAATGCGTGATTTTGAAAACCAAAAGAAACGGTGAGTTTTGTCTTTCATTGTTCATGTAATGTAGTTTAACATTCGAAAGTTTAACATCTCACTCATTTATACAGATTTAACCACTGTAATTTATCCTTACTCATTATTAACCTAATTTTAAATTTTAACTTTAATTGTTAATTTAATTGGTAATTCAGTCTTTAATCTAATTTTAATTCTAACTGTCAATTTAATTGTTAATTCAGTCTCACAAAAGCAAACACAACTCTCACGTTTTCAGTGTAGTAATTCTTGTTTCTATTTACCTTACTGTATTGTAGTTTAATTCAAATTTTCTATTCATTTATACAGATGTAATCACTTTAATTGTCCTTACTCATTATTAATCTAATTTTAAATTTTAACTTTAATTGTTAATCTAATTGGTAATTCAGTCTTTAATCTAATTTTAATTTTAATTGTTAATTTAATTGTTAATTCAATCTCACAAAAGCAAACACAGTTCTCATGTTCTCATTGTATTAATTCTTGTTTCTAGATACTTGAAAAAGACTGAAAAATAATAAAAGTCGAAACGTCGTAGAATAAAACATCATAATTCAATAAAAGGTCGCTAAACCAATAAAAAGTCTATTATTTTTAATATATATATATATATATATATATATATATATATATATATATATATATACAGGGTCCGGCAACGAAGCGGGGACGGAAGATTACACGCGTATTTGAAAGTTAGTCAAATATTTAGTCATCGGATATCCTTCCGTACTATCAAGCGCACGTTTTAAAAATATTTTGTTTTATACAGGGTGTTCCAGATGGAAATGCCAGACTAAAGTTGAATTTTTTTAAATGGAACATCCTGTATATTAATAGACAAAATGATCCGCGCTTGAAATCTGGTTACATCTATATAATGTTGTACTCGTATGGGTCTAAAGTTGATAGTTTCTGTGTAAATAATTATTTTACTTGATAAATTGATACATTTCAGTAGGCTATTCTGCATAAGGAAAATCAAAAGATCCGAAACCAATGGAATAGAATATTTTATACTAGTATGCACTTTCGTTGCTACGTGAAATAAATTCTGCAACTGCTCGCGTTATACAGGTTGTTCACAATTTCGCAAAATCAAAGAAATCTCGTAATTTTTAAATTGAACAGCCTGTATATTTTTAGCTCATTGAAAAGCCCTTTTACTACGCTTTCTATTGATACCTCATTTGATGCACCTAGGATGGATCATTTGCTAATTATTTCTTTTTAGAATTGAATTAATGAAAAATGCTTGTATTTTTAGTAGCTAATTTGCGCTTTTAAACCTTCTGTAAGATTGGATATTCAACAAATTATCCATAAATGGTCTATTACAAGAAGAAACCCCATTAAGTACTAGAAACAGTTGATTTTCACTCAGCGGTGAAAGCAAACATTAAATTAATATAAAGTAATATAGCATTTTCAATAGATTCACTGCTGATCAAGTTATCTGGTGTCAGTTTAATAAAAAAATTGCACTAATTAATTTGTATTTTAAAGAATTTTGTAAAATCAACTATTTTACGAATACCTAATATGAAACAACACATACCTAATTAGCTTAACATAAATCGAAATCATGTAGGAAAGAATCAAGTACGAGTAGTATTAAAAGTTTGCACTATTTTAAATAAATACTAATTATTAACCACAACATCAAATTTAATTAACAAAAGTAGTAGCACAGTAAATGAAAATAAAGTAAATGTAAATAGTAAATGCAAATAAATCAAAGAAAACTTTCAAATGTCCTTCCATGTCTCTCAATACATAAATAAAGCCGCCTGGTGAAATTCTGTTGAACATGCTGTAATGTTTCTTGGCGAACATTTCTAAATGCCTCTCTTATGCGTTCCATCATATTTTCCCTTGTTGTAGGAACATCCGCATAAACTAGAGCCTTGACATATCCTCAAAAGTAGAAGTCCAACAGTAAGATCTGGACTTCGTGAAGGCTAAGCGATTGGACCACCTCGTCCATTTGTCTTCCTTCCATCGCCCTAGAAACTCCCTAACGTTAAGGCTGTAATGAGCAGGTGCACCATCGTGTTGCAACCAGAAAATTTGTCGGGTGTCAGCATCCACATGCTCAAGTAAATTAGGCAGTTCGTTCTGCAAAAATGCCAAATACGTATCGCCTGTAACGGTTCCATCGAAAAAGTACGGCCCAATGATATATGGACCAAGTATACCTCACCAGACGTTAAGAGACCATCTATTCTGATTGTCTACATGACGTATCCAATGCGGGTTTTCTGTTGCATAATAATGCATGTTATGTTTATTTACCGCCCCATTACTATATATATATAAAAAAAAAAATTATTTTTTTTTTGACATTTATATTCTGTCATTTATGTTTTGTATTCTCTTGACAAAGGCATCATTGCCGAAACATGTAGAGTTATTTTAAATATATATACTTTGAAGTAATGAACCAGACCTTTAATCGCCGACTTATTAAGTTTACCTTATATATATATACATATATATATATATATATATGTATATATATATATATATATATATATATATATATATATATATATATATATGGTAAACCTAATCAGTAGGCGATTAAAGGTCTGTATATTACTTTAAAATATGAATATTCATATTTTGTATTCTCTTGAAAAAGGCGTATACAGCCGAAACATGTAGAGTTTTTTAAATACATATTTTATATACATACCTAATCAGTAGGCGATTAAAGGTCTGTATATTACTTTAAAATATATGTATTTAAAAAACTCTACATGTTTCGGCTGTATACGCCTTTTTCAAGAGAATACAAAATATGAATATTCATATTTTGTATTCTCTTGAAAAAGGCGTATACAGCCGAAACATGTAGAGTTTTTTAAATACATATATTTTAAAGTAATATACAGACCTTTAATCGCCTACTGATTAGGTTTACCATATCATACCAAGGTCACGAAGTTATTATATATATATATATATATATACATACACAAAGCGTTTAAATTTAAAATAAACCTAGAAATTGCCCACATCTCCAGCTCATGTATATATATATATATATATATATATATATATATATATATAGATAATTATTTCTTGACCTTTGTATGTTATGGTAGATTAAAGTAGTCGGCAAGTTAAGGTCTGTTTTACTTTAGTATGTATATATTTAAAAAAATTCTAACAAACTTTTAAAATCCTGTATCTTGAAAACAAAAGACGATCAGACATTAGTGTATAAGAACTTTTTTAGTATTTTATGGTCTTCTATTGCGTGGTACTAAGCATTGCAGTTTTTTCAATGTCACCTTGTATATATATAGATAATTATTTATTGACCTTAGTATGTTATGGTAGATTCAATTAGTTAGCGATTTAAGGTCTGGTTTTACTTCAATATGTATATATTGATTTATTTATCTTACATGTTTCGGCATATGATGCCTTTTTCATAGAAATTTAAAATATAAATGACAGTAGTATATTAATATACTGTCATTTATATTTTAAATTTCTTTGAAAAAGGCATCATATCCCGTAACCTTTAAATCGCCAACTAATTATATATATATATATATATATATATATATATGATGTATGTATATATATGCATATAAAAAGAAATATATACATACAGTTTGCATATGTTTATACATACACAAGTGCAACAGGAAACAACAGCATAAGAAAAAGGTTAAAAATTGAGAGAATATATTATTGCACTTACAAAGCTGATTACCCATGTAATGTTTACATTTTCTGTTATTTGTATATTGCCAAAAAATAGATTGAATAACATAATTGTAAACAATGAAAGAAAAGATTATTTAATAACTTTAAATTTTCGGGAAGAAATATCGATAGTGTTAGATAGAAGAATTCATAGAAAATTTCGGTATCCCTGGTTTTGATATTCAAATAAGATTCCAAAAAGTGTAAGTCCTTTGCATTAATTTGACTAATCCGCAGCATCCGGAACATGGATTGTTTCAGTAACTATGCTAAGTTTAATATTATTCCATATATTTAGCATTTATAAGAAAGATGTAGACAGAATATAGTGTGTTTTATTGTCACGTAAATATGTTTATCTTCAGCAATGTAACATGTACAATTTGACTAAAATATTACTTGTATTTATGCACAGTAATGGACATGGCATATTTTTATTTACTCTATTATATTTTGCGATTTTTAAGAAAATTATCTAGTTATAATCACAGATCTTCCCGAGACTATGCGTCACAAAACGTGCGTAACAACCAGGCACCGTGGAATTAAAAACAAGATATAAAACCACACACGCAACAGAAATAGCCACAGTCAACTAGAATTTCCGTTAATGTTTTGTCCTTTGATTAGCAGCTACTATCACATGAAGTAGCGGGAGCATCCGCAGTATTACAGTATTTGACGTCATATTTTCTGTATTGCCTTTTGTTCTAAATGTTTTAATCATAATGATTAAAGAGCTCTTATAAATAAGTACTATTATACCCAGTTACAATACTTACAATGTAATTTAATGTAAAAACACAAGTTGTCTTGTTTCTGTTTACAGTCGGTAACGTAAGTTTAAATACACGCAATGAAATTTCAGGACAAGTAGTAATTACAACCTAAACAATAAGATATCATTAAGGACATAATTAATTGATGAATGGTAACATTTTCCGCAATACTAGCTCTATAGAAAATAATATTTTTTCAAAGGTTAGTTGTCGTTATGCAAACTAAATCCATAAAAATATTAAAAATTCTTTATACTTTTTTTCTGAAATTATACCTGTCACCAAACCAGAGCTGTAATATTTAAAACTATCTTCCTTAAATAAATTAACTGAAACTATGAAAGTAAAGTATAACTTCTAAAATTATAAAATCTATTATGGCCAAGTACTTGAGCACAGCGGCAGATATGTTTACACAAACGAGCGATTAGAAATATTGGAACATATCGGTACAAAACCAGGGCTGTATTAAATCAAAATTATACAAAGTACATGTTTTATACACGGTGTCCAAAGTTATCGGTGCGCTATTGCTATCTCCGATATTTTTGGAGCTATGGTTTTGATTAAATTAGCAAATTATTAGGATTTTTAACGCTGATTAATATGCAGTTCATGAATTGAATTACGTATTTATGAGAAATTTTGATTTTTTTAAATACATTGGTACATATTTTGAAAGAGTATAATATCTTGAACAAAAAGTATCAAATGCATAAGTATCTTTAACTAAAAAATAAACAAATGGGAAGCGTTTAAAGTTTAAGAAATTTTTTAACATTTAATTCTGTCGGTCATGGAAAATATGTAATAACAAAATAAATTTAAAACATAATAATAATAAGAGATATGACTAGAAATATTATTTAGTGTTTGTCTAATACTAGTTTCGAGTTCCATTACATTTTGATATCGCCGCTTGTACACCTCATACTTTACAAAACCCCAAAGATGAAAATCTAGAGGTGTCAAACCAGGAGAGCATGCAGGCCTACGAATGGGCGCGCTGGTTCCTATACATTTTTGATTAAATGTTCCGTTTAACAAATTGGAAATGTTAACGTTATTATGTAGAAGTGTCCCATCCTGTCGAAAATAAATACGGAGTGTATCAAGCACTGGCATATCATCTAAGAGACCATCCAGAATTTCTGTTAATAACCATACATAGCGGACACCAGTTGAAGTACCAGAAAACTGAACCAACAATTCTGTTGCCCATTAATCTTGCATTTTTTCTACAAATCAGATATGTCTCAAGCATATCACACTTTTCTAAATGCGTAAACGGCATTATTTTTAATAAATATGGGAGAATAGGTGATTATAACAAATTATTAGATTTTGAAACTTTTTAGCAATAAATTGTTTAATATCAAAAAGAGCTATAGAATACAACATAAATTTAAATAACCAACTAATTTAAATAATTTATCGTGCGAAAGAGAATCAGACACAATACGTTATTGACGATTTCAATGGCCTTACTATTTAATGATAAAAACACACAATGTTGTATTAGATTTACACTTTATTTAATAATATTTAATAATGACTATATAACAGCTGTTTCACCGTACAACGGTTTCTTCGGATATTATTAAATAAAGTGTAAATCTAATACAACATTGTGTGTTTTTATCATTTGATATGGATTTACATCAAGTAAAGGCAGAATCGATTCAAGCCTTACTATTTGTTTTGGCTTGAAGTGAAAGAAATTAAGGACAATAGTGTATTGAAGCTTTTATATCACAAATAAAGTTATCTTTCAAAATATGTACAAATATTAAAAAGAAATTCCTAATTTCTCATAAATACGTAACTCAATTGTTTTTTCATGAAATGCATACTAATCAGAGTTAAAAATACTAATAATTTGCTAATTTAACAAAAACCGTAGCTCCCAAGATAACGAAGATAGCAATAGTGCGCCGATAACTTTGAACACGGTGTATATTTATTAATAAAAATAATATAAAATGTAAAAATATAATACTAAATATTTATATACAAATAAAATGAATATACTAAAAGTCTTCGCCGTTGTGAGAATACTCATACTCAGTGCTATCAGTTTCATTTCCACTAAGGTATACAACCTAAACTACGCTAAAAATAGATAAAGTAAGGTACCTTTGCATTTCGACCTTCCAAAACATACCTGGCGCTGTGCTCAGATACTTGCTCCTAATAGACTTTACAATTTAAATCCTTTAGTGGGGTCGCTATATCTTGGAAGGAACTATATCTTAAATTAAATGAATATTTCCATACGTCCATCAGTGACTTGCAACCTTAGAACCCGGTTTTGTGTTAGTTTGTAGTTAAGTTTTAGGATTGCAGGTGTTCATCGGCTGCAAACATTCAATTTCATTTAATGCATATACATTGATTTTTATTTCACCTGACAATAATATATTCTTTGAAAGAGAAAATTCATTATTTGCATTTTTCTGTACGAACACTATTCTCAGGTCTCGTATTATAAAGATAAAAATCTAGAGATTTTATTTAGTAACTAAGTAAATTTAATTTATTCTATAGATTGGGTATTATAAATAACGAATAAAGAAAATAAGCAAGTAAATCTACCAATTAATTTATGCCCTAGAAAATCGAGGTATTAAATGTTATTCATTGGTTAAATGCGATCAGCTGTTTGCTCCAGTGTACATCAAATAAACATAACCTTATTTTTAAAAGTTTATATTTTGTGTGTTTGATAACTTGAAAATGATAATGTCAGATTTATCGGTTTCATGAGTGTCTTCGGTGTCATCAGTTTCAGGGGTACCTATCTGAATTATGGGACGTTGAAAATCAACCGTATGAATGTCGTCTACGACGTTGCCGGCTGCCAAGGGTGTTTCACGAAGGGAGCGATCCATTCAAAAGTATTCAAATGATGAATTTAATTTAACAAAACAGACATTTCAATATGTTTTAAATATTATTGAATATAATTTGAAACCTTACAAATAGGTATACTTTCTGGACCTTTCCTTTTTTATCTTCAAGACATTTTATAAATACAATAAAATATAATATATGCAATAGTAAAATTAATCTAATATCACAGGTAAGTGCCAAACCACGGAGGAAACTTAAATTTAATTTATTCGTCAAGTTGTTATTCAGAGATTTATTCGCTGTTTATATACCGGCCCTTAGTGTACTATTTTTTTCACTAATAATTAAAGTATGTTTCTTTTAGCAATTCTAGCGCGATAACGCTGATAACTGATAATTGTTGTTTCAATATTTTCAGATGTACTTTTTCCGTGTACTTTCTTCTCAATGCTTTAGTTAATTGTGGTTTTTCTTAGTATTTTTTTATTTATGTTTATTAACAAGTATCTTTTTTCACTTCTTTAAATGTTGTCCTATTTTTATCCTATTTTTATTAATATATCTGTTTATAAGGCACTCAATAGTTCTTCTATTTCTTTCTGCTATTTTGTCAATTTCCGGTTGGGACTTTGGGTATTTCCGAGAAAGTTTGTTTCTTAGTACTACTCATTTTACAGATAACGCTACGCAAAGGATAAGTGCACCTAGACAAACGTGTTTATGTACAGTACGAATCAAGAATCAACCTTTCATACATACCAGAGAATACTTTCAATCTGTAAATGGCCGATTTTCATTGCAGGCCGTATTTTTACTTGGCGTTTTTATTTTAAATTTTTTTGGAAAAATGTCATGGTCCTTTTCCCCTTTTTTAAAAATTGTTAATTACTGTAATGTATATTGATAAAAACATATAGCATTGTATTAATGTCGTAATAAATAATTTAGATAGTGCCCTAGTCTTCGTGGACGATCTTGTGTGACATATTTTTGTAAACAATGATTTATAATTACATATTTCCTTTGAAAAAATCGATATATGTATATATATATATATGAAGCGTTGTTCTTCGGGATATTTCGGCGCGTTTGGATGATTTCGTCCTAAGAGGGACAACTTTCTTCCTGACGTTTCGGTGACATCACTTTCACCTTTTTCTAGAGGATCTTCTCGTTGCAATGGTAACTTCAAGAGTGTACCATTGCAACGAGAAGATCCTCTAGAAAAAGGTGAAAGTGATGTCACCGAAACGTCAGGAAGAAAGTTGTCCTTCTCAGGACGAAATCATCCAAACGCGGCGAAATATCCCGAAGAACAACGCTTCAACAAACGACCGCGAAAACATTCGACCAAATATATATATATATATATATACAGGGTGTCCCAGCTGACGCGGTTTCTTTGATAATTTGTTTATTTTACAGTATAGAGAAAAAAGTTTCAAATAAAAGTTGTCCCTATTTAAACGACGCATTGCTAGAAAATATATTCAAATATACAGGGTGTCCCAGTTATAGAAAAAGCGTATGTAACTTTATTATTTTAAATGGATCACCCTATATATTATATTTTTTTTAGATTCTACATGATATTTTAAGTAACTCTTATTAAGATCTACCTATACCTATGTGCTTTTGTTTTCGAGAAAATAAATATTTTATCAAAAATTTTGCAATTGTAGCGGTCTCGTTAATGAGCTGTAGGATCAAAACTAAAAAAGTAGAAAATTTTGGTTTGCGCAAATTGATACGTCTTGAATTGCTTTACTATTTCCAATATTAACATGTACGGATCCTTTTGTTGACATACAGTTACTGGCGCCAACATTTGGAAACATTCAAATGCCAGTAACTCTGTTTTTTTAAATAGGACACCCTATATCTGTTTACAGGGTTGGATGTAAAATTAAATTCTCTTTCTTTTGATATGAGAATGTACCCATTTATCTTCAACCGTTTTAGAGAAAAATGTATATTTCTTCTGCTACTGTCGAAACAGACCACTTCAATTTGCACGAAGTAGGCTACGTAACAATAATATGGCAGATATTATATTTAATAACCATTTGAACCATTTATAATTATACACAAGTAATATGCTTAATTTAAATTTGTATAATAAACAATTTTAACAAAACAGGACTTCTCAACAAATAAAAACATAACATAAACATAAAACGCAACGAAAACAGTTTTAAAAAGACATAAGGAAATGCGTGAAATAGAAAACACACATTACAAATGTAGTGTTCATTAATTTATTTTTCGAAATGTCCTCCGTTTTGGTCGAAACAATTACGAACACGTTTTTTAAACGATTGTTCAACATTTCTCAACATGATTGGGCTGATTTCTTGAAATGCCAGAGTAATCCGCTGACACATATCTGCCGGTGTAGTCGGTGGCGTAACATAGACTTTGTCTTTAATGAAACCCCATAAAAAGAAATCACAACTTGTCAAGTCTGGTGATCTCGCGGGCCAGCTTACTGGACCTCCACGTCCAATCCATCTATTGGGGAACGTTTCGGTCAAGAACCGGCGCACTTCTACGGCATTATGTGGAGGTGCTCCATCCTGCTGCATCCACATCCTACGTAGAACTGCTAGAGGAACGTCTTCTAATAAATTATCCAACTCATTTTGTAAAAAGTTCAAATATATGGCGGCTCCAGTCAGATGTTGGTTAAAAAAAAATGGTCCAATTATGCGAGTACATAATATACCTGCCCACACATTTAGGGACCATCTTTGTTGGCTACCAGTTGTCTGGAATTGATGGGGATTGACGGTGTCATAATAATGATAATTGTGACGATTAACAAAACCGTTTTTGTGAAAAGTTGCTTCATCCGAAAACATAACAAAACTAAAAAATGTTCATCGTTGTCAATTTTGTCAATGGCCCATTGGCAGAAGTTCTGCCGACGTTCAAAATCAGTTGGAAGTAATTCTTGATGAAGTTGAATGTGGTAGGATGAAATTTATACATTTTTATACTTCTATGCACAGATGTTTTACTAATTTCTGTGGTTCTGCTTACTAGTCGCACACTGGTATGAGGATTTTCTTGAATGCAGCCCAACACTAAGAATTCATTTTCTTCCGTTATCGCCATACTAATACGGATTGGTTTTTTATAATTAATACTGCCTGAATTTTCAAATCTTTCTCGCAACAACTCAAACGCTGTACTTCGCGGATGCCTGTGCTCCGGATATTGCTGGGCATAACATCTCGACGCTAACAGGGAATTACGGTTGCATTCTCCCAAAACAAATATCATGTGAATCATTTCCTCTCGAGTCAATGACATTTTAAATTGGCGAAAACGTTTAATTTTTAAAGAAAAATTGGTATTTCGTATCCCCTTCAGGAAAAATGTTCCAAAATTCAAAATGTCTGTTGGATTGTGGTACTCTTACTACTATATGTGTTTGACATTTACAAACGTCATTTGTATGATTTTGTAACTTTTGTTTTTTTGATAGTATTATGTCAGCCTACTCAGTTGTATTTTGTCACAAAATAGAAAATAATTACATTTTTTATAAAAGCATTGTGAACAAATGTTATCCTTAGAAATTGCTTTATAATACAAATTTAAATTAAGTTTATTACTTGTGTATAATTATAAATTGTTCAAATGGTTATTAAATATAATATCTGCTATAATATTATTGTTACGTAGCCTACTTCTTGCAAATTGAAGTGGTCTGTTTCGACAGTAGCAGAAGAAATATACATTTTTCTCTAAAACAGTTGAAGATAAATGGGTACATTCTTATATCAAAAGAAAGAGAATTTAATTTTACATCCAACCCTGTAAACAGATATAGGGTGTCCTATTTAAAAAAAACAGAGTTACTGGCATTTAAATGTTTCCAAATGTTGGCGCCAGTAACTGTATGTCAACAAAAGGATCCGTACATGTTAATATTGGAAATAGTAAAGCAATTCAAGACGTATCAATTTGGGCAAACCAAAATTTTCTACCTTTTTTAGTTTTGATCCTACAGCTCATTAACGAGACCGCTGCAATTGCAAAATTTTTGATAAAATATTTATTTTCTCGAAAACAAAAGCACATAGGTATAGGTAGATCTTAATAAAATTTACTTAAAATATCATGTAGAATCTAAAAAAAATATAATATATAGGGTGATCCATTTAAAATAATAAAGTTACATACGCTTTTTCTATAACTGGGACACCCTGTATATTTGAAAATATTTTCTAGCAATGCGTCGTTTAAATAGGGACAACTTTTATTTGAAACTTTTTTCTCTATACTGTAAAATAAACAAATTATCAAAGAAACCGCGTCAGCTGGGACACCCTGTATATATATATATATATAACATTTGATAAATTATTGGAGTTTTTCGGCTTTATTATATGAAATATATACAAATATTAAATTAGAATGTATGTAATTGCAGAGTAAGAGGGGATGTAAACATTGCTGTCTACAAATTACAAAGCAAATCATACGAAATTTTTTTATTTGAAAAATATGGTCTACAGCTGTCCGGGCTGTCGCCTTTACCACTAGGCCACAATAGACCCAGGTTCAAGCCATATAGAAATGCAAATAAAGTAACAGTGTTAATGAATCAGATGTCAGTTATTGAATGTAGATGTCAAGCTGAAAGCAGAAGTCAGTTTTGAAAGCTCATGTCAGTTTTGATAGCAGATGTCAGTTAGTGAAAGCAAATGTCAGTATTGAAAGCAGATGTCTGTTTTGAAAGCAGGTGTTAGTTATGAAAGCAAACGTCAGATTAGAAAGCAGATGCCTATTTTGAAATTGGATGTGAGTTACTGAAAGTAGATGTCAGTATATTGAGAGCAGACGTCAGATTTGAATGTTTGAAAATGCTAATTATTACTCCATAGCTATATGAGTGTTTAGATAATTTCGGATATGAACGGCTAAGAAATTATCTAAACACTTATATATATATATATATATAATAGGTAGACAAATGGAAGAGAGAAATGCTTATTTTTCATAATAACAACCTTAAGTACCATAGAAATTATCTCCATAATTGCTAATTCGTGGTGTGCGTATCTAGTCACTAATTATTTACTTAATTATTAATTTTAAAAAAATAAGCTTATACACAAAAATACTTACTACATATTATGTATTTTCTTTTGATATTATTAGTACATATATTACATATCTGAAATATGTATTTCAACGATAACAAATAACAAGCACCTTAATAGCAAATAAACACTGATTAGAATTGGAATTTAAGATGTTGTGAGCTGTATATGCAGTGCATTCGTAAAGTAGCGGATAAATTCAATAAAAATTAAAAGGGAAATTTCTCAAAAAAAAAACCTCGGACCCGTCGATTAGTTTAGAGTTTTCTTACGTTAAACTGAAATATACAGAGTGTCTCTAAAAACCGATATCACGTCATTTTTTTTAAAATATAAACACCCATTTTTTATTACAGAATTATAAAGGGCAGATTTTTTTTAACATACAACAAGGTAATTTTGGATGATGTTTACATAAATAAATTTTGAAGTAATACTATCGTAAACATTAAAAATGGAAACATAATCATCTAAATTAAATGTTCGAATTGAGCACAATTAACAATCAGACACTAGCCATGGCGATTAAGAAATTCTTTTTGAACGTTGTCGATGACATCTGCAGGGCGTTGGGAAACGTTAGCTTCTACTGCAATTTCGCGGGTTGAAATTGATGGATTTTGAAGGGTGTGAGCAAGGACATTTATCTCTGCAATCTCGCCAATGCCTGGTTTAGTATGTGGTTTCCTAAATGTTCCAAATTCTCCCAAGTTGTCCAATAAATTTTTAAATGTAGGAAGTGAAGATCGACGGCGATAAAAAAAATCTGAAAATAGCTTTCTGCAGCTCTCTGGGGAATTTTCTTACATTCAATTGTAACAAACAGTCATGTCACATTTTTCTAGATGAGAAAAATTTATGACGAAACTACAAACACTTGTGAAAATCACTAAACGCAAACTAATAAGTCAGGTAATGTCAAAATTTATGCTTCTCACAACTAATCTGATCTGAGTCTGTTTTTGTGTGATGCTTTGTTATAGCCGACTATGTTTTTAAATAGTTAAAAATGGCTATAACTCATTTATTTAACACAATAATCTTATGAAGTGGTAGATTATTGTAACGGGAAAAATAAGCTCTTTTT
The DNA here is from genome assembly GCA_935421215.2 of Melolontha melolontha. NCBI lineage: Eukaryota > Metazoa > Arthropoda > Insecta > Coleoptera > Scarabaeidae > Melolontha > Melolontha melolontha. The sequence continues at coordinate 98,240,431 of OW285240.1, forward strand.
AATGAAATCATAGCCAACTATGAGTGTCATTTAAGAAAACGAAATCATAGCCAACTATGAGTGTCATTTAAAAAAACAAAACTTTTTGTGTCATAACTCGTTAATAGCAAGTCCGATAAAACCTTAAAAAAACCTTAAAAGGAAAAATATTTTTCCTTTTCAACTTTTCTCTAAATTTAATAATAAAGTAATTAGACGAGATTATAGAAAATGAAGAAATTTAGTTTTTTGCAAATATCTAGGTAAGCTGTGAAGTTTTGCTGAAATACAACAGCTTTCACTAAGTCAAGCTCGTAAAACTGCACTTCTTTCCGCATTTAACTAAATCTCTATCTATTGTAGTTTCCGAGATCCCCATACAAAAATGAGAAAGAAACTCACCCGGTATATACTAGAAGATAGTGTGTGGCGTTTAATTGTGTTTGAAGATCCTGCCGTCATCTGCATCTCTTTATTGTATTTGTAGAGACATTTATATTTAAGTTTCTCTTAATTTTTAAAGCATTAATATCGATTTTTTTTCTTGATTTCGCATATTATTCTCATATCTCTGACTGAAATTTTCATCTTTCGTGCTCTTCAGAGTGTAATATTTCCGATATTGTTTATTTGCTTAAACTTCGCGCCTGTTAGCAAAACGGTACTTAGCAAAACTGGTACCGTACCAACAAATTTATCCAACAAAAGTTACGTGAAAAACAATATTCTTAGAAAATACGTAATAAAAATGCTATTGTTTTCTTTAATACTCGACAAAATTCGCGATGATTTCATTTCATTATTCAAACAATAATGTACTCGGTTATACTGAACGATTTTGTCTCCGATTATAAATCGTTTCACAGTTTTTTTAGTTTATGAATATATTTTTTAGTATAAGCCACGGCTATGAATATAATTCTAGGATGTGTTCTTGATTATCTTTTTGGATACTTTCCACATCGGTGTCGCTTTAGTAGTATGGTTACGTTACCTTCTATTGTTTGTTTATTATTATTACAAATTCGTAGCAGCTAACCCATGTTATTTTGCTGATTTATCGCATAAAAAATTTTCCTAATTTTAATAATAATGTGTGAGCCAAAGACAAGTTTTTCAGAGTATGCTATGAATAAAATAATTCGATTCGCCTTAAAGCTACCTGTCACTTTATTTAATTTAATGATTCAAACTAAATAATCTATTTTAAAAATATATTTTTCAATTTAATTATAATATCAGCAGATGGAATATTTCTCATAACAATATAAATAATTAACATATTATTATGTTGAATAAAAAAATATAGAATGATAAAATAAAAGAAAAAATGATATTAAATAGGATGTGTTATATGGCCACTAAGAACGTTTTGAAGAATTTCTGGTGTATATTGACTTCTTCAATCTTGTTAGGGATTCTTTGTTTTAAATCGTCAAGATCAACAACGGGTGCTCCAAAAATCGAATTAAACGTGCCGATAAAAAGAAATCACATAGTGTTAAGTCACAAGATCGTAGTGCCAGATACTATCTGTATTCAGGCTAATGATGCGATCTCCAAAAAATTCCTACATGAAAGCAATGTTTGCATTGGTAGTATGTGCGTCGTGTAATATATTAACAAATGGAGCTAAATATAAATAAATTTCACAAGTATATAAATAAATACTATATAAATACATACTTTATTAAATTGTATGTTAATATGAATCTTTAAATTAGCGGCAATGATTTTTCCTTTAGTTTCCTGAAGCAGTATCACTAAATGTGTGATTTCTACGAATATGGAATAAGAATTTACCTCGAGAAATTGTGACTGAATCTATGTATAAGTTTGAAAAAGGTAGCTAATGTATATAATGGGTGTTTCAATAAGAGTGGAAGATTTGAATTGCCCGCCATGTTTGATAGTCACAATGACACGTGATTATGATGTGACAGATCGAAAACTGACAGATGGGAGTTAGTAAATATGGAGCATTACACGATAGAACAACCTGTACTGATTGTTAAACATTATTATCAAAATGGTGAAAGTTTGATTGCCACCATTCGTAAAGTGCATCCAATATTGGCTCGATAGAATGTTCCTAATTCAGTTACAGTGAAAAGAATAATCGAAAAATTCGAAAGGACTGGTGCGGTTAGTGATGTGAAATACACGACATGAGCTCGTAGAGGTCGTTCAGAACAAAACATCACGGCAGTTCGCGAGTGCAAGAGTTTACTTAACAACTTCTGCCAGCAGACCATGCCCAGCGAAAAGAGTTCACCAATTGGATGCTTGAGCAAATAAAAATGAATGCCGATTTTGCGGACAAAATCATTTTCAGTGATGAGGCCTATTTCCACCTCGATGGCTTCGTAAATCGGCAAAACTGCTGCATTTGAACCATCCATGGATGGTTCATCAGAAACATGTTACTGTTTGGTGTGCCTTGTGGTCTGGGGGAATAATTGGACCGTATTTCTTTGAAGATGCGGAAGATAATGCATATCGTGATATGATAACGCAGTTTTTTGTGCCTCAATTGGAAGATAATCTCTTGACGACATGTGGTTTCAGTAGGTGTCATACCGCCCGTAAAACATTCACTGTCTTGCACGAGTTTGCTCCTGGTCGTGTCATTTTCCGGTTTGGTGACCAGAATTGGCCGCCACGTTTTTACGATTTGACACCTTTGGATTTCTGGCTGTGGGGCTATCTAAAGTCACGGGTTTATGCCGATAAGCCCGCAACCGCCGAAGCATTGAAGGCCGAAATTAGATGCTCTATCAATGAAATACCTCCACATGTATACAATAATGTTATTGCGAATTTTGTCAAAAGATGTATACAAATGTATACATTATAAATCAATAAATATTTCAATACATACTTTACTACAGAAAACCATGTTTATTTGAACGATAAAATTTTTCGCTCTTATTGAAACACCATTTATTAAAACAAGTTCACAAGGAAAACATCTGGTAATACTGTGGTATGTTCTATATTAACTTCTGGCTACTATTTTGCGAAACATGTACATTCAAGTACGTCACATAAACATTTTTGCTCAAAAAATATAAATATTCTAGTTGAGAAAATACATAATATCTATTAAATTTTTAATCATGGCAAAATATACGTACTACGAGTATTATGGAATTTATAAACAACGTTTGCTTCGAATGTATTTTATTACTTAATTGGTTATCATTTGTATATGGGTTGTTTGCGTTTTACCTACAAGTATTAAAACATTAATTACTAATTTTATGTATTACATATGATCACCATATTTACCATGCTTTAGTAAAATATATACCCAGTGTCATTGAAAGAAAAATTAATGAAAAATGGAAAGATGTAATTATATAGAATATGAATCTAAAATATTTTTTTCTATTTTGCGTTCGAAATGAACTCATTATGAAACCAAAAACAGTATCGAAATGAGCTCTATTTCGATACACTTTTTTTCATTTTTCAATGTTGGCGTTGTTCGAATACAGAAATAAATATCATTGCTGTCATATGATTTTAAGAATTTATGTACATTTGACAGATATGATATATGTTCATATTTTACACAAACAACGTATGTTGTATAAAATTGACAACAACATGTATATGTTTCTATGTCACTCATGTTTATATTTTTAAATGAAATATCAAGTAATGTTAACGAAAATTAATAAATAATATGTAATATAATATACTTCGCGGATAGCAAGATTTAAATTTGAAAATGTCAAGTATCAATGTGACCAACTGCATGCTTTATATAAAAATTAAACTCTGAACTTTCAAATTAAATAATTCCAATTTAAGCAATTTATTAATGTAAAAAACGCAAAATAGAAAAAATAGTATAAAAAACTCGTTTCATAAGGCCTTTTGCCGCACTCGCTCTTCAGAAAACTCACCGCAAGCGGCTCGTTTTCTAAACTGATCTCGTGCGGCAAAATGGTGCCTTATGAAACTCGTTTTTTAATATACTATTTCCAAATTCACTCGCAAATGTGAGAAAAAAAAATTACACAGATATGTATAAAATATTTGTCACGCCACTGAATTTGAAGAAGTGCCAGCGACTATAAAGAGTAGGGTTAGCGTTTAAGTAGCGAAAGAATTGTTCCCTGATACCGATTCAGTTTCGATTGGTAAATGCGCACATGTGTACGTTCGATATGATTTATATTTACGTATTCTTATTAACGTGTTTCGATTAAGAGCAACAGGTAGAAACAAAAAAAAAACATTTTTACTAATATATAAATATGATTAAAACTCGGGTGTGGAGACCACAATACAAGTTCATGTTTGTGTGAAAGTATCTTTTATCAACTTGTATTATGTTCCCTACACCCGATTTTTAATTTTTTTATATTATTAAAAATGTTTTTGTTTTATACAAAATTTGGTGAGGTTTTACCTACCCAAGTATATTTCAAATTAGGTAGATTGCGAAGATTGCGGACCAACACGATCTCAATATTTTATATTTGTTACTTCTCGCAACAAAAAAAACATTCACGTAATTAGCAAATTATTTTTAATATTATTTTTAAAATGGGTTTGTAAATTAATACTAAGTTTGTGTAATATAGTATTTATTTAGATAAAGAAAAAACAGTAAAACTGACCAAAACAATAAAATAATCTCACGGTAGTAATCGTACAGCTAAAAAACGTAAAATGCCTCCTAGAGCACACATCTTAACTTTTAATAATTCACTTGCATAAACAGCTGATTTCGTACGTAAATATATTGAGGTTATTAGACCTTAGCGTCAGGCGCGGCTCGTGATGACTTTTGGGAGCGCGCATACAATGATGCGATTGCCTCGTGTGTTTTCGGTGTTTACTAAGAAAACGCTACAGTTAGTACACGAGAATACACGAAGCACTCGCATCATTGTACGCGCCCTCCCAAAACGTCATCACGAGCCGCGCCTGCTTAGCGTATAGTTTTTATAACATCGACAGCTGTTACGTATGTAACACACGTATGTTTAATACCGACATTTAATTACTGGCGCCCTTTATGTCCCAATATGCAAAACATAAGAGACATCCCTCGTATTGGCCAGTTATTGTACTTCCTTTTTGTAAATGGTCAATAAAGATTACGCCTTTGAAATTCCAAAAAACCGTGGCCATAATTTTATTAATCGAAAAAAAAAACTGTTTTTGCCTTCTTCGGAGCACGTTCATCAGAGAAATCATTGTTTTTTAACTTGAAGTGTTTTTGTCGTTTGAAATTGTACCACAAGTTTACATTTTCTCAACAGCAAACGTAGTACGTAACATCAAAAAGGAAGATGTGTATTGTACTATTACAAACATGTTTTAAGAATACTAACATCAACAAATTAAGTTTAAGAAGAGGAAGGATCAATATTATATAAAACCCATTTGACATCAATATAATGCCATCATGCAGTAAAAATGCACTATAAGTTGTGCATGAGAAAGCTATACCTATATGCGCAATAAATTCCAAGTAGTTAGTTATTGCATTACATACGTTATTTTTATGTTATTCGTAATAAAAGTAGAACAATTATTCTTGTACTCATACTGTCATTAAATTTACTACTTTATACATTTGAACAGTTTTATCATTAAAAAACACATAAAGCTTATAACAATAACACGACAAATATTCAAATACACACGTTTCAAGATAACTGTGAAATGTAATAAATGTCAATATCAATTTAATCTACAAAATGTTGTTAAAGTTAAGATAATTAAGCGACGTGAATACCGACAATATTGCATTGAAATGCGGGTAACTGTATGTTAAGGAAAATAATTTTCTTTTGGAAAAAAATTAAAGGGAAAAAAAAATAAAATTTAGATAAATTAACTCCTATATAAAAATGTCCATTTGCGGGTGACATTTTTGTCACTTTGACAGCGATAAAAACCTACATAGCTTTTTATCGCCGATAAAAATGCTTCTTGCTGTTACATATCTAGTAGCCCTGCATCACTTAATTTATTTTGGCAGCTGACAGGTAATAACTATTAAGTATCGTTGAACGTAAAATGTACGAGTCGGTTTGGGGAAATTTCAACAAATATCAAAAGATCAATACCGCAATACACAAGAAATACAAAATCGTCAATATGGAGACAATTTAAAAAGTTTTATTCATGTCGTTAATTTATCTTGCCAAAAAACACTCGAGCTTTTCTTTCAATCGGATAAATTTCTTTTAACCTAATATTTTTCCATTCGGTAATTTCGCTCGAAAAACTTACATTAGAAAAAATCGCTCGACCTTTCGGTCTCGCGATTTTTTCATGTAAGTTTTTCTCGTCAAATTACTGATTGGCAAAATAATTTCGTTACAAAGAGAAATTTATCCGATAAAAAAAAGCTCTTGTGTTTTTACTTATGATAAATTATCAGATGATAGGATAATTATAATTATATATACAGTGATGGGCAACTGTGTGGAACCATGTAAATATCTGTTAAATTATAAAAGATATTGTACGAAAATTTCAGACACAAAAATTGGAGATAAAGAGTCATCATTTGAAATATTTTTTGAATATACAGAGTGTTCCAAGAAGTTGTAACGTACTAAAGTTATACTTTTTTTAATTGAACTTGAGTTTTTTTATATTTTAAGATTTTTCTCGTTAATACGAATTCAAAAACTATAACACTAAAGTATTTTTTATTTATTTATTGGTAAGGAAAAGAAAATAAACTGATCATACAGAGTTAAACTGAATTTATGAGATTTTAAAAATAGGCACCACCTACTTCCTGACAGTAACCCAATCTGTCTGTAAATTGTAATTGTAACCCTCGCTAAATTGTATGGTGAAATGATTCGTATCTCTTCATTAATTCTTTCAGCCAAATCCTGCAAATTTCACACTTTATGTTTTAGATAACCTCACAAAAAGTAATCTAGTGGATTAAGATCGGGAGAACGTGGAGACTATTCAATTTCGTCTCTGCTTCCAATCCATCTGTGGGCAAAAGTTCGATCTAATCGATTTCGAACGATAACTGAACAGTAAGGGGGTGTCCCATTTTGCTAAAACCAGAAGTGTGGAAGTTGGCCATTTTCCTCCAATGCAGGAATTACCTAGTTATTTAAAAGTTCTAAACATCTTTGACCAATAAGTTTTTTAAAGGAATTTTTATTTAAACAATCATACCTAAGCATCAAGCAATATTTATGATTTTGAAAATACTAAAAATTCTTATTTCGTTTGCATGTAAATCTTAAGCTAGATACTTTACACCCCAAGTGTCATTGTTTTTTGAGATCATGTTATCGAAGAGAATCCCAAAATGTACAAATTCAATTTAAAAACATATAATTTTAACGTTACATTTTTTTTTAAAACACTGTATATTTAAAAAATACTTCAAATTATGGCTCTTCATTCCTAATTTTCGTGTCTACAATTTTATTACAATATCTTTTTTAATTTAACATATATTTACATGGTTCCAAACATTTGTCCATCACTGTATGTTTAATTATACAACATTAAAAAAATCTGATCTTTCTGTCTGTAGCTTTTAAACGAAGTATGTCTATTTAAAGATTTATAATTGACCTGTTATAATAATTTCTTTAACTTTTTTTAAATGCAAATAATTATTCTTTTTAATTTAAAAAATAATACAAGATCTGTATTTATTTTTGAATATAAACTATTTAATTCTAATCCATCATCTTTTATCCTTTTTCTTGATTTTGTATTCTTTAACTCTTTTATACTTTATACAAAAAAGGTTTTAAATATATCTATACGTTAATATGCACGTATAACGCTTTTGTTTCATTATGAAACAGACATGTAAAAAATTTACATATCTGTAACTGTATACTTGGACAAAACCTCGTATTTCCAGCATTTACTTCTGCTTAAGACATATGTTTCTGCCATCTATAGGCGTCGTCAGTTTTTCGGCAAAGTCTCTTTCGTCTGTCAAATGTCACTTATTAAATAAGTGCCACCTTATAGGATGAAATTTGCTTTATCTAGTAAGGGATTTCGGCTTAATGGCGTATACAGATACAGATCTATTTATAAAGATTTGTATCATTTGTATACATTGCTTCACTAGCTTAACTGACGACGCCTATAGATGGCAGAAACATATGTCTTAAGCAGAAGTAAATGCTGGAAATACGAGGTTTTGTCCAAGTATACAGTTACAGATATGTAAATTTTTTACATGTCTGTTTCTTTTATACTTCTTCAAATGTATTAATTCTTAAATAATGAAATAGAAATGAAAAAGCAATATTACTTAATTTCTACTCTATTGAGGTAATTACATTTGTTATTACATTATAATTGTTTCAACACACAGTGTCTTCCTCGAATGGAGTTGTATTGCAAACTACATCTAAAGGGTGTTGACAAATTTAAACTTAAATGAATATTATAATGAAAATAGTTATTTTTGTATCTAGAACGCGAAATGGTACTTTTGTGTTCAAGAATGGATTATTATTATTAAATATCCATTCGAGAACACAAAAGCATTTCTCGTTCGAGATACAAACAATATTTCTTCGAGAACTGAAATAAAATAAGACAATTGTGTTATGCACAACAATTTAATTTATATTTGAAATCGTTTCAACCGTGTTTGAATCAAAACGGTTTATATCATAACGATAGCAACCTAATAAACAATAAATATTAGTTGTCTGAAACAGTAGTAAAATTTTAACGTTATAATTCAAATTATGAGCTTCTTTTCTCAGATGTATTACATAATGTGAGTCATTCTTGTTATGCAATACATCCGAGAGAAGAAGCCCATAATTTTAATTATAACTTTAAAATTTAGACACAGAAAATAAATAGCAAAAATTAAATTTACTGTAAATTATGGAAATTTTGAAATATAAAAATACAGACCTTTTACTCAATAATCAGGTAGACTTTGGCAATTCTCCTTTATTAGGCCTATTTTACAACTGATTCTTTTATTTATTTTGGTTTTCCCGTTTTTATGTTTGTACTCGGTAAACTTTGGTCCCTTTGTGAAATAAAGTTTACATCTTGAATAGAAAGTGATTATTATTGAACCATCTTCCTGAATACAATTATTTTTTTCATTATAATATCCATTTAAGTTTAAATTTGTCTACATCCTTTAGGTTCAGTTTGCAATACAACTTCATCCGAGGAAGACACTGTGTGTCGAAACAATTGTAGTGGGGAATTAATACTGGTAGCCGTAACTTTGTGGTAATTCATTTTGAAAATAATAAAATAAAATAAAACAATAACTTTGTTATACCACTTTATTCACATGTAATAGTGACCGCGGTTTCGACATACAATGTCATTATCAAACTGCAAAAGTTACAGGCATAGATCTTATTTTTGTGTCATTTATAAGATCTATGTAGGCCTGTAACTTTTGCAGTTTGATAATGACATTGTATGTCGAAACCGCGGTCACTATTACATGTGAATAAAGTGGTATAACAAAGTTATTGTTTTATTTTATTTTATTATTTTCAAATTGTAGTGGGATTTTACCTCAATGAAGTGAAAATTAAGTAAGCTTTTTCATTTTTATTTCATTAATTATGAATTTCTATCAAGTAAAGGCTACTTCGATTGAAAAATTCTTAAATAATTCTTAAATATAGAGTCTTAAATCCGGTATTTCCAATTTTTCAAACTGCTTCTGGTAAAGTTCATACATAAATGATTTTTGTTTTATTTTGTATTCCAGAGAGGAAAAATAACACTTCTCCTAACTCATATATGATATCAGCATATCAGTATTGAAAAGGCAAACAACTGCGTATAGAAATTTACAAAATAATATTTGCATTTAAATCCTAACAAAAACAACATAGATAAGAATATTACACCCGTACATAATTATTCTGCTGGATTGGTAATTTCATTATCGATGAATAAATTTTAGCGAAATCATCTCAAATTTGTATTAGTACGCAAGTTTTGTTGTCAAAAGAGGACTTTGAATTGAAATTTTATATAAAGTTAATTTTCAAATTGACTGGATCCATTGAATAAGTTTCGAAACTCACACCACAAAATATTAGTCTAATGCTTATAAAACGTCGATATTCCTTCTGAAATAGTGCGCAAGATTGTTCGATATTTGTGATAAAAAAATTAATTTTTAATTTAATTGAGTAAGTTGATTATGGTCCGGATTAGATAAGAGTAACATATATTTCGTGTATTTACCTGCTCATATTTCTTTTTGAACGATACAAGATGGCTACCATTGAAATATGCATTTTAATGCAATTAATTTAAATTTAGAAACAGTGCGATGAAAGAATTTTAGGTGAAATTACCACACGTGGACGTACTGTACAACTATAGTTTTAGAAGTTCCGTAGTCGAGATAAGTCACTACAAAATAAGCCTTTTGAAGTAGTTCCAAACCCTAGTTGACAATAAAGTCTAAAAAGGATTCGAGTCAAAACTTGACACCTGAACATAAACTAAATGTTAGTGATGATATTGTAAAGTTTGTCTTTTCGGGTTCTTAAATAAAACTATCGATAACTTTAGACACACGCTATATTAATAATAAAACGTATAACAATATAAAACAACTATTAACAATAAGCACAGTTGTAGCGCGACCCTTTTAGTTCACAAGCGCGCCGCAGTACCCTCTCCGCTGTCGCCACCAGCAACCTCCCTCCTAGACAACCCTACCACAGGGCCACCCTCTCCCCGAAGGAAGACTGCGCGTCTCTCGGACGGATATAAATAGGGCCTACCTGGACTACAGAAGACAGTCTACTTCTACGACTCAACTGGACAGCATCTTGCCTAGGTCTTCCAGCTGGTCAACAGAAGTACCCCTGAACCTACCTTGGACAGCACCCTGCCTGGGTCTTCCAAGAGTTCAAGCCACGAATTAAGTGTAATCTAATATTGTCTGTAAATATTGATAATATATTTAGTAAATTGAGAACGTGTTTCCATTACTCCTCTACCACACCTCCCTACAATTGACGCCCAACTAGAGGCCGGAACACGGAGGAAAGAATCAAGTGGCAAAAGAAAATCCAAGTGGAATCCCATTGGACCGAAAGAAAATCCAAGTGGAATCCCATTGGACCAAAAGAAAATCCAAGTGGAATCCCATCGGACCGAAAGAAAATCCAAGTGGAATCCCATTGGACCAAAAGAAAGTCCAAGTGGAATCCCATTGGACGCAGAAACAACCTTGTTGGGCAAGTACTCCAATAGATGGTAATCACTCGCGAGCAGTCACGCAAAATGACGATACAAATGACGGAAGCCCAATTCCAGGCCTTACTGACACAATTGCAACCTGGCCCCAGTACAGGTAGAAGCCTCACCCAATGCGATGCCCGATACGATGGAAAACGAGATCGAGCCTCAGTGGAAGCATTCATTACCAAGGTAACCATCTTCGTAAAAATCGAAAGAATTTCCGATAAAGATGCGCTAGATGGGCTACCACTCCTATTGAATGGTACTGCACACCTATGGTGGAACGGCATTAAACACCAAGCCGACACCTGGTTGAAGGCCTGCCAACTACTCCGGGAGGCCTTCTCACCAAAAAAGCCAGAACACCAAATATATACGGAGATATTTTCCCTACCACAGGGAACCCACCAAACAATGGATGACTTCATCTGCATAAAGAGGAACCTATTCGCCCAGTTGGAAGTGCTGCCCACGGAACAAACCCAAATTAACATGATATACGGAATGCTCCGCAAGGAATACCGAGAACGTATGTCCCCGACAAATACAACGTCCTACGATAACCTCCTAAACACAGCTCGAACCCTGGAACACCAATTCCAAGAGAATTCGCAAAGGACTAAAGCTCCGGATCTTGATCAGCCCAGACGCAGCAAATTACGTTGTGAATTTTGCCGAGCCTATGGGCACCCCATATCAGAGTGCCGAAAAAGAAAGGCCAAAACAAACCCAGATCCACCATCCAGACAGACCGACACACCAGCCTCGACCATCCGCTGTTACGGCTGCGATTTGCCTGGGTATATACGAAGCAAGTGCCCAAACTGCAACAAACCTACAAGGAGCCCCGAATCTATCCGAGACAGTCAACTCAGCGACCCTGAAGTAAAGAAGATCATTGACACCTTCGCTGCCGGTAGACTCGAAGACGTTACTCGATGGACGGCTCGAGGATATATAATGTCCCAAGGAATCCTGTATCGCTATACCGCTGACGACGATAACGAGCAAGCCCAACTAGTAGTTCCTGTACAAGAACAAGAACAGGTGGTCAAGGAGTACCACGACTCCCCAACTGCTGGCCACTATGGAATTGAAAAAACCTATCAGAAGATCGCTCGACTTTACTTTTGGCCCGGGATGCGGCATACTATCACCACCTACCTGAAGAATTGCCCGGTCTGCCAAAAATACAAAGCCAGCAACATGAAACCTGCCGGCCTGTTACAAACTCCGGTGATGCATCAGAGGTTCGAGGTTGTCTCAATCGACCTCTTTGGCCCTTTACCCCAGGACCCAGACGGGTTCCGCTGGATATTTTCCGTTGAGGACACCGCCTCCAGATGGATAGAACTATTCGCCTTGAAGACCGCCTCGTCAGAAGAATGCGCCCGTACCTTAGTAGACGAAATCTTCCTCCGCTACGGGCTACCACGGCGAGTAATTAGTGATAATGGTGCCCAGTTCACCAGCTCTCTCATGCAACAAGTGATGCATGTGCTCCAGGTAGATCACCATTTAACTCCCGTCTACCATCCGGCCGCCAACCCGGTAGAACGCAAGAACCCAGACCTAAAATTTATGCTAGCTACCCAAGTCGGAAACCAGCACACCAATTGGCGACCCAAACTGCCCGCCATCCGCTTCGCCATGAATAGTGCTGTTTGCCACAGCATCGGATGCAGCGCCGCCTACCTAACGTTTGGTCGAGAACTACGAACCTTGGACGAGGTACAACATGACATCCGTCAAGTACTACAGACAGATAATCTCGTCTCCACCATAGTCCCTCACCTTACCCAGATGAATACCTCCTTTTATGAAGCCAGAGACTTACACGAGCGTGAACAAGACCGGCGCAAGACGTACGCCGACCAGTCCCGACGCCCGGCCCCTACGTATGGCCCTGGCGATTTGGTACTTGTAACCGGCCATCCCGTGAGCAAGGCCGCAAGCCACACCACCGCCAAACTGGCTCCTAAACGAGATGGGCCCTATGTAATTCTTCAGGCCCGAGGACCATGTTCTTACGAAATTGCTTCCCAGAGCAATCCACGGGTTCCTCTTGGCACGTATCATACTTCGCATCTCACCGCCTACCACGGAGCAGACGAAGTGCCCATCCAACCTCTTCGTCGCCGCGGGAGACCAAAAAAGACGTCCAGCAATCGCGCTCCTACATAGATTCCGTCACCCTAGGAATTCGGAATCTAGGGGGGGATTGTAGCGCGACCCTTTTAGTTCACAAGCGCGCCGCAGTACCCTCTCCGCTGTCGCCACCAGCAACCTCCCTCCTAGACAACCCTACCACAGGGCCACCCTCTCCCCGAAGGAAGACTGCGCGCGTCTCTCGGACGGATATAAATAGGGCCTACCTAGACTACAGAAGACAGTCTACTTCTACGACTCAACTGGACAGCATCTTGCCTAGGTCTTCCAGCTGGTCAACAGAAGTACCCCTGAACCTACCTTGGACAGCACCCTGCCTGGGTCTTCCAAGAGTTCAAGCCACGAATTAAGTGTAATCTAATATTGTCTGTAAATATTGATAATATATTTAGTAAATTGAGAACGTGTTTCCATTACCCCTCTACCACACCTCCCTACACAGTTATGTATTTATATTTACGTAACTTTAATCCAGCGATGATTCGGTATGGAATGGTCAATCCCTTCTTTGACGGCTTTTATATCGTGGCTTATATTTTCTCTATGCATGCAGAACGCTCGAGAAAATGCCAGAGGTATGACGCGCTACACGTCGTTGGATGAGTCATCACAATATAGTATGCTTTCGGTAAACTGGATCGATTCAATATATGTATATTTTTGACATTTGGAAAGAAACAACTGTAAAATTTTTTTGATGAATATTGTACAATAATTATAGGAGAAGTTTTCGGTAGTCAAATAAACACGAGACTCGTAGACATTCTACAAAACTCTCACTTTATTCATAGAAAATTCTGATAATAGTTTGTCGGAGTATATACGGTATATACAAAAAAGGTTTAAGTATATCAATACGTTAAGCACGTATTACGCATTTGTTACAAATAAAACAGACATGTAATATACACATCTGTAACTGTACACATGGACAATACACCTCGTATTTTCCAGCATTTACTTCTGCTTAAGACACGTGTTTCTGCCATATACTATTAGGCGTCATCAGTTAAGCTAGTGAAGTAATTAAAGCTTAAATCGCCTATAAGGTATAGCAAATTTCGTCCTATCAGGTAACACCATATAATATAGTGACATCTGACGGATGAAAGAGACTATGCCGAAAATGGCAACCCTTCCCTTGACCGGCTATGCTGGTACAGAAGGGAAGAAAATACGTACGAGTATATAGGTGTAAGTATATACGGTATAATTTATTATTTATTTGTATCCAATGATGAAAGCATAATAGCGATCAAATACTTACAATATATGTACTAAATGCACGATAAATTGAAAATACAGCATCCAGTTTTTTATAAACAGGTGTTACATACTAGAGCAAGGCCTCATATATCGCAAGCAACAGTTTCGAAATTTAGCGAATTTGACGAAATATTCATCATTTCCAGAGATTCATATTTCTATTAAATGGTATTTATGCTCGTGTTAATCGTTGACAGAATATGTTTTTTTAGGAACTAATTTGGAATTTTACTCATCAAATCTGACATTTCATATGCAGAAACTTAATTGAGTGATCTGATCTAGTTATTTCGAAGCGATGACCTGCCTTGTGGATATCTAAAACGAAAAAAGTATTTTTTTAGTATCTATTTATATCACTTACGCCTGCACAAATACATATATAAATACCGTACGAGTAAGTCTTAGAATGAATGCAATTTTGCACAAGAAAAATGTAGACTTTCAATCCATCATTTCTAGTATTATAGATATGTTGTGTTCCAAAGAAGTAATACTTATTAAACAAAATTAAATAAATTTTGCTGGATATTTTTCAGGTAATACAAAATTTTGTTTAATATTATAAATATCTAATAAAATATTGGGACATTTCGGAAAGATATTTAAATAACAAAATCTTTATTCCAAATGCCACAAGATTTTACAATTAGTTCCATAAGAACTGCTACGAGTACTCGCAATACTCGCTACTCACACGCTCAAACTAAGACGTGTTTACTTAATATTTTGGTCCTATTTCCATTGTTTATTTTTGCATTTTCGAGACATACTTTCTATTAATTTTTCAACATAATCGGTTGATAAATTTCGCCATATTTTTCACATCTCCCAACACAATTGCTTTATTGTATACAGTTCATAAAGTATATAGTTTCATTTCAAGGTCAAATTCAAAGCATGTGATTTTCAAATCAGTACTCTAGAGTCAAATGAATGAAGTCAGTATTCAATCGCGGAAACAACCGTATGTCATAAAATATAAATGTCGTATTTTGCAATATTGTCTAAATTTTAGTAATATCTGTATGTTACTTACAATATAATCCAAGAAAGCATATACATAACCTACATGTCAAAATAATAATAATTATTAAAGAGGGCAGATGTAAATTCAAAGTATTGTTTCTTTTCTAGTTTTGTATAAATATTTTCCACCCAAGAAAACTATGCGGAAATGATTAGTTTAATATTCGAACAAATTATTTTAAATGTTATTTATAATTATAAACTCACGAGAATATTCGATCAAAGAAATTATTTAAAAAGAAATATGTTAATTCATATATCAATAATTGAATGCATAGGTATTGAAAAAGATCTTTAATGTTAAAAAGTGAAGAATGACATATTTACCGAAAAAATTTTCTTGCAATATATCTGGGCTAAGAAGATTGGGAATATATGAATCCGATGTATAATGTAGATTTCTACTTAATTTATGTATTGCTTATATTTTAAATAAGTTTTAATGTATTGGAAAAGAATGTAAAAGTTATGTTCATAACTCTTTAAAAAAGAATTAAAACCTTTTGAGAGTTGTCCATATATGTTTTGCGTAAACCTCGCAAAATTATTTCAAAAACAGGTCAAAAGCAAATAAGCAAAGTAACGTCCGCAGAACGTTAAATTATACAAAAAAAGAAAACATTTATATAGTCTACATTTAATATTTTATTGTTTCTTTAGAAAATAATGGTTCGTCTCGTAGATAATGCAATCCAAATCCATATTATCCTCTATTAGAAATATCATATTTAACAAACACATGAGGATTTTCTGATAACTACGTTTGATAATGTTGCAAGTTAGTGCACTCCAATAATACAAAGAAACTTCATCCAAATAAGATGTTATCATATAATATTTCAAAAGTATTTTTAATAATATAAAAAATATTATTAAAAATGGGGTGTGAAGAACACAATACAAGTTCATTTATGTATTTTTGAATGTATCTTCTCCAAAGACGTAGATACGTATTTCACATACAAAATACTTTTGTATTATACAAATTTAGTGAGGTTTTACCCACTCAAGTATGTTTCAAATTATGTTGTTATATACACATTCGGCTCACGCCGACAAGTAGTGAAGACACGAGAATACAGTTTTTTATAGATACGGTGGTTACCGACTATAAAAAACACGTCTACTTCGGCTGTTATTATGTAGACAGCGTTGAATATTCCTTCACGCTCTGTCTGAATAATTTAGGCTAGATAGTAACGTAGTTATGTTTGTTTTGAATGTGTCTCTTCTCCAACAGGGGCGTACCGACGAACATGTAGAAATGTGAAATACGTATCTACGTCTTTGGAGAAGATACATTCAAAAATACATAAATGAACTTGTATTGTGTTCTTCACACCCCATTTTTAATAATATTTTTTATATTATTAAAAATACTTTTGTATTATACAAATTTAGTGAGGTTTTACCCACTCAAGTATGTTTCAAATTATGTTGTTATATACACATTCGGCTCACGCCGACAAGTAGTAAAGTCACGAGAATACAGTTTTTTATAGATACGGTGGTTACCGACTATAAAAAACACGTCTACTTCGGCTGTTATTATGTAGACAGCGCTGAATATTCCTTCACGCTCTGTCTGAATAATTTCGGCTAGATAGTAACGTAGTTATGTTTGTTTTGAATGTGTCTCTTCTCCAACAGGGGCGTACCGACGAACATGTAGAAATGTGAAATACGTATCTACGTCTTTGGAGAAGATACATTCAAAAATACATAAATGAACTTGTATTGTGTTCTTCACACCCCATTTTTAATAATATTTTTTATATTATTAAAAATACTTTTGTATTATACAAATTTAGTGAGGTTTTACCCACTCAAGTATGTTTAAAATTACATATATTGTTATATAATATTTCGTTGAACCAGTGGCAGTAATTTCTTCACAGCTTTGTATATTACATAGAAATGATGCGCATTGATGATTTTTATGGCAGTATTAATGTTATCATATTCAACTTCTACAAAATATTATAAATACAAAAATATTTTGTCAAAACAAGATAGCCTTTTCAAAATATCCAAGTTTCATCAAGGAACATGACCTAAACTTGAATTTAACTTATCCATATACCTATTTCCTTAAAAACACATTTCTCATGCAGGTTATCTTTAATTTCTCTTCAAGCGCTCTCCTGTTACACTCTTTCTTATATATAAATCCAGGAACTTTAATCAGCAATATTGCTAAACTTGTAGGAACAAATTCTTTTATAGCCAAAACGTTGCTTAGAGTTTTTAAAGTAAGAAATATTCTGTGAAATGTCAAAGTGATAATTAAAATATTTCGTACTTATTGCCACTTACTGATATTACTATTAATTATCAGTAGAGAACGGACACGCTTACCACTCAGTGCAGTACTGGAGAAAGGCTGTATTTCTAAAATATTTAATTTTATTTATATAATTGGAAAACGAACGGGTGGTGATCTATAAAATTACGAAATACATATTTCTTTGTTGAAAAGTTGTATTTATAAAGTTTTTAATTTTATTTATATAATTGGAAAACAAACGGGTGGTGATCTATAAAATTACGAAATACATATGTATTTGTTGAAAAGTTGTATTTTTAAAGTTTTTAATTTTATTTCTATAATTGGAACATTTTTATTTGTTCATTTTGTCGTTCAAGTTGAGTAAAGGAGTATTAATATTGACTAGCAATAGTTTCTCAAGGTTTTCTTCTGTCAATTTTGTTCTCTTTGAATTAAGTATATCCTTATAAACAGAAAACGTCCTTTCTACATCGCAACTGGTTATAGGTGCATACTGGAAATATTCTTTTATTTCTTCATATTTAGCCGTTAGATTTTGTGGAATTGTCTCCATACATAATTGCTGCAATGTAATTAAATCTGGATTTCTATTAAGAATTGCTTCAAACTTTTGCCGAAGGCCACATCCGAAGTCACTTGGAATACTTTTCAAATTATTAACAGCCACATCTAATGTGGTTAATCCGTCATTTAATATGAGATTTCGATTTTCAAAATAAGTGATTAGTTTTGGCAATTTTCCAAAATGTTCGTGAAGAAAGTACAACTGGTTTTTTAAATTTGGGATTTGTGTGAGCTCCTTGCACTCACCAATACTTCTAGCATCCTCCTTTAGCAGTGTTACGAAATGGTTTAGACTATCGAAATTCTCAGCATAATAACTAGTAGCTTCCAGCCATGTTCCCCATCTAGTTATTACTGGAGTGGGAGGCAGTGACAGAGATGGAAATTTTTCGCTGAAAAGAGCTACTATCAATGGTGCTTTTCTGAAAACTTTTTTAAAAGCTGATACAAGTCTATCAACTTCCGGAAAAGTGTCTCTGATATATTCACAGATTCTGTGGAGAGCATGTGCTACACAAGTAATATGCAGCATATTAGGATATGTTTTCTTCAATAGTCTGCCTGTTTTTAACATATACGCAGCACTATCACTGACAAATAAAAGTATTTTTTCTTTGTACGTGGCGTCCGAATGAAGCATTTTTGCATATTCTCCTTAATGGTTTCAGCAACTGTTTCCGCATCAACTCTATTTATAACACTTGTTGCTATTACATATGAGTTTTAGGGAATAGTTGGATGTAGTACACCAGCTACAACATTTACCACACAGCGTCCTAACATATCCACCGTTTCGTCGGCGCTTATCCATATGTATTGATTTAAAAGATGGCTTCTAATGCGTTCTACTGTTCTCGTATAGCACCTAGAAACATAATATTTGCGTGAGTTGATTCATCAGGAACATTTCGACCAGTATATTTTTGAAGAAATATTTTTAAAGTGTGGTTGCTAAGTTTATTTAATGGAATATTAGCCGCCATAAAAGTTTTACAGAGTTCAGATGTGTTTGCGATCCTAAGTGACGAATTTTTGACAATATTTTACGGATTTTGTAATAAATTTCGGAATCACTGACAATGGACATACAATCAGTATGACCGTCAATCCAACTCGCCATTGTTTTACAATGCCGTTCTCGACATTCTTCCATATCATGTCTGAAAAAGTAACTTAAACAATGCTCTAGATCTAAATAAATGAAAACTAAAAACGTGTGCGTAAGTTATTGAAACTGAACGAAATTCAATGCACACTCTTACGTCGAAATAATTGGTAGAAATAGATTCAATCAAACGATATTAAACAGGATCTATCACAAAAATTACGATGTAATTAACAGTTAAAACTATGAAAACAAGAAACTTACTCACAGCACTTTATTTATCTTACGAAATATAAACTAATAAATAAAATACATACATTATAAAAACCCCACTTCTATCTACGGTCATGAAAACACTTTAAAAAGCACTATATTCTCGGAATACAATCGCTGGCTTGTCCATTGTTATCGCGGCGAGACCAGGTGTCCGAGTAAGTCAAACAAATACTTCATTGAATTACGCCGGGATGTACTGTGCGACGTTATACACAATTCCAATTGCCGATTGCGTTTTATGGAAATTGCGTCCGTTCTCTAATTATCAGTATTGTTTAGAAAAAAATAACGATTTTGTAATTTTTTATGGCAAACTAAATATTCAAATCTGAAAAAATCAAGAAGTCAGAATACCGGAAACAAATCAATAAACAACAGTATTCAAATAATTTGACAGTAAGCCGAATATCATAAGACTATCTTCTGGACTACTTATCCTTTTCATTTTATATAATATTTCAAGTCGTACGTCTTAACTTAAAATGACAAACGTGTGTATAATTACAGCGCGTATTTATGGGTGTTCAAAGGAGATAAAGTAAAATTTTCGGTTCATAGTTGAGCAGTACGAACTAAAAAGAAATACTTTATGACCATAAATACATTTTCCACGTAGTAACACCTTTATCAGTGGGCACGCATTTCTTTATCGTTATGACACCATATTCAGCTTTCCAATCCTGACAATTATGATTGCGATGTTTTAGGTCGTTATCCGTTTGAAGGTTTTGAGAATCATTATTACCATTGGCTTCAAATTCTCAGTAAAGAATTCTAACAACCCAAATCCATCTTTCGTGAGATATCCCAAACGTGAACCTTCACAGGATGTTTTAACGTTTCTTGTACTTCTGTCACTTGCAGTTTATCAGGCTTTCTTTAGGGACCACTATACCCAAAATTATGTTTTGACTTCAAAGCTTAGACTCGACCAATTCGGTATTCGCTTGAATCCACTTTAGTCTTAACATTTTTGTCTGACTGTTAGATTTTGTACATTTACTGCGTTAAGTGAATGTTGAATAATATTTAGGTTAATATTTAAACACTTTGTGAGTAACATATACTGCCTTTGACATAATGTAATGAAATATTTTTCTTGAGAAATGCACACAATCATTTTATTTTCGGTAATTGTTCGTGTTAAATTATAATCGAGCAGAACGATAATTTTTGTTTTCGTATCTACATAAAGAAAACAGCTTTTAATCCTTCATAATAAATAGCACTCATTTTGAATTCGATTCGTGTATCTAGATAATAGATAATTATTTCGATAGTTAATAAACGTATGACTAACGAATATTGAGCCTTTCGTATTAGATTATGTTGTACATCTCTGCTTTACTGTTGGATTAACCAAACAAGTCACATGTTTCTCGTTATGGCTCGATGCGCTCTTATGGTACTAATTGTAAATCCCTGTATTTCAATAGACAAAGAATTTAAGTGTCGTTCATATTAACTTAGTGTAGAATGGCAGTACAGATTACTAAAGGTACCTGATAGAATTGACTAAGCGCACAAACTATTTACGTAAAAAAATAGTGCAAAATTTGCCGCATTTGTTTTATATTAATTTAATTAATTGAAAATAATTTAAATTAACCATATAAATAGCTTAAAAAATTAGGAAATATCTATATTAAATAAATTACGTTCGTCGATGACATTATTTCGTTCGTAATGGGACATTGTCTCATTTTATTGACCTGCAATTTTTACGAAATAATGACGTGGTAGTGTCAAAGTTTGAAATTTATTAAGTTCGACACCAGTTCTGTGGTAATACTCCACATTAAGTTGATTATGAGTAATATAATTAGTGAAGAATGTTCTAACAACTTTAGTACTAATTTACAATAGCACTCTCGATTGCTATTTTAATGTCAAATTATGTTTACAAGCATTAATATAACTAATCTGTTAAGGTCTTTGTAAATATATTACGTCAGATGGTGATGAATTGATGATAATTTAATAATTATTTGTACATGTTTAACAAAATTTTCCGTAATGCTAAAATGTACAATCTTTTGTATATTACAAGCAAGTTTAAATATAGAATTTAGCTACTTATTACTTTTTTTTATATAATAAGTATTATAAAATTACAATATCTATTGTTTTTGAATTCAAGGTTAAATTATTTAATGCTTTAATTCGAAAAATATGCACAATACGATACGAAACATGATGTCATTGGAGATAATAATTTTCAGACTATTCATTAAATTGACCTTACTCAGCAACGATAGATATCCTGTTAAAATTCCACTTCCTAAAGAAGATCGATTCATTATTCAAAGAATGACTAAGAGCTGATTTCTTATCGTCTTTGAAGTCGTCATGTTAAAATTAATATTACGGTTAATTGCTTTAATGTCTTGGACCGAGGAATCTGGATGTCTATAAACATATTACTGTGGACTTTTCCCCATAAATATTTAAAAAAATTAATTATTTATGAATGCACAATTATTTTGAACTTAAATATATATTTGACTTGCGCAATTTGAGCATGCCGTTTGTTCTGCAGTGGACGATTGTAAAACTGTATTTTTTTATGCGGAGCCTGCGTGCTTGCTGTATCCACAGGAGACAAGTGTAATGTGAGATAAGAAAGTCGTGTTTATAAAAAGATTATTCTTTATCTTTTTATTAAGTAACTTCGGGTTAATTTTTGATTTTATTGTGGTTGGTGCTGTGTTAATTCATTAATCATTACCGATATTTTATTCGAGTTTGTTGATCTCGTAATTGTTATATTTTACACTTTTTTACTCACGTGTCTTGAATATATTTTTTACGTAAGTAATATATTATTAACAGATATCTTATTATTATTTTGAATGAATTGAATACTGTATTTTCTAATTGTATGAATATTATCGTATTGAGATTTAGTCTTAGATATTTGATATAAATAACAAAGAAGGATTTTTAAAATTTCTAGTAAAAAAATTCTGTTAACTGTAAAATTTAGTACCTTGGTATATCATGGGCATTTTTTGTCACATGTGGTTGCACATGCGTTTGAGTTTGTTTCGGTCTGTCAAATAGCTTGTTTATTTTGATTTTGTTTTTCTTGGGAGAAATTAAAAAGTTTCTTTGTAATTTATTATTTTTAATTTTGATCGGCTGTCACAAAAGGTTTTGATCGCATGCAGCTGTCATTTCCGTGCGTTATTTTTGCCTTTATAATATGGTTTAATGAGGCAATATTAATCTTTATGCTTTATAAAGATATTTTTTTATTTTTTTTTAATTTTTGTATTAAAGTTTCATTTAAATTTTATTGTGATTATTATTTAACCTTGCTTCAAGAAAACAAGTAACTTAAAGATATTATAATTTTTCTCAAACAAATTTTGAGTGGCGCTCAACTAAATTAATCTTTTGTTCACATTTTCGATTGGAACCCTGGGAGGAAAGCAGTCCCATTTTGAAAGTAAACCGACTGAATATCCTAGCTTTATAGATTTGTCGTGAATGGTGGTAAATTAATGATCAAAACCACAGTTCATAGCAATATGTATTATTAAGAGCCTATTAAACCGCTTTAAATATTATGGTTACAGTTATGATATTAACCCATCAACGGCTAGCGTTGCCATACGGCAACGATAGCAATTGTTAGTCTTAGTAGCTCCATCTAACAGCCAATATCATAATGATGAGCCAGAGCCTAGTTTTCTGCTTTTAGAATAGTTGCCGAACTGACGCGTGTATATTGTTTTCACGTGGTGTTCTGTTGTTCTGTGGTACACGTGATTAAAAATATTGTTTCTATATTCGAGAACAACGATGGACTTCAGGTTAGAGTAAGTATATAAACAATTATAAAATATTGACTAAAATAAATAATTCCTGAATAAACTTATCGTAAAGATGTGTTTTGAGGTTAGGATATATTGTTTCATGCAGAAAGATTTATTAGTCTAGTAAAATTAGATCGAATAGGTAGGTGTTGCCGTACGGCAACGCTAGCCACCTATGGGTGCAAATGTTTATGCATTTCATTTTTATTTCTAGACGAGGTTTTTCGTTGGAAGAAGCGATAAATATGGCTTACAATGACGAAATTGATCCCGTGCAAATCTATATCGAGCCACCCGAAGCGAACGTTCTCACAGACGAAGATTCAGGAGAAGAGGATGAGGGCGCCTTACTGGATAACCTGAATAGACAACAACTACGTTCACAAGTTGAAATTGTCTTACCTGATAATGATAGAATAGATGGTACCCAAGAAAAAGTTGTCAATGAAAACTTGACTGAACGACCGCAAATTGCATACGAATTTACAAGACCTGGTAAAAACAAAATTACCTGGGGAAGTGGTGATATCGTTCCAAGAACTAGAGATTTTCCAGAACCGAATTACCTCAGATTTCGAGACCTTACATTTGTGGAAATTTTCGAAAAGTTCATTGATGACAATATCATAAAGTATCTTGTGGAAGAGTCGACCAGATATGCTCTTTTTTTAAATGAAGCCGATCCGAAAATTTCGCCAGAAGAAATGAAAAGTTTCATTGCAATTTTATACCTGACAGGATATTGCGAGCTACCGGGACGTGATTATTATTGGGATTCACGAGTCGATATGAACAATCGTATGGTAAGCCAAGCAATGAGACGAGATAGGTTTAGACAAATATTGAAGTACCTACATTGCGCTGACAACACAAAGCCAGTTCCAAATGACAAAATGTGGAAGCTTCGGCCGCTGATGGACAAGGTCAAAGCTAATTTTTTGGGAAACTGGGTAGCAGAAAAATATTTGGATTTTGATGAATCCATGATAAAATACTTTGGCCGGCACTCCTGCAAGCAATTCATCCGCGGTAAGCCTATACGTTTCGGCTATAAAATGTGGTGCCTAAATACGCCGTCGGGCTACTTACTAAACTTTGACCTTTATCAGGGAAAGAATCCTTATGGTAATCCCTTGTACGAGAATGAATTTGGAAAATGCATAGCACCACTAATAAACATGATCGATGAATTCTCTGAGCCAATGCGTAAGTTACCATTTAGTTTCTACTTCGATAATTTGTTTACGGGCTTCAATGTTTTGCACTACCTAAAAACAAGGGGATTTGATGGTACAGGTACTATCAGGGACAACCGTTTACCCCAGTCTTGCCCATTGCCTTCCAAAACTGCTTTTAAAAAGAACAGAAAAAGAGGCGAATATACATCGGCGTTGGACAAAGAAGATGGCATTATTGTAGTGAAGTGGTTAGATAATGCTCCAGTTTCAGCAGCATCTACTTGTCACGGAATTTCACCAATTTCGCAGGTGAAACGCTATTCTCAGTCTGAGAAAAAAATAATACAGATAAATAGACCCTCTATTATAACAGAATATAACCGTTTCATGGGTGGAACCGATTTATTAGACGAAAATATGAATAGATATCGCATCAGCATTAGAAGAAAAAAGTGGTGGTGGGCTATATTTACCTGGCTGTTAGATGCCTCAATGACCAACGCATGGGATATCACACGCAAGGCAAAATCAATCAATGTTTCACAATTGGAATATAGAAGAGAGATTGTGCAAACCTACTTGACTAGTTATAGAGTTGCACCAAGAGGAGCAGGAAGACAGTAGACTTCCAAGTCAAGCGTAACGTTACACCGTATATCCGATGATGTTAGGTATGACGGTAGAGACCATTTATTGATTTCCAATCCCGACAAGAAACGAAGAAGATGTGCAGGAGAAGGCTGTTCGTCAATCGTGAGAACAATTTGTAAAAAATGTAACATAGGTTTATGTTTAGAATGTAATTTGATGTTTCATAACAAATAAAGAAACTTGATCCTGTATTTGGCTAGCGTTGCCATATGGCAACGCATATTTTTATAGAGAAAAACACATTTTTTTTTGCAAAATTTACTTTTTATGTATAAAAACATGTTTATGAATAAAACTCTTGGATATGAACACTTTTTGTCCAAAAAAAAAAATTCCGCCGTTTAAGGGTTAAGACTATCAAACGATGTTTATATTTTTAATAATACATAGTTCCTAATATTTATTTATGCCAAAATCCGGAAGCTTTATGCTAATATTCGACAGTGTGTCACAGAATAACTATTCCTAATTTTCAGACATGATAGAGGGCACTTAAATAAACATTATTTATTAAACTAGTGTCCAGAAATTTTCCAGTATCCAGATAATATGAAAAAAATCGCCTGTGACCCCAGAACTTTCTCGGCGGTATACAAAGTTAGAATTGAATCATAGCAACCTTTGAAAAACAAAAACCATTGTAGTAGTTGTCATTTTACGTCTGTCACAAATTATTCCTTATTAGAAAAGTTTGTTTAATTGTCATTTTACGTGCCACAAATTAATCTTTATTAGATAAATTAGTGTTTGATTGAAAATGCATCATTTTACAAATATTAAATTAGCAGACATGCATCTTGCCTAGGAAGCAGCTTACGGTAATGCTAACGAAGCAAGGCGAATTTATGCGGAGCTGTATCCTCAGCGTCACATTCATTGTCATACATCATTTTTAAGATTGGATCAGCGTATTCGGGATACTGGTTAATTTCAAGTAAAGAAAATAGATTCGGGAGGCAATCGTACTGTCCGAAATGTTGACTTTGAAGGCCAAGTCTGCAATAATTTGAAAATAACCTGAAAACAAGCACTCGTGCCCATGCAATGTATACAAGTCATACATCTGTATGGAGGGCATTGAAGGAATACCAGAAGTATCCGTTTCACATTCAAGAAGTGCAAACGTTAATTTCAGCTGATTATCCCAACAGAGTTCAATTTGCCAAGTGGTACTTGAATAAAATTAACGACGAACCAAGATTTCCTAGGAGTGTATTATGAACAGGCGAGGCATATTTTGCAAGAGATGGCTATTTTAAAACAATAGTCACATTTGGAGCGAAGAAAATCCTCACGCCTTTCACAAGTTACATTATCAATGGAAGTTTTCTGTTAATATTTAGGCTGGTATTGTTGACTATTATGTAGTGGGGCCATATTTACTGCCTGCACTGTTAATGGTGATGTGTATAGGATTTTTTCTGGAACATACTTTACCAGAATTGCTTAAAAATGTCTTACTTAATATTCGAAGAAATATTGTTTTTCAGCATGATGGTGCACCAGCACACTTTGGATTAAATTGCCGAAATTATCTAAACACACAGTTTCCAAATTTAAAAAATGGATGGATCGGACGAGGAGGGCCAGTTCTTGGCCTGCACGTTCACCAGATATAACTCCTGTTGATTTTTGTATTTGGGGTCATATTAAATTACTGGTTTATGAGACATCTGTTAATACAGAAGTGGCAGAAGAGTTAGTGGCTCGAATTATTCTAGCGTTTGATAATATTTGCGAACGTCCGCAACTATTTCTAAGAATTCGGCAGTCGATTACACATCGTTACAATTTGTGTATTGAAAATGGTGGTCGTAACTTCGAACAATTTTTATAAAGTTTGATGCAGTATTATTTCTAATAAAATGTTCTCTAACTTAACTCTTTCCTGTTGTAATTGAGATTGTTTTCAAAAATTTCTAGTTTATCTTGACACCGAGAAATTTCCAGTTTATTAATAAAAAAATGTTTATTTAAGTGTCCTCTATCATTTCTGAAAATTAGGACTGTAACACCCTGTATAAAGCAAACTTGGACCTATGATGCCCAACTATGGGCAAGTGCTGCCAACTCTAATTAAAAGATTTTACAAAGATTCCAAAATAAAGTTTTACGTATGATAGCACCCATTATGTTCCCAACATAGTTATCCAACGTTATGTAATTTTGTACATATCTATTGTAAAAACATACTATATAGGTTCACTGTTTTATTGAAATTAATGGAGTTAAAAAATTTAACCTAATGCTGTGAATCACCCCGCAAACGAAAATAAAAAAGATATATTCAAGGAAACATTAAATTCTCATCTACCCCATTTATTAGATGGCAAAAATTTATGTGTCTGAACTATTTTAAAACTGACAAAGGATTATGTTACATATTTTGTAAATATTAAATAAAAGGCCACAAGAATAGAAAACAAAAGAAGAAACTCATGATTCGATGTACAAATCCTTGTCAACTCTTCGGTGATTTACCTCAATTTTCCCAAATATTTTACATTTTTCTAACTTAGTTTACGATAATAATTATTATATTAGAGTATAAATTAAGAATTAACCTATAATATTGTTATTATTCTTCAACGACTGATAATCGTGATGGCTCGTTCAGTGGCGTTATCTGTTTGTGTGAGATTGATTTATGAAGGGCAAAACCTTTCTAAAAAAATCGTAAAGATTTCATGACTTTCAGTACAAATCAATATACAACGCATTTACGTGACAGTTAATTGAAAAATAAAAGCAAAAAATGAACATTTAATTATGTGCTTAAAACGGTTGAACTGTTAGGAAAACGTTCCAAATGTTTAAAATCGCTTATGGGGGTAATTGTTACGACGATTCAAAACAAGCAAAGGGATGTGGATAAGGATAAACACTCAAGCCGATCAACTGAAACGCTGACCGAAGAAAATATCGCAAAACCACGTGATTTCGTGAATATTTTAAAACATTCCAGCAAAATTCATGAAAATGAAACTTGAAATACTCAAGACAATAAATCATCGCATTTCAGCCGAATAACTTCGTCTTTGGGAGCTAAATTCAAAGTTTATTCCACATTGATTGACGGATGACCAAAAACTGTATTGAATTTAGCTTTGCAAACACAGTGGAAGACTAAAAACGACTGTAACTGGTGATGAAGCGTGGTATTATCCAGAAACCAAGCGTCACATTCCTAAATGGCAGTGAGTTAAAGGAAATACAAAAAAGTCTTCTTTGGATTCAAAAATCAAAACAAGGTTCATTGATTTTTACGATGCCAAGGAAAATATTTACAAATAATTTGTTCCAAGTGGTACAACAATTAATGACCTTGGCGTATTGAAGCTTCTGGTAGATGGTATTTGTCATATTCGCCCTGAATATCGAAAACCAGACAGTTTATTGTTGCACCATTTCCACTCACCATTTTATCGTTCATAAATTGAAAATATTTGTTTACTTTCACATTCCGTCAAATTCACCCGATTTACCGATGAAAGGAAAGGATTCGTCATCAATTAAAGACATTCAACGGTTTAGGTCGAGTAATCTCAACATTATTGGAATCAACGATATAAAAAAAACTCATTGAAAGTGTAAATCGTTGCTATTTCTGCTATTTTGAATAAATAAAATGATTTTTATCAAGGTTTTGTAACTACATATTTCTGTTTTTTTTATGAAGTCATTC
This sequence comes from Melolontha melolontha, assembly GCA_935421215.2. Taxonomy (NCBI): domain Eukaryota; kingdom Metazoa; phylum Arthropoda; class Insecta; order Coleoptera; family Scarabaeidae; genus Melolontha; species Melolontha melolontha. The sequence continues at coordinate 98,269,676 of OW285240.1, forward strand.
CATTTCTAGGATGTAATAGAAGGATTTATTTCACTAATATTTTCTTATCAATTCACAACTTAAGATTTATCGTTAATTCGTAAGCTAATTCTTTCGATTATATTGTATCATTACATTTACGTATCATTTTCATCAAATAGTTTGTAAAAAACCGGTTTATTCTCCAATGAGAAACTATTTGTTTTTATTAAATTCTTTTTCATGATACATTTATTTTTCCTTGCGTGCATTTGCCGTTTCAAAGTCGGATTATTTTTAGCATTTTCTAGTTACGCCTTCGTGCCAAAGTCTGTTAAAATTATTGTAATAATTCTCTATAATTACTGTTCTAATAATTGTTTGAAAAACTTTGTGGAATGTAATAATTTCGCTATTAGGAAATGACACCATAATAATACTTCTCATGGTAAGTTCCAGTTCATACGAAAGTTTATTATTCAAAAGCTATATTGAAAACTTCTAAATTACCATGTATTACGTACTAATAATAATTTCATATGTGTGTGTAGAAGGTTTTATAAAAATTCGTTATTTTCAAGTATTTTTATTTTTGAGGTAATTTAGCACTATTATTTGTGCAGGTTACAGTCATCTATAAAATCCGTTAATTACTATTGCCACTAGATTTAAGTAACTATATATAAAATTGAAAAAAAATCCAATTTCACAGATTGATTTGCTACTACAATAATTTTATTACATAAGTAATTCTTAATCATATACTTTACTCGCAATGTATGTTTTCTTATTTTTTATTTTGAGCGTTACATTTCGTCAATACCAATTTTACCAATTTTGTAATCAACATAAATTGTTAATATTGAATTAAATATCATTTAGCATAATTAAGTAATTAAACACAGTTATACATTCAAGTTGGCATGGAATAATTAATGCATGGATGTGTAGTTATTTAATTCGCTTTTGATTAGCTACTTTGATTATTACAAATGTTGGGAAATATTTTGATCAAAAATTGATAGCATAAGAATTTTTAATAGAATCTGCTTACGAATACTAAGTTTAGAAATTCATTATTTTTACACGCTAGCGTGTTTTCCACGTTATTCTATAAATGCATAAAGCTAAATATTCTGCAAGTTTAAAACACTTCTTTTCATATAAGTACAACATTGTAAACAGTAAGTTATGATAATTTATAAATAATACAGCTAGATTGAGCGACTACAACAATGTGGTCACCGAGAAATCTTAAAATCTATAAAAACTATAACGAAAGATAAAGAAAATTCGAACATAACATACAAGCCACATTTAGGTTTAACACATCTAAATTAACATGAATAATAGTAATAAATAGGATTTGTTGTGAAGTATAAATTAATAATAACAAATACAAATAATTTTTATGTATAAAAATGTTTTTATTTCAGTACCCGAAAATTTTACAATTAATTCATATTGCGATAATTATTCTATTCGTTTCGATTTAATAAAACACACGGTAATTTGTATGTATACATTTATTTCGTCATAATTTTGTCGAGTAAATAAGTAAATGAAGCGGTTTTGTCGAGAAATAAAGTTTGTAATTTATAAAAGTTGTTTGCCTTTGTGTATTATACATACAAAAAAGGAATATGTCTAGTGAGGATAGTGACAGTAATTCATCATTATCATCTAATGAAGAATTAATGCAATTGGTTAATATGTTGCCCAAACCAAAAGTGTATCGTCAAAGAAATAACCCCCTGGAGGAATTAGATGACGCCGACTTTAAAATGAGGTTCAGATTTTCTAAGGCTGCAGTACAAGAAATGGTCCATATATTTCAATTAAATAATTTACATTACAATACCAATAGAAATTTTCCTGTACCACCAATAACTCAGTTGTTATTAACATTACGGTTCTTTGCAACTGGCTGTTTTCAACAGGTTGTTGGTGATCACATTAACATACACAAGTCTACTGTAAGCAGAATAATAGCCCGAATAACAGTGCATATTGCTTCTCAAGCCCAAGTATATATTAAAATGCCTCGAACAAGGGAATCAATATTGCAAAATATGAGTAACTTTCATAGAATCCGTGGATTTCCAAGAGTGGTAGCTTGTATTGACTGTACACATATTAAGATATTATCACCAGGTGGGGAGAATGCAGAAATCTATCGCAACAGAAAGGGATGGTTTTCAATAAATGTTCAAGCTGTCTGCAATACACAGTTAGAAATTACAGATATAGTTGCTCGTTGGCCAGGTTCAGTTCATGACAGCACTATATTTAATTCAAGTGCATTGAGAGCACAATTTGAAGCCGGGGAATTTTTGCATGCTTGGTTACTTGGCGACAGTGGCTATGCCTGCAGAAACTATTTATTGACACCTATTTTAAATCCAGTTACACAAGCTGAAGAAAGATATAATACATCACATATACAAACAAGAAATTTAATTGAAAGAACTTTTGGTACTTTAAAAAGAAGATTTCCTTGCTTGTCTATGGGTTTGAGAGTTAAACCAGAAAAAGCTGTAAATATTATAGTTGCTACAGCTGTGTTACACAACCTTGCACTCAGCATGAACGATGCCCCTCCTGCTGGAAATGACATACTTGAAGAAGCGATTAATGTCAATATTGAAGAAAATAACATTCCAGCAAGAGCTGCATTAATTAATCAAGTATTTATGCAATAAAACAATTTTTTTTAAGGTAAGTTGTTTTTAATGTTTTCTTTTCTTAACAATTCTAATTTAACAGTTTCTTGTTCTACTTTTAACTTTTCCTGTTCCGTTTTTAACTTCTCCTGTTCCAATTTTTCTCGTTCTTGTTCGTATTGTATTTTCATTTTCTTTTTTTTTTTTAGATTTAAAATTTCCATCTCCACTTCAGCCTTAATGTTTATTTCATTGTGCTGAGCAGATTTCAATTTCGTGTAATCTCGCACACAATCATAAACATCCACTAATTTTCTTTTTTTAGATCCCTCCTGAAACTTCGGCGTACTGGCTGCTGCGGCACATGATGAAGTTGGCATACTGGCTGCTATGGCACATGACGAAGTTGGCAGATTCTGTGTAGAAGTGCTCGGATCGTTTGCATCACCTTCCTCAACTTCCACAAAATCGAAATCAATTTCTTCAGTTATATTATTATCTTAAAAAAATGAATGTTATAATTTTTTTATCAATAAACATAATATAAAACAGGTTTTTTAATATTATTTCTGGTTTATTAACTTACCACCTAAATATTCTGCAGATGAATCGAAATAGCTTTTCAAAGGCTCCATTTGGGGCTTTAATAAATACAGCAATCTCACCTTGGTGTCGTCCATTGTTGGTTTACTTGCTGTACCACCATCCGTTTTATATACTTCCACCTAAATCATTAGATACTGTAATTAGCATTGTTTTTATAAATTAACTACTGAAACTAACCTTTTCATCTGCATTTTCCTTTTTCAATTTTCTTTTAATATTGTTGTAGCTATTTTTTAGCTTCTGCCATGGCCGTTGTTCATTAATAGTAGCCGCATTAAAGGCGTCAGCAACATTCTCCCAGGCTTTTACCTTGTCCTTTACTGTTGCCCCATCTGTTTTTTTGCTCTCAATAATATGAATAAATTGAGAGACAATTGTTAATAGCAATTCTCTATCTGTTTCCGTAAAATTCGTAGAACGATCACGTTTATCCATCTTTAATAATAATTTATAAACCACGTGCATATATGTACAATTGCAGAACTAAGACGAAGTGACAAAATTTAAAAGAAACACCACGTGTTTACAACCAATCATAAGATGAAACGTCCCCAGTTTTGACGACGTACCAACATGACGTCTCCAATATTAATGACGTGTTCAACCTGGCGTCACAAACACGAAGTTTACTAACACATGTTAAATTTTCGTCCGTGCAACTGCCAAAATATTTAACAAGGATTAACTCTTAACATAAGATTTACTAACGCTGGTTAATAAATTTAATCACGGATGTTGGTGCAACCGGGCATAATTATATGAATTTATAATTAAATCCGAAAAGTCAAATACATAGATTTTTTCACAATAAATTGTTTGAAAAAATACGTCTTTTGTTCGCAATATGGTTGTCAATATCAACTCTTGCCATCAATACAATAAAATAGTTAAATTTTCATAAAATCAGTAACATATTATTAAAATTTTTAAAAGACGCATCCTAGAATTTTAGTGCGAAGAACGCGTTTATAAATAGAGAGGAAACTTTAGAAAATGTGTTGTGTATAGATTGCGTATATAATTAAGCGCTCTTCTGACAAATATTACAAGGGATGATTGATTAAATAACATGGGCTTGATGTGTTATTTAGTGGTATTTGCAAGATTATCTAGGTCGCCGTTAATTAGTTTAATCTTGTTGGCGTCAGCAAAATTGAAAACTCAGTTATAATTACAATATTTTAATGATTTATATGAATAATGTAAAATATAGGCTCAAAAATGTTCTGCATTAAAATATGTAACACGTATTGCGACATTATTCATGCAACTTTCATATAAAAGTGAATAATACAAAAAAATAGGTCTGATTAAACGATTTTGGATGCAAATTTATGTACGTAATACACGAACTAATCCGTTTATCAAGAATTTTCATCCTTGTTACTATTGTGAAAGAGTGGGTAAAAAATGAGTATGAGCCAAACATCCCTTGAAACCTATGCAAGACGCGCGCGAAATGTTGACTGCAAAGAGTATTGTTATTGTTGAAAATTTGGAATTGTTTGACTGTCGAATACAAGTTGAAGAATTATCAGCAATTATTCAGCAACTTTCAGATACGAGAGTTAAAACGAATTTTCTATGATCTTTTGGCGATGAAACAGTTAAACAAGGTGGGTACTGCAACTTCTTTTGGTTATTCAACGCTAGTACTGTGATAATAATGCTCTCTCTGTCTTAAAACTAGATAAATAAATAAATTATAGTTGTTCTTTGCCGATGTTGAAAAAACGGTGGAGTTCATGTAATGGCGAGACCGAACTAAGTGTCCGAATCAGAGAAAAGAATCGTGACAACTGAGAGAATATTGACGATTAAAGAAAGAAACACTGTGGTGAAATATAAAAATTATGCTATATGTCTGCATAAACTGCTGAACAATACTAAATAGCAACACCTGTATACTGACTGTAGTAGTGACTGAGTGGTGTAGAAGCTGCGCAAGCCATTATAAGAGATTGTAGCTTTAATTATAATTTCTTAATCATTATACCAATAGATTTATTCAGGTAAACCAGTCGCTATACAATTCTGGCATGGTTCCAACGACTTTTTAAACTCCTTAATTAAGCGAGAACACTGTTTTCACATATACGATGAAATTCAAACACTCCCAGTATAGTATTTCAAAGTTAAATATGAAAATTACCTTAATAAATTTATCTAAGTGCTTGTAAAACATTGTAACAAATTCAAGTCAGAAGAGATTATATAAAAATATTAAATAGTTCGGTGGAATAATATAAAATAACCTTATGTTTCATCAAAGAAAAGACAATACAAGTACATATTTTTATGAAATGGCCATCCAGACATGCTAATCTACCTATTCAATACTGTTCTTCAATCGAAACACTTTCCAGCACAATGTAAAATAGCGGAAGTAATACTTACCCGCAAGCAAGGAAAATCCCCAAATTCTCCATCATCCTACCGACCAATTAGTCTCCTGTCGGTACTGTCTAAAATTATGGAAAAAGTATTGGAAAAAAGACTAATGGACATTGTCACAGGCAAACACTTGATATCTGAACAACAGTTAGGTGTTTGAAGCCGCAACTTTGCCATTGAACAGATTCACAGGGTGGTGGATCAAATCAATAATAACAGGACTACGTCCCATAAGATCGGGTGTTCCTCAGGGTAGCGTTCTTGGACCTATAGTATACTTAATCTTCACAGCTGATGTTCCAACCAACGAAGGAGTAATTACCTCGACCTTTACGGATGACACTGCTATTTTGGTTGAAAACCATAACCCAAATGTAGCAGCATCAATTCTGAAAGAAAACGTAACCCAAATAAGAAAAATGGATGAAAACCTGGCGTATTAAAATAAACGAAGAAAAGTCAAACCATATAGTATTTACAAAATGTCACGAAAATCCACCTTCAATAAGACTTAACAATAAAAACATACCCATAACAGAATGCGTTAAATATTGAGGCTACACCTAGGTCAGAAACTAACCTGAAAAGTGTACATATGGAAAAAAACGTCAACAACTTGGAAAAATATTTCGAAAACACTATTGGCTTCTCGGAAAAATCCCAACTCTCAATTAGAAACAAACTTTTGGCATATAATGTAACCTTTAAGCTTGCCCGAAACTATGGGGTAGAGTAGCCAAACCAATATTGCCATCAGATTCCAATTGAAAACACTGCGTGCAATTATTGATGCTCCTTAACAAATCCCTGACAAATAGAGACAGACACAGCATGATTTAGATTTTCATACAGTAGAGGAGACAATCAGGGAATGCAGTAGTCGCTATCTGAAGTTATTATCATTCTGTGCACACGAAATGATCATCTAGAATAATAAATTTCATTTGTGAAAATGAAAGTTGTTTTATTTCGTCGAACTTTAAAATTCACAACTAAAATTAATCAGTAAATATTTGTTTTTGTGTATTTGATAGGCCGAGAATTTATGGAGTAACCTACGTATACCAACCCAATGAAGTAATCAAACAACTTGTTTACGTATACGTATAGGCAAATTACAAGCCTATAGCAAGCCTAGCCCCTCACATTCAGTGAAAATAAATATTCCACTTGATCAGATTGAAGGACGTAGGGCTTAACTTGCTCTAGATCTGCTATTTCTATTGTCTATACGCAAAATATATTTAACCGTTATTCTAAATTTTCGTAAAAATTGCATCTCCGAAAATAATGATTTTTTTCCCAAACAACATACGGGCGGTAATTTTTTAAACATATATGATGTATAGTGTACAACAACGGTGGCCAACCCGCGGCACGCGTGCCACAGTGTGGCACGCCTGACCCTCTAGAGTTGCACGCCAAAGTTTTCACAAATAAAAAAAAATACAATATAATTAAACTAAAAAAGCAATACTCACTATACTAAAGGCACTCGGACTAACTCTGAACTTTAACACCGCTGCGGAGTATGCACACGGCACCAATAAGGTGGCGCCTGCGTACGCAATTTTACGGCCGCGTGGCTGATGAAATGTTATGTTTTATTTTCAGTGATCAGTCTTTGTGGGGAGTCGGGAGTCAGGGCGTGTTTTTTGCGACAAATCACTGTTTATAGTTCTTTTTTAAAATGGCTTCAACATTAAAAAGGAGGTACAAAGATGATATTGCCGTGCGTGATTTTAATATCGCATGGGAAGAACAGTTTCTTTTTGCGAATCAAAATAGTTCCAAGCCGGTATGCTTAATTTGCAGTGCTTCTGTGGCTGTTCCGAAGAAATTTAATTTGGAGCGACATTTCAACCAAATGCATGGTAATTTTAATTCCAAATACCCCGTTGGCTCAAAACTACGAACTGATTTCATAAGTAAGAAGAAACAATCCTTAGCAGGACAGCAATCATTTTTTTATAAAAGGAGCGACGAGACGGAGTCGATGGTAAGAGCCTTATATGAAATTTCCCTTTTATTAGCTAAAAATAAGAAGCCGTGTTCTGATGGCCAAGAAATAAAACCGAGTTTAGCAATATTGGCTAAGCATGCGGGTGATGCTAAAATCAGCAAGATGGTGGACCAAATAGCTTTATCTCGAAATACGGTGATGCGACGGATAGATGATATGGCTACTTCCGTTAATGAACAAATTACCTCTGGAGTGGCGTATTGCGAATACTTTTCTTTGGCTTTGGATGAGAGTTGCGATGTAACCGACAATGCTCAATTAAGTATATTCGTTCGGTATGTAAATGATAATTTTGACGTGACAGAAGAACTTCTGGATCTGCGACAACTATGTTCCACCAGGGGAGAAGATATTTTCAATGAAATAAAAAGTGTTGCTGAGATCAAAAATTTGGATTGGGCAAAACTTGATAGCATTTGTACAGATGGGGCACCGGCAATGATGGGGAAGATAAAAGGAGCTGTGGCTTTGCTTGAAAATTATTTGGGAAGAGACATCTTTAAGTTTCATTGCATAATACACCAAGAAAGTCTTTGTGCCAAAGATTTGGACTTTTCTTCAGTTATGAACCCGGTAGTGCGCTGTGTTAATAAAATTCGAGCGCGAGCATTAAATCGGAGACAATTTCGATGCCTCTTTCCTGAAGAAATTGAAGAAAATGGTGAACTTCTTCTTCATTGTGATGTGCGTTGGCTTTCTAAAGGCAGTGCTCTTAATAGGTTTTGGAATCTTAGAGAGACTGTTTTGAAGTTCCTAGAAGACAACAATGAACTCCCCAGTGAGTGCTCACTTCTAAAAAACGAAGATTGGTTGTGGAATCTTGCGTTCCTGACGGACATTATGGGCCATTTAAATAATTTGAATTTACGACTTCAGGGAAAAAATTGTATTTTTCCGACGTTATTTTCACACATTTCCTCTTTTGTTGCCAAACTAGCGCTTTTTCACAATGATTTCGAACAAGAAAGATTAACTCATTTTTCTCACATGCAGGAACTTTCAACAAAATTTAATGAAATGCCCAAATATGATCTATTTAAGAATTTCATAAACGTCTTGCGCAATTCATTTGATAACAGATTTAGTGACTTTCAAAAAGATAAAATGAATATTGAGCTTATTGTAAACCCGTTTAGCATTTCTTTCCAGGAAATCAAAGAATATTCTGCGGAAATTCAAACTGAGATAATTGATTTGCAAAATCACTCGGTTTTAAAAGGAAAATACAAAGAAATTATGTCAACCGCGGCAACCAATCAAGATTATATTGGGTTTTGGAAATTTGTACTGCTGCAGATTTTCCAAAATTGCACGATTTGGCCCTTAGGTACTGCTGCCGGTTTGGATCAACGTACGTATGCGAACAGACATTTTCGATTATTAATATTATTAAAAATAAATATCGCTTGACGTTAACAGACAGTCATTTAAAACACCTTATTTTGCTTGCGTCTTCAAAGATTTCTCCCGATATAGATGCTATTCTAAAAAATATTCAGATACAGAAACCACATTGAAGACTTTAATTTTATTTAAATCTAACTTTTTTTTATTTTCCGAAAATGTGAAGATTTTTTGGTGTTTGTTTTTTTTTTTTGTAACCTATAGTAGAGATTTTATTTTATATTGTTCAGCATACTGAAAATATACCTAGTAGTAATTAAGTAAGTTGGCTTTTATTTTTATTAAGCATAAAATTGGAAAACATTATTTCTACAATAAAAATGAGTGGCACACACAAAATTTTTATAGACAAAAGTGGGCACAGCTTACAAAAAGGTTGGCCACCACTGGTGTACAAGAATAAATTACAAGTAATATTTCGCCAAACGCCAACATGTTTACATGCGGAAATGCTAGTAAATCACATATGTAGTTGCTCTTGAAAATATGTCACACTTGAAAAACATGGTAACGTGAACAATTTCTTTAAATGCTGCACGGCTTGTTACATAATTTAAAACGAAAAATACGATCAAGTTATTATAAAAATAACAACTCAAGCAAGGACAACATATCAGATGCAGTTCCGTGTGGATATCCTAACGAAAACTTAAATAAGGTTAATAATTTATAAGAATACAATTACAATTTATGTTTCATAATAGGCCTTGATTACTGGAACTAAAGAGAGAAAAACATCTTACGTTACATGGAAAAAATATGCAATATGTATGTACTACTAGTTGCTTTTTAACTGTAATAACTCAAAATACAGCGTGCTGTATTATGGGTTGCTGAAATCCGTATACCGAGTGATACGAGATTAAAAATATTCCCCATATTATTGAATTATTATTGTAATTAATTGTTATAACTTAATAATAATTAAAGGCCGGATTATATGCAAAAAAGAAAACTGAAAATATGCGCGTAAATATGCAGATGTTTTAGTCTAAATATGCACTTCCTTATGAAAAATATGCAGGTAAAAAATACGAGGAATGTTAGAAAATGGAATACTGTAGAAAAAAATATTTTATTATGTTTACTACAAATACATTTAGAACATTTTACAACATAATTAACTATGAAAACAATTTACAATCACACATTTCACATAGTTTTCAACAGAAAAATTGTCTGAAAACATGTATGTATTTTTATATTGAAAAGGTTCGTTCTACGTCGACGCTTGTTATAGGAGCATATTTCAAATTAGAAATATCATTTATTGTCAACTCAATATTTTCTACTGAATCACCACACAAGATTTTAGCAATGTCCTTTAGCTTTTTAATACCCTCATTTTTTCTTATTACACTTAAAAATTTTTCATACACGGACTGTCCCACTCCTCCTTTAACATCAAAACATGACTTCAAATTTGTTTATTATTTCAACGCTCTCGATTAGCGACATAAATTGTTTTTCCAACTGCAATATAGAAGTGGAAGTAAAACTATAATTGGCTTTAATAAACGCTAACTGTTGAGGTATTTCTTTACTCGAATACACCTTTTGGGCGTCTATCACAGATTGTGTATCCCTATCAAGATCCATAATTGTCTTTATTCTTTTATAATGATTTGCATGAAAAAATAGCAGCCTCCAACCACGTTCCCCATCGTGTGATTACTGGTTGAGGAGGAAGCGGAACACTGGGTAGATGTTTGTAAAACTGAACTCGTAATGGAGCCTTTAAAAATGCTTTCTTAACACTACTAATTAAAGTACATATTTACTAAGGGAAAATGGTTTTTGACTTTTTCTGCAATACGATTTAGTCCGTGCGCCAAGAAAGTTGTGTAAATTAAATTTATGTAAATGATTTTCAAGTTGAAAGCTGCCTTCACCATGTATGGTGCAGCATCCGTAGATAGACAATAGAATTACAGCAGAATAATACCGAAAAATTTCATTTTTTATAGTAAAAATTCGAAACTTTGGCGACCTCGTGTAATTATTGAAAGTTTATTTTAAGGAATATATCGAAGAATAACAAAAGGATAGACGCCACGTGTAGATTCTCCGCTAATTTCTACACACCCTATACATATTACATATTTTAAAATAAAATCTATTTCCGTATTTAAAATTTGGGCTTATTTAATGAAATATTAGAAAGTATAGTGATCATGTTACAACAGTACCTATGTATTTTAAACAGTCAGTCTTTTTACGACACTTTCCACTTTCCGGTATAAGTTATACATGAGTCGTAAGAGATCGAATGCTTCACCCGATCAATTTTTTATATTTTATCTTTTGTATTAAATTTTTTTCTTCTATGTTTAATTATTATTAAATTATTTTTATATAACTCTTAATTTTGTTTCACTCGATGTGCGAACTTGAGGACCCATACTACTTACTACAAGTTGTATTCTGATATGTAAAAAGTAACTAATAGATACGTATCTCAATATAAAATACATTCAAAAAACTTTGCAATTTGCGCAAGCTTTTTATGTAATAATTTAACTTCACATTTGCAATATATTTACTTTCTTAAACTTACTTTTATTCTTTTATCAACTAAGAATTTAAATATTACTTTTACTTATTAAAATTTTGGAGTATTGCAAGTACATATCTTCTAGCCACAGCCATATTGGCCATATTATGTAAAAAAGCATCGCCAGCAGTAATTTGAGTTTTCAAAATTTCAATAAATAAAACCCGCCTTGAATTTGCATGCAATTCTCTATTCCCATTTCACATTATTAATAAAATATAAATTTCGCTATTGTAAAAAAAGTTAAGGTAAATAAATATATAGGTGATGCTAAAAACAATACTATTGTAATACACAATACCAAGGTCGATATTTACATAATTTTTAACGGAAACTTTACATAATAAAGGTATTTTGTTTCCAATAAAGGTAAGTAGGAGAATACATTTTTAACAACGCTCAACAGGTCTAATCTTGAATCTAATAAGTATGGTATTTAATCATAAAAATTTCAATTTCACGTTTTTTATTTTCGCTATTTCGTAAACATTAATGAATACAAGATCTTGCTTATTTTTAAATAATTATAATTTGTTGAGAAAAAGTTTGAAAATAACTCGTCATTGATACTTCGTGGTGAATTTTAAATTATAAAATTCCTTGGAAAAGGCATTAATTGCCGAAACATGTTAGAGATTACTTTAAATATATACATATTAAAGTAAAACAGACCTCAAATCGCCGACTCCTCACTTGTTAAAACGATATTCTCCTAAAATGTGGTTGTTTTCAATCATTACCCAATATTATCAGTATTATTTATATTGCTGGAATTTCCAACCAAAATTATATTTCATTTTAAATTATATATCACAACCACAATTCTTAAACTTACCTTTGGTATGTGTGTCTGTGGTCATCCTTAATTACTTATTGTTTACACTTTTGAAGTTTATAATATTTCCTATGTACCAAAATATTAGTTTCACAACACAATTTAGTTCTGATGATTAAGTGTTTCAGTAGCACTAATAATTACAAAAATTAGCATAATTTTTTGTTAGAAAAGAAATATATAATGAAACAGATATGCAAAATACATATCCGTCACTGTAAACATGGACAAACACCTCGTATTTTTAGCATTTACTTCTGTTCAATACATATGTTTCAGCCATCTAGGCCTCATCGGTTGAACTAGTGAAGCAATGTGTATACAAATGAATACAGATCTGTTAAACAACGGATCTGTATCTGTATCTACATTTACGCTAAAATCGTCTCCAAGCTATAACCAGTTTCGTTCTATCAGGCGACACCAATTTAATCAGTGACATCTGACGGAAGAAAGCGACTAGGCCAGAAAAGGCGATCTTCCGCTCGAATAGCAATGCTATTACGAAAAAAAGCGGAAAAATACGTATATTGGTGCTGTCCATTAACACGCGCCAGATGGCGGTAAATATACAAAAAAGGGATATTTATCAATACGTTTTTGCCGTATATATTATATTTTTTTCGTAATAGCATTGCTATTCGAGCGGAAGATCGCCTTTTCTGGCCTAGTCGCTTTCTTCCGTCAGATGTCACTGATTAAATTGGTGTCGCCTGATAGAACGAAACTGGTTATAGCTTGGAGACGATTTTAGCGTAAATGTAGATACAGATACAGATCCGTTGTTTAACAGATCTGTATTCATTTGTATACACATTGCTTCACTAGTTCAACCGATGAGGCCTAGATGGCTGAAACATATGTATTGAACAGAAGTAAATGCTAAAAATATGAGGTGTTTGTCCATGTTTACAGTGACGGATATATGTATTTTGCATATCTGTTTCATTATATAACAACTGCGTAATACGGCAAAAACGTATTGATAAATATCCCTTTTTTGTATATTTACCGCCATCTGGCGCGTGTTAATGGACAGCACCAATATACGTATTTTTCCGCTTTTTTTCGTAATAGCATTGCTATTCGAGCGGAAGATCGCCTTTTCTGGCCTAGTCGCTTTCTTCCGTCAGATGTCACTGATTAAATTGGTGTCGCCTGATAGAACGAAACTGGTTATAGCTTGGAGACGATTTTAGCGTAAATGTAGATACAGATACAGATCCGTTGTTTAACAGATCTGTATTCATTTGTATACACATTGCTTCACTAGTTCAACCGATGAGGCCTAGATGGCTGAAACATATGTATTGAACAGAAGTAAATGCTAAAAATACGAGGTGTTTGTCCATGTTTACAGTGACGGATATGTATTTTGCATATCTGTTTCATTATATAACAACTGCGTAATACGGCAAAAACGTATTGATAAATATCCCTTTTTTGTATAGAAAAGAAATCGTTATAAAACCTTTATAAACTAAATTAAGAATACTTGTATGTTCTATTCTAATGAAAGACAGTTTAACTGTAGATTATCATTATAAAAATTAGTTCCTCTGATACTTTCTCAAATCGACCTATTATAAAAGTAATAATACACTTCCTTGTTTTCTTGAATCTTATTTAAATATTTAATATAGACCATAGCGGAAGAACGGCGAAATAAATTAAGAAATTTGTGTATGTATATCTAACTCGCAGAAAAGTATGTCAAGGATTACTGAAAATGATGTTACATATATATATATATAATATAGCAAATTGATTCCAATCCACTGAAATACATAAAAAATAATTACTTGAAAGTATTCGAGATCTTTATAATAGTTTTTATATCATACAATTACGTGATATTTAACGAACGTGTTCTATTATAAGATGGATTTTACATGTAAATAGCACTAATTTTATCCACGCACGCCAAGATGACCCCATTTGTAAAAAGTAAAACTCATATTTGAGTCCTTGACTCAATATAAAACACCGTAATAATTGGTGGTTTCTAGTTTCGATAAAATAATCAAATATTAATGTTAACTCAGTATAAGATCATTTATTTAGCTAGTTAGTTAAGTTGTACAGTTGTACGCACGGCATGGCCTTATTTTATATAATTCTGTTGATTGTACCACACTTCTTTTCAAATTCATATACAGAGCGAGAAAGAGTTATGAATCTTTGATAAGACAAGTTCTATTAAAAGCATACCGACACTATACGAATATTCAACAAACTTGAAATTATTTTTATTTGTATAATTTACAGAATCGTTGATATCACACTTTCTTTCTCAATTAAAAATAATGGGCATTATAAAAGAGTTAAAATTACTACAAAGCGCGCGAGAGAATTGCATGCCATTAACTATGTTAAATTTGTTTGAAATGCAATAGACTTTGTTTTGCATTCTCTAAAAAAAAATTGCTTAATTTCACCGCTGTCTAGACAATATACAGGTCATTGTATAAATTAAAACGCTTTCATTTCATTGACTCTTAGGTTATAATGCACATCTTTCATCGAACACATGTTCTTCATTTATTATTGGTTACAAAAAAATAATATTTCATTTAATATTATTATTTATTTCTAATATTACGTTCTGTTTTAAAATTGGTCTTTAATACGAATATTTTTTTAAAGAAATTCGCTACTAGTTTTAATGAAAAATGTTGCGTTCGAATTTCTCTGAAAGTATGGTTATATGTGTGATATACGAGGAGGTACGTAGACGAAACTGAACATATTTTATAAATTTATTTATTTGATTTTTAAACAAAAATCTTCAATTCCCTTCAAAGTACTCCTGGTACAAAGTACCACTGGTACTAATATGCTTGTCCAATTTGTTATTCCATTGCTCAAAACATTTTTTGACGTGAAACTGCTAAATACTTCTGGCGCTACCCTCTCTCTGCAGTGCGTATACTGTGTGTGCATGTATATTGGTGAACGCTATAACCTTTGTGTTTGCTGGCGCCCCCTCTCTCCGCTAACCCTACAAGCTATACACTAGGTGTTCGCCACTTTTACGTGTGTTTTCATCGGTAAACGCTATAATCGCTTTACTTGTGTACACGTCATTGTATCGAGTTTTCATTCCACTCGGAGCGTCCTTTCGACCATAGCAAAGTATTTCCAACCCAATACGTTGCAACTTTTTATTTAATCAAGCGTTTAAAGCTGTGTATTAAAAAAACGGATTAAGCTTTACTTGAAACACTTTATTTTATTGGTACCTTCTTGAACGGTAAGAATAAAAAGTTTGCGAAGTACGTGTATGAATTGACCTATGATTTTATATAATCAAGTTATATTTTCTTAACTATACAGTGTGGCCGCCATCCATAGCGCGATGCATGTATTAGTAACTACTGGTCGACTATAATGGGCGTGTCAACTTGATTTGCCACACCGACAGCGGGCGTATTATTAAGTTATACGTATAAATGTATTAGTAGGCAAAGCAAGTGAAAAGCAGTGTAGGAGGTATTTTGTTCCCGATATAAGTAAATATTTGCAGTTGTTTGAAGCATCAGATAATCACTGATAACATCTCAGTGAAGTAACTCATCACAGCTTCATAAACAACAAAAAAAAACAAACATACATAAACAGAACTACTAGACTTTAACATAAAAAAACTTCTTCACGAAAATAATATTTAGTATTATAGTAGTATTACACTCTAAAAACTTAACAATAATAAAATACTTAAAAATAAAATATTTACTTCTTAAAACAGAATTGTAATTCAACATTGCAATAAACCTGCAATTAGCTAAAAGAAAATGTTATTCTTAAGCAATAATTAAATTCTAAATAAATTAATTAGTTAAGTGTTCAAATAAACCTCCTTCTTGACACGAACAGTAACCCAACCGATTATAAAAATTCCGACGCATATTTGTTAACATATCTGCTGTGACAGTATTAGTGACTTCGGTAATTCTCGCGCGAAGTTCCTCTAGATTTGATGGACGTTCATCACCGTATCCGTAGATCGAATTATGTAAAAAGGGCCATAAAAAGAAATCGTTAGGGGCTAGATCAGGAGATCACGCTGGCCATTTAATAGGACCCGAGTTACCGATCCATCTGTTTCCAAAAACCACGTTTAAAAAGTTTGTTACATAACGGGTATTGTGCGCTGGGCAACCATCTTGCTGGAACCAAACTTCATTAATATTGAACCGCTCCCGTACTGCGGGGATAATACTATTTTCAAGTAACTGTAGATATCTATTTCCGTTTAAATTACCGTCAATAAAAAAAGGCCCAATTATATGATCCCCAATTATACCTGCCCATACGTTTAGCTTCTCTGGATACTGCGTTCGCGTTGGTATATTCAAATGTAGATTTTTACGCGACCAGTAACGACAAACTGCGCGGTTATGATGTCCGTGTAACCGAAATGTTTTTTCATCTGTGAACAATACGTTATTAAGAAAGAATTCATTTTCGTGATATTTATTTATCATTCTTTCGCAAAATTGCATACGGCGATAATAATCATGGGGAAAAAGTACTTGTGAACTTGTAAATTTGTATGAACGATATTTATTAGTACGTAAAATCTTTTGAGCCGTTGTTTTACAGATACCTAATTCGCGGGCAATTTGTCGAGACGACATAGTGGGATTTACTTCGGCTAAAGCACATACTCGAATTTCTATATCACTTATATTCTTATCCGGAACAACTTTATTTTTATTAGTTACTAAAGAAAATGTAGTTTCGAATCGATTAACTGTCCTACGAATGGTGCTTGCATTGGGAATTTAACTTTCAGGGTAATTAGCTGCAAATAAAGCTAGAGTTACTTCCGCGGAATTACCACAGTAAAATTGTTTAATCATAAAGAGTTTTTGCTCCGGTGTATAATACTCCATTTTTTAAATGACCGTTACGTACACCAAGAACGCGGTTTATTAAATATTGTGAGCCAGTAGTTCCCCTGACGATATAAACATTGCAACTAACACCCATATGCGGGAGCGACAGCTAATGCGCTTGCGCGACTACACCGTCTAAATGTGAATTTATTGGACAAATACGAGTGCATCATAGGGATATGCGAAATAATAGGCTCTCTTGTAATCCATTGGAACATTGCGTCTACTTCTTTACCGTTCTAACACACGGACACCTCTGTGTGTTTTGCTTACACTACAGGTTTCGCTATAGTGCAGACGCACGCGGCCACATGGTATAATTACATGTATCGGATAGACAAAAAGATTAGTAATGTACACGGCCATTCAATATTATGGACACTTGATATTTATTTAAAATTTGAAGATACCTTAAAATATACAAAACAAATTAAAAGAGTATAACGGGTGTTCGTTTGAAAAGTCAATCTAGTAGCATGTGATTTACTGAGAACATTTTGAAGTATGTCGTAAATTAAAATTTACTACTTAACCTACGAAGTCGTATATTTTGACAGTTTCATACATACAAATAAATAACAAATGTGATTGACATTATCAAATATCATTTGGATTTACGTTTACGGAACAACAAACACATACTAATATATATGCGTCTTATTCTATCAAAATTTCAAAGTAACCTAGATTGACTTTTCAAATGAACACACGTTATATTGATCTTTTACTTATTACGAATAGATAAACAAAAGAAGAACTCATTAGATAACAAAAACTACTTTCTGTTCGTAATAAATCTGCGTTTTGCATTAATCACAGCATGAGTTATTCTATAACTGTTTCATCGTTATTCCCTGGATTTTTATTAAGCCCTGTTCCAGCTAAAGAAAAGTAGTTCCAGAACGACACTATCACAATGCTTTCGAAAAGCTATTTTATTTGTTCGCTTAAGAAGTTCTGTGTTTTTAACTTCCAACACCTCGTATTGTTGATTCTTTAGTCTATAAAGCTGTTTGATACACCATCATTGAAATACATGCAAAAATTGCAGCGCTTGTTGTCACAATACATGTTAATATTTAGAATCAAGGATAACAAAGGGGAATGATATTTTGTTGTTGGTAGATATTAAAAAATATTGGCAGTACCTGAAGTACCTTGAAATAACTTCTTTTTATAATAATTTTTTTTATAAACTCAAAATATTTCTTTACTTTACTTTATATTTCCTTCTTTCAATAACAATCAATTTCAATGTTTCACATCTGCCAGGCGTCCCCTGACGGCTAAGCTTTTTAAATTTTTAATTCGTCTTCTGTGATACCCGAAAACGCCTCCACCATTTTTTTCTTCACCTCAGCAACGTCGGCAAAGCGTTTGTCTCTTTTATGTTTCTTTTCATTAGGAGGAAAAAAGTCTCAGAGGGCAAGGTCGGGTGAATAGTGGGGGGGGGGGGCCAGGGGTCATACCATATATTGTCAAACATTAGCGCACAAACAGGTCTATATGCGCAGGGGATTATCGTGGTGGAAAAACCAGTCGCGCGACTGCCACACTGCCATTGCCAACTCCAAATCACTCCAAGCAGCTCCTCAACTTGTTCAATAGTCCGTCGTTGATCTTCCAGGATAATTTCACAAATTTTTTCAATATTTTCACCAGTTCGGGTCGTGGAAGGACGACCAGTGCATGTTTTTTCATCAATTGACATTTCAAATGTCATTTGAGTGGAAAACCACTCAAGCTCTTGAGTTTTATCAATAATATCGTTCGTGAAGGCCGTTTCTAACATTTCAAGAATTTCAGTGCCAGTTTTTCTGAGGAGCAAGAAGCAAAACTTTGCGGCCGCGCGCTGTTCACGAGAATTAGCCATTGCAAAAACGACGAGCACACAAAACAACTGTCACTAATGAGTAGTATGAATGGTACTCTATACGCCCCTATCGACAGAACGCGGTACTATAAAAATAGTCCACCACAACATCAGTTTCTTTCCGGTACCCCCTCATAATCTTAAATCATTCAGTTAAAATCTATAGTGTATAACTTATTTATACGAGGTGCTACCCAGAAATTCCCGGAATGTGGTAAAAAAACAATAAATTCCTCCTACAACTTATTCACTACTATTCCGACACGTTCATTTTTAAGACGGTTGTACCACTCATAAGCTTGCGCCTGGCCTAAAGCATCCTCACCAAACGCTTGTTTGGTGAGGATGATTGGTGATACCAAGTTTGAAGCAGAATTTGATGCACGTTCTTTGCTCTTTCATGTCAGTCGTTGTAGTGTGGCTGAATAACTTAAACACAGTTCAACAAATATAAACACAAAATCTGTTTGTCACCACTGTAAAGTATCGTAGACAGGCTGACTTAGTATAGACGTAGCTCAAGCCATCTAGCGCTATAGAGCTGTGCGACTATCCCTTCACGCGCCACATTGAAATTCCGGTAATTTCAGAGTAGCACCTCATATATCTCTTAATGAAGTTTTGCTATTTTACGTTCGTATTGAACTCATTACCCAAAACACCAAAAAAAAAACAGTATCGAAATAAGATTCATTTCGATACGCTTTTTTTCATTTT
The DNA here is from genome assembly GCA_935421215.2 of Melolontha melolontha. NCBI lineage: Eukaryota > Metazoa > Arthropoda > Insecta > Coleoptera > Scarabaeidae > Melolontha > Melolontha melolontha. The sequence continues at coordinate 98,289,604 of OW285240.1, forward strand.
TCAATGTTTCCGTTGTTCGAACACACATGTAAACATCGTATTGAAAATTAATAAATAATATTTCACGGATAGCAATATTTAAGTTTGAAAATGTCAAGTATCAATGTGACCAACTGCATACTTTATATAAAAATAAAACTCCGAACTTTCTGAATCTCTGTATTAAATCATTTCAATTTATTAATGTAAGAAATGCACAATAGAAAAAATTGGTTTAACATAAGGCCTTTTGTCGTACTCGTTCTTTAGAAAACTCTTAGAAACTCGTGCCACAAAATGGTGCCTTAGGAAACTTGTATTTTAATATACTATTTTATATTTTAAATAACGTTAATTATTACAAATATGACAATATGATTTATTATTTAGTCCACGATTAACTTGACTTCGAATCTATTGGGCATTGTTTAAAATCAGAATTGATTTTAAACAGGAGCAATGGAATTTATGAAAAAAATAATAGATTATTAAGTCGCTAAATTTTTTATTTATTCTGTGTAGTAACATACATTTGAAAAGTTGATAAAATCAAAGTAAGATTTGTATTTTTCTTACAGGTGCAGAAAATCAGTCGATTTTTCTTTAAAATGCGCTTGGCTTCTGGACGCCTACAGCTCCGACGCTTCCTTGCCGTCCAAGAGAAAGCCACTAGGTATAAAACTTCGTAATTTAATACTTTCGGATGAACTGAGGCCGAAGGACCAGAAAATGACCAATTCGTTTAATTGTACAAATGATAAGCTAACTTTACCTAGTACCACGACTTCTAGAAAAACACATCAGAGATCACAGAGTGATGCCTCCGCATTATTACCCGGTATCAGAAGGGGCAATTGTAGTGCCAAACTCTGCCTGGGTGATTTGAGTTCAGGAAGAGCTTTCGACAATGGATGCCTGTGTTTCGAGAGCTGCGAGGGTGTTGTAAATGACTTAAGGGGTCGAAAAACCCAATGCAGTTGTATGGTGAGTGTTAATTACATATTTCTCATTACTTTCCTTCGGTTTAGAAACCTCTACACATTGATAATTTAGCGTAGAATTAAATTTAATATTCTAAAATTTTAGACGACATTTCAAGGAAAAGAAGTAAAATTTTAGCTAAATGTAATGTAATATTTCTTAAATCCATTACTACCAATATGTATGTATATATGCAAGTGTTATTTTTCAAACTCGGATATTGTTGGAGCAGTTAAAACATGCAAACACATTCCTACCAAAATATCAAACATATGCAAAGTTTATTCTGTATTAATTATAAAATTTCTCATAACACGGGCAAGTATCTGTTTTTTGAATCTTAGAAATATCAGTTTTTCTTATGGCAACTTGTTTACCAGAAACATGAACAATATGATAATGTTAATATTAAATATTATGGTTATAATTGTTATAAATTTAAACAATTTAGATATCGCTAAATATTCAAAATATTTTCTTATATATTTACTATGGCCAAGTTTGTATACACTATGTCACAAATTTTCTTCAAAATGGGAAAAACCTCATATTGCAAGTATTAATACTTACAGAGATGATGGATAAATCACGAACTGTTCTAAATTTAAAATACAGGCTATGGCTTGCTTGCTAGCAACAATTTAGAGCCTTAAATAAGACAGTTCGTAATTTTTTCTATAATTACAAGAGCGGATTGATATAAGGTCTCCAATAAAAGACAAAATAAAGAAACCAACCTCAAAATGAAGTAAATTTATTGCACTACCAAAGTACATAATCACAATTTATATTCATAATCACATATTTCTCCAAACGCTGAATCCATTTCTTCATTCCGACCATAAAAAAAAACTTTGTTGTTTATTGTTGATCCAATTGCGAAGAGCAGCCAAAACTTCAGAGTTTGACTAAAAATATTGGCCTTTCAATATTTCCTTCAACCTTGGGAACAACCAGAAATCTGAAGGTCTGTACTCTCAAATCAGGACTGTACGGAGACTACCCAACAACCGTGAATTTCAGACTCGTCACTATCTTCACCGCTTTGTTGCTGCAATGCGGTTTGGTGTTGTGATGCAAGAAAAACTTCGTTCTTTCCGCCTTCCTGTACCAATAAGATTCCTTAGTGATCGTAAAGTTTTACAGTATCTTATTGAATTCATCGCTAATCCCTTTGGCAGATATTCGGCGTGAATGACTCCCTTTGTATCTCAGAAAATGGTGAGCGTGACTTTCTGCACTGATGGAACTCTTTTGAATTTTTGTACACGTGAAGAATCAGGACGATGATATCGCATTGACTCCAGCTTGTTTTCAAGGTCATAATATGGCGAATTAGTGATTTTTAGCTTAAATTACAATTGTTTTTACTAAATTTTAGTTTTAGCACAAAAATTAATTAATTCATGCACTAATATTAGCTTTTGACTATTTTTCTTAATTGCCCAACTATTAAAATTTACTCATTTGGATCAATTATACGTAGTTTCAATTTTTTCTCTTTCAATATAATAATTCTACGAATGAAATAATTAGTGATTAAGTATATTAAAATGTTATTTTTATTATGCATTAATCTTACTATAATTTCGATATTTTTGACAATAGCATTTATATGTATAGCAGTTAAAATTTTTGTACTAATCTAGTATTAGTATTGTCTATTATTTGGGATTATACTTGAAGATTGATAATATTAATGTATTAAAGAAGACTTGCTTTTAATCCCAAGGATTATAAAAAGTAAGATTAATATGGCACAGTATTCAAAGAATCAATTTGTTGATTTTTATTGTAAAAAATTTTATGACTAATTTTGGTTGGCCTCTTGGTTACTGGAGAATTATAATACGTAGGCGAAGCAGTCATAGCTTACAGTTTAGAACAAAATAGAGAATATACGAGTTGCTACACAGAAATTCCCGGAATGTGAAAAAAGACAATAAATAGTTTTAACAATTTATTCGTTACCATCCCCTTCAAAGTACTCTCCTTTCGCATGAATACAGCGATCTCAGCGACTTGTCCATAACTGAAAGCGGTGCTGGAAGTCTTCACGTGTTAGCATGTTTAACACTTGCCTGCGATTCGATCTGGATCTCCTCAATCGTCTCAAAACGACGCCTTTTGAGCTTCAGTTTCAACTTCGGAAACAAGAAGAAGTCACAAGGGGCAAGATCTGGGGAGTAGAGAGGGTGGAGTAGTACTGTCATCTTCGTTGAGGCTAGAAACTGACGTATAACAAGTGACGGCTGGGTTGGTGCACCGTCGTGGTGTAGGATCCACGAATTGTTGCGCCACTTAGCAGTCTCCTTGGTTCGTACGCAATGTTACAAATCTCATGGATTGTTCTCTTTCGGTCTAGCGGGATGGCATTACACACTTTGGCCACATTTTGTTGCGTGTTTTTCGTCGATGGACAACAGGAACGCTCATCATCAACCGACCGCGGCCGTTTTACCAAGTTTGAAACAGAATTTGATTAAATTATTGTCTATGGTAGTAGGTATCTTATAGTCTCTATTAGAGGTAACATAATTCACCTAACGTTACATCTGAAAAATTCTGGGATCTCATGTCATGCCTTACCTCAGCCACTTTGAACAAAATAAATATCTTGCCATGGCCGCGAAGACCACCGGATCTTTCTCTTTTGAACACGCGAGGGATATTAACGGTAAGCGAATTTACCACATCGTCTCCTCCTTAGATTTGAGTAACACTTCAGTATGGGGTACGGAAGGCTTGGAATGAGATATCCGATCTTATCGGAAGCATGCCTTGACACACTATTGAATGTATAGCATGTTATGGCGGACCAACACATTTTCAAATTTAATTCGTGTTTTGACTATCAAATTGGTTTAAAATCTTAGGTAACTAACAGTTGTCCGCCAGGAAGGTATACTTTGTCATGCTGCCAATATTAGTTTTGACAGTTCATATTTGGCACTTGTTGAGTAAAGACGTGTCAAATTTATTATGGATAAATATTCGATAAACCAATGTGTTTTAATTCTTAAAACATTTTATGCAAATCAATCATCGATTTCTGTAACAATAAGAAAGTTACGTGTTCTTTTTGGGAGAAATAGCGTACCAACAAAACGCACTATTTATCGTGTAGTGAATGATTTCGAAGAAAGAGGGTCCGTAGTTGATAGGCCCAAGTGTGGACCACAACGTACTGCAAGACTGCCTGAGAATATTACTTACTGGTGTTCAAGAAAGTGTTCAAAACAATCCATCAACCTGAATTCGACACCGTGCTCAGGAACTTGGTTTAGGAAGAACAACTTTGGTCACAAATATGCACAAGGATGAAATTGTTTCCATTTAAGATTCAATTAACACAACAGCTGCTTCCACAAGACCATTTACGCCACCGTACACATGCCAATAGGATGTTACAGCTCGCCTTTGACAACCCTAATTTTCATGAAAAACTCATGAGTGACGAGGCGTATTTTCATTTGAATGGATATGTGAATAAACAGAATAGTCGGTTCTGGGTAATGCATGCTCACTCACTTAAAAACCCTTCGCACCACCATTTCTGAAGAACGCTTGACGCATTTTACGGGGAAAAAAGAGTGATTTTTTTCATCGATATGCGACAATGGATAAAACTTGAATTCACTATTACACACCAGATTCGAAATAATACTCCATAAAGTGGACAGACGCTGTTTCTTCAGCTCCAAAGAAAGATGGTGCGTCATTGAAAAAGGTCATGGCGTCGATGTTTTGGGATGCGAAGAGAATTCTCTTAATCGACTATTTGGAAAAGGGTAAAACAATAACTAGGAAATACTGTTCTAAACTTCTAACGAAACTGGACACAAAGATGAATAAAAACAGACCTGACTTCAAGAAGAAGAAGGTCAACCAAGACAGTGCACCTGTTCACAATAGTGTCTTGGCGATGGAAAAATTGAGGGATTTGCACTATAAAGTACTGGAACACCCACCCTATTCACCAGGTTTTGCTTCCTTGGTTCTCAAATCTGAAAATCTTTCTGGCTGGTCAAAGTTTTTCGTCCAATCAAGAAATGATTGCGGCTGTAGACGGGTACTTTGCAGCACTAGTGTAACACTACAGGGACGGACTGTTGGCTCTGGATTAAATGTAGTACTGTTGATGAAATGAAGCAGTTTTGTCAGTATCTTCATGTTCAAACAAAGAAATTGTCTCCAGTTTCTGCGCTAGTTTCTTATTTTAAACGTGCTTTATCATATCTTCGTATAATTAATAAACACTAATTAAAATAATTATTGACATTTTCGCATTCTCCAATTATATTACATACCAGTTTCAATATGACATTTTTGTTCCACATTGTGGTTTATAAGATTTATTTAAATTATGACAATGTTTTTCTAACCAAAATTAATTCTTACGAATAAACATATTCGTTAACAAAAATTATACATACACTTAACTATTTATTTAAAATAACGACAATTTGTGCAAATCAATTTACATTTCTAAATAGCTTAAGAAAATACAGAAACTTGAAACAAATTTGTTTCAATCTAATTTTGAGTTTTCTTAGAAGTTATGCAGCGTTCCGCCACGTTTGTCCAACATTGTATAGAACCACGTAACAGAATATTTTTGTGTAGAAAGTTTTACTATTACTTTCCTTTCACTTGATTCGAAAGTAATACTAAATAAAATTTCGGATTTCTTTAATAAAAAATGTCGTAAAAGAAATATAAAAACTTCCTTTACGACAATCAAATAATAATAATCAAACAATATACACCGTGTCCGGAAAATATAGAATATGGCGAATGGGACTGAAACAAGTGATTTTATAAAAAAATCACGAAACACGTCGATTTTGTTTTTTAAAAATGCACATTTTCATGCCATAATCATTTTTCTACATTCATTCACTCATTCATTTTTGAGCGATGACGTCATCTTTTGTTTTTAAGGGGACAGCCCCTAGTTTTTTTCGTGATTTTGAGAGTTCCTTCGATTGTCTGGCATAAAATGTTTTATATCTTGCATAGGGGGTATTTCCAGAAATAATTCATTTAAAATTTAGGAACAATTTTATTGAGGAGCATAAAAGAAACTGAAATTGGAATTAAATTAACATTCAAACAATGATTAACCAATAACTAAACAAAGATATTAAAATTTTGCCGCGGAAATTACAGCAGTTGATCAAACTGTGTTCCATTGACAATTTGGCAACGATAAATTATCCGTTTAATTTCGCTAGTAGCATTTGCTGTCATTTCTGGTATGATAGCTCTTATCTCTATTCGAATGTTATCTTTTAAGCCTTCAAGTTCTCTCGACCTATTTAGGCAAACTCTATCTTTAAGATAGCCCCAAACAAAAAAGTCTAGCGGTGTTAAATCCGGCGAGCGAGCTGGCCATTCTATTGCACTTCTTCTACCTATCCATTGATTGGCAAAAGTGGTGGACATTGATTCCGAAATGAGGTGGAACCCCATCCTGCTGGAGCCATATACTATTATGGGGTATACCTGGATCTACTTCATTTGGATATAAAACAACAATTATTAACACGGGAACTAGTTCAAATCTTAAAAAATCTAAATAAATGTCTGCATTCAAAGTATTTTCAAAAAATACAGTCCCAGAATTCGCAGTAGTCCAAGAAAGTTCCAGCTTCGAAGTACGGACACTAATGGACGATTTTTAATAATCCAGGAATATTTTCAAGTGAAAGAACACAAATTAATTTCGTCCGAAATTGTACTAGTCAAAACTAGTACGCTTTTAAAGAACTGCGCATGAGTCGGGCGTCCCAGGATGCCTTTTTTTTTGAGAACCAAAACAAATCTATTGTGTATTCCCTGAGTATTACCTACTGTAACCAATCCAATACTCCTGCTCTTTGTACAGGGGTTTTCGGCTGCTATATGTTGTTGAATTTGCTTTGGGTTGGCATAAATAGCTTGTATATTGTAATGCACCCTTTTCTCCACCCTTTTTACAGTTTGATTACCAATAAAAACTTTGCCATATTCTTGCTTGAGCTTGTGCATCCGGTACGTTATTTGCTTAACTTTAGTAGACACATTTTTTCCCGAATAGTGCACTTAGGCACTCACAGTGCAGGTTTTAGTAGAATAAAGCTGACTCGTCTTGGGCAAGCTTATTAGATGCTTCATTTCCTGTGATTCTCCAGTGTCCCAGCACCCATAGTAGCCTAACTACATTCCGCTGTGTCAATTCTCTGAATTCTTCACGACATTCCTATACTAGCCTGGACGCGATTTTAAATCTTCTTTAAGTTCCTAGTGCACCCTGGCTAACGATAAGAGTATAGATTCGCATATGAGAGTAAGATCTATTAATTTCTTCCACACACTACAGAATTGCATAGACTTCGGCTTGAAATATAGAACATCGGTTTTAACCCAGCGTGTACCAGGTCTATGAAAACTATTATTATTGTTGTTAATATTATAACTTGAGTTCTCAACAAAAAAACATTGCTTGATTCATCATACTACATCTTATCACATAATTTTTGGACACTTTTTTGCTCTTGTAAATTGTTGTAAACACAGGGTATGTACATATTGCAGTGGAATGTGCTTTTAAATTGCTTATTAATTTTTTTATTCACACTACAACTTATGTTGCCGGCTGTACAGTCTAGTAGAATCCACGAACTCCCATCTCACGGATCGTTCTTCTCAGAATTGGTCCAGGTTATATTAGAAGTAAAACAATAAATGTCAATAAAAAGTCACACTTAGCTAATTTATAATTTTTAATAAAAGAAAAAAAAAAATCCCTTTACCGAATGTATAGGGTGCTAAAGCAACATTAACAGTAGCAATGGGAGGAAACACTCTTTGTGAATAATGACTCGCACACAGAGAAAAACCCCCTGTGACTCTCGAACAAATATAAAACTAGTAAATACTAGCGAAATTTGTCAAGTTTGACCTCTACTTTAACCCCTACAATCAAATGTCAAAAACAACAAAGTTTTCAAAACCCGCGTAAATTGAATTTTAATTGTGCGCAAAATAACACGACAAGGTCAACCCACAATAAAAAAAATCCAACCTGAATTTAAAACGTTGTAAAATATTATCCTTAAGAAAAAACTCCACTTACAAAAAACATGACAATTTTCTCTAATACTCATATACGATTTTAAATATCAAAATTATTACAAATAATACATACAATATAATAATAGAAATAAACGTAGTATCAATTATATAAATTAAATATTTTTATCAAACTTACATAGATCTATGCACTGATAACACAAAAACTACGTGAGAGATATCTTACTTATTAGATCGAACTAAAATCACAAAATCTCGCAAAAATCGAAGTAACATAACATGCACCTGACTAAAATGCATAAACAAAATATACAACCCGATTTTACTAAAACAGAGAATAAAATTGAATATCTTATTCTCTAACAACCCGGTCACTTTAGAAGTCTAGATATCTCTAACCAAAATGAAGTTCCAATATCCGCATGGATATCCCACCAACTATAAAATCAAAAATATACAGAAAATACACATTTTATAATAATACGATATCCGGAGTAGCGGCAACTTAAATCATCTGACAAACCTAAATATACGAGGATGGATCAAAATTTCAAACATATTAAAATTCATCACTTATAATTAAATATATTTATAACGATCCCCGTCTGAAATAAAATAAACATCAAAAATGAAATAGATAATTTTAATAAATGTACTACACAAAAAAGTTTAATATCGTTCAATCATTTTCCTTTCTTGTCCAAGGAAAAATCCATTGCAATATGTACAGATGATGAATCAACATTAATTAAAGCCGAAAACTATTGGCATATGAAGCTTTCCATCCAGCTTTTTGTTTGTATTTTAATATTGTTTTAGATGAACTGATTGATGTTTACACTTATTTCACATTACTTGCATCAATGTTGAATTTCCACCATTCGGTTTAAAATCGCATAGAACACCTATAAATAAAGACAGACTAATATCTTACAATTAACAATTAAAAAGATGATTCACTACGTTTGCTAACTGCAATGAATTAACGAATGCCATCTAATGGTTGATCAGTTAATTACATCTTGTAATTTAATTCGAAGAGCTGATCACACTCTTAATTACATAAGTTTTGGACACAAAAAACGTGTATTTTTTTTCCACAGAATTTTATCGAAGTCGTGTTAAACACAATTAAATTAGCACAAACTGTGCTCTATAACTTTCGCAGTAGAAATCACTCTACATTTATAAATTGTTTGGTTTATCACTATACATTTACTAGGATTATTCACGTTATAATGATGTGTTTATTAATATGTATGTGCATACTGTTAATGTATGTTATCATTCTACTATTAAATAGATATTCGATAACATTATGTGTATACAATTCCTATGAGAATATATTTATTTATAAGAATGTTCTGAGAGCGCAATAAGGAAGTTATAATCTAATTAAACTTACTACTAATAGATTCTTCTTTAATCCACGTCCCGCATTTATAATTGCAATTAACTCCTCGCGTACAATGCTCGTTCTTGTTGTCGAACTGTTACAACTTTCGTTGTTCCAGTTTTCACCTAGAGATCGTTGCTTCTTCAATATAACGGAAAATACCATTGAGACTTATCTTAATAAATCACGACCCCTTATGGTAAGAAATTGAAAGTATGATAGATTAGTGTACGTGACATTTTCAGGAGAGCGTATTAAGCTCTGGAATGTAATTTATGGAATTATAAAAGAATATAACGACGACATTCAATTTCCTTTCTTATGTTCTAGCTCTGTAAATTAAGCAATTAGACCGATTTTTCATTTTTTTTATTAGAATAGAATTGCAATTCAATTGCAATGTGTTCAGTCGGATTGTGAAGAAACACGACATTTTCAATTGCGTCCTTCAAAAACTGAAACAAAAAAAGGGGCAATTGATTTTAGCTTATTATCAAAAACATGCGATAGATTTGGAGTATCAGACAGGGCAGGAGCTGCTATCGCATCTGCAGCTCTGCACACTTCGAGCTCAGTAGTTATAGACAAAAATAAACTTCGCCGAGAAAGAAAAAAAACAGAGAATATAACTTTTACAACAAAGTGTTTTACAAATACCCGCTTTATATTTCGATGGAAGAAAAGACCGAACTTCAATTATATCTGAAAAAGATGAAAAGAAGTACAGGCAATGTATACTAGAGGAGCATATTTCATTAATTAAAGAACCTAACTCGAAGTTTTTAGGATATGTTTCACCTTCCTCAGGCACTGCAAAGTGCATAGAACAAGAAATATTCAACTTTTTCTTGAATGCGGATATATCGATGGATTTTTTGATTGCAATTGGTTGTGATGGCACAAATGTTAATGTTGGCAAATCTGGGGGTATTATACGTATACTAGAAAAAAGATTGGGCAGACCCTTACAGTGGATCATTTGTATGTTGCATATGAATGAACTGCCATTCAGACACCTGTTTCAACATGTTGATGGTGGTACATCAGGACCACAGACATTTTTGGGAAAAATTGGCAAGGCACTTGAAAACTGTGAAAAAAGACCTATAGTGAAGTTTCAACCAATTCCCTTACCAGAGCTTTGTGTTGAAGATATAAGTGCAGATCAGAAGTATTTGTACAAAATAGTTAAAACAGTTTCAACGGGTATAGCTGCAAACAATTTGGCAAATAAATCACCCGGCAAAATGTCTCATGCTCGATGGCTAACACGTGCTAACAGAATTCTTCGTCTATATATTTCAGTTGAGAACCCTTCTGCAAACCTTACCACTCTTGCAATATATATTGTCAAGGTTTACGTTCCAGTGTGGTTTTCTATAAAAACTCTCCCCAGCTGTAAAAACGGACCACGACACCTTTTTAAACTAAGCAGATATTTACCAACAACTTTGAAAGCCGTTGTTGACACAGTAATTCAAAGAAACAGCTATTTTGCACACCCTGAAAACTTATTACTTGCAATGTTGATAGATCCCCAGCAACACATTCGTGAATTAGCTGTCCATCGAATTTTGAAAAGTAGATCAGCAACATCAAAGCAATTACGGCTTTTTCAGATACCAACGATAAACTTTAATGCATCATCATATTTTGACCTTTTGAATTGGGAAGAAACTATTACTGAACCACCTATATTAAAATCTGTAAATGAAGAAAATCTTCGACTGTTTATTGAAGAAGAAAACAATGGAGGAATTGAGCTATTACACCTTCCCTGTCACCCCAAGCAGTAGAAAGAGCAATCAAAGCTGTGAGTGAAGCATCATCAACTTTGTGCAACAAAACAACAAGAGAAGGTTTCATCAAAACGCAGATAGAATCAAGAAAATTAATGCCGAAATTCGATAGCAAAAAGGATTTGATCACAAAATAAACTCATTATATTCATTATTTTTATGATTATCCTTTCTTACACTTTTGTAAAAAAAAATTTGTCATGCTTTTTTTCTCTAAATAAATATAATTACAATTGATTTCTAACTTTTCCAAATAAATAAACTTAATTAGAGTAATTTTATATATCATGCTTTAAGTTCTTTTTTAAGTACATTTTTGAAAGATTCAACATTAAACTGGAGGCAGAAGATTAACTCAGATTGCTACCAAACTTCGTAACCTAATAACACTTATAATTTGGCATCTTTTTGTCACCGTGCCAATAAAAAAATTTTTTTTTTCTCCATACATATATGACCCAGCCTAAATGGACAACCACATGACTCTAGCGAGTCCAAACTCATACTGAAGGCGTATCACGTGGTCACCTGCCGCCTAGTGATGGGTTGCTACGAAGCAAACTGCTATTTTGAAACTGCTAACTATCGTTAGCAGTTTGTAGCAGCTAACGAATATGAAAAGAAACTGCTGCTTTTTGTAGCAGTTTTCCGATGTAAATATTTCTGACGTAGCAGCTCTAACGGAAAGTAATATTAAGCTAGCAATATTTTTTATGCAGCAGATTAGAACTATTTTAAGAACTATTTATAAACTATCGATTCAGAAACTTCTTTCACGTATTAGTAATAAAAAATGGATGGTTTATTTTAATACTAAGGTAATACATATAATCATTTTTCAAATACCAGAATTTAATTGCATTTGTATTGATTATAGCAAAACCAAATAACAATCAATATTGAAAAAGACAGAAAATGTTGTAACGTTTATTAGTTATTATGTAAGACAATAAGATATTAAAAAATAGCCGTATTTAATGAAAAATGCTTTATTTAAAGTATATAGTGCGTATGTTGCTATATAGGAGAAACTGCTACAAAAAGTAGCAGTTTTTTAAAACTGCTAACGAAAAGTAGCAGTAGCAGTTTGTAGCTGCTAATGAAAAATAGCAGTTTTACACATCACTACTGCCGCCCTTCCAAGTCCTGCGTCCCAAGTGTTGCCAAATCGAACTCTCTTGACCATATATATCATGACTTAATTTACACATCTCGTATATGACGAAATTATTTCTTATATTATACCAATCAAAAAATACTAATGAACGACTCCAAAACAAAATTCGTAATCTAGAGAATTATATTAAAAATTTATTAAGCTAAATATGCATAGTTCTATAATATCTACAGTCTGTCTCGGAATTGGACAAGTCAACATCGGAGATGTGTAGAAATTATTCTTGTTAATACGATATTTAATCTAAAATCATTAAGAGATGCGCTAACACCACTAACTATAAGAATTTTTTATTACGTATATGTTTAAGTACGATACATTGTAAATACGCAAAAATCGTTGGAACTCGTCAATCAGTTTTAGCAGCTGTATGATGTTATCATGTTATTACCTTCTATGATTTTAAAGATAGCTATCTGAAGAACAATGCATATAAGCATACGAAATATTTTACAGTATTTTTTTATCGAGAGTGTTACCATACTTGGTTAACTCTACCAAATATTTCTAGGACAGTACTGGCATTCTGAATTTAACAACACGACCTGTACACGCTTAAAACGTTTGCTATAACGATTTACTAGAAACTAACGGATTACGAGGGCAGATTGATTAATTTGCGCGAACTTACATAAACAAAGGAATAATTTATATAAACAAAGCTTATTTTTGTACATAATCTCCTGCTAGTTTGATACATTTGGTCCATCTATACTCAAACTTCTTTATTCCGTCTCGAAAGTTATTGTCTTCTAACCCTGCAAAATAATCGTCCAATGTTGAAGTTAGCTCTTCATTTGTGCAGAATTTTTTGCCTCCCAGAAAATTCTTTAATTTGGGGAATAGATGAAATTCAAAAAGATTGTGCTAGGTCTGACGAATATGGGGGTGCGGTACTAATTCGAACCTTGATTCTTCAATTTTTTTGCAGCAACCGTACTGGAATGCACAAATGCCATTATCATGGTGAAAGAGCATTTTCTTTTAGTCATTCCTGGACGATTTTCAGCGATAGCTATCTTCAAATGATCTAGAAGATTTGCGTAATATTCGCCGTTTACGACCTTGCCGTTTTGAAGATTGTTTACAACAATATTCCTTTGCATCCCAAAATATAGATACTATCACCTTTCCCGCCGATGAAACTGCCTTAGCCTTCTTTGGAGTTGGTTCTCCGCGTTTGGTCCACATCTTCGGCTGTTGTTTAGATTCGGGTGTATAATAATGAACCCATGTTTTGTCACAAGTAACAAATCGGCGCAAAAAATCTGTTGTCTTGTATCGATGAATAATTTCTAAATTATTCATCGATATTTGACAGTGAAAACGTATTTGTTCCGTCGTCAGTAGGCCCGTAACATATCTTACCGAAATCTTTCTCATATTAAATTTTTCGTGCAAAATATAAAACTTGTTCCTTCGAAATGCCCACAGCCTCTACTATTTCTAACGCATTCAATCGTCGATTACTTAGGAAACAAATCACCGACTTTATTCACAATTTCTTGGACTTGGAGCCGTTTTCTGCCATCCACTGTAGGAATCATCTTCTAAGCTACTCCTGCCACGCTTAAATTCATTTTCTGATGGTTGTATACAACCCTCGCCCAGTGTATCACGTATATCATCATGAATTCGGTAAAGGACATGCCTTTCTTTAAAAGATGTTAAAAATGATCTATTTACACTTACTCTTATTAGTAACTTGATAAAATTTAAAAAATGCTTGCGAAACACGCTTTGTCTCAAATTTATCAAACACTAACAATAAACTGACAAGGCATCGGTTGGTTGTCAAAATGTGTTGTCTATCTTTTTATTTCATGCTAGGCAATCACGTGAAATAGTTGACCCGCCCTTGTAATTACGTGTTTTACTAGAGGTCGTTCAATTTCCGCACACCACTAGCTTTTTATCGGATTATACATATACATATTGAAAATGAGCTTTATTTTTATTTAAACCATTAAGTAAGTAAATGTTCTTTTTCAGGCCCCTAGACTAGCTCCAGAATTAGAATTTATGCAAGCACTGATAAGCATAGGTAAACTTTTAAGTTCGATACCAACGAAAGAAGCGAAAACTACAAGATTAGTCGCTGAATTAACAACTATGAACCTAAACTTGCCAGCTAGAGTCTGGCTGCCGCTGAATAGCGACACACCACATCACGTTGTTAGGATACCACCCCAAGTTTCGGCAGTATTAAATTCGAAAGATAAGGTACGTTCATTTTAAATATAAAATGTAATATCAATTTACCTGACATTGTTAATGTGTGTACTTACTTTTCATTCCTTTTTATTTGTAAAACTGATTCAGAACCTGGTTTAGAAAACCGTTTGAACTTTTAAAAATAATTTTTTTCGAAAACTGTTTTTCGACTAAATATGAAGAATTATTGTCTTGGGCATTCCAAGATTGACCTGCATGAATTTCATTGATTTTTCAAAATTTTGACTTTTTTGACAGTTCAGTCATGGTTTCATCAGTTGGCAGGCTTGAACATTTATCATTATTCACTATCTCTCTGCTGTTTATAAATTGTCGATGCCCCTCTCCTTCCCACTAGTGACTTGTGTGTGTGATAAGATTATCTTTATAAGCGATTTTAAGCATTTGAAGCATTTATGATTTTAAATGCAAAACATAATGTTGATTCTGTTTTTTTCCATTTTTCGGAAGACATTTATATATATATATATATATATATATACATATATATATATATATATATATATATATATATATATATATATATATAATATATATATGTTGAATTTTGGCTTCTAGTAAAGAAAATGTCATGAATTTTTTACAGATTATTTAGGTAGGTTTGCACTTCATAAATCAATTTCCCATTAATAGATGGTGCCATTAATTTTAGTAAAATAAAGTCGTTCCAGTTACACCCTAAATTTTTCCAGTTTTACAGTTTGAATATGGTCCTTTGTTGAGCGTTATTCCATGATTGGAATTGATCGTAGCTAATATATGAGCGGCCGTTTTTATCTTCCCGGACTGGGCAGCTTTTAATTTAAATGCAATTTCTGATTTCGCTTTTTTAAAATCACGTATACTTGGTAACTTGTGTGCCAATGTACAAAACATTTAGCCATTATTAATTTTATTATTTTATATCAAAATGAACAAAATCAAATATAGAGCAGTTATAAAGTTCCTTATAAAACAAGGAAAAGCTGCAAAAATTAGACTTGAAGAAATGTTAGCTGTATACGGGAATAATTGTCCCTCCAAGTCCACTATTTGCGAGTGATCAAAATTGTTTAAACATGGTCAAGAATCATTGAATGATGATCACGTCTAGGTCGTCCTAATGCTGAGATCACTTCGGATGTTGTTCAAAAAAACAAGTGTTTGGTACTAGAAGATGCAAAATTAAAGAAGCGGCAATTGGCAGGATTATGAGATGTTTCAGAAACCTACGATATTTAGAATTCTACACGAGTATCTTGGAATGAGTACTGCATTAGTGACTTAGTGCAAAGTAGGTCCAACGAATGCTTTCGCCCATTGTAAATGCGTGTCTGGGTAACGGCATGTCAACAATTATTAGCGCTTTGTGGGAACGGACCAAATTTAATTATTAATCGACGTTATCACTGGAGATGAAACTTGGGTCCAGAATCAAAACAAAAGTCGATGTTGTTAAGGGCTCAAGCCACTCCAAGAAGTTTAAAGTCATCTCTTCTGCAGGAAAAATAATGGCAACTGTCTCTCATGGAATTTTGCTGATTGATTATCTGAGTAAGGGTAATGCTTTAAATGGAGAGCATTATGCAAGCTTGATGCATTGGCTCAGAGATTCTATAAAATTGAAAAGACACCACGACAATGCACAAGTCAAGACTTTCAAAAGCTGCTCTTGCTGATTGTGGCTTTCAAGAAATTGAACACCCATCTTATAGTCTATATTTAGCACCCAATGAATATTTTTTCTTTCGAAATCTCAAAAAACATTTAGTGGGACAAAATTTAGAAACGATGACGAAATAATAGCAAAAAATAGTCATTTTGCAGAGAAACAAAGAGAATATTTTTACAATGGGTTAAAGATGTAATTCAAATGCAAGGAAACTATATTGAAAAATAAATTTTTATTGATCCTCTGGTTTTCTGTTTTCATGCTTAGTCCGAGATGATAAAAACATTCCCTCGTAGATAAAAATGTGGGGTATATATTGATCATCCATACCTGTAATAGTCAAAAGTTAAATGAATCTACCAACGTTGGATTGTATTTCCTGTAGAAGAAAATGAAAATATATACGTATAACAACCTTTCGTTCTACACGTGTATTATTGATTCAAGGAAATTTCCTTGAATACCAATGAAATCAATTTAATATAAAATTATAATATCTACTTAAAGTGAAATTGGGGAATTCTATTTTAGCATAACGTTATTAAGTGAAAGTAATATTACTTACATGTGCGATATTGTAGGCTCCTTACATAATATACGTGGAAGTTCTCGAAGTCGAGGACCTATACACGTCACCAGTACCTACCAAGATTATGAGTTCCTTGCGCCACACTAAATCCGAAGAAAACTTAGGTGGCGATACGACCTCTCTATCTGCATTCAGTATGTGTGGTATTATGTGCGACGACAATGACCCCGATTGGAGCCAGGAAGATGACGAAATTTCACAACAGGTAAATTTGTTATTTATATCTTTCAATTTGACGGTCACCTATTCATATATATTCTGGATACTCAAATATTTGCAGACAATATAATATATAATATTTTAAGAAACGAGAAAGTAAAGATGAATTTGATAGATTTTAGACATTAAAGGCTCCATTAAATTTTATGTTTATAAAAACAAAAATAATATAAAATAACAAAATTTGATATGTAAAATGCTTCAGATTAGATAACGCGCTGATCAGTACCCTTAAAAGCCCTTAATTTACTTAATTTTCTATAAATTTCCGGATTCTCCTTAATAAACAAAGATTTTTTTTCTCAATTCAGTATATTTGCAAGAAAAAGGCGTGTCAAAACCTCGATTTTCATGATGTATTCCTTAGTTCTTGCTTTGATAGGCCTTCCGCATCTTGAATCGTCTTGAATTGATTTTTCTAAACCCATCCAAATTTCTTAGATCAAAATTTTACTGTAAAAATCTTACTTCTTAAATGTTTCCTTGTATAATTATTCGCATAAATAGCAATTAGTTTTCGTTATAACAAACTTGATATATATATATATATATATATATATATATATATATATATATATATATATAAAGTCTATATTTTGTTATATCTCTATATTATAACTGCACTTTTTCATCCAGTAACATTACATTTTGCTTAATTAAACTTGTTAGGATCTCTGGAAATTCATAAAGTAAATGGAAATTTCGAATTTCTTCCTCTACTTAATGAACAAACTAATCTAATATAATGTATACGCTTCCCTTTGAACCCTGTTAAATAATCTTTTAATTGAATTATTTTAATCCAATTAATTTTATGAAGTCGAAGTATAATTACAAAATTTACTGACAAGTAATTTATATCATAGTTTGATAATGTTGAAGCTGTTATAAATTGTTAAATTATAAAGTTAAATTATTAAGTTATAAATTTATTAAATATATAGTGCGTTCAGAATTATAAGAAACTAACTTTTAATGTGTTTACAACTGTTGTTGCATCCCCTGCGGCGATAATTCTAATATGCGGAATCACAGGCCATGTGCCTGTTAGACAATTCTCGAATAAAATTGACAGATATAATGCAGATCTTATTTACAGATTGTGTAACAAGGCATTAGAAACTGCCAGTGGCGGCTCGTGAGTTATGAAAGAGGGTGGGCACAAAAAAAAACTTATTTTTTGTACATAAAATCCATTCTCCTAATTTTTATTGGCCTCGTAACGTCAATTCAAAAACTCCGCAAAATTTAATACACATAATTAACCGGCGCAAAATATGACTATTTTTTTCCACATCTTCGTTGTACTAAATTTTATGTTGCAAATAAACACTGTCTAACTGTTCATGTATGTTCACTTTGCCTAGAACACTTAAAATCCACGCATGCATTCATGTGAGAAACGGAATTTTCGTGTTTCTTTGCCTTTTCTGCGATATGCTTTAAATCATTCAACCCTTGTTTATTCCACGCACTAACCTCTTTCTTAAAAATTAAGCAGATAAAACAAAATAATTTATTTGTTAGCGAACATCCGCTTATCCACTCATATTTTTCATATATATTTTTATTGAATACTCTATTATAAGTTCGAGTTTTACTTGTTGAAGTGTAGTTTATTTGAAGTTCAGGGATAGGCCTTCCTTTCTTCTTAATTAAAAGTTTTTCCTCAAATGTTAGGGTTTCTTTTTAAAGATTTTGCACACTATTAACTCCCATCATTAATAATAAACACATGGAGTACGCGCCGAAAACTATACAATCATAATAAACGCAAGACGTAAACTGGAGTCGAGCGATTTTGTGCCCCAAAACGACGAATAAAAACATAAGGCGAAGATAAGCGGAACCAGCCGATCCATATTCGGAATAGGTACATCTGAAATCGTGTCCCGGAACATAGTTTTGAGAGTTTATGCGCTAGTGTCTGTGGTGCGGAAGGAAACTTTGATTACCATCGTTATAAAAAAACATAAAAATAATAAAATGCAATAATGCACTGAATTACATGTGAATTTCTTTCTGTGTTTATCTTGGTGGTTGGGTGGGCACGTGCTCTTGTGCCCTTTAGTACCAGCCGCCACTGAAAAATTCCCAACCATATATTTCAAGAATGTGAGCCAAACATTGGCTCACAAGAGATAATACTTTACCCTCTCCATAAATGGCTTCATTTATGGACCCGGAAATATAAAGCAGCCTACCTGCTCTGGGTCTACATAGATTAGTACAGAAGACTGGAGTATTAAATAGATGCACTAGAAAGCAACCTTAATTTGGCTGCAGTGCAGAAGTTTTGAATTTTTTCTCGAGGACTACGTACTCTCTAGTATAATTTTTTTAAAAATAGTATACATAACATATATCATTATTAGGGATCGGTAATCAAGAAGGGTACATGACGTCAGTACCAGAGACGGAGCGAGGGCATTATGAATTCCAATTTAACATTTTTCACACGCGAATCAAAATACGTGTAGGGAAGTTTTTTAATGACGGCACATTTATCCCCGGTTCGGAAAAAATATACTCCTTTCCCAGCAAACAAGTCAACAATTCGGCGTACATTACGAAATCCTGTATTGTTATTTAGAACTGCTTCAAAATTTCTTTTAACATTATCAGCAGCAGCTCCAGATAATTTAAAAAGGAATTGACATAAATCATATATCGTTTGGAAACATTGTGAGTTAACGGCGGCGACGTGAACGATACCCCACCAGTACACTAGATAAGAGAGAAGGGAGGTACCATATAAGGCGCCAGGCGTGTCTGTGCCCAGTCTGATGAGATACGTCGACGATGGATACGATAGAAATACGAATACATACGCAATAAGTATGTGTATACCACACCTACTTCTGACCTATCCCTATTACTTATCCAATCAAATGCTACACTATACATTGAATAAACATATCGGGGAAGTAAAGTTGGCGTCTTGCGCTGCAGTGTCGTTAACTTACCACATTTCCAGACGGTACAATATTCATGGCATTAGTTACCGAATATTGTGGGTTGGTCGGAGTAACCCCTAGATGGCGGATAGTATTCTACAATCATGTCTATAAATAGTGGCTAAATCTACCTGAATAGTTAGGGCCATAAATATTTGTTGAACGTGTAAAATAGAAACAACATCATTCGGATCTAGTAGCTGTATTATACTTTTAACGTCGTCAAAGTGCTGATATAATAGCATGCTGCTTCTATCCATTCGCCCCAGCGCGTTATAACAGGTTCTGTGGTAGTGGCATAAATGGCAGTTTTGCGCGAAAACATGCGTGCAAGTGCCTTCACAAAAACTTTCTTGCAGAAGACGTCAGTTTATCTGCATTCGGGAAGCATTTTCTGACTTCCTCTGATAGTCGATGAAGATCATGTGCGAAACATGTGATATGCGTCATACTACTGTAAGAACGACCAGCCTCCATATATGCAGTTCCATCTGTTAAAAATAATAGCACTTTTTCTTTATTTATATTGTGCTTTTCACCCCCCACGCGATATAAATTCTGCATTAGTTGTTTCGATTCTCTTAGATGCAAGTAAATGTATAGATATTGTCGTGACGCTGTACAAATAGAACTCAAATAACTAATAAATATAAACAATAGATCGGCCGCAACAATTTCATTTAAGTTCCCTCCTGGAATGTACCCCTGACTGTCGATTCCTAATCATTACCTTATTAAACAATAATTTCTACCTGCAAAATTAAAAAGAAATCGTTTTATGATATTAATCATTTTAACTAGGACTTTTATCAGTTTTTACCTTACGTTCATTTGGAAATTTAAAGGATAAAGTCAATTTTCCGTTTAGTACATGACAGCGTTAAAAAATAGAACATTAGCATTTAAATTATGTCTACAAGTAATTTTAATCACACTTTGGCATCGCGCTATGATCGTCACGCGAATACTTAACGCAAATTCATTATTCACTCTAGAATTGCATGTATATAAAATATAACTGAATTCACATGCGATGTTTCAATGTGTCAGGACTCATTTTCCATAGTTAAATGTATATATTTTAATTAACGATTAATAATTTCTAATATTTACTACATCATGTTGTAAATAAAATTAACAAAAATATCTATTTCTTTTCCAGTATACACAGCTTAAGAAACCTATCGACAAAGACACGATTTCACAGCTTAGTCAAGAATCCAGTGATTCACGAGAACCTCCTTTATTCATTGCCGCCGGTGAAATAAGGAGACGTCTTTCGGATTCATTTCGAGAGGGTAAAAGTAAAGCTTTCACACATGATCCTGAAGATCCTTCTGCAGCAGCGTTGAAAGAACCTTGGCAAGTAAGTAGACAAGAAAAGAGAGGGTTTAATACGAAGTAAGTGCCATATGTCCTCGGCTTGATTGAAAATTTTTTCAATATAAATTTCACTAATTTCAATGAAATTAGTGGAAATTATGTTAGACAATAAAAATTATTTAAAAAAGTAAAGAACAGTTTTATAGAAAGGCGTTCTCAAATTTTAAAGTCTACCTTATAAGCTCAGAAATTGGCTTCATAAACACTTTAAGTATAAAATCAATTAATCACTTAAAAAATAATTCTCAATTTTATTGTATAATTTTATGAGATGTAGAGAGTTGTTAGAAGTTACACTTTATATTTTAATACTTTCTCAAGTTCATTATTTAGCCAAATCTCAAGACATGTGAAATCATTTTTATTTCAGTAGGTACACTATTTTCTAAATTATAACGCCTGAACATAAGTCTATGAAAGATAACATACATGTGATACATACTAATAAAAGTCAGGGTAATAAAAAAATGATGTATGAATGCAGCATTTTTATTTCTAATAATCGCAAAAACAAAATAGAACAAAACAAGACATACAACATGAAAACAAGCTACTAAAATATATGATTTCTATAAGTAATCAATTTTAAGCATTAGCTAATTTTAAGAATATGTGCACTAAATATTTTTGGAAAAAAAATAGTGGAGCCTGTAGAGGACTTTCAAAGGAACAACTTTACCTTATAAATTTTTAGCGGGAAATGTTATAATTTTTAGTTTTTTAACAGTGAAGCCAACGCAGTGACGCCGCTGCTTGCCTACCTAAGTATTGTTTAGCGATGTTTATTCATAATGCTACTACCTATTCACAGGTATACAATATGATAAGAGGAGTGAATAAAATAACTTAATCATATACTGCTTTATTATCATTCGTATTTTATTTCTGGTATTTGACTCACTTATTAAAAAAAAACATTATTAAAAACATATTCTGAATTTTTTATTGTGTGCAAATTGTAAGTGCTGCTTTATTAAGTGAATTTTACTGCGCAAGGTGTAGTGACATAATGTACTTTTCTCATTTTGAACGAACTTAAACTATTTGACATCAGAATCCTCGTTAGTTATGAATAGACTGCGGAACAGACGCTATCCTGTCATGCAGGCCCAGAGACAGAGTCGGTTTCGCTTAATAATAAGATTGATGCAATATTCGCTCGTAGCCCTGATTTTAATGTCCTGAAAGGCTTTTGTAGTAATGTTCAAAATACGGAAATCGGCAGATACTAGGGATGTCCGATATTAAAGGTACAAACCAAAATTTCACTAACATATACGAGGGTGGATCAATAAATACCCGTGTTAGGAAAGAAGACGCAAGTTTTTCACAAATTTTTTATTTATTTTTCAACGTAATCACCTTTTAGTACAATGCACTTTTCCCAACGTTTCTGCCATTTCTTTAACCCCTCCAAAAAATATGATTTGTCAAACTCTGCAAAATACGCCTCTGTCTCGACGATAACCCTCCTCGTTTGAGCTGAATCTTTTTCCCCCGAGCCACGTTTTCATGTTTGGGAACAGAAAGAAGTCGCAGGGAGCCAAGTCAGGCGAGTACGGTGGGTGCGGCAGCAATTCGTAGTCCAGTTCATGCAACTTTGCCGCGACAATTCTGGATGAATGTGCTGGTACATTATCGTGGTGAAACAGCACTTTTTTCTTAGCCAAATGGGGCCGTGTCTCCTTCAATTTTATATCGAATCGGTCCAATATTCACTGTAGTACTGCCCCGTGACCGTTCTTCCTTTCTGCAAAAAGTCCAAGAGGATTATTCCGTTGGAATCCCAAAAAATCGTGTCCATGACCTTTCCGGCCGATGGGACCGTCTTTGCCTCCTTCGGAGCAGATTCACCCCGAAAAATCCATTGTTTTGACTGTAGCTTGGACTCTGGCGTATAATAATGGATCCAGGTTTCATCAACGGTGACGACTCGACGCAAAAACTCCTGCGAATTTCTCTTAAAGAGGTCCAAACACTGCTTCGACATTGACAACCGTATCCGCTTGTTGTCCACCGTAAGCAATCGCGGCACCCATCGGGCCGACACCTTTCTCACCGATAACTTATCATGTAAAATATTAATTGCCGTTCCGTACGACACGCCTACGGCCTCTGCTACTTCGCGCACTTTCGTTCGGCGATCAGCGAGAATCATGTCGTGAACCTTTTCAACGATTTCCTCGGTAACCACGTCTGCTGGGCGGCCTGGGCGCTCCTCATCAAAAACAGATGTACGACCACGTTTAAATTCGTTGAACCAATATCTTACGGTTGTCATAGATGGTGAAGGGTCCCCATAGACAGCATCCAACTTCACTTTTATTTCTTCGCATGTTTTTCCATCCAAAATAAAAAGCGAATTACGGATCGATATTGCTCTTTTTCATTTTATCGAGAAACACGAAACACGTGTGATACAACTGGCTGCCAAATAAAAACTAACCTATGAATCAGTCTGAAATTTATTATGGTGTTATCTGACAGATGGTAGTACACGACGGTAATGCCAACTTCCCTCAGCAGCGCCACCTGTCTTCAAACAGGGGTACTTACTGATCTTCCCTCGTATATTTAAAGAAAATATTTAATACATTCTACAAAAAAATACCTACTTTTGTTTATTTCCCGACATATTCTCCATAAAGATTGAGACATTTATCCCAGCGTGACAGTAGTTTGAACATCCCTTCACGGTAGTCTTGCCTGTCAAGTCGATTAAAGTAGTACACACCTCTTAGGAATGCCTGTCAATTTCGCAATTTCACGAACTTTAATGCGACGATCTTCCCTAATCAAACCTTCAACAATTGAGCAGTTTTCATTCGTGTGTGAGGTCCTTGGTCTGCTTCTGTTCTTCTCCGGATCATCAAACAAGTCCGTTCGTCCATCTTTAAATTTTTTGCACCAAACGCTGACTTCTTTTTGGCTTAAGACCTTCGGGCCATAAACGCCCTCTATTCTGCGATGAATTTCGCTCTGGTTAACCCCTTCGGCTTGCAAAAATTGAATAACCGCACGGACTTTACACTTGGAATACTCTGCGATTACACACGCCATGTTTTTTGCTTCCTGTATGCTACTAAATTGAGTCATACACACAACAACGCTCCAGACTCTACTCCCACGTTTATACTTTTTCAATATATTGAAATGCATTTTGTATATACATATATCAAATTAATTTAAATTCATTTAACTTCATTGTTTTATTTATTTTTTTAAAACATTTCCGTATATACATTTCATTGACTTTATTACGACT
The DNA here is from genome assembly GCA_935421215.2 of Melolontha melolontha. Taxonomy (NCBI): domain Eukaryota; kingdom Metazoa; phylum Arthropoda; class Insecta; order Coleoptera; family Scarabaeidae; genus Melolontha; species Melolontha melolontha. The sequence continues at coordinate 98,314,312 of OW285240.1, forward strand.
CTGGCGAAATATATTTCACACTCCGTCTGTTTGCATTTGAAGACGTACAAACAGATAATTTTTATCAATACCATCGCGCTATAACATTCATATATACTGTTAAGTTGATGGATTGTACATTGTCGGCACCGATAAATCACACCCGATACGGGATAGCGCCGGTTCCGAAGTTTAGTTATGAACAATTTCGCACTTATCTCAAAGCTCATTTTAGAACGACATACCCCCAGAATAAAAGTTTTAGCGAACCTTACGTTTAGTTCATGTTAAGTGTATTTTTTAATTTTTAATAATTTTAATTCAAAATCGCTCCCAAGTATGCGATATTACACTATAAAGCTCACATATTAATATCACTAAAACGATGACGAATTAACATTTGGTAGAAGTTATTTTGCATTTCTATTCTCTTTATGTGAATTGATACCCAATATTATTATAAATGATTCCTTCTATTTTACCGAGATTCCTACATCACTTCATCACTGGTTTAAGATCTTGTCTACCTTTTTCTTCTTCAGTTTTTTGCGTTGAGCACCTCTTCCAATAACCACCATGCTCAGAGAAGGTACCCCCATCTTTATATTTAACTGCTCAATTCTATACACCTTCATGTTTTCTCTTTTATATGGATTATTTCCATTAGTAACTTTCATGTTTTAATATTTTCAATATTTCCTGTTAAAAGTCGAGCAAGAACCTCAGTTAACAGGTTTCCCACCTGAACACAAATATACAGGCACTGCTATAAGATAAGTTTAAATTTTATTGCAGGCATTAGGAATTTTCTCTGATCACGGTTAATTTTAGAGGAAAAACAATATTAATTAATATATTTTATTTTCAGGATAAGGAAAGGCGGGTACGGGAAAGTTCACCATACGGTCATATGTCAAGCTGGAAGTTACTATCAGTAATAGTAAAATGTGGCGATGATTTACGGCAAGAGTTAATGGCTTCACAGCTTCTTCAAATGTTTAAAAGGATTTGGCAAATAGAACATGTGCCTTTATGGGTCCATCCTTACAAGTATGTAAAACATATTTTTGAGAAAAAGTTATACATATTATAAATTGTTTTTTTTATTTTACAGAATTCTATGTTTATCAAGTGATAGTGGACTCATTGAACCTATTTTAAACACTGTTTCATTGCATCAAATTAAGAAGAATTCGCAGTTATCTCTGTTGGAATATTTTACTAAGGAATATGGCCTTCATAATTCTGAAGCATTTTTAACAGCACAAAAGAATTTTGTGCAAAGCTGTGCAGCTTATTGTTTAATTTCATATTTAATTCAAGTTAAAGACAGGTAATTTGCTTTGAATATATAAATATTTACGTTACTGCACGTAACTCTAATTTTAGACATAATGGTAATATCCTACTCAGTAGTGATGGCCACTTGATTCATATAGATTTTGGATTTATACTTTCGACATCGCCAAGAAATTTAGGATTTGAAACATCACCATTTAAGTTAACAAGCGAATTTGTTGAAGTCATGGGTGGCATGGACTCAGATATGTTTAAGTATTTCAAAATTTTAATACTCCAAGGTCTTTTAGCGGCTAGAAAACATCAAGAAATGATAATCCCACTTGTAGAAATTATGAGATCAGGTTTGTTGATTTATATTCTTACCTTATTTGTTGCTTTTGTTTATATAATGTGTTTGAAGAAAAATAGCATTATAGCTTTAATTAATTGAAAAGGAAGAAATCTCTAAAAAATGAGCATAAGATTAGGGTTACATTGCTGTTTAAAGAAATTAATTTGTTATGTATTTCGAGTTTATTTTTTGAAAAACAATTAAATATTCTCGTCGGTATAAAATGAAACAAATTTAAATTCATACATTCTTCCATTAACCCAGATATGCCTAATGTACGAGGGTGATCCGTAAAGTAAGTTCCGTTTCCACTTAGTGAGCTGAGGAGTTGGTATATCGGCGCGATGGCAGCGCTGCTGTGTAATCTGGTTCAGTGTGAGTTTGGCAGTGCTAGTGAGAGAATCGTTCGAATAGAACTGGTGGTGGGGCAGCCCATCACTCCCCCCAGTTGAGATGTCCCAGAACTTTGCGGCGACAGCTTTCGAGCTTAACTTACCGGATGAGGCTAGGGTATCACAGTCTCCCTACCCTGCGCCCACGATCTGTTCACCAACAGCTGAGATAATAAGTTAGAGAAACCTGACCAGCTACTTCATTGTTATCGAAGGTTGATCGGACAAGGACAGAGCCCTCCGCGAATTCATTTGCAAGTCCACCGCAAAGAATACAAAAAACAGAATGCAGCAAACACTGGAAAAGTAGCTTGCTCTAATCCTAAATGAACCAAATGTAAGAGGTACCAAAAACAATGGGCGAACAGGTTATGAGGCTAGAAACATATTTAGACAAGGAGACCTAGACAGCTATAGACGAGGTGGGAATAGGGTGCACTTGTACAAAATACAGCAACTGTAGTAAATCCGTACTAAACTGTACTAAATCTAACAGGACTAGACTAGTTGAGAGAATTTTCGAAAATAATCCGCTTATAAGCGAAGAGACCTGTCCATCTATACAAGACATGCAAGCCCGGTGCACGAAAATATGTAGTACAGAATTTCCTGAAGATAATCACCCTATCACCAACCACAAACCACGGGAGATTGAGATGTTTCAGCTGTTGACCGAAGGCGAGATTAAAAGAGGATTAGAGGTGACGAAATCGCCAACTGACAGCCCAGACCATGTAAAACGCCACAATTTACAAAGTCTGCTCATGCAGAGGCTCGTCATGCTATTTAATTGCATGTCGATTTTCTAGGTGGTCCCTAGGTGTCTGAAGACTAATAGAACCATCCTTCTACCCATGAATCAAGCCCTAAGCGTTATGAACTGATAGGCGAGTCTCGCCTACCGTCAAATCATCCTTCGAAGCCAGTGATGTTTGTGAGCGAAGATTACGACCTGTCTCGAAGATTACGACTTCTGTGATACACATTCTTTAATACCAGGTTGAATAATATGGTAGAAAGGAGGTTGCCTTATCTTACTTTATTATTTATTATAAATTTGTCGGACTACTGTTCTTTAACCATAGCATTGTTGTTTCTATTTTTTTAGGATAATTTTTAATGCCTTCATTATTTTATTTGAGACTTCTAATATTTCCATTGTAAAGTTTTCCTTTCCACCTATCCATCTCACATCAAACAGTATACAATATATATGTGTATAGTGACCAATAAAACAAGAAGTGAAAGATATATATGAGTAATGCCTTCATAGAAAAAATCGCGGTCCAATGTTCACGTAGTAACGAGAAAATGATTTTTCTTTATTCGAGTCCGGCCCTGTCGCAGTTAAAAGTACGGGCGGCAATACAGGGATCTACCGCTAAAACCAACGCTGAGATTTACATTTTAGTACAGTGTGGCCAGATTGGGCGATTTATCACAATTTGGGCTACTATTAAAAGATAAATGCGACTGAATTTTTGAAAAAATCGCAAGTCGCAAATTGGGCGATTTTATATAATTGTAATTTTCGAATTCATTTATTTCAGTTTCAATAGCGAAAATAGGTAAAATTGAGGAGTAAAATCAATATATTTTTCTCGCTTTTGTACATGTTATTTTAATTACTCCTACTCGCTTTAATTTATCAATGTTTTAGTTTTTAGGCTTGTTCACAAGTTCACACAATTCACACTATAAACTTGTCTGACCACTTACACCAGTTTGTATGTAACTGTTTGAGGATTCTGATTATTTTTTATCAATGAGATATTTTAAGGTTTATTTGTAGTTTATAGGCACTGAATACTTCCTTGATAATGGCATTACTGGCTAAATAAACGAATTGTGACAGATTGTCACTGCGAACTGAAGCTGTTTCTAGTTACTATTGTTGAGTTACAAGTGACATTCCGCTAATATAACGAATATAACCTAATAGTTGTCAGAACTTCGGTTTCAGTTTTTCTTATATTGTTATTAGTTTATTTTATTTACGGTTTGCTATTATAAAATCGAAAATAAAAATGGGCAAATGGGCCAAATATTAAAAAAAAATACAGAAAGGAATGGGAACTCGAACCTTTATTTAAATTTTTTGGCGGGAAATTTAAATTTTAAAATTTAAGTTGGCTGCGATTTTGGGCGATATTTGATGCTAAAGTCTGCGCCAAGAATTTTTGAAATATGGCCACACTGTTTTAGTATGGGCATAGTCTTCGCTTTGGCTAGGTGCGTTTACAATGGCATCCTACACGAATATCGAATATACTGATATGATTTTAATTTATGGCGAAACATAACAAAATAGTCTTGCGGCAAAAAATTGTACGCAGAACGTTTCTCGTTCTCGTTTCACGTTTCCTTCGAGTAAGACGATTGTGAGAGCCGTGTATCCACTTCGGGATACAGGATTAGTAATTTAACGTTTCGAAGGCCGTGGCTCTCAAAGATCACGCAGAGTACAACAAGCAGAAGAGGATATTCCAAATATCGTACAAGCGAATTCTGGCTAAGTACGACAACCCTAGCACGGGAAGTAAATATGTCTGAAACTACGGTCCGTTAAATTGAAAAAACTAATTTCTTTCATCCTTATCGTATCCAACTTAACTTCTATGAGTGGTTTAACACAGAGAAGTTCATCAGCCAGATCTTGCGTTAGTAATTCCTTTGCCGACGAATCTACGTTTACCAAAGATGGTATTTTGAATTACCATAATATTCGCGACTACGAAAATTCCCACGATATACACCCAAGTTATTTTTATTTAACTATATGTATTTCCAAAGGTTGTTGACGTATTCAATGTAAATATTATTGATATCGACAAAAAAAAAACATCAGAATAGAAGAATCAAATGTTCGGCTGCTTGTGTTGTATGAATCGTTCGCTAAACAACAATGTTCAATATTGATATAACGTGTAACAAGTGCATGTTTAGGAATTCCATCGATTTTTTTGTGCAGGTCTATGAACTTGAATAATCAGCTGTTCTTACTTAAATATAGGATAAACAAAGCATATGAACCGACTTTAACTACCTTAAAAATTTTTGAAATTCTTGATGAGTTACAAATAAATTTCTGTAATAAAATATAATACAGTATATGCAGTATGCATGTAAATAAACCCTCAATTAATATGCGTTATTATAAATTTAAAACCACAATCTAACCAAAAGTTTCATAACGCAAATATCGCTGATAAAAACATATGCTAAAAATTGAGTATATCAATAAGACGTCTACTTTGAATATGTTTGAATTTCCTCATTATAAATTCGTCCGTCATGCGCCACGTTACGCGGGAGTTCCCATTTTGTTTGTGATCACATAATACCGAGAAAGCTAAAAAAGCTTCTGAAATAATCGAAAAACTTTATTAAAGTCACTAGATAAATAAAGTACCGCAAACCTCCGCCATTTTTGGGCAAAAATTTGGCGTCAAAATTGAATTGCTGTGTTAAATAAAAAATCAATTTAGTACTGTATTCTTAAAAGAACGCAACTGTATGAACATGCGTTAATAATTAAACCGCAGATAGTAAGGCAATTAATTAAAACAAGCAAGCACTGTTTTCATTATTTATTATTGTTGGTTTACTAAAGCACGCATTTTCGCCTTTTGTGGTTGACAACCAGATCAGGGTGTGCATTTGGAGTTAGTTTTTTCATGTCATCTGCTCTTGATTGTTCAAATTGGGAATCAGAAAAATGCACCTTACATAAGTAACTAAGTGTTATAACAAGTGATCTGCTTTTACATATGTACTCACCTCACAAATCTTCGCATTTACCGGCACATTGTCTTGATTAATGTCACATAACCACACTTTTCTTCTGTCTGCATTCCTTTCACCACTGGGAAATGCAAATAAACGGAAACCTTTGGCGACACTGTTTTTGCAATTGATAATACAACAACCAGGCATAATTACACTTTATGTTGCCAACGGTGGGTTTAGATGCAACGACAAGTGATTTGACGTTTGGCGGCCATGTTTGGGCAAAAGTAGCGCTTTCTCTCTCGCACTCTTTGGCCTTATGGATTGCGGTACTTTATATGTATCTAGTGACTTTAAACTTTATTATTGTGGAGCGCCACCTAGTAACTGTTTGTAAAGGATTCTCCAAACAGTTGCTAAGTGAGTTACGTATCAAGGCCGCTAGATGTCACTTCCTATTCATTGAATTGAAAATAAAACTAATATTTCGCCAGGAAAATTAGTTAACGCATCAGGGCCGCTAGATGTCACTAACTGAATTGAAAATAAAATTCTAATACAGTGCGATCAGAAAAGGCTGATTAGGTTGGCAATTTGAAAGCAGAGATTTCTAACTTGTTTAATTTACAACACCGTGTACTACCGAACATGATCTGTCCTTTTTATATCTATCATTGGCGAACCGAGTGTTTTGTTGCGAGATTTTAGTGCATTTTCAATTTCCGACATATTGACAATAATCATGAAATTTGTTCACATTAATACTAATTTTTCAGGTGTACCAACACCATATTTTGAGCGCACTGTATTTCGCGAATCCAGGTCGGCCCGACACAGACTTTAAAATAAAATAAAATATCGTGACTTTACTTATTCCACTATAAATGTTGTACTGATTTGAATATTTTTTACAGGTTCACAATTACCATGTTTTAAATCAGGTGCAGCAACTGTACAAAACTTGAAAAATAGATTTCATCTAAATATGACTGAAGAACAACTTCAGTATGAAGTAGATAGGATGGTGGAAGCCAGCATTCATTCTCTATCAACCAAGTTATATGATAATTACCAGTATTTTACAAATGGAATACAGTCATAACTAAACGAAACTTTATAGTATGTTGCTAGGTTATAACACTAATAAAGGGCGTAATAAAATTATTAAAATAAAAATTTTTTTGAAGGTTTCATTATAAAAGTCATTATTACTATAAAGAACATTTTAACTGCCTTGAAGTTTACTTATCCTACTTCAAATGTAAATTACAACAAAATCAGCGAGCGTATCAGCCTACTTTGTTGTTGAAATAATGGAAATTACTGTGTTAATACTTATGATTTTAATCTGTTAGATGTGTAAGTTTAACGATGTATACGCTAGTTTTACTCTTACGCATGTAACAATATATACATGTTTTTTACTAAATTGATTAATATATGTTTTAAAACTATGTTGTTTAATATGATCTTTTTACACTGTCACTCTGTAATGAAAGTTGTCAACATAACACTTTGAAATGAATTTAAATTTAGTAAAATAAAATGCTCAAATTAATTAATGTAAAACGCCAGTCGTATATATTTATTAAATGTTCTTTAGCTTTAAGTTGGAAAAATCCGTGATCTGAATCAAAAAATTTAATCGAAATGTTGCCATTGTTATTTAAATTAAATGTAGAAATTTAACATTGTATATAACAACTAATTATAGTTACCAACAGGGTGCGCCATATATTCTTTTTTATACTATTGTCATTATGTAAATATTATCACAAAATTTTGGAAAAATTTCAAAAACGGTAACTAAGGTCATGTTTTTTAAATTTTATAAAACATGTATAGTGATATGTGTATGTATATTATAATTATATGAAATTATTAATTTTATGGATCGCCCTGTGTAATATAATAGATTAAAAAATACTCAATACAGTTTTTCACGTGCATATTTCAATAGCATTTTGTCATTCCATTATTTAGCATTCCTTAATAGATATTTTTACATATTAGAGTATGTACAAAATAAAATGTAATAATAAGGTAGCGAAATTATTTTTATTCCTCGTAGATATTACAAATTTTATCAAGTGTTTTTAGAAATTTTAGCTACTGACATACGAGGACAGGTTGATTAATTCGCGCGATCGTACGGAAACAGGAATAATTGAAATACACTTTATTTTTCTACGAAATCTCCTCTTAATTCGATACATTCGGTCCATCTGTGTTCAAGCTTCTTATTATTCCGTCTCGAAAGTAATTTTCTTCTAGCCCTGCAAAATAATCATCCACTGTTAAAGTTAGCTCTTCATTTGTGCAGAATTTTTTGCGTCCGAGAAAATCTTTTAATTTAGGGAATAGATGAGAGTCAAATGATTCTACTTCTGGCGAATATGGGGTTGCTGTACTAATTCGAACCTTAGTTTAATATTTTTTGCAGCAACCGTACTGGAATCTGGAAAGATGCATTATCATGGTGAAAGCTCTTTTTTCTTAGTAATTCCTGGACGCTGCCTTCAAAAGATCTAGAAGGTTGCGTAATATTAGTCGTTTACGGTCTTGCCGTTGTGAAGATAGTCTATCAACAATATTCCTTTTGCATCTCAAAATACTATGCCATCACCTTTCCTGCCGATAAAACTGTCTTGGCCTTCTTTGGAGTTGGTTCTCGTTTGATCCATATCTTCAACTGTTATTTAGATTAGGGTGTATAAAAATGAACTCATGTTTCGTCACAAGTTACAAATCGGGGCAAGAAATCTGTTGTGTTGCATTTAAAAATTTCTAAATGATCGATACTTGACAGTGAACATGTCCTTATTCCATCCTCAGTAAACGCAGCACCCGTCTTGCCAAAAGTTTTCTCATATCAAGTTCTTCGTACAAAATATAAAGCACCCGTTCCTTTGAAATGCCCATTGCCTCTGCTATTTGTAACGGTTTCAATCGTCGATTACTTAGCAACAAATCTTGGACTTTATCCATAATTTCTGGACTTGTAGACGTTTTCGGCCGTCCACTGCGGGGATCATATTCTAATCTGCTCCTGACACGCTTTAATTCATTTCCCCATTTTCTGACGATTGTATGCGAAGGATAACCCTCACTTAGTGTATGTTGTCATGGGTTTCAGTGGAGGATATGCTTTTGTTACTTAAGGTACTTTAATCACTGCACTATGTTCAAAATTATCCATTTATGTACGACTGCATTAGAAACAGATGCTTTATGACACTTTTTTGCGGCTGTAAAGCTGTACCAGTAAAATAATATAATGCAAAAAGTACTTTACTGTCAGCGTCAAAATAAAAGTTTATTTTGTGAACACCATTTGCGATATATACTATGTCTCTTCGTCTAAGTGTTTGACTTATTTGGCAAAAGTAATTATTTAACATTCAACGCTATTTCATTTATATTGACAGAAATTATTTCTTCAAACTCCTTCATTTTAAATTTACTTTTACCAAATGTCGAAATGATTAAACTTGACATTAATCTGGGTAACTAATGGCAACAGCAAACATCATTAACCGACACTGGAATTTTCAAAAAATTATTACTTACTTTTAAGCTTTCAAAGCAGTCGAACATAAAACTATATATGCAACTCGTACATAATGGACTTTATTGACTCTCCTTTTTTATTAACCAAGCTCGCTCGGCTCGTCAATAAAGTCCTACATTATATACTTGTTACATTAATAGCTATTACACTTAATTAGTGCGTCTCCCACCAGAAAAAAGGGAAATTGACGTACACAGAACTTTGAGTTTTATGTTTTTTAATGTTTGCTTTTTTTTTCAAAAAGGTTAGAATTATCTGACATTGCCATCCGAATGATTAATCAAAATAATTTAATTTAGACGTGGTAAAATAATATGCGGCAAGAAAATAAAGGTCGTATTTTTTATTAGGTACAGTTATTACAGAAATATAATACTTTAGTATTTTGTTGCATTGCCATTACTTTCTATCACCAAATCAATCCTTCTAGGCATAAATTAGAGCAGTTCAATTTTGCCAACACTCGTTTATGCCATTATTCAATTCCTGTTTGCTCCGAGGTCTAAAATTATTACGACGCATTGTCTTTCCATGTAGCCCCACAAATTTTCAATTGGATTAAGATACGAGCTTTTGGCTGGAAACGGAAGAATATTAATATTATTTCTTCTTATCCAATCAGTAACGAGAGCCGACGCAGTTATCAGCCGAAGCAGTTATCATCTTGAAATATATCATTTTCGTCGTGAAAATTTTTTCTTACAGAGGGACCATCACTCGTTCTAAAATTTAGCAATAAACATCAGCGTTTAGCCTTTCTTCCACGATCAGAAAAACGCCTGTACCTCGGACACTCACATGCCCATGTCATTTACTCCAATCGTAGTGCAGGTCCTTTTTGGGTATAATGGTCTACGTACCGGTGTTACGTGGTATATAGAATCTGACTTTTCCGTCGGAACATGATTTAAACGTTTTTTTCACCGGAAAATATCACAGAATCCCATATATCATTCAGCAGCTAATAATTTGAAACAAATATTAAACGTGATCCTTTGTGGCTTTCAGTTTGTAGGGTTTTTTATGCGGCAACATAATTATTTAATTAGGATATTCTTATTCTTTGTCGAGTGCTACTTAAAGAAGCAGGAAAATTTGAAATGTTCATTGCGTCGAATGGATTTTCTCTCAAATAGTTTAATAGTTCCGCATCATCTTCTTCGGTACTTGCTTTTGGCCTGCCAGATGCCACCTTCATTGCTGTTGTTATTTCCCTGTCCCACTTTTAATTTTAATTGTTTCAATAGTACGTTTAGGAATTCCAAATTCACAAGTAACCTGCATTATTGTTTTTCAATTTTCAATGTGACATGTTATTCTAACCCGTTGGACTTCGTTTAATTGAGGCATACTTAAAACTAAAACAAATAGTAACGTTTGACACGAATAAAACTGACATAAGCTAACAATTAATAGGACACGATCAAATTTTAGATTTCCATTTTTTTGTGTTGACAGTAGTAGGGTAAAATTTAAAAAATTGCCTACGAAACAAGCTTGGTCACAAATTTGTTAACACTAACAGTAAACTGACAAGGCATCGGTTGTCAAAATGTGATATGTATTTTTTTATTTCACGGCCTACTCTAGGCAATCGCGCGAGTCAGTCAACCCGCCCGCGTACAACACTTGAAAATAAAAAAAATTAAAATACTTTAAAAAAAACGAAATGTACGTTATATATTTTTTTATTTTATTAAGTCACAGATCTAACTTTAAATATATAAAATTGTAGTTATTATAAAACACAAATATTTGTGAGTAGTTAAAAATTTTATAAACATTTATTAAGAATAACCTTACATAATGTAAAATTTAAATATAACCACTTGCATAAATATTTTTGCGTATTAGAAATATGTTTTAATAATGTCAACAAAAATTGTAAAAACGATAAAAATGTCTCATATATGTAAATATATTAATCATTCATATGTATTTTTAGTATTAATTGAGATTATTTTTAAATAAAATAATTATGTTTGAAAGTAATATGGTAACTAAAAAAAAATACATACATAATAATCATTACTAATACATATGTATATAATATTAAATAATTTTTGAATGCAAGTTATCTTTGCTGTGAACTATAATTTGTAAATATACTTAAGAAGTGTAGATGTAGTGTCTATTGAGATATCGAAATTGATAAAAATGAATACATCCATCCATTAAGGTAGCCAATTACTAAAACTAGAAACTTTTTTTTTTAGTTATATGTAGTGAAAAGTCGTATAAAATATACCTCTGACTGACTTATATAAGAAGTATAAAAACAAAAAAAAATATGCAAAAAGACTGATTGTAAAGTAGACTTTTTGCAAAGGTTACTAAAGATTATAAATATTTTGGTTTGTATATAGTACTTACATGTATTTAATTTAAAATACTTTCTTAAGCAATTTGTAGTGATAATGATATGCATGTTTTAATAAAAAAATATTAGTATGTATTTTATTATATTTATGTGTATTTATCTTATATTCTGAAGTAAAAAAATCTACATGTAGTTATTTGTTTTATTTAACTGTATTAGACTGTTTTGAAGGTGGGATTGTTAACTTTATTTAATGGAATATTTGCCGCCATTAATATTTTACATAGTTCTTAGTTCTTCGTTAAAATTGTCTGATTCCAACGGGTCTAATTTCTGCGTTATGTGGTTGCGATGCTAAAGCTGGATTTATAAACTTGACGTTGACGTTCCGTTTAGTTTCGTAGCCGTTCGCACTAAAAAGTGGATTTATAAACTTGACGTTCAGTTGACGTTGACGTCGCGCGCGCATGTTTTTAGCGCTGACGTTTCTCAGCTGTTTATCAGTACGAACGCATTCACGGTAGAGAACGAAATCGGTGAATTGGAATTCAATTGATATATTCAAAAATATTTATAGATTGTAAAATAAATTATTTACCTGCTATACTTTTTGATGCCATATTCATATTAAAAGCGACGAAAGCGACTAACCAATTCTAGACAACTTTGTGCAAAGCACGTGTAATCTAAAATGATAAAAGCACGTGACAACTTTCTTTGCGTCCAATAAAACAAGAAATCTGCGCAAACTCGATCAGCACAATTTTATTGGTTGGTTACCTACGTCAACGAACTGCAACGGCAAAAGATAAAAGTTGGTTATGTCTGAACAGAATACGAACGTCAACGTCAAGTTTATAAATACACTCATAATAAGTTTAACGTATTTTATCAGCCGCGAACCTCAACTGCTGCGGTGCGGAACGTCAACGTCAAGTTTATAAACCCAGCTTAAGTGACGTTTTACGTGCAATATCTTGGATTTTTTAACGATATTTTATAGACTGCTATAAATTTCAGAATCACTGTCAATGGACATACAATCAGTTTGACCCTTAATCCAACTCGCCATTGTTTCACGATACCATTCTCGACGTTGTCCCATATTATATCTCAAAAAGTCACTGAAACAATGTTCTAGATCTAAATAAATGAAAATTAAAAATGTATGTTTAAGTTATTGAGACAACGAAATTCACTGGACACTTACGTCAAAATAATTGGGAGTAAATTCGATGAAACGATATTAAACAGGATCTATTACAAAAATTACGAAGTATGTTTTATGCAGTTAAAACAATGAAAAAAAAGAAACTAACTCACCGTACTTTATTTATCTTACGAAATAGAAACTATCTGCGCGCTTGAAGAAAGGAATTTAAATGTAATATTGAAGTAATTGCGTCACAATTCAACGACAAAAAACAGATGTGCGGTTAACCGAATGAATAAACCGTGTTGTACTTAGCGATGTTATAGATTATTTATATGGTCCATCGTAATTTCGGCCTGATGCGTTCAGTCCCTAGTACTTATAGATAGAAGCACCTATAATTAAACGTGGTTAATGATAAATATGGAGATATTTTTAATAGTCCTTTCGAACTGATTATGTGGACCTATACAAATGTGTAAAGTATTGTGCGCTGGATTTTTTATTACGGATTGAAAAGTCGGGAAAATGAATTTGTCAAATATATAAGGACACTTATGCCCTCTTGTTAGGTTTTCTTAATTATAAAAATTCTAAAATTACACAAATTTAAATAACACCACCACTACTTCAACAGGGCTAGATTATGAAAGAGGATAATAAACGCAGATATATCTGCGTTTATTATTATAAATATATAAATGTGGCCAGTATAAATGAAATTACGCATTATACATGTAGGTATACCGGGTTTTTCTTTTATCATTACACATTGGTATAATGCATTGATTTTTATTCATTTAGCCTTACACATAGAGAGAAATGTATGGTGGCATAGCAGGCAACCAGTTATACACCAAAATCTACGTACAAACAAAAAATTAATTCTTAAATAGATTGCCATGGAGAGAATATAAAATTTTAATGTCACGTTTCTCAATTTTTATTAATTACAAAAATCTTAAATTAAATCATTTTATTGAATAATAGATCATTTATTTAAATCATGAATACGTATAGCAAAGACGAAAATGTTTCAATGGTAATATGGTACCAGAAGAATAACAGTTTAAGGACGGTCAGAGACATGTTTTCCGTTAATTATCCTAACAGGCCTATACCTTGTGCAAAGATAATCTTAAATATTTATAATAGATTCAAAGAAGATGGTTGTCTTCTAAATTCCAACAAAAAAAAATACAATCAATCACGTGTTAACAGAAGACATGAAGCTGAATATCCTGTTATGTAGAAGAACGGTCTGTAGGTTCGCTTTTAGATGTAACCAGGTATTTTGGAGTATGGTACAGTTCGATGTACCGAACCTTGAAAAATTCAAATATAAGTCATAAAGTATCAAACTATTAAGAGCGTTTTGAGGAAGATTAAGTAAAACGAACTGATTTTTGCGATATAATGTTTAATTTGCTAAATGAAAACGAAAAAGATTTAAATAAAATAATCTCAGAACTTCCAGTTTGTATCCTACATTTATCCATTGAAAATACTAAATTTCCTTTCATTAATCCATTAGGTATTGGTCCCGTACAAATCCTCATTCCTAAACCTAACCCGAACGCAGTACCCTCAAAAAGTCAAGGTCTGGATTGGCATAATAAGCAATAGACTTATTGGCCCATTTTTTTATTGAAGGTAACCTCACTGCAAAAAAATATTTGAATCTCTTACGAAACCACATTATTCCATCAATTGAGATGCTAAATGTTGATAGAAACTTTGGTTCCAAATGGATGAGGTTCCAGCACATCCCACTCACGCCATAAGGAATTTTTTAAGTAACACATTTCAAAGACTGTGGATTGGCACGTTTGGCCTCATGCCATAGCCCCCAAGATCAGCTGATTTATCTCCAAATGATTACTTTCTTTGGGGATTACCTAAAAAGTAAAATTTATAATAACGTGCAAATCCTCAACTTGGACGAACTGAAAGACTGTATACATACTGCATGTGATGGAATAAATCCAGAATTTATTCGGAATACCGAAATTACGGAATATAAGTAAAATTTATAATAACTTGCAAATATGTAACTTGGACGAATAAATCCAGAATTTATTCGGAACACCCTGCGTAGCTTTCCAAATTGCCTTGCTTATTACCTTGAAAGACAAGAAGTACGTTTTGAAAACTTGCTATGAAATTTGTCTTCACTTTTGTTATGTTGTTTTGTTTGTCTTAATTATTTTTTTCATTCAAACTGATGTTTTCTTTCTTTTCTAAAAAAATAACCTAATTCCTCTTGCCTTTATTTTGTTTGGTATTGCCCACTGTGACCAGACCAGTACAAGTATTATTGCCAAACTAGATTCATGCAATACTTTCGCAATAAATTTTAAGTTTGGTTATAGATTTAAAGAGCTTCATGTACCTTGTATACAGCAATCTAAATAATTTCCCTTTGAATGCTTAAACATGGATATCTTTAATAGTTAGAACGCATAGTAAGATGAAACCCATTGAGTTATTTCTCTAGCTAATAGTAAAAGGTTGAGCGTAATTTTTATAAAATAAATACTTGATTACTTATTAATATTTTTATAATTTTTATTAATGTTTTAGTCTTGCACACATTTGTTCTATTATTATACAAGCTGTACTACACACTCTCACTTTCTGCTGAACTTGCTGGAATACAGAAGTTTTTCCTAGCACATTGTTTTAAGGGTTTCAGCAGCATTCCTGTTACCAAAAAGAAAATCCAAATAAAAAATGCAATTACCTTTTTTTTTTAACTTATCTCAAAATAAAAGAGGATCTACGTCCTGATTTGAATTTGGCCTTTCGAGGTATTGCCTTTTAGTTATTATATCGTCTGAAAATTTATTTTACTTTCTCGTATTCTTCATTGCAAAAATTTAAATAATGAAAGTGACTTTTGATGTTGACTCTTTTTCGATTACAGGCATTTGTTCTTTATTTTCAGGATCTGTTTTCTTCATAATATTAAACATTTCTTGTTCTAGAAAAGAAGTAGCCCCAATAGCATTTTCAGTACTATAAAAATCTTTTCTTTTAAATCAAGGATCTCACTTTACTCTAGTAACTAATCCTCCTTCATATGAAAATAACCTTGCTTTAACAAATCCAAAAATTTATTGCATAGTGTCTTCCCTTCCTCAATCTTTAAGTCTTGTAGTGATGCTGTCAGATAATTCTACAGTCCAAAATTTATTGGGATTATTAGCAAGATAGTAACATATTTATTACCTACAAGAATTTCACACTACTGTTTTTTAAGATAAATTTTTCCATTTTAGAACACCACTTATTCGTAAGATACCAGGAGGTGTTATTTGTTTTTATCGCGTTACTGAAATGTCCCAAATGCGTGGGTTACGTTCAGTAATTCATTAGAAGTAATGTGAGAACGTTCTCCAATTTCATAAAAATCTGTTTGTACCTTTTTGTTATGTTTTCTACCTTTTTTGATACACTAATTTTACTATCTTAGATATATTTCAACCTTAAAGAAATACTATCCATCTTCTTTGAATTTGTTAAAAATATTTAAAATTGTCTTCGCACAAGGTATACGCCTGTTGGGATAATTAACTGTTTTAAATAAATTATGTATTTTTCAATCAAATGTATGTAATTTAAGATTTAATTAAGTATGAATGAAAAATTGAACAATTGGGAAAAATACGTCCAGTACATCACTGGTGTATAACTGGTTGCCTACTATGCCACTGAAAATTTCCCTATATGTAAAACTAAAGGAAGAAAAATCAATGCATTATGCTTATGTGTAATGAATCATTACACATAAGCATAATGCATTGATTTTTCTTGCCGGGAATTATTAAGACACCCTAAAGGTGTGTATCCACACTATCCACCGGCGCCGGTGAACAGCTAGCGATTATTCAATACCCTGTTCGCAAAGTGTATACGGATAGTTCGCGAGCAGCTTACGTAACTAACATTAAAGTCGTCGACCATGCTCATGTGGAGCTCGCCAAAATTCGCGTAGGCTGTTGGTAACTTGAAAAGGTTTGTTCTAGAGATGAGCTAAACAATAGCCGTTCTTACAGTTATCGTTATTTTGAAATAACTCATTTTGTTATATGTATGTTATATGTTTCTTTCATCATTACTAATGATGAAAGAAACATATAACATACATATAACAAAATGAGTTATTTCAAAATAACGATAACTGTAAGAACGGCTATTGTTTAGCTCATCTCTAGAACAAACCTTTTCAAGTTACCGACAGCCTACGCGAATTTTGGCGAGCTCCACATGAGCATGGTCGACGACTTTAATGTTAGATACGTGAGCTGCTCGCGAACTATCCGTATACACTTTGCGAACAGGGTATTGAATAATCGCTAGCTGTTCACCGGCGCCGGTGGATAGTGTGGATACACACCTTTAGGGTGTCTTAATAATTCCCGGCAAAAAACAATTTCTTTGCATATTTACACTTGGGATACTGCGGAAGTGTTTTACTGCTATTAAAATAAAATTTATCGTAGAAACAAAAACATGGATTCTTTTTTTTTATTCTTTTCCATTTATAACGCTGTACTAATCGCTTTCTACATTTTCCACTTTCACAAAAAGTTCTTGATGTCGATGTCGTCATAGTTAGAAATAAAGTGCGGGCTACATTACGAACTGCGAATGGCAAACACAACAGGTTACGCTTGATTAAAGATTCTTATTGGTTGAATTGCAAATAACGTGCGATTGAAAAAGATTGCAATAAAAATATTTTTTTCTGCCCGGTACTGGATAGCAAAACTTACGTCTAATACTTTAAGTGAAGTTATCAATTTAGTAAAATAGGCAGATTTGAAAGAATTTTATACTTTTTCTTTCATTGACGTCCGTTGCATAATAAAGAGTATTTTGAATTAAGACATCAACTTGTTAGGTTATCTTTCGAAATGCCATTTTCCATTAAACAGGAAAAGTTTATCTTAGAATCATATTTCCGTAACAAAGAACGGGTGGGTGGAGAATGGAAATATTCTGTACAAGAATGCGTTGATGAATCTGTTGAAAAATACCCCGACAACGATATTCACGAAGATAATTTAGTACGACATGTATATCGTATTGTACGAGTACATTGTTTTCACGATACAGGTAGCGGTGTAAAGGAAAATCCTCTGGGCGTCCCTCTGTTTTAACTGAAGATGTGGTCGAAAATGTCTATTCTCAAACAGAAAGAATTCCAACGAAACCATTGTGGCAATTGGCTCGACAAACCGGTATGTACGATACAGCAATAATATTTGTCATAAATAAGATGCTTTGTCTGACTATTTGTTTATCATATGGTACTGCTCATAAATTTTTAAAAGTAAATTACATTTGCATCTTTATAATTTAGTACAAGAGTTATTACACTTATTACCATTAGATTTAGGAAAGCATACTGTGAATGGTTTAGTCAACATTTAAGAGATGCTGACATATTAAATATAACACTTTTTCTGATGAGTTTTGGTTTTACTTATCAGGTTATTTGAATTTTCAAAATTATTGTGTTTGGTCAGGATAAAATCTCCATGCTATTCTTGAAATTCAGTTGCATCCAGTGAAGGTGGGAGTGTGGATCGCGATGTCTAGGTACAGAATAATTGGTCCAGTTTTTTTTTTTTTTGAA
This sequence comes from Melolontha melolontha, assembly GCA_935421215.2. NCBI lineage: Eukaryota > Metazoa > Arthropoda > Insecta > Coleoptera > Scarabaeidae > Melolontha > Melolontha melolontha. The sequence continues at coordinate 98,332,733 of OW285240.1, forward strand.
GCGACAGTTGCAGGTGCCCGTTATAGAGGAATGCTAGCAATATTTATTGCTGAACTAAGTGATGAAGAAAAGCTGGGATATTTTCAAAATGATAATGCAAGTTCTCATACTGCACATGGTACGGGAAATGATCTGCAACAATTTTACAACAACAGAGTTATAAGTGCTGGACGGTGGCCACCACGGTTTCCAGACCTGACACCGTTGGACTATTTTCTGTTTGGTTACTTGAAGAACCAAGTTTATAAATATCGACTCTACACAATTGAGAAAGAAAAAAGAGGCAATTACTCGAACTGTAAGAGCAATTATACCCTAGCAGCCGATAAATATATTTGAAAATATTAAGAGAAGAGATCTACTCTTCTCTTCATATTTTCAAATATATTTATCAGCTGCTAGGGTATTATAATTGCTCTTACAGTTCGAGTAATTGCCTCTTTTTTACTTTCTCAATTGTGTGGAGTCGATTTTTATACATGCATCTAGCATGTATTGATGATAATGGTACATATTTTGAATGTATGCTGTAACTTGAAATCTAAATTAAAGTATAAAGTATGTAAACTCACGGCCATAAAATTTGTCATACAATTTTGACGGTTAAGGAAATTTTAACTAAATTTACACGTCGTGAACGAGACTTTCAGATTTGGAGGTTATTATGATGCAAATGTCAATGCATACTATCTGTCTTGAATTAAATGCGGTATTTTATTTATAATTTTATAAAGTTCCTCACTCGTATAGAATTTAAACATAAGCTGAATTTCAGAGCTTGTGGCATTGTGTTGAGTGTTTGGTGTTTTATGTTGAAAATACCCACTGCTTTTTGTGTATGTAATTTTATATGAAATTTGAAAAAATATAAAATGAACAACGTGCTGCAACATAATATTTTAAATAAACTGTAAGTGTAACTGAATAAAGAAAACTAAGAAACTATTTGACACATACTAACTTTTAGCAATTAGTGCTTTATTTTACTACCATTTTTTCTATTTATTTCCTCCAAACGGTATGGTATAGACAAGATTAAGTTTCCTATATATATACTGAAACAGAAATAAGAAAAACAGCCTAACCACAATATATATCAATAAATACTATATGTATACGTATTTCGGCAACTAAGTTGCCATCTTCAGTAGAATAACCTTAAAACTTAAAAAAATGTTAAACATAGCGTTTTTGGCTAAGGTAAACCTTAGAAGATATGCTCTTCAACAAATCGCCAGTGGGATAACACTAGTTATCCACACTAGCCAGTGTTATCTCACTGGCAATTTGGTGAAGAGCATGTCTTCTAAGGTTTACCTTAGCCAAAAACGCTATGTTTAATATTTTTTTCAATTTTAAGGTTATTCTACTGAAGATGGCAACTTAGTTGCCGAAAGACGTATATAGTATTTATTGATATATATTGTGGTTAGGGTGTTTTTCTTATTTCTGTTTCAGATTACAAGCCACAGTCTCCACCAATTTCGGATATATATATATCCTATCTAAACTTTCCCCATATTAAATATTTTTTGCTATAGTACGTCCTCGTTATCGGCCCTAAAATTACTATTATACATATTTTTTGTCATCCTTCCCCACAAATTTTCCATGGGATTTAGACCCGGATTATTTGCTGGCCAGGGTAGCAACTCCACTTGGTTTTCTTGAAAACAGTTCTTAGCAGCAAGACAAGTAAGTGCTGAACAGTTATCCTGTTTTCATATGTATTCCTCGCGTATGGCAACATAATATGTTCAATAACATTTACATAACGGGTGTCCGTAAATGATTGAAGCTGACAGCTACTGTCAAATTTTGGTTAAGTTTGTAACATTACATTTGATTGCGATCGCTAATTAATCGCTAATTAACATTAGCGTTCCACGCGGTACTTACTTTCAGCATAATGATTAAAATTGTTTCTTAAAATCAAGTACAATATGCTTACGTTTGGAAAAGTTTTTTGCTAATTAACATTATTTAAAAAAATAATTGTAAAATCATAACTATAAATTCATTACAATGACAAAAATACAAACATTCTTTATTAGTAATTTTTGCAATTACAAAAAATGTTGGAAATGTTGACCTTGCTGCTGCAGACATAAATTAACTCTTCGTTTCATATTTTCGAAAACATTTTGAGGTTGTTGTGTAGTCACTTGAATCCGTTTTCTATTGCTTGCATTAATTCATCTAAATTATGTAACCTATTTTTATAAATATTATCTTTAATCTTTCCGAACAGAAAATAATCTGGAGGGGTCAAGTCTGGTGACCTTGGTGGCCATCTACCTTGGCTAATAAGACGATCGTCATAGAATTCTCTTAAAAAGGTCAATGTCGCTTGCGCAATATGGGCTGGAGCATTATCTTGCTGAAAGAATCCTCTTTCCAACTCGTCATCATGGAGTTGGTCCACAAATTGTTGTAATATATCTCTATAACGTGCAGCATTGATCGTATCATGGAAAAATACCGGTCCTATTATTCTACGACGTGATATTGCTACCAAAATGCCAACTTTTATAGGGTGTAGTTCATTTTCAATAAAGGTATGTGGGTTTTCTGTTGCCCATGTTCTATAATTTTGAGAATTTACATAACCGGATAAGTGAAACCAAGCTTCATCCGTAAAAAAGGTTAGATCTAATACTTCATTATTGTTTATGTTTTCATTAAACCAATTATAATAAGTTATTCTTGATACAAAGTCAATGGGATATAATCGATGGACTACGGAAACCTTATATGGATGCATATGGAGGCTCTTCTTTAAAGCTTTTGAGCAAGATGTTTTGCTTAATCCTAGAAAGTATGAAATTATACCTATTTCTCAGTACATTTTTATATTATTACCTGTCTGTGCTGATAACTTTCGCAATGACTTTTTTGGATTATCTTCAATACGTTGCTGAATATCATCAACAACCGCTTGAGTAAGAAGCGAAGGTCTTCCAGTTGATTTTCCCGTACAAATACAATGCTTTGTTTCAAAGCGATCCAAAACTCTTCGCTTATGTTGAACAAAGACATCATACGGAATATTTGCATCAGGAAACGCTTCATTAAACTGCGCTATGCATGATTCTACAGAATAAGTCCAGCTTCTATCAGGATTGTGTGTGGCACTCCGAAAATGGGCCATTAAAATGAAAGCGTTTTGCTCCGCCGTAAAGACCATGGCAATATCGTTAATGAAATCTGAAACACATATTTAAACATAACCTCGCTGGAATTTAATATCGAATGTTACTTACGCAAATTTTACAAACTTATTTTAGTAGTTATGAAAACCAATAACTGATTGTCAATACAAGGAAAAACTAATATGGAGATGAAAATTGAACAGAAAAACTATAATAAAACCCAACGAAAAATACACACGTGCGACTATGACCATATAGGAATAAACCAACTGAAATTCTCAGGAAGGTGAACTTTAAGGACGAAAAACGCATACATTTTGACAGACGTCAGCTTCAAACATTTACGGACACGGTGTATATCCCCCCGTTAAGTCTATTTTTTAGGCGATACATGGCACCCCGGCCAACAGAGCGAATACAAGCCCACACATTAACTGAAAAGCGGCCACTTTTTTTGATATGATGAACAGACCCGTTCCTCAAATCTCGTGTTATTTGGTCCATACCCTTTCTTAAAAACTCCATCGCAAACCCCACTCTTGCTTCCTTATGATGTTGCGGTAAAAATGATGCTCCAGCTGCCGCTGAGTTGAATATTCCCGCTTCTTTCTGGACGATCTCGGAAAATTTGTTAAAATTTTTGAGCAGAATTTTCAAATGGATTTATTCTTAAAACACTACATAACATTGCGTCTTGTGCAACTGTTGAATGTTTTGAAGGTCCTGACCCTATCTTTCTTTTCAATGTAGCTTCCCTTCTCCATTTTCCATATATGCGTACAGCAGTGCGTTTACTACATTAGGGGTATCACCACTTTCAGAAACTCGTGCACGTTGTAATTCATTTAAGTAAGTATAGCAAGCGCCAATTAAGTTGGCGCGTGGAGGGGGTGCGCAGAAGCCGTTTTTAAAAACGTCCACCCCCACTACTCAAGTAATTGTCAGAATACATTTGTCATTGACGTTTGACGGAACATAATGTGTTTGCTAGGGGATCATAAAGTGATACACGCTCAGAGGTTAGAATTATCTGACATTTGATGTAAAATCAAATACAAATCTCCCCACTACTTCTAATTCTGCGCGAACTTACCCCTCCTCGCGCCAACTTAATTGACGTTTGCTATACACCATTTTAAAAATTTGAGAGTATAAAATAATGTTAAGTTTAATGATTTAAGGAATGCGACATAAACGAGTTAAGTGTGGTATAAATGCTGCGATGATTGACAATCCATATGAGAGATCAGGAACCATTTTACAATGCAAAAAATTATCGTGACAAATTTTATGGCCGCTAGAGTTAACATGATTTAAAATTGTAGTCTATTGGTTTGTAATGTTATATGTTACATAAATAAATTGGAGAATTTCGTTTTCTTTTTGTGTATTTTAAAATCGAATCATTTCTACGGCACAATTTCCATCACCAATCTTACATTTTGACTTACATAATTAAATCTAGGTTCCTTTATCGTATGTAAGATACAAAAACTTTTAAATATGATTCTCTATATATCCAAGAGTTACATTCAAATACATAAAAAATTATGAAATTTAATTTAAATTTCCTTAATTTTTATAAACAAGCCCGAATGATATATACCTAACTCGTAAAATAAAGTTATTTCATGTTACAGAATTCATCACATACAGGGTTAGTTAAAAGTATGGAGACGGCGATTTATTGTCGTTAATATTCATTTTAGGGATTTATGTTCAGTATAAAAGTTTGTTAGGATATTTTGATCTACATTTGAGAATATTTGAATTTTTTTTTTCTTCAATTGTTTTTTAGTTACGCCTGTCCGCGCATTTTTTTTAAATGGGAACTAGTAAATTTTACTCTACCATTAGATAGAGATTTTTTTTCTCTTTACAATAATATTTTTGTTTTTTTTAAATTCATTTTAATAACTTTTTTACAAGAAAAATTAAACAAATTAATAACAAAGTAAATTAAAGTAAGTGTTCAAATTGTCGTCCATTAGTAATTTGACAATGACCCAATCGATTTACAAAACGCCGAACAGAGTTCTGTAAAAAATCTCGGGGAATTTCTTGTATCGTTCTGGTAATTCGGATTTGTAAATCTTCGACGTTATCGGGCTTATCTTTGTAAACTTTGTTTTGTACGTATGCCCAAAGGAAAAAATCTAAAGGACTTAAATCTGGCGAACGGGCTGGCCATTCAATGGTTCCTCGTCTTCCAATCCATCTGTGGGGAAAAACGTTGTCCAGATATTGACGAACATTTACACCATAATGTGGTGGGGCGCCATCTTGCTGGAACCAGATACTGTCATTGGGCAGGTGTTCATTGTTTTCATGAGGATAGAGCGTAGCACTAGCAGGTATTATTTCATTTTGCAATAACTGCAAATACAGAGCCGAAGTTAAATTGCCATTGATGAAAAAGGCACCGATAATATGACCGCCTAGAATGCCAACCCAAACATTAACCTTTTGGGGGTACTGCGTATGGTGCTCCAAAAACCAAGAGGGATTTTCCGATGACCAGTATCTGCAGTTGTGTCTGTTTACTTCACCGGTAAGGCAAAAAGTAGCTTCGTCTGAGAAAAGAATATTGTTGACAAAATTTTCATTATTATTGCAAATATTTAACATTTCTTCAGAAAATTGTAATCTCCTATCAAAATCATCTTCCGTTAACTCGTGTACAAGGTGTACCTTATGAGGTTTATACTTTTCACTTTTTAAAAACGACACGATCGATGACTGTGAAATATTGAAATTGGCCGCTAATTGATTGGTTGATAAATGGGGATATTCAGATACAGCCAATAAAATATGCAGTTTGTTATCATCGCTTTTTGCTGTTCTAGGTCTACCACTCCTTGGCAAATCTTTAACGCTACCCGTTTGTTCAAAGCGCCTTAAAGTTTTACCAACAACGGATTTAGAAATTGGATTTCTATTTGGATGCGTATCATTAAATAAATTACAAACGTCTTGTAAACTTCTGCGTCTATCTCCATAACCCAACATCATAAGTATTTCAATTCGTTCATGTTCACTTAAACTGGCCATTGTTAATATTAACAGCAACAAATTGCACAAATGAATTATTTCTGTCAAAGATTTGACGTACACAATAACCACTGATAAAATTATGTCGCTCAAGTTTGTTTATCGCTACGCTTCTGTCTATCTGCGATGTACCGAACATCTGTTAAACACATGAACCGGCTTTTTCTTATAAAAGAGTTATTAAAATGAATTAAAAAAAAAAAAAAAATTTGTAAGGAGAAAAAAAATTTCTATCGAATGGTAGAGTAAAATTTACTAGTTCCCATTTAAAAAAAATGCGCGGACAGGCGTAACTAAAAAACAATTGAAGAAAAAAAAAATTCAAATATTCTCAAATGTGTATCAAAATATCCTAACAAACTTTTATATTGAACATACATCCCTAAAATGAATATTAACTACAATAAATCGCCGTCTCCATACTTTTAACTGACCCTGTATGTCAGAATGACGTACATATATTAATTGCAAAACTTTCGATACTACGCTACAGAAAATAGTACGTGTTACTATAGCGTGAAGCGGGTTTTTTGTAAAAATGAGCACTAATTCAAGCGAGCGGCAATGACAGTCATTTATGATCTCTCTGTTGCACTTTATCAAGCCGAATTTTTACTGAGTTTTGCATTTGACTCTGATTTTTAAACGTAAATATCTTGTAAATGTCGAGTTGTGCTATTGACAAAATTTTTCATCTTATTTCCCATAACCAATTTAAGTTAGTATGTAGTAACAAAATGTAATTATTCGAGATTTTGGCAAATGCCTCATATAAGGTTGGACCATCAACTGGTTTCTTTTTAAAAATGCTATAAAAAAACACCGTTCGATATTTTTCAATAATTTTTGTTTTATTAGAAAGAGTAAATGTTCCGATTAATTGCGGAATATTTTATTCAAACGGCTGCCTCGGCTAGCTCTGCAGTAGCCCATCCTGCCAACCAAACATTGCAGCACATTTTCGATGGTTTTCGCCACTATTTCAGCAATATCGCAAACAATATTGTGTTTAAGTGCCTGAATCGTTTCTGGATTGTTGGCATAACTTCGATATTTAACCGCACCCCACAAAAAAGTCTAACGGTGTCAAGTCGCAGCTCCGTGGAGGTCAACTGGCATCACCAAAAAGGTTGATCACACGATTATTGAACTTGAAATGTGCGAAAGATCGATTGTTATACGACTTGTGTGGTACGTAGCGTCATCTTGCTGAAGCAAGAGCTCGTCCACATCCAATTCTTCAATGTTGCCAAAAAAATTGGTCAGCATGTCTCTGTAGCGCTCTACGTTAACCGTAACGTTGTTGCTGTCTTCATATTCAAAGAAAAATGGACCAACAATGCTGCTGCTCCAAAAACCACACCACATACGCTTAAGATACATTGACTTCTTTACGACTACGCGTGGGTTTTCCGAGCTCCAAAGACGACAATTTTGCTTGTTAATGTATCCGCCGAGATGAAAATGCGTCTTATCCGAAAATATCATTTTCGAGGAAAATCGCATTTTTCAGCTGCTCCAAAGTCCATATAGAGAAGCAATATCGTAGCGGATGGTCATTTGCCTTCAATTTCTGAATTGATTAATTGAACCTTATAAGCGAAGAAGCCGAGGTCTTTATGCAGAATTCTCCTCAGGCTAGTTCGACTAATGTTGAGTTGCTGAGATCTGCGGCGAGTTGATGTTCTCGGGTTCATGCGCACACTATCGGCAACAACAGCAATATTCTCGGTTGAATCGATCGGACAAACACGAGGGATAGCTTGTGTTGCCAATTAACATGCCAATTTCTCGAACTTTCTTCACAAATTTTCGTATACTAGGTACGGTTGGTGCATTATCTCGACCCAAATATCTTTTTCAAATTCGCACTGTTTCGGCATTCACTTTGGAAGTAAGTTTTTAATATTACAAAACGTTGTTCAAGCGTAAAGCGATCTATTTCGTACCGCGGAGATATGATACTGAGTTTCTGTCACTTTTTAGAGTGCGAAATAACTGTCAGTGTCAAAATAAAATGTGATTTAAAAAGAAACCAGTAGATGACCCATCCTTTGCATTTTGTTTTCCACACCCAATTTTTAATATTTTTGATGCAATTAAAAATGTTTTTATTAATGTGTATAAACTTGCGCCTCATGTTTTGTTTTTCTGGTTATTAAATTACATAATGTGATAAGAATATATAAAAAGACAACTTTGCAATATACTAGTTGCTATTCAAAGTGAAAGAAAGTCGTGAAAGATCATGAAAAAGATAAACCTTATAAATGGAACTAATTTAATTGTTCCAGAAAAAATAGATTTATGCGTGATGAAAACTCTAGTAGCTTCTACTTGTCATTTTTCAATTGTGCACTTTTATTACTTCTTAGAATTTTTAGGATAACAGTTCATAGTTGTTTGAGTACAGTGACCAGACAATGAACTTTTTATTATTTCAAGACCACATAAACTAACCCAAACCAAACTAACATGACTATAGCATTAATTTCTTGCCATTTTCAATATATGTATTTTATGAATTATTTTAATTAATGCAACGTATGTACCTGGACGTCATTATTATGTATTAGAAAAAAGCACGAAACTAATGGTGCTTGAACAATTTCACGTTGATTCAATACACGCTGTTCCTGTTTCCTGTAGATGATATTACTGCATTCCTTGATCAATTCTTGCAATTGCCACATTGCATCGCTCAGTGCATTTCAATTTGCAAGGAGGAAGGCAAGTTTTATTCGTTTATGCGTCTTGAATCACATTACATTGACGAGTCTATTTTTGTACTTATTTGACTGCTGTTAGTTGCATAGACGGCAAACAATGTTACTGCAACGGAATAAATATTTATATTATGACTGTGTACACATCCTTATATTTCTAAAGAATAATTTACTGAAGAACGGTTGCTTTAAATTTTAAAATATTGAAAATGGGAGATCTCATACATATTTTTTGCATATAAGGTTATTTGCGAATATAATTTGCTAAACGTAAAAAAAAATTTCATAAATTTTCTGTGACTCTATATTCCTTAATGATGACTAATTCTTATTACAATAAACAAGGTGGCATTGAAAAAACTACAATGCATAGTACTACGCGATGGAAGACATTAAAAATACTAAAAAAATTCTTATACACTAATGTCCCATCGCCTTTTGTTGGTACAACAATACTTTTTTAATTTCTTTCTATGACAGAGCTTTTAACCTGATTATTCCAATAATTTATCAAAATTTGATGTATTGCTATTTAAAAAAATAATCTTAACATAGTTTATTAGAAAATTTATTTTTCTTCCATAGCTCAAAACAAAAAAAAACGCTACTTGGTCGACAAGAGCTTTAAAAACTACAACATAACAAAAAAATTTAAAAAATATGTTTAAGATACCTAGCTTTAAAGGTGTTCAAATTGATGGACTTGTTCTTGAATACACTTTTCCAATCTTTGTATTAATGATTGCCGGGCATCTCTGATAAATGTCTGGACTATTACGGAATCTATCAGCAGACTCCATAATTCTGCTCCATAATTGCTCTTCACTATTTATTTCTACGGCATACACTTCTGTTTTCATAAACCCCCAAATGAAAAATTGAGAGGATTAAGGCCAGGACTAGAGAATTCAATCCTGGATCAAAACTTCAATCCCGCAAGCCCGCAAGATTGAGGTCCTCAACCTGCGGATCAGCAGGATTTGCGGGATTACAAACTATCACAATGCTTTTATGTAATAAAAGACAACTAAATTCAAAATAAAAATAGCATTTATAAGTAAAAATAATTAGGAAAAATTTACAAAAAGGTTTTAAGTACCATGGGCGACATAAAAAATGGGGACAAGTTGTAATAGTGAATTTAGCATTATTTAACTATTGTGAATGGGACTTTCAATATATTCATGTATTTGTTTCTATTGTGAAATAATAACAATAACAAGTGAAATAATTTCTTCATATTCTAAACAAATTTATTTATATTACGTTTTTAACATGATTCATAAAATAAATTAATAAAAAATAAAATAAATAAAACTAATATTTTGTAAAACTACCGTTTTGATCAATGACGCTCTTAAGACGTCGTGGCATTGAATAAATTAAATTCTGTGTGTATTCTGGTGTAATTTCTTCCCAACAGTTTTCGATTGCTTGCCACAACTCTTCTGAATTGTGAGGTCTAAAATTGGTATTATAAATTTTTTTAACCATACTAGCCCAGACATTCTCAATAGGATTCATGTTGGCACTGTTTGCCGGCCAAGGTAATACAGGCACTCTGTTCTCTTCAAACCATTCCGTAGCAACATGCGAAGTATGAATGGAGCTGTTGTCTTGTTGAAAAATAAAATTTGCATCAAATATTTGTGTTACAGAAGGTAGCATTACATTGTCTAATACAGTTCTGTAAATATTTCCTGTAAATCGTTCGTCTATTCTCCAACAAATCCCTGGTCCTTGAACGCTGATCCGAGCTTAAACGTTTACAGAGAAACGTCCACTTTTTTTTTACTTGTTGAACTTATTCCTGTGAATACCTGTTACTGTTGCATGGTCTATATAATCTTACTCGACCGTTATGACGGGATTGAAAAATCTTTTCATCAGAAAAGATGACATTTTCTCAAAAATTATTATCCATATTTACATATTCTTCTGCAAACTCCAGACGTCGTTGTTGATGCGCTTGAGTTAAAAACCCTTTTCTAGCAGCAGAATGGTTTAATTCGCAAGATAGTATTTTTATCCACATTGAACTCTTGGGCAACTCGTCATATTGACCACCCGTTTTCTAACATAGTCACCACTCTAGCTTTATTAACTGTGCTTAAATGTTGAGGCATTTTCAAATCGAATAGACACACGGAATTAAATACTGATGTCAAAATGACAATCAATGACAATTATTAAATTAATTTCCGATTTAAAAAAAATGACTTTTTACAATAGAGCAACTTAAGTGTACCCATTTTTTTTGTCGTCAATGGTACATATATCAATACGTTATATGCACGTATTACGCACTTGTTACAAATGAAACAGACATGTAAAATACATATCTGTAACTGTACACATGGACAATACGCATTTGTATACATTGCTTCACTAGCTTGACTGACGACGCCTATAGATGGCAGAAACACGTGTCTTAAGCAGAAGTAAATGCTGAAAATACGAGGTGTATTGTCCATGTGTACAGTTATGTATTTTACATGTCTGTTTCATTTGTAACAAATGCGTAATACGTGCATATAACGTATTGATATACTTAAAATCTTTTTGTATATTTACCGCCATCTGGCTCGTGTTAATGGACTACACGTATTTTTTCGCTTTTTGTACTAGCATAGCTAGTCAAGCGGAAGGTCGCCTTTTTCGGCATAGTCTCTTTCGTCCGTCAGCTGTCACTCATTAAATTAGTGCCACCTTATAGGACGAAATTTGCTATATCTTGTAGGCGATTTCAGTGTAAATATATATACAGATACAAACCTGTTCATAAAAAGATTTGTATCATTTGTATACATTGCTTCACTAGCTTGACTGACGGCGCCTACAGATGACAGAAACACGTGTCTTAAGCAGAAGTAAATGCTGAAAATACGAGGTGTATTGTCCATGTGTACAGTTACAGATATGTATTTTACATGTCTGTTTCATTTGTAGGAAAAATTATTGAGATTTCTTTTGGAAATATTTTCGGAGAAATGATAAAGTATTCAAAATTTGATCGCGTAAATTTGACCTGATTTTATTGCAGAAGTACCCAGCGGCAGAAAACGCGCGCTTGGCTTCGACGCTTGTTGGAGGAATGGACTTTACGTAGCAGCTTCTAAATATTTACCTCTGTTGCCGCCGCATTTCAAGAGTGTCATCTCACGTTTTATTATAAAGTCTAGATCTAAAGAACTTACTCGGATGGGTGCAGAAGCAGATGGAGTCTAGTCTTTGCTATCCATTCAGTGCGAAGGCTGCGTTCAAATTCATCTTCCAATGTACACGGCGATGTTTCACGACTTGTCACCATATAGGACAATAGAAAGTCGTTTTCATCATCAACGTCTTTAACTTGCTCAACTTCATCGTTTTGAACTGGCGGTTGAGATGCGTCTAATAGTAGCCGCTGGATTAAACTCTGAATTTCATTTCTTAGTATCGCTTTGCTTGGATAAAAAAACATATCTTCGTCGTTTGTATCTTTTTCCAGATATTTCTTTGGATTCTCTAAGTAAAACATCACACTTGTCATTGAAGTTCGCTGTTCCTTTATCGGACGTAGTAAGGACGTTACCAGTTCGTTCCTTAGTGTCGTGTTTTGCTTTTCCAATTTGCTTATCATGAAACGCAATGTGGTTTCAGCTGAAATCAACGTTGCATCTTCGCGGCACAAAACACTGACAGCAAGTTTAATTGGATCTAAAGCACATTCAAGATCAAGCAAAGTTGCATATTCTTGCTCGGTAAGAGAATATGAGGATGAAGTTTTTTTTAAATAAATATGGGCTTTGGATATGCAGTTTTTAACCTTGTTGAACCTCCGCTTCGATTTCGGCATAGTCTCTTTCGTCCGTCAGATGTCACTCATTAAATTAGTGCCACCTTATAGGACGAAATTTGCTATATCTTGTAGGCGATTTCAGTGTAAATGTATATACAGATACAAATCTGTTCTTAAAAAGATTTGTATCATTTGTATACATTGCTTCACTAGCTTGATTGACGACGCCTATAGATGGCAGAAACACGTGTCTTAAGCAGAAGTAAATGCTGAAAATACGAGGTGTATTGTCCATGTGTACAGTTACAGATATGTATTTTACATGTCTGTTTCATTTGTAGGAAAAATTATTGAGATTTCTTTTGGAAATATTTTCGGAGAAATGATAAAGTATTCAAAATTTGATCGCGTAAATTTGACCTGATTTTATTGCAGAAGTACCCAGCGGCAGAAAACGCGCGCTTGGCTTCGACGCTTGTTGGAGGAATGGACTTTACGTAGCAGCTTCTAAATATTTACCTCTGTTGCCGCCGCATTTCAAGAGTGTCATCTCACGTTTTATTATAAAGTCTAGATCTAAAGAACTTACTCGGATGGGTGCAGAAGCAGATGGAGTCTAGTCTTTGCTATCCATTCAGTGCGAAGGCTGCGTTCTAATTCATCTTCCAATGTACACGGCGATGTTTCACGACTTGTCACCATATAGGACAATAGAAAGTCGTTTTCATCATCAACGTCTTTAACTTGCTCAACTTCATCGTTTTGAACTGGCGGTTGAGATGCGTCTAATAGTAGCCGCTGGATTAAACTCTGAATTTCATTTCTTAGTATCGCTTTGCTTGGATAAAAAAACATATCTTCGTCGCTTGTATCTTTTTCCAGATATTTCTTTGGATTCTCTACGTAAAACATCACACTTGTCATTGAAGTTCGATGTTCCTTTATCGGACGTAGTAAGGACGTTACCAGTTCGTTCCTTAGTGTCGTGTTTTGCTTTTCCAATTTGCTTATCATGAAACGCAATGTGGTTTCAGCTGAAATCAACGTTGCATCTTCGCGGCACAAAACACTGACAGCAAGTTTAATTGGATCTAAAGCACATTCAAGATCAAGCAAAGTTGCATATTCTTGCTCGGTAAGAGAATATGAGGATGAAGTTTTTTTTAAATAAATATGGGCTTTGGATATGCAGTTTTTAACCTTGTTGAACCTCCGCTTCGATTTCGGCATAGTCTCTTTCGTCCGTCAGATGTCACTCATTAAATTAGTGCCACCTTATAGGACGAAATTTGCTATATCTTGTAGGCGATTTCAGTGTAAATGTATATACAGATACAAATCTGTTCTTAAAAAGATTTGTATCATTTGTATACATTGCTTCACTAGCTTGATTGACGACGCCTATAGATGGCAGAAACACGTGTCTTAAGCAGAAGTAAATGCTGAAAATACGAGGTGTATTGTCCATGTGTACAGTTACAGATATGTATTTTACATGTCTGTTTCATTTGTAGGAAAAATTATTGAGATTTCTTTTGGAAATATTTTCGGAGAAATGATAAAGTATTCAAAATTTGATCGCGTAAATTTGACCTGATTTTATTGCAGAAGTACCCAGCGGCAGAAAACGCGCGCTTGGCTTCGACGCTTGTTGGAGGAATGGACTTTACGTAGCAGCTTCTAAATATTTACCTCTGTTGCCGCCGCATTTCAAGAGTGTCATCTCACGTTTTATTATAAAGTCTAGATCTAAAGAACTTACTCGGATGGGTGCAGAAGCAGATGGAGTCTAGTCTTTGCTATCCATTCAGTGCGAAGGCTGCGTTCTAATTCATCTTCCAATGTACACGGCGATGTTTCACGACTTGTCACCATATAGGATAATAGAAAGTCGTTTTCATCATCAACGTCTTTAACTTGCTCAACTTCATCGTTTTGAACTGGCGGTTGAGATGCGTCTAATAGTAGCCGCTGGATTAAACTCTGAATTTCATTTCTTAGTATCGCTTTGCTTGGATAAAAAAACATATCTTCGTCGCTTGTATCTTTTTCCAGATATTTCTTTGGATTCTCTACGTAAAACATCACACTTGTCATTGAAGTTCGATGTTCCTTTATCGGACGTAGTAAGGACGTTACCAGTTCGTTCCTTAGTGTCGTGTTTTGCTTTTCCAATTTGCTTATCATGAAACGCAATGTGGTTTCAGCTGAAATCAACGTTGCATCTTCGCGGCACAAAACACTGACAGCAAGTTTAATTGGATCTAAAGCACATTCAAGATCAAGCAAAGTTGCATATTCTTGCTCGGTAAGAGAATATGAGGATGAAGTTTTTTTTAAATAAATATGGGCTTTGGATATGCAGTTTTTAACCTTGTTGAACCTCCGCTTCGATTTAGTTATGCTTTGTTCGCAAGTGAGTGTGAAGGCCTTTAGTTGACCGAGCAGAGATTTTTATGATAGCGGGGCATAATTTACATTAGCTGAAAATCCATCTTCTGCATTTAAAAAATGTTTCCAAATGAAACTTGAGCTTTTATTCTCTTTGTAAATGACACTCATTTTGAATTATCACTGACCAAAAGGGAAGAATTTATTGAATAAACACGCAATACACACACGTAACACGTTTGAAAGTTGTAAAGTAACTAACTAAAATACAATCTCGACTCGACATATATATGGACGAAACGAAACAAAATCACTTTGTTTGTTCTCAGTCGCGTCTCGTGTAGCAAGGAAAAACTAGCAGGGAAATACCCTGTCCATAGTTGATATCGGTCTCATTCGGATACATTAACAAAAAGATCACATTTGTTTTTCAAATTCAGATACACTAGCAAATTGGCATACATATTTTTTTCAAATTCGGATATTTTTATTCAGTCCCGCAAATCCTGCGGATTCCGCATGTATAGTCCCACATTACTGATACCGCGAAAATCGTGCGGGATCCCGCATTTGCGGGATTGGATTCCCTAGTCTGGACTACGAGGTGGCCATGGTATAGGTCCTCCACGACCAATACACCTATTTCCAAATCTTCTTTGCAAAAATTCCCTTGCTCTATAAGAAAAGTGAACTGACGCTCCGTCATGCATGTAGTACATTCTTGAGAATAATGTTCAATGGGATTGAAAATAAAGCGCAAAACCCAAAAAACTAGACCCGGGTCAGCACTTAATGACGACAACACGGATAATGAACAGGAATAGGAACACACACGAATAATATAGACGACATATCCTAGAAAACATAAAAATATCGGCCTATAACCATGAAGTTTATAAAGAACAAGACACACAGAAACTAAAGTTACGAGATTAGGAACATGGAACATCAGAAGTCTAAGTATAAAAGAACAAGAACTGAATTCGACAACACAAATCTCGATATATCGGCAATCACAGAAACAAAGAAAAAAGGACAAGGAATTTTAAAATTTGTATACTCTATGTAACAATATGTAACAACTTTACACCTTAGGGTAAACAAGTTTTATATTCAGGGTGTTCCCCGACAAACTTACACAATGCGTTCTAGAGGTGATTCTGAACAAAAACGTTCATATGCACTTTAGCTTATTTTTTTTTTGTTTTTTAGATTTCAACTTCAACAAAAGAAGAAAACTGCTTCAGTAATGTATTGCGACATTTCTAATAAATTGTTGAGTTCATTTTCAAGCACACATTAATAGAAAACCCATACTGGTAATTTCGTATTATGGTTTGGTGGGGGTTTTCATCACTCCAATAGTGCATGTTATTTAGATTCAAAACACCCTCACGATTAAAACCTGTTCCATCGGTGAACAAAATCAATGATAGAAAATTTTGCCCTTGATTTAGTAATCACTCGTTCCAATAGGTGATGAACTTTTTGGAAATGAAATGGGCGAAGAAGCTGTTCTTTGAGGACCCTCTAACTGATACACGGTTAACATTCCATACAGCTGAACTTATTTTTCTGGTGCTTATTTTCTGGGATTATTTTATGCTATTTATAAAACAGCTTCTTCAGTTTCAACAGCACGATGGATTCTGGTAACCCCACTTATTAACTTTAGATTTTTTGAAATAGCCATCTATGCACGTCAATAAATGTTCTAACATTAGGAATATGTCTTAATGGATATCTCTCTCGATAGATACGTTGAGCTTCGGAAGAATTTGATCGAGCTTCACCATAACACATAATCATGTCCCTGTATTCTTCAAAAGTAAAGAGAACCATTTTTTAAATTAATTTTAGAAAACGACAAACCAAACACAAACGTAATCAGGAACACGATAAACTTGAATAAATTAATACAATATTAGACACACCGCTCGGACAAGTCCATTGTACAATTTATGTATTTTACTGGACAATAAACCTATCTATCTATATAAACCAAGATCAATAGTACACACAGCATGTGCCTAACTGCTGAACTGTGTGTCTAAAACATTTCTTTCAACAACCAAATAAACAATTGCTTTCCATGAAAAAAAAATAGTATATTATAGTACAAGGTGCATAAGACATGATTTTTGCGCACGAGTTCAAGGTTTAGAAAACGAGCCGTAGGCGAGTTTTCTAATGAACGAGTGCGCAAAAAGATCTTATGAAACGTGTATTTTATACTGTTTTTTTCTATTTCGGACATTAAAAGTTCAAAAAGACTTAAAATAAGAGGCATGTTTTGTACGAAAATTGTAGAAATTTTCTTTTTTTGAAGTTGGTAGCATTGATGTTTAACTAGAGCATTTTAAATATTTGAAAATCGGCGGTGTTATATGTCATTTTAAGGTTAAAATTTAGAATAATTGAAACATACATGAGTAGGTAAACCCCACCAGTTTTGTATAATACAAAGGTATTTTTAATAATATAAAATATTACTAAAAATCTGGTGTGAAGAACACAAATGCAGGTTCACTATTAATATTTTCTGTGAACGTGTCCGAATACATCCCATCCCCAGAGACGTAGATACGCATTTCGCTTTTCTACAAGCTCATCGGTACGCCCCTGCTGGAGAAAGGGCACTTCCAGACACATTCACAGAAAAGAACCACCTCGCCCCATCACCGTAATTATCCAGACCGAGTAGCGCCGAATTTACTTCTGCGCTCGGTCTGGATAATTACGGTGATGGGGCGAGGTGGTTCTTTTCTGTGAATGTCTGGAAGTGTCCTTTCTGGTTTCTGGATTCTGGTGCAAGCTTATGCTCAATTAAGCGACATGGAGGCTGGAAAAGTTCCACCGTTGCTGAAGGTTACCTAGAGGATTCTCTAGAAAATAAGAACAAGATTGCTCACTCCATCTTCCCAGATCTATCTAATAATTATATTGCAAATGATAATTTAAATCACGATATTTTAGTTCCTATGAACTATTTGTCTGCAAATAATAATTCTGCAAGTACAGCAACACATGGAATAAATATCTCCAATTGCACAAACTGTACAGTATGTTTCAAAATAAATGCGAAAACTACGAAATATATATGAGCAGCCAACATCGCACTGTTGTAATGTTGGTGATCGCCCCTCTTCATACCTAGTGATACATAATCCATAATTCTCTGTTAATATTTTTAACGTGACTACATTTTCATTTATTTTTTAATAATTTTCAAATTTTTAAAATTCTAAATGTATAAAATGTGTTGATAAATAATAAATAAATTTTTAAAACAAGGTAGAGTAAATGTCTATAGTAACTGAACGTATTATTTAAAAATTGTCATCGGGGAATCGATCGTGCGTCTCTGTCTAAACACCTTAGATAGATAGGGTATATAAGTGCATGTGTATACTTGAGTAGTTGCGGTATATATATATGAATCATTGGTAGTACGTATTATGTATTCCGTAATGACGACCAACGCTCTAACGTTGATAGAGATAAACATATGGTGGATTCAGAACTATATACAAAACATCTTTTTGTGTGTATTTTTTAGGAAGGTGACAACATTATATTTCTAATTTTTTTTGAATAAATACTATGCGATTTTTTTTTTATATTTTACAAACATTTTAAAGGCTTCTTGTAATATTAAAGTAAGTTTGTGAATAACTTTATGTTTCAATAAACATGTTTGACATAATAAAAAAATTAATTTCTATTTGACATTTTACAAAATTTACTTTGTCCATATGGAATTAGTAAATAAGTTTTCATTTAATTATAAAAATTCTCTATCTATCTTGATACTTTTCATTCGTATGACTACAAAGAAGTATGCGGACGACAATTTATTTTGCGTACATAATATATACTATTTTTTATATTGATAAGGTTTATAAGCAAAAGAAGTAAATAATAAAATGCAAATAGGCAAATATATTATTTATAATAATAACCAAAAAAAAAAAAAAAACAATAATAACAAAATATTGTGGAACTTTAATTTAACGGACAATAAATATTATACATCAAAAACAATATTGTACAGGCTAGTTTATTAGATTAAAAACAATATGCTGTGAAATAGTAATCAAAAACTTTATTTTCTAACAAACGAATCAATTATATTTCCACGTACTGTGGAATAATTTTTTAAAAAAAGTTTAAATAGAGTTTCACATTAAAAATAAGCTACAAAAAAGTTGAAATAATATAAGAATAAAAGTACGTAAACAGACTATTATTATTAGGGTTGCGATCTTTTCGGTGACCACGCGGCAATCACATGCACATGTATAAATAACACATTCAAAGCAATATTATAAATAGAGTGAACCAAGCCGGAGCGATTTTTGTAAATATTTCATATAAAACCCGAAAAACTATAATAATGTATCAATGTTCGCGATAGTATATCTCTAGATATTAATAATGTTAAGCATACGGGAACCAATTCGTTGGTCACGCCTCTACTTTCGCTCCGAATTGGTCCACTTTATTTATAATATTGCTTTCAATGGGTTATAAATACATGTGCACGTGATTCGCGCGTGGTCACAGATAATATAGCAAACCCTAATTATTTTATTAATAAATATTTTAGTACTATGTTAGGTATGGCTCTAAAAATAATTGTTACTAATAGTGAGACATTAATATTGCAAATATAAATATTTATAATAATCGACCAAAAAAATTCAAAATTATAAACAATTTTTTGCCGAAAAAAAAAGTAGCTTTCTCGGCTCTAAAACTAAATTTTAATATTTGCTTCAACGACCATAATTATCAATAGTAGATTGCAGCCCCCTTTCCATGTGAATTCTAATTTTCGCCTCATTCAGGCGCGTAATTCTACTCGTCCCTTTACATCAGGTTTTGTTTATATTACTAACACATCTCTTGAAATGGGGACAAAAAAAAACAATCAAAATGTATATACATACACCCTTTCATATAGCATTTTACACTTTGAGGCGAAAATTATAATTCACAAAATTTTCATATAGTATGAATGTGGTCTTTTAGTTAGTATATTGGCTAACTTAAAGACATTTATCAGTTATATTATTATACGGATTGAAAGGTGTAACAGTAAAAAATAAATATTTCGTTACAATATAATATATTGATACAATTTTTTATGAGCGATGACATTAATCACTCTCAACCAATATATAATAATTATCAAATTCATAAAATTATATTGACTAAAAAAGTAAATAATGTATGTTTTTTTAATGTTTAAGAACATCAGTCTAGCATGCTTATTTTTCAATAGTTTTATTCGATTCAACAATAAAATAATTATAAGCGAATAAATAGATTTTGAATTTGTTTTATGAAAATTATTAATTTATGTATATATAATTAGAAGAAACCCATATTACAAACACCATAGATTTGAAGAAAGGTTTCTTCATTTGATTTATTCCATAACTCAATGTGTTCCATAAACAGCTTAGGAAGAGCTACATAGGGATTCTATTAGGATAAGGAAGCTGTATTTAACTACGTATATACAGTGTGGTCATAAAGTTTGGAACCAAGCTTATAACCGCATTATTTTACATTTTTAGGATAAACGCTCGGATAGGTAAATTTTATTTTTTAAAACGCCATCTTTTGCCATACAATTTTTTTCTATGACGTCATTGGTTTTCGAGCGATGACGTTATCAACACTTTCTTTAAATGGCAACCATATTATTTTTTTCTCGTTTTTGGTAGATCTTTATAGCCACCAAATAGTTATATAAAACAATTGGTATGTTGCATCACAATTTTTTGGAAAAAATTACGAAAATTTTATTGTTGTAAAAAATAAAAATTAAATTAAAAAAAATACATCTGAACTTAAATTTATTGTAACAGTTAACGTAAATTTTCAAAATGGACCCCACCAACCAACTGACACTGTCCCAGCCGAGTGTAAACACTTCTTATACTCGCCTCAATTATGTCTGGGGATATTTGTGTAAGTTCTACGCGAATTCATTCTTATAAATCTTCTAAATTGTTCGGTTTGTTAAAATACACTTTCGATTTCAAATAACCCCCCCAAAAAAGTCTAGCGGAGTCAGGTCAGGAGAACGAGTTGGCCATTCTATGGCGCCTCTCCGTCCAATCCATTTATTAGGAAATATTTCGTCAAGATAGTGGCGAACCTCTACACCATAATGGGGAGGCGCCCCATCTTGTTGAAACCAAATATTTGGATGGAGTACATCACCATCCTCGTGATTTGTTAAAATAACAGCGAGCGCTGGAACCAGTTCAAATCTTAAAAATTCTAAATATTGCACAGCAGTTAAATATCCTTCAAAAAAATATGGTCCTAAAATGTGTCGTCCAATCATTCCAACCCATACGTTAACTTTTCCTCGGCGCTGAGTATGACACGCTTGAGTCCAATGCGGATCGTTCTGCGACCAATATCTGCAATTATGGCGGTGAACAGATCCATTTAGGCAGAAAGTAGCTTCATCTGAGAAGACGATGTTTTCCAAGAAATTTGGATTTTGGTCACAACGTAACATTACGTCTTCACAGAACTGCAGTCGACGATCTTCGTCATCATCATGTAATTCCTGTACAAGTTGAACTTTGTAAGGACGATAGTGTTTTTTTTTAAATAAGTTGACGACAAATGAGTGAGCCACCTGATTGGCTAACGCAAGTTGTCTGGTGGAAACATGATGCCTTTCTTCTGCTTCTAGAAGCACATTGAATTTCACATCTTCTCCTACTTGAGGTCTACCTTGCCGTGGTCGATCTTTTACGGATCCAGTTTCGGTAAACTTTCCAACTAGTTTTGTCACCGTAGACCTGGTAATTGGAGGTCTATCAGGGTGTTCATGGTTAAACAAATCGCATGCCTCTGCATGCGCTCTTTGTCTCTCCCCCAACCATAATTATAATTTCGATTCTTTCTCGCTCAGATAAATGTGCCATTTTTTATATAAGCGAAAGTGAACAATTTTTACGCAATATCTCAAAAATTAAACGTCCAACATAGAAGTAAATAATTCAACAATGTTGTCGCCAGAGAAACAATTTCAAACTAAAATTTTTGTACATAAACTGTATAAAAAGAAGCAAGAATGCCAGAAAGAAATATCTTGCAAAAAAGTGCGTGTTTTTGTTTTTGTAAATTTTTTGCATAGTAACATGAGTACATGTGCTTTTGACGATCCGGTTTGTTCAAGAAGAATATTTAAGTCCTAACACAAGACAGAAGTGTGAAAAAAACTTACTTACATATTTCAGTAAATTTTTTAAGCTTCATTAGTTTTTGAAATCTTCAATTTTTGAGCGATAATTTTAATTAAGAAATGGTCTGCCACATCATGTTAATTTTTTAAATAAATTAAACTTCTTTGGCCCTTTTTTGTGAAACTATTTAATGTTAAATAAGATTTTTTAATAAGTAATTGGCCGATTGGGAAGACGAATTTCTTTTGACCTGGAGCGAATAACGCAGATTACTATTGATCGCAAAGCATTTACACTCGGCTGGGACAGTGTAAGTTGGTTGGTGGGGCCCATTTTGAAAATTTACGTTAACTGTTACAATAAATTTAAGTTCAGATTTTTTTAAATTTAATTTTAATTTTTTACAAAAATAAAAATTTCCTATTTTTTCCTAAATTTATATCATTTTTTCCAAAAAATTATGATGCAACATACCTATTCTTTTATATCACTATTTGGTGGATATAAAGATCTACCAAAAACGAGAAAAAAATTATATGGTTGCCATTTAAAGAAAGTGATGATAACGTCATCACTCGAAAACCAATGACGTCATATAAAAAAATTGTATGTCAAAAGATGGCGTTTTAAAAAAGAAAATTTACCTGTCCGAGCGTTTTTCCAAAAAATGTAAAATAATGCGGTTATAAGCCTGGTTCCAAACTTTATGACCACACTGTATAAAAAAAAATTTTCGTTAAGGGGAATAACTACAATAAAAACATTTTAATTATTTTTAAAAAGTTATTAAAAAATGTATTTAATAATTATGTTCAAAATCCGTTTTTAATTAGATTCTTTAACATTATAATGTTAATGTAAATATTGCTCTTCAGATTGTTCTAAAAGCGTCTTCACTAACTATATATTCTTTTAATTTTATTTAACAGGTCTCGCAGGTCTACAGATGGAAAAAGAAATGAGACGAAGAAGAAAATCCATTCTTGAATTAGCGGCTTAGATGTGGAAGGAAACGAGTACTGGATGAAAATGTCTTGAATAACGCGATAAACTACGTTTCTCAACAACCATTTTCTCCTCTACAAACGGTTATCGAGATAAATACTTTCAATTGCAGCGCCCAACACTTTGGAGGAGACTCAAGGACAGCGGATACAAATGCAGACGTCCAGCACAGAAAATCGATTTCACTCCGGTTCATGTGGAACGCAGATTGCAGTTCGCACAAGCAAACATAGGACGCAATTGGGACAACACGATTTTTACGGACGAAAAGATGTTCTCATCCGAAATTGGGTCTCGGAAACCTTTGTACAGGTTGCCGAATTCGAGATACCAAGAGCGGAATGTACTCAAAAAGAAGAGGAGCGGCCGAATATCCCTTAACATGTGGGGGTGGATGTCTGTAGCAGGTCCCGGAGAACTTGTACGCGTAGACCCACGAATGGATGCCAAGGTGTATGTGCAATTATTAGAAAATAGCATGCTACCGAGCGTACAGGCAGTTTATGGGGACGCAGCTCTAATGTATGTGCATGACATTTGTCCGGTGCATACTGTTAGAATTGTTAGAGAATGGTTTGACAACCACCCTCAATTCACAGTGACGAATTGGCCTGCTAGATCCCTGGACTTTAACCACATTAAAAATCTTTGGGCAGACATTGTGCGGCGATGGGATGACTTCCGGGGAAACATTCGCATAAGAAATGCTTAAGAAATTTATTTGCATGCCAGCACAATTTGGGAGCATTACAGGTTTACGGAAAATTGTGAGAACCTCGTGAATTCCATGGGAAGGCGACTGCAATCAACTATTGATATTAATGGTCGTTGGACCTAATATTAAAATATAGTTTTAGAGCCGGAAGGCAACGCGTATTATTTTCGCAAATAATTTGTTAATAATTTTAAAGTTTCTTCTTTTAATCACTGTTTTCTTAAGAGCCATACCTAATATAGTATGTACTAAAATATTTATTCATATAATAATAGTCTGTTTATGTATATATATATATCGGGTTACAACGTTTTACGTCTTCCGATTCCTAATCGCCATTCCCCTCTGTTCATCCATAGGCCCTACTCCAGATCCGTCTCTCGAATTTCTTTATCCACTCCGTCTCTCCAGCTTCTGCGCGGTCTTCCTCGTTTTCGGTTTCCTTGGGGGTTCCAGTTTAGCACTTTATTTGGGATTCTGTGTTCTGGCATTCTTTGGGCGTGCCCATACCATATTAGCTGTTTGGTTATAATGTCATTTATAATGTCATGTTGTATTCCCATTTCCTGTCTAATGGTTTCATTTGGGACTCTATCTCTCCGGGATTTTCCTGCCGCTCTTCTCCAGAAGTCCATTTCTGTGGCTTTTATCTTTCTTTTTGTTTTTTCTTTTATCGGCCACACCTCCGACCTATATGTTAATATACTTTTCACGATGGAGTTGTAAATCCTTTTTTTATTTTCTTTTGTAATGGTCTTGTACCACAGAATACTGTTCAGCATGGAAGTAGCTCTTCTTCCCTGTATATTTCTGTCTGATATTGCCTCATCTAGTGTCCCATCCTTGGATATCTTCATTCCTAGGTATTTGTATATATTGCAATGTTTGATGATCTGTCCCGTTGCTAGGTGTAGGTCTTCTTGCTGTCCGCCTATGCACATATATTCTGTTTTTGCTATGTTAACATCCAGGCCCCATTTTCCGTATTCTTCGATGAGCTTTCGGCTCATATATTCCATGTCATGTATATCTTGTGCAATAACTACTTGGTCGTCCGCAAAAGAAAGGGTATATACTGTCGTGTCGTCATCCACTGGCATTCCCATGTTATTGCATTTCCGTTTCCATGTCTTTAGTGCATATTCCAAGTATATTTTGAATAGTGTGGGAGACATACAGCAACCCTGTTTAAGACCCTTGGTTATTGTGAATCCGGATGTTAATCCTTCGTTGGTTTTGACCCTAGATGTGGAACCCGCATATAAATACTTCACGGCTTTTATTATTTCCGTGTTTATGTTGGTATGTTGAAGAGCCTCCCATAGTTTTACTAAAGGTATACTGTCGTAAGCCTTTTTCAGATCTACGTACAGGAGATGTACCTCTTGATTTCGTGCTGTTTTCTTTTCTAAAATTTGAGTTAGCGTAAACAGGTGATCGATTGTGGATTTTCCTGCTCTGAAGCCTGCTTGTTCTTCTGCCTCCATATTGGCATATTCTTTCTCTATCCTGTTCTTTAAGATTTTCTCATAAACTCTACTTATAGCACTTGTAACGGCTATTCCTCGATAGTTGTCACAGTTACTCTTGTCCCCTTTTTTGTGTATCGTCGTAAGGTGTGATGTCTTCCATTCCGTTGGTACTTCGTGCCTTTTAAGGCATCTTTGGAATAAATTTCTTAATAGCCCGTAGAGTTTATCTGTGCCGTATTTTAGCAGTTCATTAGTAATATTACCTGGTCCTGGGGCTCTTCCATTTTTTAGGTTTTTACAGACTTCTTTAACCTCCGCCACAGTTATCCTAATTGGGGATCCTTGTATAACAATCCCCTGGTTTTCGTTTTGGATGTCTTTGAATTGCGTCTGTTTATGTACATACTTTTATTCATAGATTATTTCAACATTTTTGTAGCTTCTTTTTTAGGTGAAACCCATTTAAGCATTTATTTTGAAATTATTCAACAGTATGTGGAAATTGGTTTGATAGAAAATAATTTTATTTTGATTTAAATTTCAGAGCATATTGTTCTTAATTGAAAAATATTTGCATATACAATATTACTTTGAATTTATTGTTTGTTCCAATTAAATTCCTCAATATTTTGTTATTAATTTTTTTTTAAT
Organism: Melolontha melolontha; assembly: GCA_935421215.2. Taxonomy (NCBI): domain Eukaryota; kingdom Metazoa; phylum Arthropoda; class Insecta; order Coleoptera; family Scarabaeidae; genus Melolontha; species Melolontha melolontha. The sequence goes on from OW285240.1 coordinate 98,358,897, forward strand.
TTTTAAGTTAGTATTAATAAGAATAGTTGCGTTTTCTTATTTACTTCTTTTCTTTATAAACCTTATCACTATAAAAAATGGTATATCTTATATACGCAGAATACATTGTCGTCCGCATACATCTTTTTAGTCATACGAATGAAAATTATCAAGATTGATAGAGATTTTTTATAATGAAATAAGAACCAAATTACTAATTCCCTATGGACAAAAGTAAATTTAGTTAAATTACAAGTGGAAATGAATTTCTTTATTATGTCAAACATGTTTATTGAAATATTAAGTAATTTAAGAACTTTATTTAATATTACAAGAAGCCTTTAAAATGTTTTTAAAACATCATACAGAAAATCGCATAGTATTTATAAAAAAAAAAAATTGAAATATTATGTTGTCACCTTCCTAAAAAATAGACAGAAACAGATGTTTTGTATATAGTTATGAATTCAACATATGTTTATCTCTATCGACGTTAGAGCGGTGGCCCTCATTAAGGAATACATAAAACGTATTACCCATGGTCTTACAAAAATACACGTATACGTATAATATATACCGCAACTACTCTAGTATACAAATGCACTTATATACCCTACCTATCTAAGGCTTTTCGACAGAGGCGCACGATCGATTCCCCGATGACAATTTTTAGATAATACGTTCAGTTACTATAGACATTGACTCTACCTTTTTTTTTTAATTAATTTATTATTTATCAACACATTATATACATTTATAATTTTTAAAATTTCACAATAATAAAAAAAAAATGAAAATGTAGTCACGTTCAAAATATTAACAGATAATTACGGTTTATGTATCACTCGGTATGCAGAGTGGCGATCACCAACATTACAACAGTGCGATGTTGGCTGCTCATATATATTTCGTAGTTTTCGCATTTATTTTGAAACATACTGTACATTTAATATGAATTATCCAAAGAATATGTAATTTTCATTGTAATAAAAATCATTTGATATGTACGGAATTTTCTCTTGTCATTTTTGACAAACTGTCATTTACTTTTAACACAAGTGTTAAAAGTGGCCTTTTTAACACGCTACGCTATAAAATCGCATTTTTAAGTGAAGTTAGCCGTGTCAAAATGTCAACTTTTAACGGTGTTTGTAAAAAAAATAGTTTTCTAGTTGTGCTAATATCTAGTTGCATTGAACGTAATGCATTTCACATCGTGTAAGGCATGTGTTAGGTGAACTACTTGAAATACTGTCATGCAGTATTTAATTGTCAAAATGCTTTCACAAAAAGGAAAAATTTTGTATTATGGATTTATGAAAAAGATTATTCTTTATTAAAGTTTTTGCTTAATACACAAATAAGTACAATAAGTTCGGCCAGAATTGAGAATACGGGTACTGGAAGTGGCTGGATAAAAATCAATAGAACTTTTACAGGACGTAAAGGGAACTTATTTGAGTGTGAATTTATAGTGGGAAGGGAAATTGGAAGAAAAATAATATTAAAAAAAAAAAAACTAACCTAGCATTTCGTCCATTTTCAATACACGAACAAACGCACAAATTAGGGCTAAAAGTATCTTTTGAATGCCCTAATCTATTAAATAAACATCACTCTTAAGTATTTTTGCTATATTAACATTCAATATATTTAAATAACATTGTTAAAAAGTAATTAAAAAGTGTCTATTTTAATACGTCATTTTCATTTTCAAATTGACATAACTTTAACAGCACCAGTTTTAAGCTACCAACTTAAACGTTTACATTAACATGTTACTGACGCGATGTCTATCTATATCAATTTATTTTTCCAATTGTCAAATTTAAAATGGCGTTTGTTATGGACGACATAACTTTGTTAAATTTACAATTGATCATCAAATAGAAATAAGATTTAGAACGAGGATGTATTTTTTCTTTACATTTGCTAATAAATTTGTGAGTGATAATATTAATTGATGTGTATGTGATTGATAAAGTTTAATATATGTATTAAAATTTATATGATTTTTACTTGAATACCCTCCTCTCAACTTTTCAGGTTATGTTTAATATATGTATTAAAATTTATATGATTTTTACTTGAATACCCTCCTCTCAACTTTTCAGCTTATGTCATTGCGTGCCTTTAAATATGACAATTGGAAAAAATAAATTGATATAGATAGACATCGCGTCAATAACATTTTAATGTAAACGTTTAAGTTGGTAGCTTGTAACTGCTGTTGTTACAGTTATGTCAATTTGAACGAGAAAATGCCGTAGAAAAATAGCAATTTTTCACATCTTTTTAACAATATTATTTAAACAAATTGAAGGTTAATATAGCAAAAATACGAAAGAGTGATGTTTACTTAATAGATTAGGGAATTTGAAAGACACTATTAGCCGAAAAATGTCCTTTTTTTCCTGATTTGAGAAATGGACAAAATGCGAGGTTAGTAAATTGTTTTTATTTTTTTAAATATTATTTTCAATCAAATATCCTTTCCCACTATAAATTCACACTCGAATAAGTTCCCTTTAGCGTCTTGTAAAAGTTCTATTGATTTTTATCCATCCACTACTAGAACCCGTATTTCAAAAAATCTCCTTGTCTGTAGATATTAAGTGGAAGTGCTTCAAGTTCTTCTAAAAAAAAGTTATTTAGCATGTTCAAATAAGTACGTTGGTTGACAGTAGTTCCAAAAAATACGGGGCAATAATTCTGTCGTATAGTACCACACACCACATATTTACTTTTTATAATATTGCCAATTACGGTTAATAATAAAATTTGGACTTATCACTCCAATACCGAGAATTTTGAGACGACACATGTCCATTTTTACTAAATACATATACACTCATCACAGAATACAATGTTTTTATGAAAATTTTGATCACTTGCAATTTCGTAGCCTAACCATAGACAAAAGTATAACCACTTAGCATCATCGCCAGGTTCGCCGAAAATGTGTTTTATACGCCTTTATTTTGTTTGCTGCATAAACACGACAGAGAAGTGATGCGCTCATATGTAGATTGGCCGCTCGTTTTCTTAAAGATTGTCTTGGATTTTGGACCTATACGTATTTTTTCGCTTATATACCAGCATAGCTGGTCAAGCGAAAGGTCACCTTTTTCGGCATAGTCTCTTTCGTCCGTCAGATGTCACTTATTAAATAGTGCCACCTTATAGGACGAAATTTGCTATATCTTGTAGGCGATTTCAGAGTAAATGTATATACAGATACAAATCTGTTCTTAAAAAGATTTGTATCATTTGTATTACATTGCTTCACTAGTTTGACTGGTGACGCCTATAGATGGCAGAAACACGTGTCTTAAGCAGAAGTAAATGCTGAAAATACGAGGTGTATTGTCCATGTGTACAGTTACAGATATGTATATTGCATGTCTGGTTTCATTTGTAAAAAATAACGGGTGTTCATTTGAAAAGTCAATCTAGTAGCATGTGATTTACTGAGAACATTTTGAAGTATGTCGTAAATTAAAATTTACTACTTAACCTACGAAGTCGTATATTTTGACAGTTTCATACATACAAATAAATAACAAATGTGATTGACATTATCAAATGTCATTTGGATTTACGTTTACGGAACAACAAACACATACTAATATATATGCGTCTTATTCTATCAAAATTTCAAAGTAACCTAGATTGACTTTCAAATGAACACACGTTATATTAGTACTTCAATTAAGTATACTTACATACTAAGCAAGTAATCAATAGCAGTTGACCTATTTAACGTTTAAATGTACATAATATGAAACTAAGTATTATTTTAAGTATTTATTATAATGTCCAAACATGGAAAATACGTAATCTATGAATGATGAAGGTGTGTATGAAATATTTAAGGTCTCTAAATAATTTAGGCACATTTGTATCCACATAATCTAGTAAAAGATTAATTAGATTTAATCGTGTAGAATATAGAATAGATACATAATTATATTCAAACATAATACTATGAAGTGGCGTTATTATTATATATCGATTTTACCACGCCAAATAGTTAGAGGCTAAAAAATATATTTTTCATTTCTTGCGATTATAAAAAAAGTACTAGAAACTATGCTTTTTGTAATGGGGTATTTTGGTAGATTTTGCAAATGTTTGATAAGTAAATAAAGCGATACTTTCGAAGTTAGCATATACAACACAATTAGTAGCTAAATATAATGTTAACGTCGCGCCGTCGTGCTGTTTGGATAGCGTTAAAAATAATAATCAGAAGAAAAGAAAAAAAAAAACAATATTTCGCGCAACCAGGATTGCCCTACCTACATGCACTTGCCAACGCCTAGCGGCTCACCCGGCTACTAAGAAGCCTCCGTTCAGGGGTGGGGAGAGAAGGTAAAAGAGAAGGTGAAATAGGGCGCCACCGAATTTGGTACCGCTAGACGCCGCAAATTCGGAAATTTCGAAAACACAAAATAAACTAGGCAAGTCACGCGGCGGGTTGATGGCGCCACCAAGACGACCGAAACGATAAAGATGAAGTAAGAAAAGAAAAATCCGGTCCAGGCTAAGCTCCACTACACTTGATTTTAATTGGTATATATGAAAGGGCAAAAATACCCAGAAAAAAACCGTCAATACGTATTTATCTGGTTCACATATATAAATACAAAATTATAAGCCAGATTTATTGGGCAGACCTGGTATATGTCTGGAGGCTTTCATATTTTTAAAATACACTAAGTTAAAATTTACAAAGTCGAATATTGCATAAATTAAACAAAATATTGCGGTTTTAATAATATTTAAAAAGAAAAATAAATGAATGATTATTTAATTCAAATAACAAATAATAAAGAAAAGGTAAATCTTTATTTAAAAACCAGAATTAAAAATAAAAACTAGAAAACTAAACTTATTTTAACGTGTATATGTAAGAAACACATATCCTTGTACACGTTTTCGACTTTGCGTAAACCACAAAGGAAAACTCGACGAAGAGATCTTTATATTTTATGCAAAAGTTGTTTTTTGTCAAAGAGTAGCATATGTTTACTTAAGTTGTATTCCTGTAATAAATTTAGGCGTTTAAATATAGCAAATCAAATGAATAAGAAATAATCAATGATGCTTTTAAATTAAATTAAAATTGATATAATGAATAGAATTACGTAGTAAAAAAAAAGTAAAGAAAAATTATGTATAGAGAAAGACTAAATCTGAATATTTCAATAACGTATAAATAGATTGATCAGTAGTTATTAGCTAAATTATGAATTTGAACTTGTAAATTACGCACGTAGCGTTTACAACAAAAAATTAACTGAAATGATTTAGGTAAATAATAGAATAATAAATAAATTCAGAAGAACAAAATAGAAAACTCTTAGCTCGGCTATACGTCGCTAAGTAGTAAGTAGGTAGCTTAGTCCTGATTGACGCTGTAATTGTCCTTTGTTTCAAGTAGATCGGAAATCTCCTACATAAAGACGTGGAAAAAAGAACCATAGGTATTTCAACAAACTGCGAGACTTCAGTCGCCCATAAAAAAACACCTGTTTAAAGATTCAAATAAACGAATAAAAGTTAAAGAAATAAATTAATTTCGAAATTACGTACCAGAATTGTTCTAATGGTTTTTTATAGACACAACTTATATATCTTTAGTGGAAACGATCCCCTCTCGTCACCATAAAAAAATCCCCGTACGGGTAATTGGCACACCCAATACAAAAGTGTGAAGCTTAAAAAATTCCTGTAGGCAAGAGGGCTACAATAGCGATACTCGACATTAAGAGGTAATTAAAGCCCTAGGGTTAAGCAACCACGTGATCCACGAGGGCGGGATCACGACTGATCGATATCGATCTTACATCCGCGCGAAAGATATCTCGCACTCGGTAATCGAAGTGGAGAGGAAAACAACGAGGAAAGCTAATACACAGTCATACCTACAGATAAATGAACGTAAGCATTATGAACTTACAGGTAGGTTCAAAATTAGTAGAACAAAATGAAATAAAGAAAGATGCTAATTTGCGACAAAATATCAAATTTGATAATCTTTAAAGTAAAATAAACCATTATTTGTTGTATGAAGAACAACGTGCATGTGGTCCTTGTCCAAGGGGATTATTGAGATCGAACTAAGTAGTATTATTTGTTATAAGTAGAGCTGAGGATGTTTGCGGTATAACCATGGTTATATCATGTAACCATAGTAAATTACTATGGTTACATGATATAACCATGGTTATACCGCAAACATCCTCAGCTCTAGTTATAAGTAAGGAGGTTCATTCAAGTAACATCGCCCGGGCGCCGTATACTTGGTGCTCCACAAAAAATTCCAAGGGCTATAACGTCTTTATTTACTATTTAATTTGAATGATCTATACATCAAATTAAACGGTTTCGGAAAGACTACATACAGCAATGCGAATTATCTTTTTGTCACATATAATTTACCGGAGACGTGAGTCAATTTTTCTTTCTCAAATTGAACTGTTTTTTTTCTTGATTTTTACGAAAGAAAATTTTCTATAGATTCCAGTAATGTAATAAAAATACATACAGCTCTCGCATTATAGGTTGGCGAAGGGTGGGGGTGAGTTCGCGCAGATAGAGGAGGAAGGGTAGATAGCGTATCATGCATGCAGTAGCACAATGACAACGTTAAATTTACTAAATAGGTACATATTGCTGTAATACTCAGCAATAAAAGAACAAACTTTAATAAGGAAGTAAAAAAGAAGAATTTACTAAATATGAGAAACAAATACAATAAAATAAACATTTCTTATTGTGTTATTTAAAAAAGTCAAATAAAAAATAGAAACACTGTCCTATAAATATTGCTCGAACTGGGCACCATTTCGACCAATGCATAGTCTGCACCTCTTTTCTACAAAAAAAATTGCATTTAATATGTTGTTGGGAGGTATTTGTCGGCACGCAATAATAATTCTATTTCGTAGAGCATCTACGTTTTAAGGCTTTTCAGGCTGTGTTCAGGCGCGGCTCGTGATGACGTATTTGGGAGGGCGCGTACAATGATGCGAGTGCTTCGTGTATTCTCGTGTACTAACTGTAGCGTTTTCTTAGTAAATACTGACAACACACGAGGCACTCGCATCATTGTACGCGCCCTCCCAAATACGTCATCACGAGCCGTGCCTGGTTGTGTTACATAAACAATTTCTCTAATTTGGTTCCATAGAAAGAAGTCTAAAGGAGACAAATCTGGTAAACGAGCTGACCATCTAATAGGTCCGTTAGTGCCTATGCATCTTTGATCAAACTGTCTATTTACGAATTCTGCGTTTACTACATTATTATGCGAAGCAGCTCCATCTTGCTGGAAGTGTAGTTGTGCTATTAGGCAGGTAATTCTTCTAAATTATCCACTGTATCTTCAAGCAACGTATCATATTTTTGTTGATTTAGGTTACCATCAACAAAGTATGGTTCAATTACTCTACTGTTTAAAATTAAACACCAAACATTTAAAGTAAATCTTCTCTGGATATTGTTTTCAACAACAAATCTAGGATTTTTGTTGCTGCAATACCTATGGTTGTACGTATTAAACACGGCGTTATTGGTAAAGATGCACTTGTCCGACCACAGAATTTTAGAATAAAATAGTGGATCTTCCCGTAATTTATTTAAATAAAAACTGCAAAATTGCATTTTCCGCGGATAATCGTTTTCCAGCAAATGATTGTTGTGGTATGTACGGTCTTGGTTTGTGTTTTTTTCAAAATAAAATGTACGATTGTACCGGAGAATCCAACGTTGCTAGCAATCTCTATAACGGATGTCCTGGAATTTTCTTGTTCGCTCAACAAAACGGTTAACCTTAAATTTTCATCTACTCCTTTCTTTGGTTGTTTAAAAGATCCAAACATCTTCAAATTAGTTTCCAATTGCGTAAATTTCTTAGATGTGGCGGTTCCCTATCAGGCAAACGTGCCTGATAAATTCTAATAACGTGACACGGTCTTTCACCACATTCAAAATAAACTTGAAGCATGTCCGTTAAATATTCAAAATTCATATTTTACAGGTATTAATAATAACCAAAATAAAGAAAACTTACAGACAATTAGTTATTTATTATTATCGTTAATAGTGTTTTTGGATAATGCTAAAAGATTCACGTAAACTGGCAGTGACAGTAAATAATTAATACATAGACGTTGTCAGTGCGCAACTACTTACACCAACTTGAAAATCAAGAAGAAAAAATAGTTCAATTTGAGAAGGAAAATTTACTCACGTTTTTGGAAAATTATAACTATGTGACTGTATGTAGTCTTTCCGAAGCCGTTTAATTTGATGTATAGATCATTAAAATCAGATAATAAATAAAGACGTTATAGCCTTTGGAGATTTTTGTGGAACACCCGATATATATTTTGTCAGTCGCCGCCCGAATACCGTTCAGTGCACTTCGCTAGTTTACAGTGATAAATAATAATTGTATAATGTCACAATTAGCCAGGAAGAGACAGTAAATAATTAATACATAGACGTTGTCAGTGCGCAACTACCTACACCAACTTAAAAATCAAGAAGAAAAATAGTTCAATTTGAGAAGGAAAATTTACTCACGTTTCTGGAAAATTATAACTATGTGACTGTATGTAGTCTTTCCGAAACCGTTTAATTTGATGTATAGATCATTAAAATCACATAATAAATAAAGACGTTATAGCCTTTGGAAATTTTTGTGGAACACCCGATATATATTTTGTCAGTCGCCACCCGAATACCGTTCAGTGCACTTCGCTAGTTTACAGTGATAAATAATAATTGTATAATGTCACAATTAGCCAGGAAGAGACCGTTTTACAATGTAGCTGATAAATTCATAAAGGGATTTCAGGATTCAATGTACAGTTGCGGCCCCTACAAACTAAGATAGTTCGACAAATAATAAATGTTGGCTTTGTAACATTGTCTTAATATTGAAATTTATAAAATGTAACCTAACTGAAAGAAAGTCAGTGGTGTATAAAATAAAAAATTTGAAAAATGGAAAAATTCAAATACAAATAATGTTTTTGCAACAATATATATGTTTTTAAAATGAAAATGCATTCCAGTTTGTTTTTCTTGATGAAATCTGAATTTTTCAAGATGGAAGCTCTCACAAACCACGCCAAGATGAGAATATTAAATCTGTAAAAGCGAAACAAGCAGGTGGCAAAAGATATTAATTATTTAAAAAATATTGGCATGGGCAACATATCATTGACTGTTATCGTATTTTTATAAACATTTATTTCATTTGCGATGTGCCTAATGCTCATGCCGTCCTCTAGCCTAGTTTTAATTATCGACTTTTGCAATTCGTTTAATTGAGGCATTTTAAAAATTGTTTACACTTCTGACTTATAATAAACTGACACTAACATAACCATACCGGATAAAAGTCAAATTTACAAATCACGAATTTATTTAATTTGACAGAATGTGTCTGAGTTTGTAGAAGCCGCAACTGTACAATGGCAGTTTAATAAAGTGTAAAGTGTGCGATATACCGCTAATGTGTTCAAGGAAATTTCACTGCGAAAGATACGTAAATAGTGTAATACACTACCTTGAATGGAGGAATAGAGATTTAATTTCTAATCCTTCAGAATCTCTGTCAGGCGTAATTCTCCACGCAGGCAATGGTTTCAATTAAATAGGTGCCGCACAGGCCACGGAAGGTGTTTGTGGTGTATAAATGGAAACTAGCAGATAGCGTCTGCGACTGCGACTCTGGCAACTCCTGTAGTTCTGGAATGGTTGGAAAATTTAGATATTAGTGTATAAATTAGTTTTTTCTATTTTGCGTTTGAAATGAACTCATTAAGAAACCAAAAACAGTATCGAAATGAGCTCCATTTTGATACGTTTTTTTTATTTTTCAATGAAATAAATATCATTGCTGTCATTTGATTTTAAGAATTTAAGTACATTTGACAGATGTGATATATGTTCGCACTCTACACAAACAACGTATATTGTATACAATTGACAACAAGATATATTAGTTTCTAAGTCACTCATGTTTATATTTTTAAATAAAATATCAAGTACCTAATGTTAACGAAAATTAATAAATAATATGTAATATAATATACTTCGCGGATAGCAAGATTTAAATTTGACAATGTCAAGTATCAATGTGACCAACTGCATGCTTTATATAAAAATTAAACTCTCAAGTTCCAAATTAAATAATTCCAATTTATTAGTGTAAAAAATGCAAAATAGAAAAAATAGTATAAAAAACTCGTTTCATAAGGCCTTTTGCCGCACTCGCTCTTTAGAAAACTCGCCGCTATCGCGGCTCGTTTTCTAAACTGATCTCGGGCGGCAAAATGGTGCCTTATGAAACTTGTTTTTTAATATACTATTATGACCTTTTTTGTCATAAAATTTATTCACTAATATATAATTCTTGATTTCATATATGAAATAAATAAATAAAGGAGACATACGATTCCTAGGAGAAAATATTGGTCACTAAAATTGATTTATAAGAAACTTTCAGCATGAATTAAAAGAAGAAAAGCAAAACTGGAATTAGGCAGGTCATGCAGTAAGGTTACATAACGGAAAATGAAAATGATTACTGGAACGACACCTCTTTTACGCAAAATAGAAGAGGTTGACAAAAAGCAAATTGGCATAAAGAAATACGTACAGGAAACAGTGTCAACTAAATAGGTGAAAGGTAAGACAACTTTGCAATTAAAGACGGGGAGGCCTTTGTCCAAAAATCAACTTCAATTTGTATTAATCGAAATTAAAGCAACAAGATTTGTAGAATGACATTATATTAGTTGTTCATTATATTACACACATCAAAATAATATAGGGGACAAGCCTTTATTTGCTAGTATTTTGCGAGCCATATATAGCAAATGATTTGTAATGTCATTTTTAACGTCAATAGAGTTTGCTGCTGGTGTTTCGACAGTTTAAGTGTCAATAAGGTCTTATTAACTGAAAAATCTGTGGAAATTAAAAAAAATGTAAGATTTGTTGATTTGTCATCCTGAGATTTTGGTGTATATTTTGCGATTAATTTTGTTTTCAGAGACATCATTTAGACCGTAATACGCAATTGAAAGCTATTGGAATGCTTGAATGTGGTTTAACTCAAAGGGCCGTTGCAGAAGCTCTCAACACGTCAAAAAGTGTCATCGATCGTTTGTAGTTGAGATATCAGCAAACCAATGATGTGCGTGAACGTCATACAGGACGCACAAGAGCAACTCGACCAATTCATGACAGATACTCGAGACTTTGTGCATTAATAAACCGCAACATTACGGCGACAGAATTAGTGATTCGACTTTACGACACTCATGATGTGTTAATAAGCGATCAACGATGAATAGACTCCATGCAGATGGTCTTAACGCCCGTCGCCCTCTGCTTTGCCGAGAAGAAATCGCGGAAGATTAGAATGGGCGCAGCAACATTTAAATTGGAATAAAAGAAACAGGGCATCTGTTTCGTTTTCTGACGAATTTGGTTTGCGGTCACATACAAGAAGAACGAGAGTGTGGAGACGTCTGGGGAATGAGGAACGATTAGCTACATCGCAAACTGTTCACAGCTTCCAAGGAGGTAGTGTAATGATATGAGGTGGAATATTTCTTGGTGGAAGAACCGACCTAGTTCTCTTGAATCCGTATTTAAACGTCTTAGACTATCGTGTTATTATCTTTGAAAACGTTCTGCAAGAATTGGTGAAAATTTTGAACTGCCGCATACGGCAAGTATCATTCGTGTATTTCTTCAAAACCACGAAATTAGTGTTTTGCAGTCATCTGTATATAAATTTATAGTTTAAACATTTACAACAAGATATATAATTTACTAAATAAAACACTTGGTATATTTGTTTCACAAATATACCAAGTGTTTTATTTAGTAAATTATTCATTATGTTTCACCAAGAGCCAACCGTGAATTCTATACATTATAACAAGATATATTACATATTACTTATACAGAACTATATAAAATTTACATAAAAAAAAATTAAAAGAAAATGTAAAAATGATTTTATTATTCAAGCAATTCTAGAGTTTTTCAACCTAGGTTTATCAAAAAGGTTAATTAGTACATCAACGGATCCGTAGGAAAACCTCACAGAAAATAGTTTCACACAATATATAACCTAGGTGTAATTAATATATAAATCCGGAATAAAATAAAATTAACAAAATTGCAATGTCATTCAATTTGTACCAGCACGTTTAGTTTTTGCGCGTGGGGTCACAAAAATCTAATGCAATATGTATCTACAGGCTGGCCCAAAATGACCGAAGGGGTTTGAGTTCATTATAACTTCTTATTTAAGACATAATTATTAATTTTTTTAAATTTTAAATACAGTATATTAATGGAGAATATTTTAAATTTAATTATGAAAAATTATATCTCGCAAGTGGTGGCCATTTTCTGCTTCGCATATTCGTGCTCTTTCCAAAACATTTTCCATAACCTTTCGCAAAACTTCAGGTGTTTTGTTGTTGATTTCGCCGCGTATATTATTTTTTAATTGCTGTATGGTTCGAGGCTTATTAATATAGACTTTTCCTTTCAAATAACCCCAAAGGAAACAGTCTGAAGCGGTTAAATCCGGTGAACGCGGAGGCCAATTAAAATCGCTTGTACGGGAAATAATTCGTTCACCAAAGATGTCGCGTAAAAGAACCATTGTGTTCCTCGCAGTGTGCGCTGTGGCTCCATCCTGTTGGAACCATACTTGCGGATGGTTTTCCACGGCTGGCCTTAAAAAATTTTCCAACATTGTCCTATATCTAACACCAGTGCTGGAAACGGCGACACCGTGTTCATTTTCAAAAAAATATGGGCCAATTATCCTTTCCGACGAACCACCGCACCAAACGGTACACTTAAGTGGGTGTAATTTTCGCTGTTGAACTACTCTTGGATTTTCCGTAGCCCATATCCTGCAGTTTTGCCTATTGACGACCCCATTTAATTGGAAATGGGCTTCGTCGCTCATAATTAAATTATGAATAAAATCATGATTTTCTTCTGCTTTTTGACGAAAATAAATTGCATAATCAAGTCGTTGCTGGTAATCTGTCGGTTTCAATTGTTGGACAAGCTGAATTTTGTATGGAAACATTCTTATTGTATGCAAAATTCTCTGCAGCGACCCTCTTGAGAGGCCAAGTTGTGTCGAACGTCTCCTGGTTGATATTTCTCCATCTTCCCGAATACTCTCCTGTTCCCGTTCAATATTGTCATCCGTGTGCACCGTTCGTCGTCTGCCGGCACCAGGAAGGTTCCTTACTGCCCCTTGTTCTCGAAAATTTGCAACCAGACGGTTTATTGTTGACTCTGAGGGTCCAACCCGCACATTAAAATAACGACGATATGCACGCTGAGTCAAAACAATGGATCGTTGATTTGCGAAATAAATTTCAACGATTTTGGCACGTTGTTCAATTGTGTACTGTTCCATTTTAAATTCCCCAAGTCTTCTTTACAAAATACTGAAAACAAAACAAAACAAAAATTATAATAAAAAAGTTATAAGGAATTAAAACCCCTTCGGTCATTTTGGGCCACACTGTAGAAGTAAAATACAAAAAAAGACGGTCGTACACTTTTATTCCATTTATATGAACTTTCTGAAATGACTTTTATTTTAATATACTCGTAGTAATAAAGAAAATAATAAATTCAGAATATTTGACACAAGATAAATGAGAATTTAATTTCAAAACATTAAAAAGAAAGATCCAAATTTAATTATTGATTATACGAATCTAACTGTAACTCTACTTTATGCCAGTTAAAATTGGCTTCAAAAGTATGAAATTAAAAAAACAAAAGAAATATTACTTAAATCGTAACGATATACGGTATCAAAAATTATTATTAAACACAGGTAAATTCGTTCGTATGATATAGCCGTTCAGCAATACCTGGATGATGGTTGGAGGGTAAAATAAAGGTGTTGACACGCACGTCGGGCACATGCGCTCTTTGAAAACAACTAGCCGTCGATGGTTTGGTACAGATAGATATTGGTCTTCGTTCATCCGCCTGAGAGAATTTCAATATCTGAAGAATCGTTGAAGAAGTTGCCCCCAAAATTGCGATTAATTCCTAGAATGGGTTATCTCGTTATGCTAAACTCACTATACGAAATACAACTTCATTCAATCGTTCACGCTTCTTAGTCTTGATCCGCTGAAGCGATTTAAAACTCAAATAACTAAGAAACAGGTGAAAATAAATTCTCTTATTCGGCAGGACTCTCAACTTATTCCGTCTTATCACTAGCTTGGCACATTGCCATCTAAAATTCGAAACAAATGCATTATCGAAGGGAGGAACAATTGCGGCGTTTTCCACAATTAGAAATAGATGTCATATCCATTGAACGAAATATACGAATTAAAATAATAGAAAAATAAATCATAACACCACTATCAATAATTTGAAGATTAAGTATTTATTGTTAATTGTTGTAATATATCGGGTGTTCATTTGATTGACTAGTAGCATGTGATTTACTGAGAACATTTTGAAGTATGTCGTAAATAAAAAATGTGATTGACATTATCAAATGTCATTTAGATTTACGTTTACGGAACAACAAACACATACTAATATACACTCGGGAGCAAAAAAATCGACTCAGACCGCACTCTCGCAGTAAAATGCCCCTGGCACAGAAAATATAACATAAATTCCAGTTTTGCTTTTCATACCTTTAAGTTCAAGATCTTAACATAAAAATGAGTGCATATTCTTCTAAGTTACATTTCTTTTTCTTTGAAAAAATAAAGTTATGTTTTAGGATGCTAAAACTTCAAAACAGACCCGGAAAACTTAAAAGAATAGACTAGGTAATATCAAGTACATTTTTATTTTTATTTTCAAAAAACATTATCAATATTTAGTGTTACCGCCCCTAGTCCTAATTACCGCTTGTAAACGGTTCTTCATGGAATGAATAAGTTTAATCGCGCTGTCTTGCGGGATAGCGTCCCATTCTTCGGTAAGTGCTGCTTGAAGTTCAGCTCTCGTAACTGGTGCAGGATTTCTAGCCCGAATTTTCCTTTTGAGTTCATCCCACAGGTGTTCAAAAGGATTCAAGTCCGGGCTGCGCGCCGGCCACTCCATAACTCGTATTTCAAGTTCTTGCAAGTAATGCCTTACGGAAACTGCACTGTGTGGACGGGCATTATCTTGCATGAGAATGAAGGTTTCCCCGATAAAACCAACGAAAAGAACGACATGGTTCTCTAGAATTTCTTGGATGTATCGGTTCGCAGTCAAACCTCCTGCTCGGCCGCCGGTTTCAATAAAAACCAGCTCGGTTTTTGCGTCCATAGAAATGCCAGCCCACACCATACAGGAACCTCCTCCAAAAGCCACCTTTTCTGTTATGTAGCATTTGCGAATCTTTCTCCCGGCCTTCTGTATACTTTTCCTCTTCTGTCACTGCCGTGCAAACACACTCTGCTTTCATCCGAGAACAGTACAGAGCGCCATTGCTCGTTTGTCCAATCAACATGCTCTCTTGCGAAACGGAGACGAGCTGCTCGATGGGCTGGTGTCAATTTTGGACCCGTAGCTGGCCTTTTTGGACTAAGGTTAGCTGCCTTGAGTCGTCTTCTGACTGTCCACCGACTAACAGCCACTCCCCGGGTTTCTCTGAGCTCCCGTTGAATTTGTACGCCGGTGAGAGCCCGATTTCTTAAAGAGCTCTGGACAATGAAACGGTCATCTCTCATTACTGTGCACCGCTTTCTCCCGGAACCTCTTCTTCGATGAAAACTACCATTCTCCTGGTATCTTCGGTAAACTCTTGACACGGCAGACTAACTCATGTGCAGCACACGAGCGACTTCCCGTTGATTATGGTCTTGTTGCAATAATGCAACCGCTTGAGCCGCTACTTCGGTTGTAGTATCCATTAGCAGCTAATATTCCTAAATGTAGCTGACGGAAATGTATACCGGTTGACGTTTGACAGCCAACTAATACGGGTTGATAAGGTAGAAAGCCTTTAAAACGACCTACTGGCCTGCAAAGAACAATGATGTCAACTTATACAAAATCTTGTGATTATCGATCACAACAAATTATAGGGTAGTCTAAGAGTATAAGAAGCGTAAGTTAAAAGAATATGCACTCATTTTAAAGCTAAGATCCTGAACTTAAAGATTTTGAAAGCAAAAGTGGAATTTAAGTGTTAGTTTTTGTGTCAGAGGTAATTTAATGCGAACGTGCAGTCTGAGTCGATTTTTTTGCTCCCGAGTGTATATGCGTCTTATGCTATCAAAATTTCAAAGTAACCTAGATTGACTTTTCAAATGAACACACGTTATAGTTTATAGAGTAAAACAGTTTTGAGAAAATTATCAAAATCTAAAATTTTTCCGAAAACTTTGGGCCCATACGGGCATACGCTACTATTTATTTTATTTTATGTACCTACTATCAAGCGCACGCCTATGACGAGCAGCCCTATTTCGCTTCTTTATTTATCAATGATAGGTAGCGTGCAATAGATTCTTATACACAAAATTCTTCTATTTAAACTTCAGAACTTACTTTATCGTTTTCGCCTGTATTTCGCTGTTCTAGTATTCATGTTTTTCACCTACATAGGCATTAAATTACCCTCCGCTTTCATTTATTTGATATCCTTTCAAAATATGTACACCTGACATTTCAGTCAATTCATATGGTAACAGGTAAATGAATATTTTATAATTCTTGTTGATGTGTGTATTTTAATATATCCCTTCCCCTTCTCGCATTATCTAATGTTCATTTGAAGTTATTAAATTTTCATTTATCCTCGATATATAAATATAATTAATTGTTTGTTGAATAATGCTAAAATTGTAGCTGTAAAAACATTCTAAAATAAATATGGGTTAGATTTTCTAATATGCATATTATCTGTGCACTTAGTAGTCCTAAATAAAAATGCACAAATAGAATAACTAATCAGTTACATAATATTAAATATATCAACTTAGGATACAGATTTTCATTCATTAAATGTTCCATACACCTGTTTCTAGTCTATTTGTAGTATCGTAGTATTACGCTATGTTCAGTTTATGACAAAAATGTAAAGCTTCATAGTTTAGACAAAACTAGTTTTGTAAACAAATAAATAATCAATGTAGGTAGTAATTGTTTTCTTCTTCGTTTTAATTTTTACTGTAGGATATATGTATTTCTACGTTCCGCGGCGTGTGGCGACTTACCTGCGCATGTCAGTAGCCATATCATGTAGTTATGTTGTGAATGATTGGATCGGTTCAGAGTTCGGAGGAGTTTGTTATTTGCCTCTCGTGCATTTTAGTGTAGTTTGTTTCCGAGAGTGGTGAGTGTGTCTTGCGCCTAAAACTGTTCCAAATGAATACATATTTATGGCGTTACGACCAATTCAACTCTGCATTGTGTTTACAATAGGATTCCATTTGGCCACTTCACAACGTAAGTACATAGTATGTAACACTTTAATTGAAAGAAATTTACGAAATTTATAAAGCACACCGCGCTTTCTAGTTGATGTGTGTGTACAAGTTTTTCGGACCGGAGAACATAGGTCAATATGGCGGATGCCGTCAGGTTGTGTTACCACATTCATATTTCGTCAAGGATGTGCATGAAGACTGTTTGTCCCTGTTTATTTCACATTGTTATGTATTTGTCACACGATTCTTCATCTACTATATATAATTTTATACGTTTTTTTTCTTCCGTTCGAACTGTCAATATAAAAACATGCTTGGCAATCTGTAAGATTCTATCGTATCAATACATAACATAGGTGTTATACATACGTTTTTAGTTTATGTTATGATCGAGTCGTATAGGTATGTTTATTTTATTATCATTAATGTCTATTACGTCATTTACGAGTCTATTTGCCGTTCAAAGTTTTGTAGATTCCGGTTGCACTTCCTACCCGTTAAATTCCGCATAGTGCCACTTGTAAACACCCTAAAAGAGATTGTTATGTGTGTGTGTGTAGACTAGATAGCTTTATTTAGGGGTGATATTTAAATCGAAAATGCTAATTCGGTTATTCTATAAACTTCCTAGAGAATAATAATATGGAAATTAATAAAGGTTAGGCAGGTGCTTCATACAAAATTTCGTTTGCATTTCAAGGACTCAATGATTTTTTTTAAATTAAATTCTTTCTATAAGATTTTTTTTTCAATTCTAGATACGAATATAAACATCGAAGAATAATACCTATACATCTTAAATACTTGAGTTAAGAAATCAAATAATTTTGAAATTTAACATATGTTGCAAACATACATACGCTAATCAGTTTAAAAAACAGTGAAAATGTGACAGTGACAAATTTAAATGTTTAAACATTGAAAATCTTTTGTAAAGAAATGCGAATTGCTATTAAAAAATCAAGAAATTTATGCCGATATAGCCGATGTAATACAGGAATTTAAAGGAATGTTGCTAGTCGAATTCATCTAGAAAATATCTCACAGAATCTGTTAATATTTCAAATACAATTATAACAGGTCCAACTATTATATGTTTATTAAGACTATTTTTTTAATTTTTTTACCCTTTTCACAATATATCTAAATATACGTTACAAGTTATTTTTCGTTAAATAGTACTTAATTATATTTAAATTTCATGGGAAAATTAGAATATTTTCACTATAACGAGTATTCAGAATCGAATTAGTTACGGCTTTTAATTATTTTTGTACCAGGAAAAATAAAAATTTTATAAGTAGTGTAGTACAGGTTTCTTAGTTTGTAATAAGACGTTTTACTAATTTAATTCAACTTCTTCGTTTAATGTAAATAAAGCTAGTAGTATGCGAAACCAAATAGTTATATAACTAACAAAAGAAACATTTATTCCATATTTATCAATTCGGAATAAACATAATTTGCCTTTAAATTCCACCTGATATTTGTCTTTACGTACCTATATATGTCAATTACAAATATTTTTCTGTTAAAGTTTTATTGGATAATTCAAAAAGTCATTGCACTTTTTTCGGTTATTTTCAAGACCATTAATTTCATAATACTTTCAATTACATCCCTCCACCTTAAGATCAGTTTCGTGATGCCATTCTCGAAAAAATTCCTATATCTATTAGGAATGAACTGAATCTAGTACCTTTCGATAGCGTTGTTTTTTACTCAAGGAGTTTGACAGGGACCGAAACAAATGGTAGTTAGATAGCCCAAGGTCTGGTGAATACGGTAGATGAGGCAATACATCCCAACCATGTTCAAATTCAATTAATCACTAATATTCTAATTAGTTTGTGGCCGAGCGTTGCCATAACGAAGATAATTTTTTTGCAATTTCGTAATTCTGGTCGCTTTTTCTACTATTGCTTCGCTTGAATTTGTCAACCTGTTACGAATTGATCATAATATTCCGTGTTAAGAATTCGTAATTGTTACTAGTCCTTATGGCTTATCAATTAGATAATATATTGTATTTAAAGGGTCTTTCAAATTGAGCGCCTTTTTTAAAAATAAATAAAACCCAGTGGTTTTCAAAAACTTTTATTGGTAATTGTAATCTCAGTTGTGGCATTTATACACGAAAAATAGTATCTGACAAGTGACCGCCTCTTGCTGCTTCACAGCTGCTCACTCTTTTGTTAAAAATTTCGATTCGACATAGTCGAAGCTCTGTTTCACCAATGTGTTTTGTGTTTTGTGGTTTATTCTTATATACCTAGCTTTTTACGTAACCTCAAAGAAAATAGTTCAACGGTGTTAGATCACATGATCTTGGTGGCTAATTAACATCACCATTTCTTGAAATAATTCTTCCAGGGAATTTTTGTCTTAATAAAGCAATTGTTTCATCAGCAAAATGAGGTACTTTTCTAAAAACCTTTTTCACAGAACGCTGATTTTCATAAAATAATTCAACAATTTGAACGCGTTGTATCATGTAAGAACCCATTTTTATAAATGTTATACATCACACTTCGTAAATGCAAAATACCCAGACGAATTCAGTATGCCATCTATATTTTATTTATTTTTAAAATAAGGCGCTCAATTTGAAAGACCCATTATATAGAATATTGGTATATCAAATATTTAAATTATTTAAGAGCGTTAACCAGCTTAAATAAATAGCACTACGTACAATATTTAAAATAATTTAAAATAAAATTTGCAGACCATAGATGATCACTTCTAATTTAATAGAAATATTCCAACAGTTCTCACAAATATTATATATTGCGTTTACTAGAGATCCATAATTAAAGTAAGCAGGACAATTTTCTAAATATTTAGGTTTCGTTTCTATGAACGGCGTAGATATTGCCACAAGTTAGACGTTAAATATTTTTTCAAAATGTTTCAATCTAGTCTCTTCCTAAAAGCTCATTTGGCTTAAAATGTGCAGGTAGCAACTACTGAACTATAATTACTAGCACAGTAGTGGCCTAGTAGCCCTTCCTTTTAAATACCTCGTATACAACTTACACTGAGAAAAATGTAGTTGTACAGAGAACAAAATTTTTGTAGATGTAATATAGAAATATACATTACAACTGTACTTCAGTAAACAAAAACGAATATTAAATCCAACTATAGTCGATTTAGTTTTAAAATGCAGTAGTTGGCGCTACAATCGGCCCCTTTTTACACTGAAGATTTCAGAAATACCACGTAATCGTAAATCGAGCATATTTATCCCATCGATAAATTAATTTTTTTAAGCCGTCCTCAAAGAACTTTTTTGGTGTCTCCTCAATCCACCTAGTTATGGCAGGTTTTAAGTTAATTAAACTCTCGTAACGAACGTAAAGGTTTTTTCAAATCTGGGAACAGATGAAAATCACTCAGGTCGGCGAGATCCGGTGAATAAGGTGGATGTGGAAGCAATTCCCATCATAAATCGTTCAAAACATCCTTCGTGTCTTGCGGTGTGCGGTCTTGCATTATCCTGTTGCAATAACGGGCTCATATGCAACTTACCAGCCCGATTTCCGGATCAGGTCCGGATCATAAGTTCAAATAATATTCTGCGTGAATTGTACCTTTCGCCAGATAATCTATAAAAATAATCCCCTCGTAATCCCAGAATACAATAAGCATTACCTTTCCAACAAACGGAACTGCACGCGCCTTAAGTGGAGGTCTTTCTTCGTGTTTACGCCATTCTTTGGATTGACTTTCGGTCTCAGAATTGAAATAAGGAATCTACGTTTCGTCAGTAGTTCTTAGCCGTTGCCAAAATTCATCACCGTAACGGGCTAACAGCTCTTGAAATTGACGATACGTGTCAGACTAATTGGATTTCTGTTCCGGTCCCAACAGCTTTGGCACCCAGCGGGCTGAAACCTTGCTTACTCTCTCATGAATGCATCTCATGAACTTGTTGTGTACTTATTCCTAGGCGTACACTAATTTGAGAAATAGTTATTCATCTATTCTCTTTGAGTAGGTCTCCACGGTAGTTATGTTACTTCCATTTACCGACGTGATCGAGCGACCACTGGGTGGACAGTCTTATAATGATGTTCTACCACTTTTAAAACTATCGATCCACTGATATACAGTAGTTTTAGATTCTGCAGACTCACCAAACACAACATGCAGACGTTTAATAATTTCTGAAGTTTTCACACTCTCTTTCCACGAAAAGACAATGATTGCTCCTTGAGATTTAGTCGCGTCTTCCATAGTTACACAAACAGTACTACGAAAATGCGTCTATATCGGTCGAACACCTGAATTAGACTGAACGATATTGCACTGGATAGCTGCATAAAAATGTCAAGACTTGTCTATCAGCAATAGCATTGCCTATAAGTTCTGCGCAATTTAATTAGAGCACAATTCGCGCACAAAAAAGCGAGATTTTAAATTTTTTATTAAATTAAAAATCAATGATTTTTGATTTTTTTAAATAAAAATCGCATTTTGCATCGTGGCACAGAGCATAACTGTTAACAGTACCTTCTACTTTGACGTCTTAAAGCGTTTGTGTGCTAAAGTTGCTCGAGCGCTTACACTGCGTTTGTTGTGCAGCAATTGCTAGTGAAACAAATTATTTTAGTGCCCCCCCTCCTAAAAAAAGCTCGAATCTGGGTTCTGTAGACTTTTTCATATTTCCCAATATGAAAACTAGACGGATAGGCCACCGTTTTGATACGATTGAAAATATTCAAAGACGCCCAACGGAGGTTCTGAATGTTCATATGATTTTCGACGATGCTTCCACCAATGGGAGAGCCGCTGGAATAAATGTATCGCACTATTATTAAAGGATAAATGCTTAAAGACGAGCAATTTTACTTTTTTTAATAAAAGACTACAGGGAAAAGTTCTCCTTATTTAATTGTCACACCTCGTATAAATTCTTTCGTGATTTAATTCCGCGCTAACAGAAAAAAATTCAACCAACCATACAATAAAAATTTTAATTTTATTAAAACCACATAGTATCACTAAACATGAACTAACTTCCTTGCAGATACGAAATTTTCATGGAATGCATTTTGTGTTGCCACAACCTGGTATATATATTTTCGTAAACTCATTAAAAAAAAATCAAAAAGATATGAATTAGGAAACTCACAAAATCTTACAAGTATTGATACATTGAAAGTAATAGCAATGGCGGGCCGATTTCTGACTAGTTAAAATCGACCTTAATCCCAAGCGCTATAGCGAAGCATAATATAATTATTACTTTCATGTTTAAAATGCTGCGTTGTTTGCTAGAGGAGAGTACTAAATTGATAATTTTCACACATGTTTGAAATTCTTGTGATTTTTTTGTTGCAAAGTGTTTTAGTGAATTTATTCCGATTAAAATTTACGAATTTTCAAATGAAAAAAGACGATATTGATTTTGTCAAGAAAAGTTATTTGTATATCGCGGAATTCCTAATGATACGTCAGTTTCACTTTGCGCTGCAATAGAAGTTATTTCAAATTTGTTATCTGCTAGTATTCCTATCTTTAGATGTATACCTACCGCTCTTCTATTTTACGCATAATAACGCAAATACACAGTAAAAAATATAGAGTAAATATTTTACTCTAGAGAATGTGTATCTAGGTCCTACACTTCATAGTGTTAAATACCTATCCAATACCAAAGTGTAAAATGTAGTGTACTTTTTAATAAGGTCCAGTGTTAAAAAATTACATTATACCGAGGGCAAAAACTATATTTACTCTTTGCATATTAAATTTAGAGTAAATTATTATGAGTAAATGTGTGTTAGTACTATACCTATATTTCAACATACTTACCGATACCAGAGATAAGTCGAGATAGCCAACTCAATACAAAATTTTAGTTCGGCAAGATTGAACTGGTCAACTGTATTTGAAGATGGGACAGAGGGCGCAAATGCCGGAAAAATTGAATCACGTATCTCACTTTATTACTTCTGTATTTTTCTATAATAACGTATCTTTAATAGATATTTAGCCCGCGAAGTCAAAATCTATATATATTTTGACTTCATCTGGCTAAATATCTCTATATATATATATATATATATATAACAAGTGTTCATTTGAAAAGTCAATCTAGTAGCATGTGATTTACTGTGAACATTTTGAAGTATGTATATTTTATAGGTATATTTTGACAGTTTCATACATACAAATAAATAACTAATAATAGGTATTTATTGAAAACTATAACAAATGTTGAAATTGTTGTCCTTCAAGATCAATGCACTTTAAAATCCTCCGTTCAAAATTTCTGATGATATTCTGCAACATTACTGGATTGTTATTAATTTCCATGCATTTCTGTTCGATTCTCTGTAGCATATCATTCAAATTCAATATAGGTGTTCGAAATATGTTATTTTTTAGATAAGGCCACAAAAAGAAGTCGCAAGGTGTTAAATCGCATGAACGTGCAGGCCAGGCTATTTCAGTATTTCGACTAATTATACGCTCATCAAAAAAGTCTCTTAAATAATCCAAAGATTCTGCAGTCCAGTGACAAGGTGCTCCGTCTTGTTGGAAATATGCATTTTGAAGTTCATCATCATGCAACTGATTGACAAATGGTTGTAAAATTTCCGTACGGTACCTTTGAGCATTTAACGTTTCCTGAAAAAATATTTGTCCAATGATTCGCCTTTGGCTTATCGCTGCCCAAATACCAATTTTCTCTGGATGTAGCGATTCTTCATTAATTACATGTGGATTTTCACTACTCCAAATTCTTGTATTTTGTGAATTTAGGTATCCCGTTTTATAAAACCATGCTTCATCAGTAAAGATGACTCTTTGCGAAAGTTCTCCATTATTGTTCATATTTACAAACCAATTATGAAGCTGTAGTCTACGTGGGTAATCAATTTCTAACAATTCTTGTACTGCTGTGACACGGTATGGATTAAGTTGCATATCTTTTTTTAATAACTTGTGAGTTGTACCAACAGAAAGGTTTATTTGTTGACTCAAATGTCGAACAGATGTTTGTGGTTCATTTTCCATTATTTCTTCAACACGATTGACAACTTGAGGTGTACGTTTCTTAACTGCTCCACTGCCTGATTTTCTTAAGAGACTACCAGTTTCAGAAAAAGGTTTTAAAGTTCTATCCAAAGTATTCTTAAATTGTGTATAATCTATTGCAAAATGTGGAAACTCAACTTGAAATTCTACCATGCAATCTTGAACTGAATAAACCCATAAACCATCAATTTTATTACCACTTCGAAAATAAGCCTGGACTATAAAATTTTTATGTTCTAAAGTGAAAGCCATTTTAAAACTGAGAAGCAATTTATTTAAAGCAGAATCGACGCACGATTATTTTATGCACTAACGGATATTTGTGATTGACATTATCAAATGTCATTTGGATTTACGTTTACGGAACAACAAACACATATTAATATATATGCGTCTTTTTCTATCAAAATTTCAAAGTAACCTAGATTGACTTTTCAAATGAACACACGTTATATATATATATATATATATATATATATATATATATATACCTATATATATCAAAGATAAGTATTTTTTATTCTACTCTACATTAATAAAAATGACAAAATTAAAAGGTTTTGTTTTTAAAAAACACCAAACATGTCTAAAAATGTATTTAATTAGAAGCATAATAATTATATACCATACACATTGTGTAATATAATTTATTTGCAAAAATTAAAAACTATTTTTTACATATACATATAACCCAACTCTTAGAATGTATATTTTATACTGGTGTTAATAATATAATGATCATTTATTAAACAAAGCCATACCTTTACAAGAAACTATTATAAGTAGAGAACGGACACGCTTACCACATGACGCTAAGCCCAATGCAGTACTGACGAAAGGCTGTATTTCTAAAATATTTAATTTTATTTATATAATTGGAAAACGAACGGGTGGTGATCTATAAAATTACGAAATACATATGTATTTGTTGAAAAGTTGTATTTTTAAAGTTTTTAATTTTATTTCTATAATTGGAACATTTTTATTTGTTCATTTTGTCGTTCAAGTTGAGTAAAGGAGTATTAATATTTACTAGCAATAGTTTCTCAAGGTTTTCTTCTGTCAATTTTGTTCTCTTTGAATTAAGTACATCCTTATAAATAGAAAACGTCTTTTCTACATCGCAACTGGTTATAGGTGCATACTGGAAATATTCTTTTATTTCTTCATATTTAGCCGTTAGGTTTTGTGGAATTGTCTCCATACATAATTGCTGCAATGTAATTAAATCTGGATTTCTATTACGAATTGCTTCAAACTTTTCCCGAAGGCCACATCCGAAGTCACTTGGAATACTTTTCAAATTATTAACAGCCATATCTAATGTGGTTAATCCGTCATTTAATTTGAGATTTCGATTTTCAAAATAAGTGATTAGTTTTGGCAATTTTCCAAAGTGTTCGTGAAGAAAGTACAACTGATTTTTTAAATTTGGGATTTGTGTGAGCTCCTTGCACTCACCAATACTTCTAGCATCCTTCTTTAGCAGTGTGAAATAAAATGTTTTAGACTATCGAAATTCTCAGCATAATAACTAGTAGCTTCCAGCCATGTTCCCCATCTAGTTATTACTGGAGTGGGAGGCAGTGACAGAGATGGAAATTTTTCCCTGAAAAGAGCTACTCTCAATGGTGCTTTTCTGAAAACTTTTTTAAAAGCTGATGCAAGTCTATCAACTTCCGGAAAAGTGTCTCTGATATATTCACAGATTCTGTGGAGAGCATGTGCTACACAAGTAATATGCAGCATATTAGGATATGTTTTCTTCAATAGTCTGCCTGTTTTTAACATATACGCAGCACTATCACTGACAAATAAAAGTATTTTTTCTTTGTACGTGGCGTCCGAATGAAGCATTTTTTGCATATTCTCCTTAATGGTTTCAGCAACTGTTTCCGCATCAACTCTATTATAACACTTGTTGCTATTACATATGAGTTATAGGGAATAGTTGGATGTAGTACACCAGCTACAACATTTACCACACAGCGTCCTAGCATATCCACCGTTTCGTCGGCGCTTATCCATATGTATTGATTTAAAAGATGGCTTCTAATGCGTTCTACTGTTCTCGTATAGCACCTAGAAACATAAAATTTGCGTAAAGTTGATTCATCAGGAACATTTCGACCAGTATATTTTTTCAGAAATGTCTTCTTGTCAGATTCCAACGGGTTCAATTTTTTTTCGTGCGATTTATTGCAATTTTTCAATAACTATTTCTCTTACAAAATAGCGCGAGACCAGGTGGCCGAGTAAGTCAAACAAATACTTCATTGAATTACGCCGGGATGTACTGAGCGACGTTATAAACAATTCCAATTGCCGATTGCGTTTTATGGAAATTGCATCCGTTCTCTAGTTATAAGCCTCTGGTGTATTACGTACATGTTTACATACAACATTTTTCCCTGTTTCAAAGAAAATAACTTAATTGTATAACTAAATATAAATAACTAATTGTAAGTATAGCTTGTACAATAGTTTTTATTTTACAGAATTTACTTGAATGTTTTGTAATTCTATTCAAAAAATTTACTTTTTTCAACATTTTATTTATTATATAATTACTAGATTTTAAATTTTTATCATAATACACCTATATATTCTATTCCATTTACTTTTCAAGATAAATATTATTAATATAAACATTAGATACATCAGATATACCTCTGAATCTTTAGGTTTTTGCATGAATTCCAGATGTACTTGGTATAAGTTTAGAGTTCTTGGTTGTGCTATTAGAATATCTGCCATAGTTGTTGAAGGCTCTGGGGTTTTCGTCAGAATTTCAGATGTATTCAGTGTAAATTTGGATCTTATGAGACAAATAAATTTTAATACTTTACAAACACAATTTTTGATAATAGTAGGTACCTATGTTTTCTTCTACATTACTTGGATACAAAGTTGGAATGGCGAACATAATTTCTTGGTTTCTATGTACATATTACTAGAAGGAGGAAAGTAGAAGGAAGTAAAGTGACGGCAGCATGTAGACATCTCCTCATATTTCATTCCCATACTTCTAATGCTTCGACATAAATCTAATGATTTATTTATTTATGGTATGTTATTGATTTAATATCTTAATTTTCTAAATTTGTGGTAAAATAATGCATTTTCTCTACACATTACATCCACAAATTAAGCAGAGATCTTGCGGAATTGGTGGTATCGTTGATGAAAAAATGTTTATTTACAGCGTATATGTGTAAATACTAAAATTAAAAATAATATAAGTAAATTAAAAACATAAGCATAAACCAAGTTCTTACCCAAAGTAGTATATAAATTCACACAGTTCTTACACAACCACAATAACAAAACAAAAAAAACTTAACTTGTCACATGCAAACAAAACAGGAAATATAATTAGGCTGAACAGGTTATAAAATAGTGATGGCGGGTAAAGTTGGGCGCACGCGCAGTAACAAGATATATTTGTGACGTCAAGATATACACCAGCACCATCTCAGTCATCTTCAAAAAAAGAAAGAGGAAGATGAAGTAATTCATGTTTTAAATAAAAGACAAAGATTAAAAATTTAATCAAAATAGAACCCTTTTTGCTATGTAGTTAACCATCTCGACTTATCTCTGCCGATACATATTTCACTTATAGCAAGCGCCAAATAAGACGGCGAACAGGGGGTGCGCAGTAGTTGATTTTAAAAACGTGCACGCCCACTTACTCACGTAATTGTCAGAATATATTTGTTAGTGACGGAACATAATGTCTTTGCTAGGAGATCATAAAGTGATACACGCTCAAACGCGAGAAATAGTTTCTAATGTTTACAATTATTTTTAAAAACATAAAAGTACATCATTGCTATTAAGTGAAATAAATATTTAGTAGAATCAGAAATATTAGCTGATGAAACGGCAGAAAGTTTAATTATTAATGTATATAATGAGAGTGACAGTGATGACAACTTCAGTTCCGAAGAAGATTAATTTGTTTAATCTATTGTACTGTTATTTATAAATTAAATATTCTTTATACGTATGCAAGCAAATGGATTAGAGTTTTGCGATATGTAAATTGTTTAATTAATTCCTCTGTAAATTTATACTGTTTTAAAAATATTCTTAAAAATCTGTTTATACATTACAATCTCATCATTACTGTCAACACCAAAAAAATGGGAAATCTAAAATTTGATCGTGTGTTATTAATTGTCAGCTTATGTCAGTTTTATTCGTGTCAAACGTTACTATTAGTTTTAGTTTTTAGTTTTAAGTATGCCAAAAGCCCGAATCTTAATCCAATTGAAAATTTGGGGGGCATATGGAAAAAACAATGCGTCGTAATAATTTTAGACAGACAGGAATATTAATGGCATAAACGAGTGTTGGTAAAATTTAACTGCACAATATTGTGAAGCTCTAATTAGATCTATGCCTAGAGGGATTAATTTGGTGATAGAATGTAATGGCAATGCAACAAAATACTAAAGTATTATATTTCTGTTAATAACTACCTAATAAAAAATATGACCTTTATTTTCTTGCCGCATATTATTTTACGACGTCTAATTAAATTATTTTGATTAATCATATGGATGGCAATGTCAGATAATTCTAACCTCTTTGAAAAAAGCCATAATTAAACTGAGTTAAACAGACAAGTTATAGATGTGTAGTGTACGCCGCCTATGGTATCTTGCAATTTTATGTAAAACCAAATACAAATCTCCCCACTACTTCTAATGCTGCGCGAACTTACTCCCACCGCGCGCCATCTTATTTGGTGCTTGCTATACTTAAAGTAGATATATTATGGTAAACACTTTTTATTCAAGTAAACTCTATATATTACTTAACAGTTAACATTCTGAACTTACTGCAAATGAGAATTAATGAATATTAAATCTCATTCTTACATGTAAATGTCGCCTTATGTGATGCGTTCATAACTACAATCCGACAAACCAAGTTTGTAGAACACACCTCGTCGCGACTCTGACCTTCCTGGTTATTAGGATAATTAAAAATTGCTGAAAAGCCACGTCCATCAACGGAACGTACAAACCCGTTTCGCTCTTATTGGAGCTTATCAATGTACGGTATCTCGAAGACGGATATGGCTTTTCACTTCTATACTTTGTGTATATATAGTGTTAACATTCTGAACTTACTGCAAATGAGAATTAATGAATATTAATTCTCATTCTTACATGTAAATGCCCCCTTATGTGATGCGTTCATAACTACAATCCGACAAACCAAGTTTGTACAAGTATGTAGAACACACCTGGTCGCGACTCTGACCTTCCTGGTTATTAGGATAATTAAAAATTGCTGAAAAGCCACGTCCATCAACGGAACGTACAGACCCGTTACGCTCCTATTGGAGCTTATCAATGTACGGTATCTCGAAGACGGATATGGCTTTTCACTTCTATACTTTGTGTATATATAGTTAACATTCTGAACTTACTGCAAATGAGAATTAATGAATATTAAATCTCATTCTTATGTTTTGTTTTGTTTATGTGATGCGTTCATAACTACAATCCGACAAACCAAGTTTGTACAAGTATGTAGAACACACCTCGTCGCGACTCTGACCTTCCTGGTTATTAATTAGGATAATTAAAAATTGCTGAAAAGCCACGTCCATCAACGGAACGTACAGACATTCCGTTGAATTATTCCAATTGAATAATAATAAATCATGCCTTAGTATTCTAAAATAGATAGACAACAAAAACAGGGAAACACAAGACATGAGTTATTATTATGTATGCGCCCGTGGAGCGACTTAAGGTGTTAAGCTGTCGGCATTCGCCTTAAACGAGAAGGAAAACCACGAAAACCTACTCGGACAGCCAGGCAGGAATCAAAACACGGAACTGTCAGCATGATAAGCAAATGTATAGATATTTAAATAACATAGGATATATAATTATATAACCGCAACATATATTATGATGGTAAATTGCAGATCGTTACATAATTAAGTTATAGTATATACTGCTTAAATTTTTTATATCACAATCGAAATGGTGATGGCGTTGTAGTTTGTGTGTAGATAAAGTAGTTTTGTCTGTTTTAGAGTATTTGTGGGCTTGTATAAATATTGTTTAGTTTGGCCTATGTAGTAACTATCGCAATCGCGACATGGCATTTTATAGATGACATGTGTTTCTCGATTTTTTTCTATTTTAGGTTTTTAAGTTTTGAAAATAGATGTTTATTAGTATTACTAAGTTTATATGTTGTTGCTATATCATATTTTTTTGAAGTGTATTTAATTGTTTGGTCTATAAGTTGTGGTGGATAATTATTATGTGTTAAGATTGTTTTAATTTTCTTGATGTTATCTTTTCTATATTGAGTATGTGATAGTTTTACTGCCCTATCAGTCAGATTATTTATAATCATTTTATTGAATACTGTAGGTGCATTTGAGTGGTAATTCATATATCGAAAAGAAGCTGTGGGTTTATTATACCAATTTGTATAAATAGTACCCTGTCTATCATAGCTTAAAGAAATATCAAGAAAATTAATACTGTTATTAATTTCTTCTTCAGTAGTGAATTTTAATTTGTTGTGAAAATTGTTGAATTTATTTAAAAGATAGTTTATTTTATTTATTTGGAATACATGTTATGATGTCATCTACATATCTTTTGAAGAAAATGGGGTTGATGTCTAATGAATTGATAACGTTTTGTTGCAAATCTTATTTCGTTAAGAGTACCGACGCTATGCCGAAACAATTGCATTTTACAACTGGAACGCAGTTTCCTCAATATTCCTGTTTTTTTTTTTTAACAAAACCGTCTGACCTAATTTCTACTGAACTCCCACACTAAATTAATATTTTTTTCATTCATGTAGGTTCAATGTACATTATCTTATACATATTTAATACGTTTTAATTTATTTCCTTTTGATATCAGCGCCTTCTCACAGTTCTAATATTAATAACCTGCTTAATAATTTGTTGATATATATTTATAAATATCAACTCATATTTTTTGCCAATCTTATATTTTTT
Organism: Melolontha melolontha; assembly: GCA_935421215.2. NCBI lineage: Eukaryota > Metazoa > Arthropoda > Insecta > Coleoptera > Scarabaeidae > Melolontha > Melolontha melolontha. Next base: position 98,390,424 of record OW285240.1, read on the forward strand.
TTCTCTCTCTTTTGTAACAGCTGCCGTCTGTGAATATTTTCACATGTTGGATTTTTTAATTGCATAGAATAAATTCATCAAGTTTGCAATTTTTTTGCATCAATCACATTTCGTTTCTTAATCTTAGTCCGCATTTAGTGTTTCAAACGGCGCATGTTTATAAACTCCACATAAAGATAAATGCAAAAGAATTCGAACAACAACAAAAATTAGGAAGTATTATATTACCACCTTTCAATTTTATTTTTCATTATGTCATAATCACTAGAGAACGGACGCAATTTCCATAAAACGCAATCGGAATTGGAATTGTGTATAACGTCGCTCAGTACATCCCGGCGTAATTCAATGAAGTATTTGTTTGACTTACTCGGACACCTGGTCTCGCCGCGATAACAATGGACAAGCCAGCTATTGTATTCGGAGAATATAGCGTTTTTTAAAGTGTTTTCATGAGCGTAGATGGAAGCGGGGTTTTTATAATGTATTTTATTTATTAGTTTATATTTCGTAAGATAAATAAAGTGCTGTGAGTAAGTTTCTTGTTTTCATAGTTTTAACTGTTAATTACATCGTAATTTTTGTGATAGATCCTGTTTAATATCGTTTGAATCTATTTCTACCAATTATTTCGACGTAAGAGTGCATTGAATTTCGTTCAGTTTCAATAACTTACGCACACATTTTTAGTTTTCATTTATTTAGATCTAGAGCATTGTTTAAGTTACTTTTTCAGACATGATATGGAAGAATGTCGAGAACGGCATTGTAAAACAATGGCGAGTTGGATTGACGGTCATACTGATTGTATGTCCATTGTCAGTGATTTCGAAATTTATTACAAAATCCGTAAAATATCGTCAAAAATTCGTCACTTAGGATCGCAAACACATCTGAACTCTGTAAAACTTTTATGGCGGCTAATATTCCATTAAATAAACTTAGCAATCCCACTTTAAAAATATATCTGAAAAAATATAGTGGTCGAAATGTTCCTGATGAATCAACTTTACGCAAATATTATGTTTCTAGGTGCTATACGAGAACAGTAGAACGCCATCTTTTAAATCAATACATATGTATAAGCGCCGACGAAACGGTGGATATGTTAGGACGCTGTGTGGTAAATGTTGTAGCTGGTGTAGTACATCCAACTATTCCCTATAACTCATATGTAATAGCAACAACTGTTATAAATAGAGTTGATGCGGAAACAGTTGCTGAAACCATTAAGGAGAATATGCAAAAAATGCTTCATTCGGGACGGCACGTACAAAGAAAAAATACTTTTATTTGTCAGTGATAGTGTTTCGTATATGTTAAAAACAGGTAGACTATTGAAGAAAACATCCTAATATGCTGCATATTACTTGTGTAGCACATGCTCTCCACAGAATCTGTGAATATATCAGAGACACTTTTCCGGAAGTTGATAGACTTGTATCAGCTTTTAAAAAAGTTTTCAGAAAAGCACCATTGAGAGTAGCTCTTTTCAGGGAAAAATTCCCATCTCTGTCACTGCCTCCCACTCCAGTAATAACTAGATGGGGAACATGGCTGGAAGCTACTAGTTATTATGCTGAGAATTTCGATAGTCTAAAACATTTTATTTCACACTGCTAAAGGAGGATGCTAGAAGTATTGGTGAGTGCAAGGAGCTCACACAAATCCCAAATTTAAAAAATCAGTTGTACTTTCTTCACGAACACTTTGGAAAATTGCCAAAACTAATCACTTATTTTGAAAATCTAAATCTCAAATTAAATGACGAATTAACCACATTAGATGTGGCTGTTAATAATTTGAAAAGTATTCCAAGTGACTTCGGATGTGGCCTTCGGCAAAAGTTTGAAGCAATTCGTAATAGAAATCCAGATTTAATTACATTGCAGCAATTATGTATGGAGACAATTCCACAAAATCTAACGGCTAAATATGAAGAAATAAAAGAATATTTCCAGTATGCACCTATAACCAGTTGCGATGTAGAAAGGACGTTTTCTATTTATAAGGATGTACTTAATTCAAAGAGAACAAAATTGACAGAAGAAAACCTTGAGAAACTATTGCTAGTCAATATTAATACTCCTTTACTCAACCACAACGACAAAATGAACAAATAAAAATGTTCCAATTATAGAAATAAAATTAAAAACTTTAAAAATACAACTTTTCAACAAATACATATGTATTTCGTAATTTTATAGATCACCACCCGTTTGTTTTTCAATTATATAAATAAAATTAAAAACTTTATAAATCCAACTTTTCAACAAATAAATATGTATTTCGTAATTTTATAGATCACCACCCGTTCGTTTTACAATTATATAAATAAAATTAAATATTTTGGAAATACAGCCTTTCGCCAGTTCTGCGCTGGGTGGTAAGCGTGTCCGTTCTCTAATAATCACTTTAAATAAGTTGACTAACTTTACAAATACAGGTGGCGTACCTTCACGACTTTAAGTTAAAAAAGTATATGAAAAGTTAAGTAAATGTATATTTTGAAACCCGTAATACAAAGTGTGTTTCTTGAACTTTTTTTTCAACTATTTACCTAACAAATCATGTCCCCTTTCGCGATGACAAGTATGAGCTTTTTTCAGCAAAAAGTTTCTTGAGATATCTCCAAAATCTCTCTGTTCCAAGCATTGCGGCTTGTTTACAGATAACCCCGAAGAAAGTAATCTGGAGCAACGACATCTGGAGATCTTGAGGATCATCTCAAGTCTCCGATTCTCAAAATTAATCCATTTGGGAAATGTGTACTTAAAAGAGCAATTGTGGCTCTGGTAGTACGGGCAGCCGCACCATCTTTTTGAAACCAGTAGTGTTGATCTTCTTCTTGTCTTGGTAAAAAAGTTTATCGATAGTGTGTGACCAATTTCATCTTGGAAAAAAAAGGGTCCAAATATTCTTTGGGCTTAAATCGTGCACCAAACTGTAACCTTTTCGCTATGGAGAGGTCTTTGGTGAATTGATTGTGGATTCTGTGTATCCCTATATCGTGAATTTTGCTTGTTCAAAAAGTCACATAGGTGAAAACGTGCCTCGTCTGTTATCCACAATTTGTTTCCAAAACCTTCCTCTATGTCTAAGATTTAATATGGCTCGGCTGTATTCTAGACGCGCATTAACGTCTTGTGGTGTAATAACCAGTAAGTACTAGGACTACATGGCCATCTTGCACTTCTGATATTTGATAGCGATCCGACCAGACACTTCTGACATTACATGGTGAGCCTGCCAGGATCTCTGATATTTTCAAAATGTGCTGCAGTAATCATCATTTGATCTCTAGCTGGTTTTCGTGTTATGCTTCATAAATACTTTCCTGCACATGTTGAATATTTTCAACGCTGTCCTCCTGCCTTACTTGCGTCTTCTAATGATCCTGTCTCTTCAAATAGGACTACAAGTTGCAATATCATATTGTTAAAAGGAGCATATCTAACATTAAGATATCGTCGAAAGTTTCTCTGAGTAGAAATAATGCTTCTTCCGTTTTCCAAATAAAAAGTTACCATCTTTTTTTTCTGTAGGCGTGTATCCTTCCATATCGAAACTCCCAAGTATTTATTTTAATCTAAAAATAGAGAAACTCATTAATATTCATTCCAGAAAGAATTATTGGAATTAAAAATCGCGAAGGTACTTTTGCGCCACTCTCTATATATTAAAACATTATCTTAGAAATAATAGGAAGTGCAATCAATGTTTAGGAAAAATACTATTCACCAAAATATAGGTTGCATTTTATTTACGAAATAAATCGAATTTCAAAAGTCTAATTAGAAGTCAATAATTCTAATTAATGTTCAAATTGCTTGGTACTGTAATAAAACATTGTTTTTTTGTTCATAAATCTATACCAATATCGAATTAAATCGAAGTTACGTGCTAGAAAGACATCTTCATTACCCAGCAATGATATACAGGCGAAGATTTGCAGAATTAAGAAATGCTGTTACATCCTCAATTCACAGAGATTTCAATAGCTCTACGTAGTATCTGCTGAATTGTTCGATCAGGATGAATGCGACAGAATTTTGAAATTTTATTCGTGGACGTGCAAACCCTTCTCGACCTCCTACATCTCTTTCTTACAATGGAGTAGAATGCAGATAGGCGTAGCTGGTTACACATGGATTTACTGATTGCTTTCGCCAGTATTTATAAGCTGTTTGGCTCCGCTTCCAAATACCAAACATAGATATTTATCGACATGGACGCGGTTTTAAATGAGAATCACTACTTTGATCCTATCAAGAAATTAAATAAGGAATATACCTCTGGAGCTGACGTGATACCGAAACTTTTGTTGGACTGTAGCATCATTTAGGGCACCAATATTACACATAATTTAATATTATCTTCGTGTTGTTTTTCAGATGACTTGAAGCTCAGTAAAATACTACCTGTTTTTAAGAATGGAAACAAGAATGACATAAAATCTTATCGCTCAATATCATCGATAAATAATTTCTCCAAAGTATTAGAAATAATTAATACTTAATATTATAAAACAAATCGCTCACAACAACGGATATGACCCAAATCTAATAGATAAATTAATTGTTAAAAAATCAGTCAATAAATTATTAAGGGAGGTGTACCCGATCATTAAAGTGGATCCAGACAAGCAGTTTAAATCATTTACTTACATAGGTCAACAGCAACTTAAATTATCAAAATTCCTTAAAAAAGAAAACATTAATATTGCTTATAAAACTAATAATAATCTAGCCAAATATATTAAAAATAATAAAGAAAAAACTACCAAAGACAATAAATCAGGAGTCTATAAGTTATCATGCGGATCATGTACCAAAACATATATTGGACAGACAGGTAGAACGTTTAAAAAACGAATCCAAGACCACTATCATTCTTATATCAATAAGAAAACTGACTCTACCTACTCTAATCATTTAATAGAGAATGAGCACGAATTTAATTTACAATTCGACACCATACATGTAGAAAGTAAAGGTAGAAAACTAAACTGTTTAGAATCTTTAGAAATTAATAAACTTAAAAACTCAGAAATGTTACTAAACGATAAATTAGACTTGAATTCATCCCCACTGTTAAATCTGTTCACCCATTGATATATTATTTCCTAGTTGCTTATACTATATTTTTATACTTAAACCTCACACAAGTAGCACATTGTATAGTTTTTAAAAAGCAAAATATAAATGTAATAGTTCCTAGAATTTTAACTTGGGTCAACTACCTGATTAACGCCGTATCTTGTATGTATCTTTAGTCTTAAGTTGAATTTGAAGAAGCTACTGTGTTAGCGAAACAGCTGTCGTTATTTTATTAATAAAGTGTAAATCTAAAACATCTTATGTGTGTTTTATTTATTAGTATTAGAAATAATTCTTGCTCACTGTATATATTGAGAAATTGTCAATGAGTTTACAGATGCACAGCATGGATTCGTAAAAGGTAAATCTACAGTAACAACTTGATATACGAAAGCGGGTTGATTAGTTTGCGCGATTGTACAGAAGCAAAGGAATAATTTAAATACACTTTATTTTTTTACATAATCTCCTCTTAATTCGATACATTTGGTTCGTCTGTATTCAAGCTTCTTTATTCCGTCTCGAAAATGATTTTCTTCTAACCCGGCAAAATAATCGTCCACTGTTCAAGTTAGGTCTTCATTTGTGCAGAATTTTTTGCCTCCGAGAAAATCTCTTAATTTAGGGAATAGATGAAAGTTAGATAGTGCTTGGTCTGGCGAATATGGGGAGTGCGGTACTAATTCGAACCTTAATTCTTCTATTTTTTTTTTTGCAGCATTCGTACTGGAATGCACAGGTGCGTTATCATGGTGAAAGACAACTTTCTTAGTAATTCCTGGACGCTTTTTAGCTACAACTGTCTTCGAACGATCTAGAAGATTTTCGAAATATTCGCTGTTTATGATCTTACCCTTTTGAAGATAGTTTGTTAACAATATTCCTTTTCCATCCCAATATACCGATGCCATCACCTTTCCCGCCGATAAAACTGTCTTGGTCTTCTTTGGAGCTGGTTGGTTCTCCATGTTTGGTCCACATTTTCGACTGTTGTTTAGATTCGGGTGTATAATAATGACCCCATGTTTCATCACAAAGTAAGTAACAAATCGGTACAAAAAATCCGTTGTGTTGTTGTTTACTATAAAACAATACCCATAAGAATGAATTATACGTTCAATCTAAATAAAATATTCTACAAAATTTTGTGTTATCAAAGTAGATTATGAATCGAAAAAAATGAAAAAAGTAAAATCATATTTAGATTTAGTCGCTTCTCGGGTTCTTACCTGTGAAAGAATGGGTTAGAATAATAACATCTACGATTATAATATTTAATTATATTATCTCGACGTACAATCGTAACAATTATACCATAATATGTAATATCTGTGCTGTGATCTCATAATAACTGTCAGTCACTATTATAAACAGAATACTTAATGCGTCTAGCTGTACTATCAACAATTATTATTACTGTGGCTTTTAATGACAACATTAACTACACGTAAAAGGCAATTGAACTAATTATTTTAGAAACCATATGACTCTTAGAAATGCAATTTTGAAATAAGCAAATACAATAGTTAACGATTCATTTGACTATAATTTTAATTACTGTTAATTGTAGTTGATATAACTTTTTACGTGTGATCTTTTATGCTCTAGAAAGCCACGCAATTAATGACATGTCAGTTAATTCTTAAAAAGATCTTCATAAATTGCAAGATAAAATGCAAGATTAAACTTCGGATGACCAGGTGGGATCATTTTGTGACCCCATTACTTATATTATTGCTATATTTTTTTCAGTTTCTAATCTAAGAGCTTCATATTTAATTTTTAGTTAGGTCTTCTGACATTACTGAAAGAATAGTACGTTTATTTATTACTGAAGTCAATAGTAGTAGTAGTAGTAGTAGAGGAGTACATAAAATTAACTACTCTCTGTATGCATCAAAACATTTTTTCTTTTAATAATAATTTTTATAAACAAACATTCGGCACAGCCATGGGTAACCCTTTATCACCATTCCTAGCGAATTTATTTATGAACAACTTTGAAAACAAAGTCAAAACCATGTGCAATTTTTTCCCAAATTTTGGGCAAGATACGTGGATGATGTTCTAGCAGTGATACCTGATTCTGTCGATACAGCTTCGTTTTTAAATATATTAAATACCCAATATCCATCAATCAAGTTTACGTATGAGTTGGATAAAGACAAATCTTTACCCTTCTTAGATTTAAAAATTACTATTTTAGACAGGAAGTTTGAATTTGACATTTACAGAAAAGAAACACACTGAAAATTACATACATAAACAATCAGACACTTTTAACAAATATAAAGAAAGTAGTTTTTATTTTTTAATTAATAGATTACTATCAATCCCTCTATCACCATTGAATTTTAAGAAAGAACTAGACCACATAACAAAAGTAGCAGAATCTAACGGATACGATAAAAAATTGGTGGATAAAATCAAAAACAAACTAGAAAAGAAGAAGCTAAAAACTTTTAAAATCAGATTAACTCCAAATACAAAGAGTAATACCAAAAAATATTGCAAAATTACTTTTCACAAAAGTTGGCAGAATAACATAACTAAATTGTTTAAAAAATATAATCTAACTCCTGCATTTTCCAACACTCACAAGTTACAACAATACCTTCAAACAAAGTTAGTTAGCACAGACCCACTGAAAGAATCAGGTATTTACAGAATTAACTGTAATTCCTGCCCGAAATTATATATCGGCCAAACAAGAAGAAATATTCAAACCCGTTTCAAAGAACATTTAGCTCATGTAAAACTTCACAATGTAGATAAATCAGCATTAGCTCTACATCATTTAGATACCGGACATAATTTCAGCTTAGATAATGTAAAATTAATTAAAAAATGTAAGCAGAAATTTAGACATGTGGGAAGCCATACATATGAAAAAATACAAAAATTACCTCCTTAACAATGACATGTCACCTATTAATAATAAACTTTTAAATTGTATACCAACAATATCTAATAATTAATAGATCCTTTTCACGTTACTATATTGTTATTTAATATAACTCAACACAGTCAGATGTCTCGTTTTTCATATGTAACGGTCCTTCCCAAATTTGTCCTTCTTAGAATTTCAATAGAGTTTAGTTTTTACAATATACGACCATATTTTCCGATTATTTGCATGTTTTTTAACCATTTGTAATTGAAAAAATTTTTTACACCCCTACCCAAAATAGATATTTTTACTATACATGTACTCGAAAATAATACGTTTAAATAGTAACTACTGATGATGTGTACAGTGCACATGAAATGTACATATAGTTAAATATACTATTGTTTTGTGAAAATATAAGGTGTATTATTTAAGTTTAATACCGAAGTCAATGTATTGATTTGAAAAAAAAAAGAAAATTCGATTGGGGTTACTTTGTTACCCCACGTGGTCGTCAGTATTAGGGTCTTCTATTTTTTTGCAATGACTCTTTTACACATGCGCGTCATTTCTCGAAACTCGCATTTATGCGTGCTCAAACATGTTTTCAGTCTTGTTTTACACATTGTGGATACTAGTCACTAGGGCTGGGCGAAGTATCGATACATCGTCCAATACCCGATACCATAACTGGTATCGGGTACCCGATACCTCATATAACGAAGGTATCGATTCTTAGGTATCGATTCCAAAGCATCGATTCCAAGGTATCGATTCCAGGGTATCGATTCCAGGGTATCGATTCCAAGGTATCGATTCCAAGGTATCGATTCCAAAGCATCGATACTTTACCGATTCCAGTACTCGCTAAGTATCGATGTATCGGGTAGCGAGGTATCGATTCCAAAGCATCGATACCTATTCCGATTCCGGTACTCGCTAAGTATCGATGTATCGGGTAGCGAGGTATCGGGTAGCGAGGTATCGATTCCAAAGCATCGATACCTATCGATACTTTAGCGATTCCAGTACTCGCTAAGTATCGATGCATCGGGTAGCGATGTATCGGGTAGCCATGTATCGGGTAGCTTACCTTTCTGCATTTTTTTAAATGAGTATGCGTACATCATAGGTATATAAGTTGTTGTTTTATGCAAAATGACAATTTAGAATTTTCTTATTTTTCATGCAAGGATTAAAAAAGAACTACATACATAAGTCTGCAGCTAGTATAATTATAATTTTACCTTTCGGAGGCCAATATTTCAACGTCAGTAACTTCACTATCACCGTCTCTTTTGTCTTTCTTTTCAATAATATTAAAATATGTAAAAGGATGAACACATTTTATATGCTTTAGCATATTTGTAGTATTGCCAGTATACTTATATTATTTTTTACATACATTACAACTCACGCCCTGGTCGTTAATTTTATCAAAGTATTTCCAAACTACACTATTTTTTTTCGACATTTTGGTACGTACGTATCCACTTATTACACCAAGATATAAGAACAAAGTGATGAAGCTTAAAATGATATGAAATATAAGTGCTTATATTAAACTTTAGACGACGAATAAAGGTAGGAATTATAATAAATCAAAACTAGGGAACAGCAAAAATTTGTTGACACATAATTTGTATAAAGCAGTGTTGAGAGAAATATAGGTGATATTCATATTCATATAAATATAAAACACTTTCCTGTTCTATAGAATGCACAATACACAATACACGACTGTAAATTGGAACTAAAATAAACAAAATATAATATAAATATGTAGTATTAATTAATATAATAAGGTAAAAAAAGTTGGGTCAAGAATTCTTATCAAGCTATTGTAGGTATAAAACGTGCTTGGTTTGTTTCAATTTTGAAATGAATATTTTAGGCTTTTTGTATAATTTTGTAATAGCACGCATATTTGCCTATATTATTATATCTTTCTGCGTTTTTTAAATGTATATAAAAATAACTTTTTAAGTAAAGAATTTTTAAGTATGTATGCATAATATATATTTTAAAGACGTTGGTTATTATGCGTAGCAAATTCCATATTATGACATAACTTTAATTATTACTAACAAAAAAAACAAAATATCACAATATTGCAAATTTCATACCGTAGTTATGGTAGAATCGGTAAATTAATTTTACATCTCTTGAAACCGATATCAAACAATCGACACCTAGAAAACGGGTTATGAATACTGATTCCTAGGTATCGAATCAAGGTATCGATTCCAAGGTATCGATTCCAAGGTATCGATTCCAAGGTATCGATTCCAAGGTATCGATACTTTACCGATTCCAGTACTCAGAATCGATACCGTGCACAGACCCGATACATCGCTAAGTATCGATACCTCGATTGGTATCGGGTACCCGATACCGAAAACGCCGGTATCGCCCAGCCCTACTAGTCACATCTGTAACACGATGGCGAGAAAATATTTGCTTCAAAGTGAATTAGAAAAGTTGGCACGAATTTTGTGATGATATTTCTGATGAAGAAATGTCAGAGACTGAAGACAATGTATTTGAAAATAATGAAAGCGAAAATTACAAATTATAGACAAACATTAGAACACCCATTTTAGATCTGATAATTCAATAAACTAATTGCAGAGCTGTTGCGTTGAAAGGAGATGAATGGCAGAATATAAGTCGCATCGAAATGAAAGCATTTCTAGATCTGCTGATTATTGCCGGATCTCTCGAAGCGTGTCAGGAACCTATTCTGGAATTATGGAGTCATCGGAATCCTGCATTACAACGTATTTTTTTTTGCCGCAACGATGTCAAGAAACAATGAAAGAATTAGATTTATTAGATTTTGCAATCTAAATACGCGATTAGAACGGCGAGAAAAATGTAAATTAGCAGCTTTTGAGGATATATCGAATATGTTTGTTTTGCACTGCATTCGTTTGTGTTGACGAATAGCTTGTTTCATTCCGTGGCAGATGTCCATTCAGAGTAGGCATTAAGTCCAAACCAGCCAGATATGGAGTAAAAATATGGACATTGTATAATGTACAAAATTCATATTGTTCGAATATGCAAATCTACACAGGAATGATAAACGATACACCAGAAAAGAACAGGACAAAAAAGTTGTTTTAGATTTAGTAGAAGGTGTGTCTTCGGGTTATGGAATTACTACTGATAATTTTTGTATATTGCTACATCTTGCACAATAATTATTGAAACACTGAAACAAGGACAAACTTTGACCAGAACAATACGTCAAAACCGGAAGGAAGTTCCTTCAGAGTTCCGACCTAATAGAAATCGTGCACAACATTCAACGGACGCTGTGTTTTTACGGGATGCTATAATGATTTCCTATCTATCTACGCAACATTTTGACTTAGATATATCCAATGAAATTAACGATGTCAAACCACAAGTTATACTTGACTATAATAAATGCAAAGCAGCCATAGATTCTTTGAACCGCAAATTGGGAGAATATACATGTTCTCGTAATACTAACCGCTAACCATTAGCTTTGTTCTTCCACGTCGTAGATTTGGCAGCCATTAATGCATTTATTCTCTTCACGAGTAAATACCAAGACTACGAGAAAGATAAAACACTGGAAAGGCGATTGTTTCTTGAAGATTTGGGCATTTGGGGATTTGGGAATGGCATTAGTTAAAACCTCTAATATCGCTCAGTGGCCTCAAGAACGTTTACCTAAATACTTAAAAAAACGCCATGACAATGTTTCTGGGAATTGAACACGCCAAATGAAAACATGCCAAATGTTACACACGAGGTCGTTGTGTCATATGCCCCAGAGATTTAGATAAGAAAACGATGAATAAATGTGATAAATGTTTTATTTGCAAGAATTACAATATAGTAGCAAAATAAAAAATACATATGTAATTCATGTAATGAAAACAATAACTAATTGTGTATATATCTATTGGAACATTCAATTTCTATTTGAAATTTATGGTGTGTATATGTTGAATTTGAATTCTCTGTTTCTAAAAAAATGTTTTCATGGCAATGGACAGGTCCTTTGTGATGTATTAACATTTATTATAATAAATATTTTTTTAATATCTAACATTGTCGATTTATTTACTGGGTCAGTGAGTAACCCCACCTGGTCTTTTATGCTTCATATTTCTCCTGGTTAACGCGACTTAATTACTATTACTGTAATCAGGTTTCTTATTAGGCTTTGTAGGTTTGTAATGGTTTCTGTACCAGATGAATATCGTTGACGTTCTTAACAAATCCTCATATGAACCATAATGTTAATTGGATATATTAATTATTAAACAATATGCATCTGGTCTAGTGATAATCGACATGAATTTATTGAAACGCTCCTGCCCTCTCAAAATATAGACGCTATTTCCCGCAGACGCATTACACAGGTCTGTAATAAAAAAAACTGCACAGGATTTATGTACTGTTTCTTATAGATTTTTTACTCATTAAACGTGAGAAAAATACTCCTATCTTTCTACTTAAATATGTTCTTTTTTGCGGCAACACTACATTTTAACAAATGTTCCTTTATTCTTCTTCTTGCAGTCTATTTAGAACCAGGAAACTGAGTTGTCATTTTTGCATCAACGGCCGTCTCAAAAGGGTGTTCTCTAATGTGGTTTACTAAAGCAACATCTTCTGCATTAGTGACACGCCGACCACCAGAACCTGGAGCTCTTCGAAATGAATGGAACTCGTTCAACAGCGTTTCTTTGGGTATCTCAACGGGAGGTTTGTTTTTGAAGTTGCAATTAAACACATTAGATTGTTGAAAATTGTCAATGTTTTTAATTCATGATAAAGTACAGACATGGACATTACATGTGCAACACAATATCTGACAAGTGGCCGCCGCGACTACGTTGACAGATGTCCATTCTGTTGACGAAATTTTGTTTGACTCTTGCACACAATTGCAGCACCATCTCAGCAATCGCGTCTTTCAGCTGTTGGGAGTGTTTGACGATTGTTAGCATAAACCTTTCTTTTCAAAAATTCCCATAGAAAAAAGTCCATCGGCGTGATATCGCACGATCTTGGTGGCCAATTTTGATCGCCATGACGAGAATTACACGGCCTGGAAACCTTGTGCGCAATAACTCAATTGTTTGGTTCACTGTGTGGCTGGTGGCACTATCTTGCTGAACCAGAAGTTATCCACATCCATACCATCCAACTCAGCTCACAAATAATGGGCTATCATGTCACGATAACGATCACCAGTGACGGTTACCGCGGTACCAGCAGCGTTTTCAAAAAAAAATGGTCCCATTACACCGCCGGCCCGAAGTCCGCACCAAACAGTGACTCGTGGTGGGTGCATAGATTGTTCTTCAATCACACGATGATTATCAGCGCCCCAAATTCTGCAATTTTGTTTGTTAACGTAACCATTAAGTTGAAAATGCGCTTCATCACTGAAGATGATTTGTATCGCAAAATCAGGATTATCCTGTTGCATCGCTAACACCCAATTGCAGAACTCACGGCGCTGTCCATGGTCGGTTGGTTTCAATGTCTGCGTCAATTGGATCTTGTATGCGTGTAAGTGCAAATCCTTGGTCAAAATACGCTGCACAGTACTTCTGGAAAGGTCTAATTGCTGTGCACGACGACGAATCGAGGTGCGCGCATCATCGGCCACACTTTCTTCCACTGCGGCTATGTTTTCAGCCGAACGACCGCTGCGAGGACGCAGAGGTGTTTTTACGTCTGCCACAGAACCAGTGTGTTCAAACTTTTCAATTAATTTCGTAATCGCGGTCTTACTTGGGCGATTATGAATACCAAAATGATCACGTAAATTGCGAAATGTACCCACGATAGATTCTCCATTTTGGTAATAGGTTTTCACAATAAGTACACGTTTCTCGTTTGTATAGCGCTGCATTCTTGAAATGTCAAGACTTCACAATGCTAACTGTCAAATCTCACCGCTGTAGTACCAACTTAACCATATTTCGCGCGAATTTCAAAAACAAACTTCCCGTTGAGACACCCGATATATGCGATGCATGACTTGCTAACGTTTAGGTCTGCAGCAACAGCTCTTAAAGACCAACCTTCTTCGAGCTTAGCCATTGCTAGATTTTAGAGATTCGCTTAAAAACACTGGAGACATGTTTATATATAACATATATTTATAACGTAAGTCAAATACTATAAATGTCAATGACAAAACGGACATTCAAAAAGGTATTTTACACTAAACAATTATTCGTGTCCAGAACTCCGTGCTCCTAGCTGTACAAGTATCGAGATAGAATTCACTAAATTTTTCTCTGAAGAGGGAAGAAGTCTCGTTTTTTGTAGTGATGCTCAAGGGATAATGAAGTGAAATAGAATATGATTCATCTAAGTGGCGCCTAGTGAAATATTTATACGCAGTGGTTTATACCAGAAAAACATGACATTATCTGTCAACGGTGCCACTTAACTCGTTTATTTTGCCAGTTTAAGTTTGAAGGGGAAAAATCATGTCATTCTCGAATATAAAATAATTCCACCATATGGGTATTTGGCCTTCAATTGTAAATCTTTACTCGATTATATCTATCAAACGGTTCACTGAATATGAAACTGAAAACATCACGGTTGAAAGTGATACGTTAGTTAGGTTCTCATGCTCTACTACTGATTCTATATGACAATGAATTCTTTTTCATCTTCTTTGGGAATCTGTTGATCTAGTTTGCAGGTTGTGGTTTGTCCTAGGTTATCGACCTAGGGGCGGCTGTGTTCTTCCAATGGAATTCTGGCTACGGATTTGTTTATCTTAGTTTTCATTGTGTATCCGTGATACATTGGTACATCGTAGCGAGGTATGTAATATATGTCTGTCCACGAGTATCGTTTCTCTTATTCATACCATTTGATATTTTATATTCAACTAGTCGTAAAACAATTTCACACTTGCAGGATTCCAATTTATAATTTATTTGCCTATGAGATTCTGGGCTCACATTCTTAGTACTGATTCCTTCTTGGCTGACGTTTCGGCCGCTGTTACAAGGGAAATCTTCAGAGCTGCTACTTGCTGCACTGAAACTGCAGTCGGCCAAGAAGGAAGCAGTGCTGAGGACGCGATTGCAACCCAGAACCAATCGTAGATAACAGCCGCGGAAGCCTACAAACCATATTAATTTTAAATTTAAAGTTTTTCTATTTTGCAAATGAAGCGAACAACTTAGTGAGTTAATGATTAAATATACCCAGCTTCTTAAATTAAGTATATAAGGTCTTCGTTTTCTAGATTATAACGCAACTCAACAAATTAATAGAGTTTCTGAAGAGAACATTAATAGTCGCCTGTCTGTGATATAACAAAAAAGCAAAAATTTGTAGCACTAGTGAACACCCATAGTATATTGTATACAAATCACTATAGCTAAAACACGTACTCAGATACGTACATAATGTGTATACTTGATAAAGCGCAAATAAATAATTATTTTCCGCAGCGGCGATGTTTTATTAGTTTTATTTTATATATATTTGGTAAATGTTTATCAATATTTGGTACGAAACCATATTTTTCTGACTGCACGGTGTAAGTGATAAGAGCGTCGGACAAAGAAATTGAGAGTGTCGTAGGTCGAGGGTTCGAATTTCGAGACCGGCGTGTGAGTGGTCGGTTCTTTTCGGGTTAGATATCCTGTTCAGTTTCCCTTAAATGTTGAAGTGAAAATTAACATTTCTGCTCTCTTACGGCGAGTAGGTGTAATAACTAGAATTGTCAGATATTTTCTCAACATTCCAGGATCTTATTCAGTATAAGTTAATAACGAGCTATCGAAAAAATTCATTGGAGTAGACTGTGAAATTGGGTTGGTACTTTAGCCACTTCCACATAATGACATTTATTATTTGCCATTGAAACTATAAGTTTGTGTCAAATTTTTCAAAACTCTTATTAAGAAAATTAAATTTATTTAGAAAATGGTATTCAACGTAGAACAAAAATAAAAAATGAACGAATGTTACTTCCGTACAGGTGTGAAAGTAAATGGCGAGTGGCAGTATTAAATTACGGAATGCATGTCTGATTTGTGAAGAACATCCTGAATTAGTGTTTGACTACAATGATTTTTGCGGAGAAGAGTTGGTTTGTGTTTAGATGTAAATGAACAACATTTTCAACAACTTCTGTAGCTATATGTAAATTTTGATTATGATTTCGATATTAAATAATTTGTTTTCTTTTTTGTTGTAGTATCATTTCAATGCCATAACCTTTTTTACAATGAAACCAAATGAAACTGTCAAGCATCAAGTAATGTGTCATTATGTGGAAGTGGCTAAAGTACCAACCCAATTTCACAGTCTACTCCAATTATGAATTTTTTCGATGACTCGTTATATGCGTACGAACGTTTTCAAAACACATCGGGTTTTATGAAGAACACGTGTTCGTATGAAATTACAATTCAGCATTTTTCTTAATATATACAGTCCGATAAGATTTAAATATTAACAAAGAAATTACTTATTGTAAGAGATGTTTACGAAAAATTTTGTTTTTTACGAGGCACCCAGTTACAAAAGAAAGATTGCGAATTTGAAGAAAAGCAGGTTCATTGTATGCATTGTATTAGGTCGTGGATGCCGACCACATGTTTATATT
This sequence comes from Melolontha melolontha, assembly GCA_935421215.2. Taxonomy (NCBI): domain Eukaryota; kingdom Metazoa; phylum Arthropoda; class Insecta; order Coleoptera; family Scarabaeidae; genus Melolontha; species Melolontha melolontha. Next base: position 98,407,054 of record OW285240.1, read on the forward strand.
TTAGTTAAGCATAGATCTTGACACAAGGCGGTTGAACTTGTGATGATATAGACACATATGTCAGTATGTCGAATGAAAGAAAACGTGAAAGACAAGCAATGTTTGACACAGTGAAAAAGTTTATCGGAGAATTTTCCGATTTATATTATAATGGTGCTAACATTATGTGCAAAGCTTGCAATAAACCGTTGATGTGTAGACATAGACGCGACTGTAGAGAGCATATGAATAGCCTGAAACACAAATAAAAAAGTGGCTGGCACGTCATTGAAGGAAGAATTTATGTTCCAATTGATATTTATGTTTCTCAGTTGTGATTTGTTACGTCACCTGCTGGATAAACAACCATTTCGCGAGTTCTGGAATAAATACAATTGCAACTCTAAGCTACCTTCTCGGGGTACGTTAACAGGGTATCTACTTACTGTACGCCGAGACATCATAAACGAGATCAAACCCGAGGTAAAGGATAAACAACTGTGGTAATGTGTCGACGAAACGACAGATCGAAAAGAAATTCTATTCTACATGTTATAGTACGTTAGTAGAACCTCATAAATCAATATTTTCGATCTTATTAACGAGCAACAGATTTGAAAAGTGCATTGGCGCAGCGATTATGAGGGTCGTGCTGGATACGCTAGAACAATTTCAGATTTTAACTAAACAACAGTTGATGTTTATGAGTGATGGTGCGGCAACAATGCGTTGTATGGGTTGCTCTCTAAAACAAGAATGTTAACAACTTTTACATGTGACGTGTAAAGCTCATGCTTTACAAACGATACGCAAATGTTGTTCTAAGGTGGTTGCATTAATAGCAAGTACTAAGAAGTGATTCTCAAATCTCTAAAAAGGATTCTAGAATTTCACACGGTTCTCCGGTATTCCCGAATCACCTAAGCTAGTTCCAACATGGCAGGGATGGCAAGTATTTCCAGCAAATTAAATCTGTTATTCTGCAATTCAATCCTAACGAAGCTGAAGCTGTTAAGGAATGGCAGAGAAGATTTCAAGATACCTCCGTTGAAACAGACTGTTCACCGTTTATATCTAGAGTTCGAATGATAGTAAATCACCAATAATTATTCCCTACGCTCCTGTGTTAATAATTGTCTGTCATCGTAAATCTATTTAGACATTGAAAACGACCGTTCATCATCTACCGATGAAATTAATTGAAGTACATAAAGTTTTCTAGTGACGGCACATTTATCCCCGGTTCGGAAAAATCACTTTACCATCAAACAATCCAATAATTCCGAATCCTGAATTATTATTTAGAACTGCCTCTCAAATTTTTTTTTTACATTATCAGTCGCAGCTCCAGGAAATTTATGAAGATCAAATACAATATCCATTGCGTTAGCTATATAATATTGTGGGTTATTTTGGAATAATGTCCATGAATATTGACTAAATCTACCTGAATAGTTGGGTCCATATATTGTACATTTCACGTCGTCAAAATGCATATGGTAAAAGAATGCTGTTTCTATCCATGTGGCCCAGCGCATTATAACAGTTTCTAGTGGTAGTTGCACATGTGGCAGTTTTCACGAAATAAATTCTTGCCTCTTTACAAAAATTAATTTTCTTGACAGAAAATATCAATTTTCCGGTAGTTTTTCCGACTTCCTCTGATACTCGATGAAGACCATGTGCGAAATATAATATGTGATATGCGTCATGCTGCTGTATATTTGTTGTAAGAGCCGACCAGCGGAATAATAACACTTTTTCCTTATTAATATCGTGTTTCCACCCCATAGCAATTTCAAGCACGAAGTTGGTTACGTGATATAAATTCTGCATTAGTTGTTTCGATTCTCTTATGCCGTGTTTACACGATCAAATAAATTCATGAAATTTTTGACCTTGAATTTATCGGAGCGTGTAAACGCTAAAATTGTCGTGAAGTTTTTCTTGTCAAATAATTCATGAATAAATTGTCGGATTAGAACTCGCTCTAATTTTTCGTCAAGTTTCTAGGGAATTATGGTTACATTTGAGTTTAAAATGTATTGCCAACATTCCCATTGTGTTGTAAATACACGTGTTTCTGCATTATTGTATACAACGCTACACGTTGTCTTATTTTTGCTTTTTTTGTAATTTTCATATATAAATAATTAATAATACGTTGAACCTAACCTTCAAATGAACGAATGAAAACAAAAGAAATTGGGCACAGTTGCTGGAAAACAAATGTCACTATTTGATGGTTGGTCATCATGATTATTATGAATAAAATATTGGAAGAACTTTTGCGTTTACACGGTCCAATAAATTGATGAATAAATTCATGGATTTCTTCATGAAGAAATTCGTCAATTTATTCATGAATTTATTTGACCGTGTAAACACGGCATTAGATTCAAGTAGACGTGTAGGCATCGCTGTGTCGCTGGCCATCATATATTTACGCAATAGAACTCAAGTAACTAATAAAACTAAGCAATAAATCTGCCCGTTACAAGTTCATTTAAGTTCCCTCCTGGAATGTACCCCCTGACTGCCGATTTCTACTTGTAAGGGCCCCCGTAGACTACAGACTTTTTATCGGCCGATAGTTTAGTCGGGTTGGGCTATTAGCGCGCACACTGATCCAAATAAACAGTCTGGTTGGTGGTAAATGCGCAAACCTGCCAACAGTCGGCCGATTACTCTCAAACAATCTGCTAGTTGGTACGGTGCTCTTGAAGAGAGCGATGCGAACTGATAATTAATAAAATGTTGTGCAGAACTGTTATTATTGCTCTTATACAACGAAAGAGAAGGATCAAGAAGAGAAAACGAGAGTATTGAGTGCATTCCATCTACAGTGATAGATTAATGCAAGGAAAGTTTTATACGATCCATTCTAAATTACTGAATTTCCCGAAAAAATTTTTCGAGATTTTGTTTTATACTCGGGACTAAGCTTATTCCAATCGGGAACAACTGCATCACAGATTTCCACCCATAGGTTTTTCTTAAGATTCACGTCAGCATACTCTTTTTTTATAAAGCGCAGGTCGTTTTTCAATTTCTTCTATTAAATTTACAATAGTCGTTTCGGCAAGCAGCACCATCATGAAACACACATCAAAATTCGGAAAGGATTGAGACTATCGGCCGACTAAACAATCGCCAAGTGTGAGGGATCCTACGCAGTCGGCCGATAGTTCGCCGACAGTTTAGTTTGAAGGCAATTGTGCAACCCATCAAACGTATTTATCGGCCGATTCCGAATTGTTGTAATGGACGCATTTGCATATATCTTCGAGCTGATTAAAAACCTGACTAAACTATCGGCCGAAAGAAAGTCTGTAAGGGTCCTTAGTGTTTCGCAATCTTTGTGTCTATTTTACTGTGCCCCGTATACAACACTGTTATTTTTACCCACCAAGATGAGAACTTTGGGGTTTTATACCTTTTTTAAACACAACTATTATCAAATAATTCATTATTAACTGAATTTTGAATATGATGTCTATAAATTCTTTAGTGGAAACTTCAGAATTACTGATAATGATAAATACCGTTGAATTAGTCAATATTTTCTAGTTAATACAATCCAAAACATGTTATCGCGCTTATCACACACTTTCAGTGTCATTGCTTTTCCATCTTATCAATGATTAAAAAATAAATATTAATTGTATGTAACAGTATACTCCGGAAGCAAAACAAATCGTATGCATAGTTTGTAAATACAGTGCTTGTATATATTTATACAAAATATTGATTATATCATTTAAGCCACCAATAAGCATCGGTCATCGATGCGCTTCTATAGACAGAAATTTTCGTTTCATTCACTGTGTAGATACACAATAATGCGACCCATATTTGTTATCGGGCATTCACTTTTGGTTAAACAGTTGATAACATTAATAACAATTCGTTAGTCTACAGACAGGATAGGATTATTTTTAGAGGAAAAAATCGTAAGGAGAAAAGTAAATATTATTTTTATGTTAAATAAATAATTTGTCTGAAATTATTACGTGTTATCGTATTTGTTGTTATTAGAATTGTTCTTATCTGTATTCTTAAAATATTGTTTAAAAATACTACATATATCATTTTAGATGTTAAAAATATGCCCAATGAAATAGTACTAGAAAAGGTTTAAAGCGATAATCATTACTTGTAAATCAAACCTATTTTGTGTTCCGTGATTAGTAATAATTGTAATAAATAACACTAGTCAACACAGTTTGATTTTCTTATACACCAATACGTGCAGTTTATGTTTTTTGTAATCCTGATTCTGAATCTGATTTACAATTTGCTCCATCACGTCAGGATTTTGAGATATTTTCTTAAATAGTTTTCAAACAACGCATTAAATTTTACAAAATTTCAAAGCTTCTTTTATGTAAGAAAGATACTACTAAAAATATTGTTCTGTCGAACATTGGGTGAACATATCTAATCATATCCTTGCATGTTTCCCACGTCAGAACACTTAAACCACGCCCAGTTTTGCTCTGGAACCAATCAAATTATACCTGGCTATGTGGATATATACGGCTCTTTCGATTTAATGTAAGTCAGTTTGTGATATATCTCAACGTCTTTTTGTTTCATAATGTCGCGTACATGTATAAATAATCCAAACAGTTTCTGTTATGAATGTGGAGAATTCACTGCCCATCAGCATAATCGGAATATTACACCTTTAACAGAAAAATTATATTTTCACTATTTTGCCTTAGCCATTGAACATTAAGGCAAGCCATGAGCTCCCAGCATTTGCTGCACACGCTGTGCTGTTACTCCGAGTGGCTGAAAAACTAAAAAAAGCGCTATGCCATTTGCAAGACCTATGATTTGGTGTGAACAAACGTGAACGATTGATTGTTGCTTTTGCTGCATGAAAACTTTCGGGTTTTCCAACAAAAATTTAAAAAATATTAGTTATGTTGGTCTGTCCTCTGCTACTCGTCCAGTACCTCATTCGGAAGCCTTGCCAGTACCAAGATCCATACATGTTTCGAGTGAAGAATATTACAGAACCAGAGTTATCGGACCAGCGATAATGAATATTTACCGTCTGAAGAGGACAGACCACACCTAATAAATCACAATTAAATGATCTTATTCGAAACTTGAATTTGTCAAAAACTAAAGCAGAAATACTAGAATTTAGACTCCTAGGATGGAAATTGTTAGTTCCAGGCAGATATATTTCGGTGTATCGTAATAATTAGGAAGAACTATCGCAGTATTTTTCAACCGACGAGGGTCTTTCATACTGCAATAATGTCGACGCTTCGATGTTGGTATTAAGTCACCATTCCGAAGAATGGCCTCTTTTTATCGATGCTTCGAAATAGAGTTTGAAAGCTGTCTTTCACAGAGGAAACGTTTGTCCCCATCCATCTCCGTTGGCCACGCAATCCATTTAAAATAAACGTATGAAAATATGACTTTTCTTCTAGACATAATTAATTACAAAATGTACAAATGGTATATCAGCACAGACCTCAAAGCTGTAGCTATTCTACTGGGTTTACAACTAGGGTATACAAAGAATTGCTGTTTTCTTTGTAAATAGGACAGTCGATCAAGAAATTGCCACTACATTGTTAGAGATTGACCAGTCTGAGCTCAGTATATTGCTGAACAAAAGAATATACTACATAAGTCACTAGTTGCACCTGATAAAATACTTCTACCGCTATTACACATAAAATTAGGTTTGATGAAAAATTTCGTAAAAGCAATGGATAAAGATGGTCGTGGATTCCAATACCTCAAACAAAAATTTCCCAAAATTTCGTGTGCAAAACTTAAAGAGGGAATTTTTGTAGGATCCCAAATTAAACTTCTACAACAAGCTAGAAAAATTTGAAGAAACCATAAGTGACTTAGCGCGTGTTGCTTGAACGCTTTTAAAAATTTGACCCACAATTTTCTAGGAAACAGAAAATCTGACAATCATATAACACTTGTTAATCAACTTCTTAGAAGTTACCATAAATTGAACTGTAACATGAGCCTCATAATACAATTTGTGCACTCGCATCTGAATTTCTTTCCCCTGAACCGACATGAGTGATGAACACGGCGATAGGTTTTATCAAGACATTTCTGTTATTGAAAAACGTTATCAGGGCAAGTGGTGCAGTGAAATGCTTGCTGATCATTGTTGGACATTGATATCAGAAAGTGCCGAACGGTATAAAGGAAAATCAAAAAGAAAAACATTTTTTCTTCAAACGATCTAAAATATGATCATTTTAATACTGAATACATACCTTAGAAATAATACATTTTTTTACTAGTAAAAAAAATGGGCTCATTTCTTTACTAGTAAAAAAATGTAACCGACCAATCATAACTCCTTAAAGTGACTGCACAATTATTTGATAACTGTCAAATATTAACAAAATGGGCGAAGAAGAATTTCAATGTACGCCATCAGAATTAATAAAAATCGCCAATCAAGCTGCTGCAACTTTAATCCCAACCAAATCTCGTAAAGTGTGTGAAAATGCGTATGGAAAATTTCTGAAGTGGACTAGAGAATACAACAACTACACCGAAAACATTTTGTTGGCATATTTTGCAAGTTTATCGAAAAATTTGAAAAGCTCCATATTATGGGCACAATATTCAATCATTAAAGCTCAACTAAACTTAACACATAATGTAAATATTGGAAAATATAACAAATTGACAGCATTTTTAAAGCGTCAATGCGAAGGTTATATACCAAAAAAATCTAAGGTATTGTGTAAAGGTAAAATTGACAATTTCTTAGTTAATGCACCGAACAGAGAATATTTAGTTGCTGAGGTACGTATAAGTGTCAGTGCGCAATATAACGTTCTTTTACTATAATCGGAGACTTTTACATGAATATGTACAGAGAGTATGCTGCTCTTCGTCTAAAGGCCACAAACTTGTCCAGATTTTTTATTAAATATCAATATGGGAAATGTCAGAATGTCAACTACTTCTATCAACACCGACATCGAAATAGGCAATAGTGATTTCAATATACAAAATTATTCTGTTCATAATTGTACTTTTAATATTACTTAAATAAATAAAAGTTTACACAAAACACTTTGACAGTTGTTTGACAGATATATAAAACCTATATTTAAGCGACTATAATACATGATATATTTAAATGTGTAGCACACAAGAACGGTAAAAATTATTTGAAGAAAAAATAGTATACATCACACGGAGTAGAAAGCTTTTTGTGTCTCGCCCAGTTTGCACTGTCTCGGCTATCGCCTCGACAGCAAACTTCTGGGCTCGACACAAAAATGACAGCTTTCTACTCCTAGTAATGTAATATACTATTAAACAGCTCCAAATAAGGCGGACAAAAAAACTAATCCATTATATTGACATTTAATAACATTTTAAGTATATTTACATGGTGTGAATTAGGTTTGTGAATTTGGAGGTTATACCTACTTCATTTATGTAGACCATCGAAGTAATATTCTGACTTATTACATGACATATTACGACAGCTATAATAATTATTATTTTGAGATATAGAAGATCGTTTTATAATGCAAAAAAAGAGTGGACCAGTTTTTTTTAGCCACCAGTTTACCTAATTAATATTATTTTATTTACTTTTCAATATTTTTTTTCCAAAACCTGACGTGCCAATATAAATTTGTTGTTATGACTATTATTAGAACTATAAACGAAACGAAAATTGTACACTGCCCGACATATAAAACCTATTTACAACATATCAATGTAAGCCAAGCTTATCAAATTTGACATGTCTTATTTAACTTGTCAAATTTGACCTAAGTTATAGGTATTAACAATTTATGTGTATAACCTATGAAGTCTATAAATGACTATCAATATATTTGTCCCGTTTACACAACTGAAAAACTATGATTTTTTGCTCATAAGAGTTGTACGGGTATTATATGTCGTGCAGTGTACATAGTTTCTAAAGAAACTTTTGAAATTAAAAAAATTAATATTTGTTGACCAGTGAAATTAGAGTTGCCACTGCGAACCTTCGATCAATAGCGAGCGTTTCGAAAAAGTGCAAGAAATTTAGCAAATAATCTAAACTAACACACCCTTTTAAGCAGTGTTTTAACCATGCAGATGCACAAAGTCCTATCGGTTAAATATTTGCTACATCAGATATGTTTCAATAGCTTATGTTTTATGTAATTGTGTTCGCCGTGAGAAATATGTAAATGTTCTTATATCTACCGTACCAGCGTTTGAAATCAAGTGATGTAGTACTAGCATGATTAAAATAGTCTTTGTAAATACTAACGGATCTGTAGACCCACTAATCACCAAAAAGTTGTTTTCATCTCTTAAATCTTTATCGTTCATTAACATACTATTTAGTTTAGCAGTAACACTAATATTTCATGTGTCGCTGATTGCAAACAGCTGCGTTCGTATAGTGTCCATTATTTCCATCGACTCCGATAATGACACCGAAGATTTGTGTAATTAAGTCCGTTGTACGAGGGACAGTCGAGAAATTTATGGAATCTGGCAAATCTGTTTAGTTTGATAAATGATGCATGTGCACTGGCATACTGCAACGTATCAAAACTATTACGTTTTTGTCCGAGTGTTAAAATATCAATTCGTTTGTGCAGAGTGCAGTTTTAAAGTTTGCTAATCGTATTGAAAATGGAGTTAACTCGTGAAAATGTTCGCGTTATGATTTATTATGATTTTTGTTGAGTATTAACTGAATACCAATACATAGAACGTTTAATTCCTGCATTTGGTGATGAAGCGCCATCAAAGACAACGGTATGTGACATATCTTCTGGGTTCTTAAATAAAACTAACGGTAACTTAAACACACACTATATTAACAATAAAACAAAACACACTATATAACAATTTAAAACTAATAAACAATAAGAGCATATATTTCACAATAAGTATTTATCTACATTTATATAGTAATCACACGACGTATACTCGTTTAATTGAATGAAATCTCCCTTGAGTGCTATTTATATTCAAGGGAAAACTCTTGCATGTTCGATTTTCTCGATCCATCTGCATCGACGTTTTTCTAGACGGTGCTAGACCGTATGATACCTGACGTATCATCGGATGACTCGTATCACAGGTATATCGCTGGTTTCAAGAATTGAAGTGTGGTTGAACTTCGCTTCAGAATCAAGCACATCTGTTGTTGCGGAAAATATCGATACTGTAAATTGAATGATCGAAGAAGATTGTCATGTAATTTATGATGAGATTCAGGCATGCTTACACATTTCCAAGACCTCGATAAATTCAATTTTGCATACTCATTTAGCCGTGAGGAAACTTTGTTCTCTTTGGATAACGCATAATCTTTCAACGACTTAAAAAGACGATCGCGTTAAATGGTGTAAAGCAATGCCGAAAATATTCAATCACGGATCTTCTAAGCATGTCTATGACATCATTACAGGTGACGAATCGTGGATATACTCTTATGAATTTCATATACCTGGAATATATCCTGTGGCATTTTATTCTGTGGCTCAAAGATCGGCTTTTTTATAATTTTTCGTATTACCAATTTTATCTTAAGCTATTATCTGAATATTGTATATCTAATTTGATCTTATTTTTCTTAAGAATCTCATTTCGCATTGGATTTATATGAGTTTTATTTCGTTTCGTAAACACCAATATTTACAATCATGCGCTTTCCAGTTGTGACTCCACCGTAAACACTGGATATTTTCTTAGCGTTTTTCTCTTACTCCCACCACATTACGTGTCGAATATGCACTTTTAATACCTACCTCCATTTTAAATGAAATTTGGTAATTCCGATGTATACATTATCACTATTATAATAAGGCCGAGGAATATATATTTATTGATTTTGGTGAGTCAGTAGGACGACAAACAATTTGTTTCCAAAAACAGAAATGATTTTTAGCGCAATCTAAAATAACAATAGCCAAATATTTATCTTAATAATCAAGACTTTCGAAAAAACATTATTTTGTTCGACGATATCTATATTAAACTTAAATATTGTAGAACGAGTGTCATAAAATAGGTTTTATCGCACGAGCCCAAATCGAGTCTTCAAGGGCGGGTGTGATAAGTGTCTTATGAGTACTTGTGGCATAAATGCTTTATGTTATTTTTTCTAATTTGCGTCTTTTATAACTTCTTTTATGAAAATTTGGGAATTTTCGTGATGGTTGATAATGAATTTCGCAGTTACTAAATTTAATGCAAGATTAATGAGAATTTTTTATATGTCCCACCTGAAATTGATGAAAATACTGTAATAATTTATTGCGCATTTAATCTTCTGTCAATTATGTAAAGCAGTTTATGAAATTTGAAGAATGGTGTAAAAGAAATAACTTCAGATTGTATCAGAAAATCTTTTAATTATATAGAGTGGCTCTTATTTTTGTAATCCGAAATTTTCAAGGTGCTACTCCCTAGATTGGTTCCTTATTATAAAAAAAATCCCTTAAAATTTCGTCGCAATTGACCAAGAATAACCTGTGCCGCAATCGTGCTAAAGTGATGATGGCTATAGCACGGTACCTCGGGCGCGCTACTCTATATACTACGAGTATACAATAGGTTCGTAGAATAATTATGCAAGTACATATATATGTAGCACTAAATTTATTGTAATTTTATATAAGAGAACAAAACTGGACTTATATTTAATGATCAATAGTACAAGACATATAATAATAATTAACTCAACGACTTGTCACAATCTTTTAATTGAACTACAAGCATTTTTTATGGCAATCTGTTTTTTTTTTCGATAATTAGACACAACTTGTAAATACTGCTTCTGATCTTCATCAGAATTTAACTTCTCATTGTACTCCTCCATCGACCACACCTCCTTTCTCAGCTGTATCGTTTCCCACCTTAAGATCTTTTTATCTACTTTGTTTGCAATAAGATATTGTTCATAAGTCTCCCGTTCGGATGTGGCTTTACTTAGAAAAGAAGAATTTGAGTTAATCAAATTGGTCCAATTTTTTTTTCACGATTTTTTCAACTTCTGAACGTTTGAAAGTAATTCTTTTAGGTGGAATGAGCATTTGTTCATCTGATTCATCGATATTGTTTTATTTCGGGCGATGTGTTATCATCAAAAAAAAAAAGAAAATGCCACCGCTTCAGGACTTAAATATCATAAATGTTAACTAGAGCAGTTTCAGATATGGTTTCATCTATGTTTCGATATTCATACAAATTTTTAAATAGGTTAAAGTATGACTGCGGTGCTTTTTTTGAGAGTTAAGATAAAAACCAATGTTTCACGTAAACTTTGACGATAAAAATACATATGACGCAAAGTGTTTTCTCCGTTTTGGCATTCATGTTAAATTCTTCTGTAGATCAGAAATTAAGTGCTCAGTGATTATTTGCTGACTACCTCGACTTCTCTGTGAAACTACTCGCTAATATGTCATCTACATATCTGTGCCAGTATATAAAATATTTAAAATTGGGATGTTCTTTTATTTGACTTTCTAAATTATCCATAAAAATCTCTGATAAAAGAACATCCCAATTTTAAATATTTTATATACTGGCACAGATATGTAGATGACATATTAGCTTGTTTCAGAGGCACAGATAGACAATTAAACCAATTTTTTGAACACATAAATAATCTACACCAAAACATTAAGTTCACCATAGAAAAAGAATCAGATCAAAGTATAAACTTCTTGGACCTTACAATTTCTAGACAAAATAATAAACACGTCTTTTCAATATATCACAAACCCTCACACACAGATGTTATCATTCACAATAGTTCCTGTCACCCGGTAAGTCATAAACTAGCATCATTCCATTGTATGATACACAGATTAATATCAGTACCTTTAAATAATGAAAACTTCTTTAAAGAATTAAATATCATTAAACAAATAGCGCAAAATAATGGATATAACCCAAATATAGTAGATACAACTTTAAGAAAAAAGAAATATAGGAAAGCAATAGAAAATGTGTACCCAATAATAAAAGATAAACCAAGCAATTATAAATTATTAACATACATAGGACCGATAAGTGAAAAAATAGGAAAAATTTTACGAAAAACAGATATAAATGTAGCTTATAAAACTAATAATTGTTTAGGGAAATTCATAAAAAATAATAAATCCAAGACAAGCAAAAGTAATAAATCCGGAGTATACAAACTAACATGTAAAGAGTGCCCTAAAAATACATAGGCCAAACTGGTAGGAGCTTTGAGAAAAGAATACAGGAACATTTTAAAAGTTTTATTAACAAAAAGACAGATTCCAATTATGCACTTCATTTGTTGGAAAATAATCATAGTTTCAATAAAGATTTCGAAATTTTACAGTCACAACAAAAAGGATTAAAGTTAAATTTACTGGAATCCTTAGAAATAAATAAACTTAAATATGCAGATATATTGTTTAATGACCAATTAGACCTTAATAATTCCCCACTTTTCATTAAATATTAAAATAACAATAACTTTAGACGATATATCGGTAAGAGACGATTCTAATGTAGACAAGTGCAACCCATTGAAATAGTTTAGAAAAAAGCCATACATTTGTGAAGAGCGTGTTCAGTAGTAATATAAGATCCGAAGAAGCTACATCGTAGCGAAACATGTCATCTATTTATTAATATATATAATAAAGTGTAATATATACTGGAAATTAGTGTAAGTGTTTTACTTAAATCCCATTTACATATAATGGATTTCCAGCAAGTATCGGCCGATTCAATTAAATCTTAAATTTAGTAGATGGGAGTTGTTTAAATCTAATTGATAATTTAAATCCAATCCTAAATTATTATATCTTAATTTATAAGTTTTCTAACAAGTTAAGTTTTTTGCTTTTATCTTGATTATATAAAATTTTGAAATCTAAAAGTTGACGGAGTATTTCCCGTAAGATAAAAAATGATTTCTCCAAGAGATCGGTGCTGAATCCGTTTAGTGAAAACGTTGCCACTCGCTAAGTTACCAGTTGAGATTCACGTCCAGCTCATCGAAATGTCTGCCGACAAAACTATGACTGCAATTTATATCTCATGATTTAAATATGTTTTGGCTTACTCGTCGAAATGAATATGGAAATTTAGTCCCAATTGAAAATATGAATCTTCTTCGCCACGTCTTCTCTCTGTGAAAAGGGTTTTCCGTCTATGGTTGCGCTTAAAACTAAATACAGGAATCGCCTTTTATCACTCGAAAACAATTTGCTTTTGTGTGTTTCTAACGTAGATCCACGTATGGAGAAACTTTTAAATGAAAAACAAATGCAACCATCACATTAATTTCTTTTCTTCATATGTATACTTATTGTAAGTAAAATGTTTATAAATGATGATTTTTTCTCATAAAATGATTTTTAAGTATTGGTTTAGGCTATTTCGCGACACCCCCCCAATATCATCGCGACCTGATCTGTGGAGGACGAGATTAATACCTGTGTATTAATGAAAAGCCAATTTTTTATTATTATTAACAACATTTTTTAATAATATTTTCGATATTATCAAAACGTGTTCTCATTTTTGTGTATGAAAATTTAAGTTAATTTCTGATTTTATATATACGATTGGTATTATGTCGTTTTAACATCCAGCCTGGTTTTGCAGTCACTGTGTGTAATGCGCACTGGAAGTTAGTTTAATTACTTAGCTCGTTTTTATAATTAAATTTGAGATGTTTATTATGCAATGAATAGATACATTTTCCATTGTAGATATACACATTACAAGCATTATAACCATATGTATCCTGCGTCGTCAATGTTAGACGTTCTCATTTCAAAATAGCAAATGAAAAGACTGTTATTTCTTCACCAGGCGAGTATAATTTCTCTCTTAATGACACTATCACTTCGTCGACTTAATATAAATAAACACTACATATAATTATCGTTTGCATTAAATGTTTATTATCGACGGTAATTTGTTTATATTTGTCTTCTGTTGTGGTTTACTGATGACTGTATGTTGATTATAATGAACTTGTTGCACTAGAACCACTTACGTTTGTCTGGAATTACTGTGCGTCCTTGAACTCAATTAAATCCGGTGCTATCTGCGGAATTAGTGATTAAGAAAGTGTTATTTTGGGAATTATTTTACGATAAGGCTTTTATGAATTTTCGAAGAAGAAATATTCAGATGTGTATGTATAAGAAATAAGCACGAAATAGTAATGTGTTTTGTAAACATTTTGCATTTGAATGCGTAACATGCCTTTAAAATTCCGAGAAGTGGGTCAAATCCCTAGTAATGCAGTTGCCATGTTAACATTGATATTTAAAAGCTACCCGGAATAGTGGTCAATAAACAGCCAATACCTTATTTAACGAAACCTGGTAAACGAAATTTTTATTGGAAATAATGCCGATTTTATGCCTACTTGGAAAATTTATTTATTAATTTGCGTATTTTATTTTTCATTAATTTATTTCAAAATATACTCTATTTGATTTAGAATTTTACTCTAATATCGAATGGGTTCATTACACGAAGAAAAAGATAAGATTTTTCATTTTTTTTTGTAATAAACTACTCAAAAAACTTAAGAAGTCATGTTTTTAATAATTTTCTTAGGAGGCTAGCTATGATGAAGATAATATATTCTGTCAATAAAGTATGCAACTGTCCTAGTTTTGTATCATTTGTCGGTGGTTTCTATAAACAACGATTAAGTAATTTTACTGCGTGTATAAGTCATAAGTTGCTACAGATAAATTAACTTTTTATTTATCGTTAGAATTTTACTTTTAATTTTAGAATACAAACTACTGCACTTGCATTGTCAAACGATACATAAGAAGGCATCTACATTCGGTAGAAGTGTCAAGAGTAGTAACGCTGTTGCAAGAAGGGAGGTCCCAGTGATATGTTGCCAGACAGCTCCTTGCTTGTCAATCTGTGGTTTGGAGATTCTGGAAGAGATACCCACAAAGTGTCAACTTCACAAGAAAAACAGGACAAGGTCGCCATCGCGCAAAAAAGTCGACCGATTTCTGACCCTTCAAGCTCTTCGAAATCGTACAAGAACCACTAGCGGTTTTCAAAACGAGCTTACCAGAGCTCGTCTGTTCAAATAAGTAATAAAACGGTAAGAAACAGACTTCGTGAATCTATTTTTCACGCTAAGTTTTACCGCCTTGTTGATAAAGATAGAAATAAAATTAGTTCATTATATTCGTTATTTTCTTTGTGATCCTGGCTGCGCCAGAATTCTAGGATGGATTGTGTGCATTGAATTTGACTGCCATTTGGTGGTGCGATTTTACGAGATTATTCTGTTAGACGTGCGAGTGTGTAGATTTGTTTCTTGGTGCGCTCCGTAAAGCAAGATAAAAGGCCACGGTGTATATCTTAATTTTTATGGTAATTTTCGCTGCCAAGCGGATTCAAAAGGGCGTGTGGAATCTACTAGAAAGCCTGCTACCGTCAGTGAATTTGGATATCTTACTGCAAAGCATTTAGACGTAATTAGGCTTAGGCTTTCTTTGTTCGACATCGGGATATATATATATATATATATTTCGCAACGAGGAAGACAGACAACCAAGCAAACAACGAAGACTAAACATCAAGCCAACATCGTCTTGACTGAATATCTGCTCACAAGAACACTTATCAGCTGTGAGTCCATCCATCTCCGTCACACACATACAGGCGATCGATGTACTTCTACAAGGACTCATCTCTTTTTTTGGTGAAATTTAAATCTTCGTCGAATTTTTCTCTACCTTTTTTTTATAGATGCTTTTATAACGTTTTCCATTATTGATGCCAATTAAAACGGCGTATAGTCTTGGTTATATTTGTATATACAATGGTATATATATTTGGAACTTTGGTAAATTATCACGTAATTCACGTATTTATTAAAAGAATTTATTTGGTCACTACCTACCTTCTGTTTAGGTCAATCCACGATTAATAAGGACATACACAATAACTAGACGTTCTCTTTTAAATTGTGCGTTACGACTACCGATCTCAACATTTTCCGAACGTCTTCATTACACCAAGACTGCGCGCACTGTAGCAAAGGCCAACAAAAAAACCAACGTTGAATGGAAATCGTCGGCAAGCCAGACTGTTGTATGCACAGGTACATCAGGCATTTGCGTTATTGAGAACGAGTGATCTTCTCAGATGAGTGGAGGTTCAAATTATGGATGAATGATGGAAGAATTCGAGCATGGAGAAGACCTAATGAGCGATTTTTACCCTCAGGTGTCCAGGAAGGTTTACCTTTTGGTGGCGGTTCCGTAATAGTTTGAGCAGGAATTTCACTCAATGACCGTACTCTACTGGCTGTTGTAAGAAGTTCCTTGACTGCACGCCGATATATCGCCGAAATTCTTGAGGTGTATGTGCAACTTCAAGCACGTGCTGTTGGTACAGATTTGTTATTTATGGACGATAACGCGCGTTCTCGCGCTGCAAGGATAGTTACTGAATACTTTCAAGAATATAATATAGCCACTTTACCACATCCATCACTTAGTCGGAATTGAAATCTCATTGTTTGATTTAATTTTTATTAGTTTAAAAATATTTTGTAAAAATTCGTATATTATTTTCTGTAACATGTGGTTTTAGTTAATAACAAAATATATACCGCCTAATTCTGAGCAAACGCAACGATGCGAATGTATGAATATTTCTCCCGCTCCAAATAGAATTCCCCTGAATGCTGTAGGCGTGTCAACATCGATGTCATATGTCATACATACTTACATATTATGAAGCCGCGTAAGAAAAATTATCTGATTACCAAATTACTATTAAAGGACTATAAATTGTTTAGTCCTGTGTTATTGTAATGATTTTATAATAAATAAATTGCAATACGTTATACTGACGATGGTCACACAAAGCGTAATAAAATTATTAATAAGCGGTTAAGAAAATTGCAAATAAGGCATCAAGAGATTTAATAAATTAAATTTTAATAATAAAGGTAACAAAAACTATTCATAGTAAACTAAATAAACTTCAGAAATAAATAAAAACTAAATTAAATTCTAGTAATGTAAAGAAAAATTTACTCTTACAGATAATAAAATAAATTGTTCATAATGAGAAATTAATTATATAATAACGGAAATTCATCCGTTTAAACTCATCACCGTAAAATAATTGATGATGTTTGGAATATTTATAATTACGAAAACCATTTAATTTTAGTATGCGGTTAACGGAAGAGCAGCATATGCCTAAATCGTTGGAAATATCGCTATGTGTCAAATTTGAATTTAGTTCTATTGCAGCGCATACTAAAATGAACGTATCATTAGGAACTCCGGCAAATAAGTCACATATTCTTTGATAAGAATTATCAGCGTGGTACCATTTCATCATTTCGGCTTTCTCTTCTAGTGTATAACACGGCATTATCACTATTCAAACGCTTAAGAGACTCCGTATAGGGCGACAGTGGTGACACTAATTTGTGACATTAATTGTCAAATCGTTGCGCGACAGACTGTTTTGTGATTGGCTAAACGCGTTCAGGGGATTTGTATTCGAAGCGGGAGAAATATTCATACATTCGCATCGTTGCGTTTGCTCAGAATTAGGCGGTATACGCCTTGGAATTAATTAAATTATAATTGATGTATTATGATTATTTCAAAAAAATTAATTTAAGTTAACATACAAAGTAACCAAACTTGTTTATAAATTAAATCGATTAAACTCATCAATTCTTTTTTCTTTTTTTTTTGTAATGCAAGTACAAAGTTTCTTGTATAAATATATCGAAATATATGTTGATTTTCAATCCATTATTTATGTGGTAGTTTTACAGAATAATCAAGTAGTATTTTTTAATAAAAAAAGAAGTTGATTAAAGACAAACAAAGTTCAAGTTGATTAGTCACGTTAAGAAATTTTTTAATGCGATAAAAATCAATATTAAAAATTGAAATGTAGCTTAAAAAGCCGAGGAAAAATGGAATTCAAGTATAATATCAATGTATTTATGAATGCGTAGTTACAAATTTAGAATTTTTTAAATAATTTTTTTTAGATAAGTTATAATATAAAATTATTTATTTTTAAGAATTTACTTTTGTCATTAAATATGTAGTATTTATAAACTAGGGAACTTCAAGGATCGGCGAAGAAATTTCAAAATAACAAAAAAATTGTCTCATAGCTCACAAAAATGTAACTATATGTATATTATTCTTAATGTGAATAATGTGTAATGTTTGGATTTGTTTTTTTCTAAAATACAATTTGTAATTTATATTTTTGTTTGTTTTTTTTACATAATAATTCTTTTTTATCTTTATCAGAAATACCAAAAAGAAAATTGATTTTTCTTCGAGTTCAGTCCTGGCGTAGTTAAATACACGGGCGACAATGCGGGTTTCCACCTCTAATTCATCAGTAATTCTCTTTACCGACTAATTAGATAGTTCTATCGGTATTTGTCAGTACCACACACAAATTTAAAGGAAAAATTATGTAAATAATTTCATACAAATAATTAGACTTAAAGATTTTTGTTTTATGACGATTTTTGTTTTATTATAAACATAATTTTACTTTTAAAAGGAATTTAACGTTCAAAGTATTTAATTTTAATTACATTTGAATTAATAAGGAATAGGTTTGTGGCATATTCGACGTAAATTGATATCACCAAAAAAAAAACCTCCCCACATGTGCGGCCGGGTATGTTTTGGTAAGAAATCAATAACATTCATCATCTATGAATAGGAACTTATGTTAAAAGTATCGTCCGGAACTTTATCTATTTTTTTTGGAGGACAATGAACTTGAATTACAGCTGTATTGCTATTGGGTAAATATAGAATAAACAAAGATATGCACCTACTTTAACTACATTTTGCCGTCTCTAATGAGGAAAGTTTTTGAAGGTACGTTATGTCTAGTAAGGGATATTGAGTATTAATACTAATGTTTACTATACAATCGCACGTAGTGTTCGTAAAAGTAGTAGGTAAGTAAGTAAAAATTAAATAGCATCCTAAATGAGCTTGGCTCTTGTAGGTTGTCAACCTTTTTTTAAATATAACTGTACATAAGAATGCACCCTGAATTTGTTGTTTTCAGGTCGTCTCATATTTTGTGTTGTCACATTTTTGCTTAGGTTGGAGTTTTCCGATTTTGCACAAGCTCTACTAAACGATGGTATACAAATTTTGTGTCAATAGCGCCCTCTACCGCCAAAGACGGTTACTTGTCATGTTGTATTTATTTCTTTAGTCATGAAAATAATTAATTCTTTCTTGAACACTATTGTTGTATTTTTTAATTGATCGCACTCTTCGAAAATTGATATAAAAACTAAAGATACGTGGATATATAATATTTGAAATAAGAACTAACACCTGTTAGTACTTAAAATATGTAGTACTTTATCGATCGGGACACATTTGGCATGTTCATTTAGTAATAAATCTATGTAGTGAGTTAACAAAGTTTATAAAATAATTTACATTTGATATACACACACTATTATTACGAAACAAATGTTTGCATATACAAAATTTCCACTCCAACTAAGGTTTAAACCGATGAAAATAACAACGACGACCAATCACTATTGACAACATTTAATATGTAAACTCACAAACACTTACTCTTTAGATGTCGCAATTATTTCATTAGATATTTCGATAGGCTCTAGATGGGTTAAATCATCGCTAAAAAGTGCTTTAGGTGTTACAGTAATTACTAGTCATGTTAATTCTAAGTTTGCAACTTGAATGCCTGTGGGGTAGATACACATAAAATGTATGTGTATCTACCCCACAGGCATTCAAGTTGCCATGTGACAAAAGTAATACTTGCTGCGTATAATAATATATATGTTTGAATTGTAATTGATGTTAAAACAAACTAGCATTTAATTTCTAATACATAATGTTAAAGGTGTCTAACATTAATAAATTAGTGTCTAAAAAGTTTATCTTTGGGGACTGTGGTTAAGTAAATACTCAAAAAAGGTATAAAACCCCTTACCACAATTAATAATCTTATCCTAAATACCGAAATTTCTAACGAAGTTGTCATCATTAGTAGGTAACATTTCTCGTTGGTATTTCCTTAGTTACGCAAAAGTTAATCGAGTCAGGTGTTTTATTTATATCTGAGAGCCAATATGTTGGTCTACTAGTTAATAAGTAACAGTAGTTGTTAATTTAAATACATTTTAATAGTTCATATACTAAACATGATAAGAAATTCTTAAATAACTTTAATTAATTGAATTTAATATTGAATTATATATATATATATATATATATATATATATATATATATATATATATATATATATATATATATATGTATATATATCTAATATTAGAAGGGATATCTTATTTTCTTGACCGTAATTATAATACTAGATAAAAAGTAAGTGCTTCTTGGGAGTAGCGGCCGGATAATGACGTTTCGGCACTATATACCGGTGTCCCTGATTTTAGTTTACAGACTGCAACTTCTCACCCGGTATAATAATTTTTTCATTACTTTTGCAGTTTTTGAAATAATTATTAAGAAATTTCTATGAACACTGTAGATAAACGTTATTTGAACTGCTAATATTTTTTTAAAGAGCAACAATTTTAGAACAGGTGACTAATATTTTTTTAAAGAGCAAAAATTTTAGAACAGGTGCTCGAATTGTGCACCACCTGTCTGCACACAAGCTTTCAGTTTTTAGTGTCTAAATATTAAAAATATACTTAATTTAATATATAATACGATAAAAACACACAATGTTGTATTAGATTTACACTTTA
Source organism: Melolontha melolontha (assembly GCA_935421215.2). NCBI lineage: Eukaryota > Metazoa > Arthropoda > Insecta > Coleoptera > Scarabaeidae > Melolontha > Melolontha melolontha. The sequence continues at coordinate 98,427,837 of OW285240.1, forward strand.
TTTAATAATAATAATAATAACTATATAACAGCTGTTTCACCGTACAACGGTTTCTTCTTAGTACCGCTTGCTATATCCGAAGAAACCGTTGTACGGTGAAACAGCTGTTATATAGTTATTATTATTATTATTAAATAAAGTGTAAATCTAATACAACATTGTGTGTTTTTATCGTTTGATATGGATTTACATCAAGTAAAGGCAGAATCGATTCAATAATATATAATAATTCAATGTTTACCAATCAACGGTTTAAATCAAAATTGTCATAATTCAGTCAATTATAATTAGATATCTTTAATATTAGTAACATTGTCCGATGATTGTAGCTTTTTCCTGGTTTTTCGAAGAGAAAGAAGTTGATGAAGAACCCAATCAAATGGTCTTCCAATGCTGGAAGCTTTGTCAATAATAGCTCAGTCAGGGTCTTCCTTTGAAATAATTAAAGAAGTGTTAATCGCAATAAGTTCATATTACTCAATAGGAATAATCAACTTAAGCCCAAAATATTTAAGGTGTTCTCGAATTGTTCACTTTTAAGAAACATTATTTAAATTCGAAATAAAAAGCTTTTGCGAAAAATAACGGGATCTGGGTAGGGAGCAGAATTCGAAACCATAATAAGTTCGGCGCGGTAAAGGTCAAAACATGTCAAATATCTGGACATGAAGTTCACATCTTATACGATTGATACAATTCTTTCATCAAACCTAATATCTGGAACAAGCTGCAGAAATACATTAGTATTTGTAAACAAATAACTGAAACAGAGACATGGATAATGATGGATGAAACTGGTACCGGATCATGAACAAAAATACCCGATCTGAAAATCCCATAATAGAAATAGATTGCACTGACCATTGTGGAAAGAAACAAACTACTCAACATATTGCTATGAATTGTGGTTTTAATATTTACTGTACCACCGTTCACGACAAATCTACCCAACTAGGATACTCAGTCGGTTTATTTCCAAAATTGGACTGCTTTCTTCTCAGGGTTCCAATCGGAAACGTGGTTGTCTCTTCTACAAAATTTTTAATGCGCCATTAAAAGAATTAACAACAATGTATCTTAATATTTTCTGAGTTACTTATTAAAAATGCAAAATGCAATTAATTAAATAAAGATCACAATAAAATTTAAATGAAAATTTAATACAAAAATAAAAAAAAAAAAAAATTTTATGTTTATAAAGTATAAAGATTGTGTAATGTAATTTATTACACCCAGAGGTAAAAATTTCATTGATATTGACAGCTAAATGAAATAAAAAACCCTCTATGACATCCGAACAAACTTATATTAAAATAATAATAAAGATTATTTTTAATTTCTGCCCAGAGAAACACACTGTATAAATTTGACAACGCGATGAAAATCTGCTACATGCGCGCACAAATGTAGCAAAAAGTTCCCTTGAAAACCAAACGAAATAAAATTTTACAATTATATTTTTTTACGTAGAATTTTAAAAATATTCTTTTTCATTAATCTCAACTAACTCAAGACTAAATCTCTTAAATAACAAGTTAATACAATTGAAATACGATATACAACTCCTTTTGAATTAATAAGATATCTCTCAAAAATATATATATTTTTACTTACATAAAAAAAAATTGTGTGAGATACGTAGACAAGAAAACGTTGTTTTAAATATATAAATCAATATTACGAGACTACAAACTCGCAGAATATACGGGAAATTGATATAACAAACACAATAAACTAATTAAATCAACATTTTGAACTTACTGCAAGGGAGAATTAATGAATATTAAATCTCATTCTTACATGTAAATGTCGACTTATGTGATGTGATTATTATTATGTGTGTATTATGTGTGTATGTGTGTATTATGTGTGATTACATGTAAGAATGAGATTTAATATTCATTAATTCTCCCTTGCAGTAAGTTCAAAATGTTAACTATATATACAGAAAGTATAGAAATGAAAAGCAATGTCCGTCTTCGAGGAATGCCGTGCATTGAAAAGTTCCAACCAGAACGAAACGCGTCTGTACGTTTCCCGTTGATTGACTTGTTTTTTTCAGCAATTCTTAATTAAATCAAATTCAAACCGAAATTACATCATATAGATAATTATCTATTTTCTAAATAAAAAGAACGTACTTCTCGTCTAACTGGTAAACTGTGTCTAAAGATTTAAAGTTGTTTCTCCGTCCACATCAAGTGCGGCGGCTTCAATGTAAAACTCGTTTTTTCACCAGGCACATGAAATATACATACAAGTTCAAAATAATGGTACAAAGATTTATAAATAAATTTTAATATTTATTGGGGAAAAAACCATAGCAATGTATAGATCCTCAACTCTCACAAATGTTCCGAAGAGGACATAAATTGACAAAATTAATCGCTATTAATGTTGCAAGATTTGAACTTAATATTATATAGATGTGTTTATATATAGATCCGAATAAAAAAAAAACAGATATCTCGACTTTACATTTGGCTCCGGTAGTAATACAACGACTGGGTCTATCCTCTACTCCTTTTGCATGCTGGCGTTTATATCAGCATTTATGTTTTTATATACACTATTTTTCTTAATATGTGACCATCCATTTTCATTTTACTCTAGTTCTTCAAAGATCAATTTTCGATATTACATTTGCCCAAAATATTCTTAATTTTCTCCTTGGGCATTTGTTTATAAGTGTCTACGCTATTTTCAGGCTCTTTCTATGTTACTAACCAACTTTCGCATCCATACACCAAAGCTCTTTTCGTTATTATTCGTATTTTTGTTTTATATTTTTGTTTTATTGCTTATTTACGAAGACCATAAGTTTTAGTGTTGCACATGGGTTTTTCATTTTATTCTGTATATTTGTTTATGTTTCTCCCTTCTTACCCAGTCTGTACTCTAAATAAAGAATCTTACTACCACCTGCTTCGCCTCCTTTTGATTTATATATCTTTTTCCCTATTTGTGTCTTCTGTTCACATTTTCTTCGTTTCCTCTATAATTAATTGCCGGTAATCTTCTTTCATTTACGAGGGATGTACAGTATTTATTGTCCCTAACATATAAAACAATATTATTTTTCAACATAGTCACCCTGCACTTGAAGATACTTATTCCACCTAGTTCTAACATATTTATATCTTTTTGAAAAAACTCAGGGTCTTGATCACAGAAGAATTCTTCAACTTGCTGTCATAACCTCGTCATCGCTATTAAATTTGGTCCCCCTAAGACTTTCCTTTTGTTTTGGAATTAAATAAAAGTCACTAGTAACTAGGTCAGGTGAGTATGGTGGATGGTCCATCAGCTCGAAACCTGCATTGTTAATTGCACTTCACGAAACAAAACTCTTATGTACTGGAGCATTATCCTGATGAAACAAAATTCCACGCGCCAACTTTCCTCTTCTTTTTTCTCTGATGCAATCACGAAGTTGATTAATTAGTGTAGCGTAATACTGGCCCGTGATTGTATGTTCTCGTTCCAGGTAATCAATTAATAAAATTCCCTTGGCATCCCAGAAAATGGTGGCCATAATCTTACCCGCCGAGGGTTGGACCCTAAACTTGCATGGTGGTGGAGATCCTCGATATCGCCACTCCTTGCTTTGGACTTTCGACCCGGGATCGAAGTGGTGAAGCCAGGTTTCATCAACGGTAACAAAGCGATCCAGAAATTTTTTTGGATCGCTATTAAACTATTTTAAATTCGCATTTGACAGTCGTGACTCTCTCTCGCTTTTGTTCGGGTGTCAACGTTCGGGGTACCCATCTTGCAGACAACTTATGAAGTCCCAAATAGTCATTGATTATTGTTCCAATTGTACCGTTTGAAAAGCCTGTTATCTCTGCTAGAAGTTCGTTTTTCTCCATTTTTCAAAATCTTTAAGCAGCATCTATTTTAACTCAAGACAACTTTTTAACAAATATAGCTGCACGACTCAACTTTGGCACTTTGTTTGACAGATAAACAACGAATGAATGGCGTTTTTGTGTAATGTTTATTTCAACACCTACTATACTAAGGACAGTAAATATTGTACATTCCTCGTACTTTTCTAAATCTCTTATCAATTTCATGTCTTCGACAGTACAGAGGCTAGAAACTGACGCACAACAAGTGACGTGTGGGTTGGTGCATTGTCGTGTAGGATTTACGAATTGCTGCGCCGCTTGGGAGGTAGCTTTCATCGAATGTTTTCTTAGTCGCCAAAGAACATCGCAATAAAATCGTTTATTAACTGTTTCACTTGGTGGGAGAAATTCTTTGTGCCCAGTGCCATCAGCGTCAAGGAAGCAAATCAACATCGACTTGGCGTCGCTTCAAACTTACGGTTCTTTCTTTGGTGGTGGTGGCAATGACGTTTTCCACTGCGATGACTGCTGCTTTGTTTCGGGATCATAGCCGTACACCCATGATTCGTCGTCAGTAAAGATTCTGGTACTGAAGTTCACATCCTTTTCGGCAGTTTCTTTCAACTCTATGCCCACACGAACACGGTGCCGTTTTTGTTCAATGCTGAGTAACCTTGGCACAAACTTCACAGCAATACGGCGCCTGTTGAATTTGCCGAACAAATGCCGTACGAAAAATCGATAATGTTATAAATGTCATGGATTGTTCTCCTTCGATCTTGCAGGATAGCATCACGCGCTTTTGCCACATTTTGTGGCGCGTTTTCCGGCGATGGACGACCGGAGCGCCCGTCTTCGACCGACGTTAATGTTGTGTCTGGTCAAAAGCATCTTCACCAAACGCTTGCTTCACCAAACGCTTGTTTAAGCATTTTCAGAGTTTCCGCTGTCGTTTTACTCGTTTGTTCTTTCACATGAGACATTGTAGTGTCGCAGAATAACTTAAACACAACTTAACAAATATGAACACAAAAACTGTTTGTCACCACCTAGAAAAATACCGTTTGACAGACTTAGTATAGACGTAGCTCACACCATCTAGCGCTATAGAGCTGTACTACAATCCCTTCCCGCGCCACATCTAAATTCCGGGAATTTCTGGGTCGCATAAATAATTCCACAGAATATCGTTCTTGCTTTTTATGGTTCTCTTCAAGATTGTATTAAGACTTATAGTGAAGGGGGTTGATTAATGTCCTAATAAATGGTATATAACTGGCATTTTTATTATATCTTTTTCGTTATTTTGTATACTCGATTATAGCAAATAGCACATTTATGAAGCAAATTATTTTTTTACTGACACAGAAGTAAATAAAAATGACATTCTCATAATTTATGTTGCATACGAGGTGGCAGTTGAAAGTTCTGAATCACACACGTAAACCTGTCAGTAAAACGCTGCTATGTGAACTTGTCTACATCCTTTGTGAGTCAATATGCCAGGCGGCGTCAATGTAAGTGCGAACGCTTTTTGTTGGTGAACAATTTGTGTGGTTTCTCAATAGCTGATTTGAGTTAACTACGTATACCGTGTGCACAACGTCGTGCGATCGATGGATATATAAGTAATGACTGGCCAACTGCAAGTATATTCGCCTTGCTTGAACACAATGAGCGACTGATAGGACTATTCAATGTGTTAGAGAGAGATTATTTGATTCGTACTTAGATCGTATGTAGAATGTGTTGGATAAAGAAATGGAACGCCCATACAGTTAGACAGTAGAACAGATTGAATATACTCTCTCAACCCTAACTACATAAACTCGCTATTCGTCTTCGTCTTACTACAGTGTGGTAGATCAATCACTCCCCGGCGTTCATACGGTATGTATTAAGCTCTGTTTTAAACTTGCCAAGACTGCAGCAGAAAACCTAAAATATTAAAGAAAACATTCAGGGACGACGCTTTAGACTAAACACAAACTTATGACATTTATAAAATGGTCAAACATCAGTTGATAACGATAAACGTTCTGGACGACCATTAACTGATATTACACCATAACATGTTGCTATTAAGAATGTTGTAGGCACACCATTCAAAACATTGTGGGATTTCTTATAGCATACGTCGGCAGATTTTGTGGAAAGAATTGAACATGAGAGGGATAGCAGCAAAGATTGTGCAACAACTGCTAAGCGACGAACAGAAACAATGTGACATGAATGTCTGTAGAGAATTAAAAGAACAGCTACGAATTGAACAAGAGTTGCTTAGTAAGGTTATTAGACTTTTTTCTCTTTCCAAGGATGAAAATCAAACCCTTTCAGGCGAAGATATGACACGATAGAAGAGATTGAAGCGGACGGTAAGAAAACAAAACAAGACTTCTAAAATGTATTTTTTGTGGCAGACGTGCTGGAATTGGTGTTTGTACTCAATAAAATTCATTTGCCTTTAAATTGCACTTTATAGAACAGGAATTATAAGTGTCAATGGGACGTATAATATTGGTATAGTTGTCTGTTATAAATAGAGCTGAGGATGTTTGCGGTATAACCATGGTTATATCATATAACCATAGTAATTTACTATGGTTACATGATATAACCATGGTTATACCGCAAGGATGTTTGCGGTATAACCATGGTTATAAAATATAACCATGGTTATACCGCAAGGATGTTTGCGGTATAACCATGGTTATAAAATATAACCATAGTAATTTACTATGGCTACATGATATAACCATGGTTATACCGCAAACATCCTCAGCTCTAGTTATAAATATACACACACCATTTTTAGCTATGTATTTTTCTCTAAGTAGACTATGATGAGTTTACTTCCATATGTTGAAAGTAGAATGTGCCAATTTTATATTTGAAGTAAAATATTTCAAATTGTTAAAAAATGTTAAAAAGAAGAATACCAATTGAAAACAAATAAAAGTCGAAACGTTAAAATGAGCATTTTTATTTAATGATTGGTTATCAAGCCGAATTCCAAGAAATAATTAATCGTTTATAATTAAGAGAACGGCTAAGAAAATTGGAAAAAGAAATTATATATATCTAAGCAGATCATTTCATAAATGAAATTAAAATTTTTTTGCAGTTGAAGAAACTGTAGGTTGGAGAGTTTCTCCACTATTTAATTTGTAAATATTTAATAACAAAACATTTAATATCTTTATTATATATTTTTTATTAATAAGAGTATTATTCTGGTGATATATTTTCTTTATCTTCTTCTTTAACAATATCGAGGTAAAAATGAGAGACCTCTTTAATCAAAGGTAAATTAGTAAGAGTATCCCTGTTTAAAAATTATAGAGGAGTACAAAAGAGTTTTTGAGATCATATTCAAAATTTTGAAACCTGTTCATTCCCCTGATTGCTCTTTCTTGATGTATTCTGGCCTTGTTTGATTACACATAACTAGAGCTGAGGATGTTTGCGGCACGGCAGGACCGTATGTAGTGCATCCCACATTTAACTATTTATCTAAATATTCTCTGAAATGATTTGCCGGATCTCATAAATTAATAGAGTGAAATTTTAGTATGCACTGGATATTGTTATTATACAAAATCATAATAGCCATTTGTATTTATGGATCATAAATAATAATACGCATGTATTTGTATTTGGTTGTGAATTCAATTTAACCTTAAAACGAATCGTAATATTTTAACGACAAGCCGTCCTTACAATACATGCATTCGAGACAAAGTGTGCAACTCTACGAATAACTTCCATAATTGATCGAAAATGGACATTTTGGAGCTGAAGTAAAGCCCCTATTCTTAGAAAATTTTATTACTGTCGTTAAGAACTATTATTATAAACAACAAAGGCCTTTTATTAGTGTTGAAGTTTTAGTTTCATTGAATTTCCATGTTGTAAGTAGTCAATTGTAAAGTGTTCATTCACAATATTCTAAAACAAGGTGTAAATTTAACTAAAATCCAGAAAAACACATTCTGATAATATATTACTAGATTAGAAGCTGTGTTTATTACTATTTATTATATTATTTTTATAACCAAATGCAATAAAAGCTACGAAAACAAAAGAAACCTCGATTTATTAAAATCTTGTCACACAGGCTTTCAAAGCCTGGCAGCACATATTTTGCATATATTTTATATATACTACCTACTTGAACTAAGTGAATGAAGTTAGAAGTTATAAGTTATAACTTCTAACTTCATTCACCTAGTTCAAGTAGGTATTATTGCATATATTTTATATATACTACCTACTTGAACTAGGTGAATGAAGTTAGAAGTTATAAGTTATAACTTCTAACTTCATTCACCTAGTTCAAGTAGGTAGTATATATAAAATATATGCAAAATATGTGCTGCCAGGCTTTGAAAGGCTGTGTGACAAGATTTTAATAAATCGAGGTTTCTTTTGTTTTCGTAGCTTTTATTGCATTTGGTTATAAAAATAATATAATAAATAGTAATAAACACAGCTTCTAATCTAGTAATATATTATCAGAATGTGTTTTTCTGGATTTTAGTTAAATTTACACCTTGTTTTAGAATATTGTGAATGAACACTTTACAATTGACTACTTACAACATGGAAATTCAATGAAACTAAAACTTCAACACTAATAAAAGGCCTTTGTTGTTTATAATAATAGTTCTTAACGACAGTAATAAAATTTTCTAAGAATAGGGGCTTTACTTCAGCTTCAAAATGTCCATTTTCGATCAATTATGGAAGTTATTCGTAGAGTTGCACACTTTGTCTCGAATGCATGTATTGTAAGGACGGCTTGTCGTTAAAATATTCCGATTCGTTTTAAGTTTAAATTGAATTCACAACCAAATACAAATACATGCGTATTATTATTTATGATCCATAAATACAAATGGCTATTATGATTTTGTATAATAACAATATCCAGTGCATACTAAAATATCACTCTATTAATTTATGAGATCCGGCAAATCATTTCAGAGAATATTTAGATAAATAGTTAAATGTGGGGATGCACTACATACGGTCCTGCCGTACCGCAAACATCCTCAGCTCTACACATAACCTATAAATAGACCAAAAAAGGAATCTTTGCAACCAAAATATTATTTTTATAGGGCTGTAATTTTTTAAATATCTATATATTCAAGAATACATAATGACGTTTGAATTGGTTAAATATGTCAAAAAGAAGCAAAATAAATAAAATTTGGCATTTGGCATATGCTGATTTACGTGGTATAACCGGTTTGTTTTCATCCAGTAACTGACAAGATGGCGTGTATGACTTATTTAGTAAATTAGCGTATGAGACGAATAAAATCCAGGTATTCTGCAATTTTATTTATGGCTATATTTCGGAAATTTTTGGGTACCACCTTGTATAATCGACAGGTTTATATTTTTCCAAATATGTACATACTTCATTTAGTTAATTGTTTCGTTTTATAGAAAAGAAATGCATAAAACATTGTAATTGTATATGCGGTTCAAATCATTGTTGTTTGCCGATGCATCATCATATTTTTGCAATATGAATTATATACTGTAAAATCAATATAAAGTGTGTCGTTTTTTAAATTGATAAAAAACGAAGTGGGAATCCCCACAATTTACGCTTACACATGATAGAATTTATAGTGCGGACGCAAAGTTAAATTTACATAACTTATTGATAAATATGAAAAAATATAAATGCAAATATTTGTATGAGAATTGAAAATAGCGATCTTTCTGAGTATAATTATCTTAAATGATAATCATATTTACTTACCATATATTAATTACATTTGTTCAAAATTAAAATAATTATTACTACAAGAGACTATATAAATATAAATTATATGTGCATGTAAATGATTGCAAATATCTTAATGTAATCTGAATAGACGGGTAATTAAAATAAGAATAGAAAAAAGATACCTACAGATTTCGTAACTAGCAAGAAATTACTACATACGAGGATGTATTGAAATATTCTTAGCCTACTATAGAAGCAAACAAAATTTGAAAGTCAAAATATTTTATGATTCAACATACTCTCCTCTTAATTGGATACATTTATTACAACGAACCTGCAACGCCTCGAGACCTTTCAAAAAGAAATTTTTATCTTGCTCTGCAAACCAGGCCTCCACAGTTTCTATTATCTCTTTGTTGGAAGAAAAATGAATAAAGCGGGAGTTCGAGTAATTCGAACCTTAAATCACGAATTGTTTGCATGGCAACATGCGATTTATATGGAGGAGTATTGTCCTGCAAAAACAAAACACCTTTGGATAACTTTCCGCGCCTTATCTCCTTAACTTTTCCTCGTAGAGTGGGCAGTAACGTCGAATAATAATTCCCAGTTATTGTTCTACCCTTATCCAGAAAATCAATCATGATTACTCCACGACAATCCCAAAAAACAAGCAAGAACTTTTCCAGCAGATTTTTGAGAGCGAAACTTTTTAGGCCTTGGAGAACCACAGTGTTTCCATTCCATCGATTGTTGCTTTGTTTCTGGGTTTTAGAAATGTACCCAAGTTTCATCCATAGTAACAATACAGCTTAAAAAGTTGCATTACCTTCAAACCGAGCTCAGATTGAAAGCGATGCTTCCACCCTTGCACGCTTCTGGTTAACATGCAGACATTTGGGGATACATTTTGCAGAAATTTTTCTCATGTCCAAGTCGACATGAACTATATGATAGACGCGTGCATGTGAAATATTCAGTGCCTCAGATATTCGTTTTAGTCCAATTTAGTCCAAGACACAGAAACTGACCTTCCCGATCGGTGTTCATCTTCAATGGAAAATGTACCCCTTTTGAAGCTTGCATTCCAATTTTTCACGGTCGCATATGAAGGACATTGATCGCTAAGGGTATTAAGTATATCTTCCAAAATCTGCTTATCTATTAACTCCTTCGAATACAGGTACTTGATGATGGCTCGATACTCCAATTTTTCGACTGACATCCTTTCTTTCAAATTTTATTGCGCAACTTTGGTTTGACTTTTTGACGAGATACTTTACACTTCTAATATGATGAATTATAAAATATAACGAAACGGAAGGACCAAAAGGTGGTCATTCATCAGTAGAGCAGACCAATTTCCGTGCGCGCCATGAGCGCCGGTATGGGAGTGTAATTCGTAATATATTAGAATATGCGATAGAATAGGGACGCAACAGGAGCTTGTTACCGATATAAGTCTAGAAGTAGAGACATTTATCTTATCAGAAATAATTAAATATACATTTGGTTTTCTGCTATTAAAGTAATATGCATAAACACACGAAAATTAGAATAGTACATATAGCAGCGTTGTATGTACCTATAAATAAAATGGAAAATGTATGAAATCAGTGATTGTGTGCACGACAGAGGATTTAAAAAAACACTTACCGTTTTAAGCGTCTTCCAAGGATTGACAAACTGGAGAAAGTCGATTATATATTTTCAACATCAGGTGCGTCTCTAAGGTTATTTCTGAAAAATATGTCCGCCGTGAGGAAAAAATATGTTTATAATCGGAAAACGAGCGTTCTACATCTAGTGATGTTATATTCGCATAATCAAAATACTTTTTTAACCAACTTAACGCATTGTAGACGTGCCCTCACAAATACGTGTTAAGGTGTCAAAATCTGCATTTTTGTCAAAAACACTTTCAAATTTAATTAGAACACTTCCGCTTTTTGCGTCTTCTACAGCACACTGTTGTGCATGAACATCTTTAACGATTTGCAGTGATTCCTCTAACGACAGCGACGAATTTTCTAATTTTGTTATTGCTTCTTCTAGTCCCAAGTAATTCTCACGAATACTTTGTAAATCCATTTGAATCTGGGCATCTTGAAATTTTTTCTGGCTTGTATTGATAGCTGCACTTTCTTTCGGATCGAATGATAAAACCACGTCCTTAATTTTTTCAAAATGTTCATGATAGTAAAACCCCGCCCGTAACCATGTACCCCAACGTATCAGAATCGGCTGTGGTGGCTCAGGGGTATTGGGACACAATTCGTGAAATTTCCGAATACGTTTTGGAGATTTCAAGAATACTGCCTTTGCACTCGATATTAAAGCATCTACCTCTGGATTACATCTACGAACCTGTTCTGCCACAAGGTGTAGAGCATGGAGTTTACAAGTAGTATGTAACAAGTTAGGCCAATATTTTCTAAGAGACCGGCCTAGAGAACACATGGTTGCGGCACCATCGGTCATATACATTAATACTTGGTCTTTCGAAAGTTTAAATTTTTCATAGCACCTCTGAAATTTTTTCGGCATTACATTGTTCTAGTCGTCTGGATGCTAATAAAATTGAAGACGTTGGTTGATGTGGTTCCATATTACGCGCTATCACATTAACTACAGATTGTTTTTTGCTGTCAGTTGTTTCGTCCACACATAACCACAGTTTTTTATTTTTCAGTTCGGCTTTGATTTTATTTTCAACCTGTTTACGCACCGATAGTAAATTCCTTCGTAACGTTGTCGTGCTCGGTAATGCTTGATTCGCGTATTTATTCCAAAATGAAATAAATGAATCATTACTTAACAAGGTAAACGGCAGTGTACACACAATCATAGTTACACATAGTTCATGTATAAACTGTTGTCTATTAATTTTGTTATTATTGTGCTTCGAACTGCTTACGTGTTCTTTACAATGTGTTTTTGACCAACACATTAGATATGTATTGCACACTAAACATTTAATTTTTGAGTCATCGTATATTAAGTCCGGGAAATCCATAATAAACTTATTCACTTCGTCTGACAACGGTCGGTTTTTCGATTTATGTGTCGACGACATTTTATTTCGTATGCTTACACTTACATGCAGTCTAAGCAAGTACCAAACACATACTGAATGCTTTTTATTAGTTCTGATGCAATACAATCATCCTCACATCGGCGCTCATGGCGCGCACGGAAATTGGTCTGCTCTATTCATCAGCAAGTTAATTTGCATAACCTTTGAGCATGGATGTCAAACTCTAAGGCTAACATGGGTTAAAATAAAAAGGTTTAAGATTAAGTGGGCTGCAAAAATAACTTGAATATTCATAGAGACTTAGGTTTATTTCGAAAAGTATAGAAATAAATAATAATTTAATGTTTTCTCTCCGACACTTGGCATTTCTCCTCTGCTACTATATTTCCTACTTCGGAGGAAATACCGATTGCTCGCAGTGATTATTTTCAAAACTGACTCAAGGTAAGCGTCGTTAATTCTGGATCTGTTATGAAACTTATTTTCTTTCATAAGAGTAAATTACTACATGCATAAATATGTATTTCCCAATATGAAAATGATTTCTAACTGGTAAATGTAAAATGTAAAATTCAGGCACTTCAATCGCATTAAATCACAATCACATCCATTTGCATATGATTAAGTACTGACTCTATATTTGTTGAGAAAATCTATAACAAAAAGAAAATTTGTATTTTAAATAATTAAAATCAGCACATCTTGTTTCAAATTTAGTTTTAAGATCTAAAATCTATTCTGCGTTTTTTGTAATACGATGCAATTTCATCTAAACTTGATTTGTTAATGTTGCATGTCGGAAAGGGTGTTACATCTACATATTTAAGTGCTTTTACCAAGAAACTATGTACTTTACATTTGAATGCTTTAACTTTGTCATACACATTCGAATATCCGAATGAATACCGTCGATTCTATACAAATATAGTTTTTCGATTCATCAGAAAAAAAATCAAACTTTCTAGCTTGGCGCCCCAGTTTTCATGTATAAAGACTCGACTAATTAATTATCAATGGACTCCACTTTCGTGAACAAAATTGTAATTAAATAATCTAAACATCTGAGTATTCGCTTAGGATTTTCAGAAGGAATACTCTTATTTAGTAAATAACAGGATTAGGAATCTCCTTACGTTATAAATTTTCCGAATGCAGATAATATAGTATTGATGTTCTTTTTACTGTGCAGTATACCGCCTGATTCTGAGCAAACGCAACGATGCGAACGTATGAATATTTCTCCCGCTTCGAATACAATTCCCCTGAACGCGTTTAGCCAATCACAAACCAGTTTGTCGAGCAACCATTTAACAACTAATGTCACAAATTAGTGTCACCACTGTCACCCTATACGGAGTCTCTTAAGCGTTTGAATAGTGAAAATAAGAAAAGAAAATAGACATTACTGGTTCTGTACAAAATTTAAAACCATTATTCCCAAATCGCAGAGTTCCTAATGATACGTTCATTTTAGTATGCGCTGCAATAGAACTAAATTCAAATTTGACAGTTAGCGATATTTCCAACGATTTAGGCATATACTGCTCTTCCGTTAACCGCATACTAAAATTAAACGGTTTTCGTAATTATAAATATTCCAAACATCATCAGTTATTTTACGGTGATGAGTTTAAACGGATGAATTTCCGTTATTATATAATTAATTTCTCATTATGAACAATTTATTTTATTATCTGTAAGAGTAAATTTTTCTTAACATTACTAGAATTTAATTTAGTTTTTATTTATTTCTGAAGTTTATTTAGTTTACTATGAACAGTTTTTGTGACGTTTATTATTAAAATCTAATTTATTAAATCTCATGATGCCTTATTTGCAATTTTCTTAACCGCTTATTAATAATTTCATTACGCTTTGTAGAATAACGTATTGCAATTTACTCATTACCATAACACAGGACTAAACAATTTATAGTCCTTTAATAGTAATTTGGTAATCAGATAATTTTTCTTACGCGGCTCCATAATATGTAAGTATGTATGATATATGACATTGATGTTGACACGCCTACAGCATTCAGGGGAGTTGAATTCGAAGCGGGAGAAATATTCATACATTCGTATCGTTGCGTTTGCTCAGAATTAGGCGGTATACAACATGTAAGGAGAAGGACTGCCATCTTTTGGAAATTATAGAGTGCATAAAAATAATTAAAAAGCTCAATAAATGTATGGCAAAAATCAATAGTTTCTACGTAAATAAAATTCAAAGTTTCGTTTTTAAGGTGCTTTATCTCTAATAACAATGCATATTTTCAGTGAGTTTTATAGAGTGAAAGTAGAAACAGAATAGAAAAAAAACTCTAAAGACAATTTGCGGTATAAATAACCATTTACGTAAAAAGAAATTGATAAAATGTTACCATATCGTCTGGCGCTACTTGACATCACCGAATCCTACATATCTTACTTAAATCTTTATTGAGGGGTTGTTTATTGACTTTTACTGCGTTTACCTAACAATATTCGTATGAATAGGACTATTCAGTGTCCAATTTACTATTCATACTAACAGTCGATTGTTGCATATTTTCTCTATTTGTATTTGTTGTTTTTCAGTTATTTTTTGTCCTTTAAAAGGTGTTTACATGTTAGTTTCTATCATTTCAAAAATAATTATTTCTGTTTTATGTGTTTAAGTATACGTTTACTGTGTTAACGTCTTAATTATTTTTAGTTTTTTAACATGAATAAGTACAGTATACGGGAATACAGTGACATATTGATGATTTACGGCGAACCGCATAGAAATTCACGTTTAGCACGGCGATTATATACGCTGGTACCGGTTCGTTTTAGACGAAAAATGTATTCAGAAATTTCGTTTTATTTCATTGAATAAAACCTATATTTTTTAAAATGGCAGCCATATCCTTACACCCTGTATACAGCGTTATACAGTTTTTATGGAACTGATTTACTCACGTTATTGAACTTTATCAATGCACACTAAAGTCAAACGCTGATATCATTTTATTGTAAAAAAATATGATGATAATTCTCCCATTTACAATGTGTCATAAACGCAACAACTTACTATAGAACGAAATCTGTTCATAATATAAATCAATTAAGTTTTATTACCTGTAATCTTGTGTTGCAGATATGTAATAATAGACGGTTTGGTGCATGTATTTATGTTGCTTAGTATGTGTACATGCATGTACAAATCAAACTTTCATTTCCTTGTCTATTAATATACTTAGTTTTCTAATCTGATAGTACTGACGTAACTAATGTACAATATACACGGATATATGCAGTAGTATAATAACAGCGCCACACAGAATTAAAAAAATTCCTGTTTAACATATCGACAGTTATTAATACTATTATTATTTATCATTACTGCAAATATATTAGGTAACGAAAAAGGTAATTAGATTCTTCAATATTATTTGATTATGTGGGTCATACGCGACCTATTATTAATAATCTAGTATTTATCAAGTGGTTATATGATTAATATATTACAAGAAGTTACGAATACAATAACTAAATTTTGCTTATATATTTGCACTTACACACACAAATATATAAACTGTTTATTCCATAGTTACACTTCGGAAGTATGCATACTGCCTCTTTCAAGCTGTAATTCTATTAAATTATATATATTAGTGAAAGTAGAATTTTTCTGTTAAGTTCCTACTTACATTAAAGTCTAATTTATTTTAATATTTATAATGTGATTCTCATATGTATGTATATAAAATCTACGAGTTATGCCCGTTTTTTCACCTTTAGATAAAGTCTCTGTTAGCTAACTGTCCTCAAGATAAATATATCTGATAGATAAAATACATATGAATTCCTTCACCTTACTTCTCTGGTAGATAAGACTTTATCCTTTCTCCAGCAGGGGCGTACCGATGAGCCTGTAGAAAGGCGAAATACGTATCTACGTCTCTGGGGAGGGATATGTTCGGACACGTTCACAAAAATACTAATAGCGAACCTGTATTTGTGTTCTTCACACCAGATTTTTAATAATATTTCAAATTATTTTAAATACCATTGTATGATAAGACTTTACTTGCTCTTTTCGTAACAAAAATTAAAAAGTGCAATCTAGTATTTGAATTTTTGCCGATTAGCTTAGCGAGCTAACAGCCATGTGATTGAAACATTTTATCGAGCTATTTTTATGGATGATTGTTAGTAATTAGATTTGTCATCAAAACAAACATTCACAAAAACAATAGAATATTCTGTAGCAACACACTTGAAGCTGTATTTTAGTGATCTTCCATTGATTACAAAGTGAAAGAAAATAATATGATCACAAGTTTTTTCACTATGTTTACAAATTGTTTTGATTTGTAAATGTAGTTTTACTAAATACAAAAGTTAAAGAAAAATCTTTTATTTTTTACTTTTTTTTTATTACACCACAATTATTAAAAATATAACAAGTGTTCATTTGAAAAGTCAATCTAGTAGCATGTGATTTACTGAGAACATTTTGAAGTATGTATGTCGTAAATTAAAATTTACTACTTAACCTACGAAGTCGTATATTTTGACAGTTTCATACATACAAATAAATAACAAATAATAGGTATTTATTGAAAACTATAACAAATGTTGAAAATGTTGTCCTTCAAGATCAATGCACTTTAAAATCCTCCGTTCAAAATTTCTGATGATAAAACATAAAACATCATTACCGAAACAGAATTGTCCACAAAATCGTTAACATTCTGCAACATGACTGGATTGTTATTAATTTCCATGCCATTTCCTTTCGATTCTCTGTAGCATTTCATTCAAATTCAATATAGGTGTTCGAAATATGTTATTTTTTAGATAAGGCCACAAAAAAAAGTCGCAAGGTGTTATATCGCATGAACGTGCAGGCCAGGCAATTTCAGTATTTCGACTAATTATACATTCATCAAAAAATTCTCTTAAATAATCCAAAGATTCTGCAGTACTGTGAGAAGGTGCTCCGTCTTGTTGGAAATATGCATTTTGAAGTTCATCATCATGCAACTGATTGACAAATGGTTGTAAAATTTCCGTACGGTACCTTTGAGCAGTTAATGTTCCCTGAAAAAATATTGGTCCAATGATTCGCCTTTGGCTTATCGCTGCCCAAACACCAATTTTCTCTGGATGTAGCGATTCTTCATTAATTACATGTGGATTTTCACTACTCCATTCTTGTATTTTGTGAATTTAGGTATCCCGTTTTATAAAACCATGCTTCATCAGTAAAGATGACTTTTTGCGAAAGTTCTCCATTATTGTTCATATTTACAAACCAATTACAAAACTGTAGTCTACGCGGGTAATCAATTTCTAACAATTCTTGTACTGCTGTGACACGGTATGAATAAAGTTGCATATTTTTTTTTAATAACTTGTGAGTTGTACCAACAGAAAGGTTTATTTGTTGACTCAAATGTCGAACAGATGTTTGTGGTTCATTTTCCATTATTTCTTCAACACGATTGACAACTTTAGGTGTACGTTTCTTAACTGCTCCACTGCCTGATTTTCTTAAGAGACTACAAGTTTCAGAAAAAAGTTTTAAAGTTCTATCCAAAGTGTTTCTTAAATTGTATATAATTTACGAGGTGCATTCAAGTTCTAAGGCCTCCGATTTTTTTTCTCCAGACTGGAAAGAGATAGAAGCATGTGCATTGTTTTAAAATGAGCGTGCGTTCGTTGTCAATACGTCACAGAGATGGCAGCACTGTACGGCAGATGGTATTGTAGCGGCAGCATCGAGAATGAGAACTGTTTTAGATACTTAAAATGGCTACGTTTTCGTTACTTAAACAGCGTGCAATCATTCGTTTTCTGAATTTGCGTGGTGTGACACCAATTAAAATACATCGACAGTTGAAGGAGACATGTGGTGATGGAGTTATGGATGTGAAAGTGCGTTCAACAACCTCGGGCTCGCACAAGCCGGTCTGACAACATGATCGAGAAAGTGGAGAGACTTGTTTTGGGGGATCGCCGAATGACAGTTGAACAGATCGCCTCCAGTGTTAGCATTTCCGTGGTTCTGTGCACACAATCCTGCATGACGACCTGAAAATGCGAAAAGTGTCCTCCAGGTAGGTGCCACGAATGCTGACGGACGACCACAAGGCTGCTCGTGTGGCATGTTGCCAAGCAATGTTGACGTGCAACCAAGGCATCAATGGGACTTTCTTTTCGTCGATTGTGACAATGGATGAGACGTGGATGCCATTTTTCAATCCAGAAACAAAGCGCCAGTCAGCTCAATGGAAGCACACAGATTCACCGCCACCAAAAGCCGTGCTGCTATTGCTTCAGCGATTTTCCAGTGGTCGAAACAGACTCCTAAAGAAGCCTTCGCTGCGGCCATGGAATCATGGCGTCGACGTTGTGAAAAATGTGTACGTCTGCAGGGAGATTACGTCGAGAAGTCACACCAGTTTCATAGTTTTCGGGTGAGTAGTTAATTATAAAAAAATCGGAGGCCTTAGAACTTGAATGCACCTCGTATTACAAAATGTGGAAACTCAACTTGAAATTCTACCATGCAATCTTGAACTGAATAAACCCATAAACCATCAATTTTATTACCACTTCGAAAATAAGCCTGAACTAAAAAATTTTATGTTCTAAAGTGAAAGCCATTTTAAAACTGAAAAGCAATTTATTTAAACCAGAATCGACGCACGATTATTTTATGTACTAACTGATATTTGTGATTGACATTATCAAATGTCATTTGGATTTACGTTTACGGAACAACCGACACATACTAATATCTATGCGTCTTTTTCTATCAAAATTTCAAAGTAACCTAGATTGACTTTTCAAATGAACACACGTTATAATATATTACAGCGAGACTATATAACGTTTGATCAAAAAGTCTTTGGATCGCGATAGCCATGAAGTGTAAAAACCGTCTCTAGAATATTTTACTTCTTTACTTTGTAGTATACATAAGTCACAAATAAATAGATTTTACGTTATGGTATAATAATTGTGTACATATTTGAAACATTTTGAATTAGAACCAGCTGATTTGAAAGTTGTCAAGAAACTGTCAAAACTAATTGAAATAAATAATTAAATTCCACGGCAACAGCCATCCAACGACCTTTGGTCGTACGATATAATTACGATAATATAACATTTATTTTCATAGATTATGAGTATATTATTCATGGATATGTTGATTTAGTTAATAGGACTGCAGATGTAATGAAATGGATTCGTAACTAACTCAATTCAACTTAATAAAAATGCGATAGCTATCGATAGACCCTGTCAGCAATAATAGAAAGTCGTTGCGTAGTACTTATCAATGATAATGTGGTTAATTCATCATTTAATTTGAGATTTTGATTTTCAAAATAAGTGATTAGTTTTGGCAAATTTACAGTGTTCCTGATGAAAGTACAACTGATTTTTTTAATTTGGAATTTGTATTAGTTCCTTGCACTCAAAAATACTTCGAGCATCGGCACTTAAACATGTATCGAAATTTTGTAAACTATCGAAATGCTCTGCATAAAAACTAGTAGCTTCCAACCATGTTCCCCATCTAGCTATTACTGGAGAGGGAGGCAGTGACAAAGATGGAAGCTTTTCCCAGTAAAGAGCTACTCTCAATGGTGCTTTTCTGAAAACTTTTTTAAAAGCAGATACAAGTCTATCAACTTCCGGAAAGATGTCTCTGATATATTCACAGATTCTGTGGAGAGCATGTGCTTCACAAGTAATATGCAGCATATAAGGATATGTTTTCTTTAATAGTCTGCCTGTTTTTAACATATATGCAGCACTGTTACTGACAAAAAGAGTATTTTTTCTTTGTACCTGTCGTCCGAATGAAGCATTTGGTGAATATTCTCGTAAATGGTTTTAGCTACTGTTTCCGCATTAATTGTATTTATAACTTTTGTTGCTTTTACATATGAGTTATATGGAATAGTTGAATGTAGTACACCAGCTACAACATTTACCACACAGCGCCCTAATATATCGACAGTTTCGTCGGCACTTATTAGGTACTGATTTGAAACATGGTTTCTAATGCGTTTTACTGCTTTCGTGTAGCACTTAGAAACATAATATTTGCGTAAGGTGGATTCATCAGGAATATTTCGACCAGTATGTTTTTGGAGAAATGTTTTGAAGGTGGGATTGTTAAGTTTATTTAATGGAATATTTGCCGACATTAAAGTTTCACAGAGTTCTTCATTAAAATTGTCAGATTCCAACGGGTCTAATTTCTGTGTATGTGTTTGCGATGCTAAGTGACGTTTTACGTGCTATTTTTTATAATTTTTTGACGATATTTTACAGACTTTGTAATAAATTTCGGAAGCACTGGCAATGAATATACAATCAGTATGACGCTTAATTCACCCGCCATTGTTTCACGATGCCATTCTCGACTTTGTTCCATATCATACTTCAAAAAAGTAACTTAAACAATGTTCTAGTTATAAATAAATGAAAATTAAAAATGTATGCGTAAGTTATTGAAACTTCACTGGACACTTACATCAAAATAATTTGGAGAAGTAGATTCGATGAAACGATATTAAACAGGTTCAATTACAAAAATTACGATGTATGTAATTAACAGTTAAAGCAATGAAAAAAGAAACTTACTCACCCTACTTCATTTATCATACGAAATATAAACTAATAAATAATATAAATTATAAAAATTCCCCACGCTTCTATCTACGCGCATGAAGAAAGGAAATTAACTGTAATCTTGAATTAATTGCGTCACAATTCAACGACAAAAAACATATGTGCGGTTAACCGAATGAATAGTGATATTCAATAACTGCGTGTTGTACTTAGCGATGTTATAGACTATTTGTATGGTCAGTCGTAATTTTGGTCTGATGCGTCTGGTCTCTAGTTATCATGACTTCCTGGATTAAATAATTTATTGTAGATCATTGTCATCATTGTTATTATTACATTTCGTAAATTAAACTTGTTGTATGTATTATTTGCTTGGTTCAATATTCTACAAAGGAAATGTTTAATAAATAAAATTTATTTTGTTTAATCTTTAAAAATGACGGTTTAATCAAAGTAGGTTCTGAAATTTTGTTTAGGGCGATAATTTCTCATTCTGAACAACTTTTCTTAGTAAAATTTTGTCCTAGCGTCAACGAAAAGGATACTTTACCTAGTTTTTGCGTCTCTGCCTAATTGTTTTTGGAAAATCTAAAATATTCTTAAAATTGAGTAGAGAAGCTTCTTTATCAGTTCAACAGCGTAATCCACAGAGACGTTTTAGTATTAATGTTTCGTGTGGTTTGATTTGATCCACAATTGTAGGTCCATATTTTTATCACGGTACCTTAATAGGAGAATGATACATACAAATTCTAAAACCGTTACTAGAAGAATTTCTAGACCATGTGGATTTATCGATTCGGCCAATCTTTATTTCCAACAGGATAGGTCACCTGCCCATAATTATCGAGCCATTCCAACACTTCTGCAGACACTCTTTGGAGATAGGTGGTTAGCCACACATGGCCCGGTTCGTTTTTCCCCACGTTTCTCTGACATAACATCTCTAGACTTTTATTTTTGGGAATATGTAAAAAACGAAACGTAAAGGTGAGATACAACACCGAAAATGAAGTCTAAGACGCTATCTGCAATGATATTAATTCTATTGATGGGAGAGTTGTTTTCAATTCAACATGAAGTGTTTTAAAAAGTGCACAAAAATGTGTCGAGGTAGGAGGCGATGTTTTTAAAAATTATACTACAATTTTACTTTAAAAATAAATTATGTTAATCAAAGTTCACAACACTTTGTCTTTGAATTACCTCGGTTATTTTCAACGTTAGTGAAAAAGGTCATATAAACACTTTTGTTAAGGAATTTATTTTACATCGATTGGTATAATATTATACTGGGTGTTCCATTAGAAAAATATAAATTTTTAAAAATAACTGGAAACTTACACGTTCAATTGTTTTTCTGTTTTCACTATCGTAATCAGCGGAAAAAAACAATACAACTTTCCTAATTTAACCGACTACATAGCTCCTACAATAACGAAGACAGCAATAGTGAACACTTAATTTGATTCAGTCTGTATATACGAAGTAGAAAACATTTAATTTAAGGTTTTCTACTTGGTAATAAAATATTTACTTTCTTACTAATAACATTTGACTCACATAGTAAACTTACATAGCGTAGAAGTATATATTTTGTGCTACCGAATTAATCAAGGTTATTTGATTTCCTTAGGTTATTCACCTTCATCTTTTTTACATAACTAACTCAAATTGGAATTATGTTTATTTTATATATCTACACCTTTCAGAGATATAATGCACGCTAAGTAAAATAAATGTTAAATATAATATTTCAAGAATATACTTAAAATGGCATTTAATACTCGTATAAGTGCTAAATTTCTTATTTAATAATTGTGCTGTTATTGTATTTTAATACTTAGCAAATCTTCTGGATTTTCCTGGAAACATCAGCTTGTTCAAAAAGTGTGCAGTTATTTTTACAAAAAATATCATTAACGCGTTTGAACAATTTATTAAAACAATTAAGTAATAATATATGCACCATTATCCTTGATAAATTTTGACCATCTATCGTGATTGGAAATTCCCCACTCTCATAACTTGCTGCCTTTTTCCGCAAAGAGTTGCTTCAAATGCACGCGTGTGAGAACGGAATTAAAATGTGAACAGATGGTACAATGCCTGGGAAATATGACAGGTGACTTAAAATCACCCAACCAATATGCAAAAAAAAAACATATGAGTGCATTGTTCTGGTGGAAGACGATGTTTTTCCTTTTTAGGTTTTCCTGAAAATTTTTGGAAAAGCAAACAAGTTTGAAAATAAAAAAGATTGTTTTATTGTTTTTCAAAATATTTCCCTTTAACATCAATACATTTTTGCATTAAATGAAGCCAGTCCTTAAATAAATGATGCAATTCTTCCTGAAACACTTCACCAGGTTTTTATAATGTTCCACTGCTTGATCTGATGATGTAGAAGTGATTCCATGCATTTCATCTTTAATTTTTCGAAACAAAAAAAAATCACAAGGTGTTAGGTCAGGACTAGGGCTGGGCGAAGTATCGATACATCGTCCAATACCCGATACCATAACTGGTATCGATTCGCCGATACCTCATATAACGAAGGTATCGATTCTAAGGTATCGATTCCAAAGCATCGATACCTATCGATACTTTACCGATTCCAGTACTCGCTAAGTATCGATGTATCGGGTAGCGAGGTATCGGGTAGCCATATATCGGGTAGCCATGTATCGGGTAGCTTACCTTTGTGCATTTTTTTAAATGTACATAAAAGATGCAATAACTTTTTAAGTATACATATATACAATATGATCATTTATATTTACCCTCTAGCAAGCCATGAAATTATTTCTTGAAAATATCGTGTTGGTATTGACAAATAAAATACATCTGTCATTATGTGTATGTTCTGATACATAAAACTCATATGTCATTAATGTATTTATTAATTGACACTTAAAAATGTTTACAATAAATCATAAAGTTTTTCTGATCGAATCATACTTTAGGAATGGTGTAAAATTAGAAAATAGAGAATGGTCGTACTCCTTGCAGCCTTGTATAGAAGAATTTCGGGCAGAATTTCCAAATTTTCCAACAACATATGACAGTTTGCGGCAATTAATTCAAAAGTCAGTGGTTAAATTCCGTGAAACAGGGTCTGTGTCTCGAAAACCAGGTGCTGGTAGACCACTAAAGCGGACAGTTGAAAATATAGCAGATGTTGAGGGACGAATAAATCAATCACCTAAGAAATCGATTCGTAAGCTTTCACAACAAACACAACACAGAGAATCCTTAAAAAAGACTTACAAAAATTTCCATACAAATTTCATTGCGTGCAAGAGCTTTTACCAATCGATCATGTAACCAGAGTTAATTACTGTCAGTGGTTCTTAGGTACGCTTAATAACGATGACGTTCTTGACAAATCCTTCTGGTCCGATGAAGCATGGTTTCATTTATCAGGATATATAAATAAACAAACAATGCGCATCTGGTCTAGTGAAAGTCCACATGAAATTCTTGAAACACCCTTGCATTCACAAAAAATAGGCGTTTGGCTTGCTGTTTCTCGTAGACGGATTATTGGTCCAATATTCTTTAATAATACGATAAATGCAGAACGATATCGTAACAATTTATTGCTGCCATTTGTAAATCAATTACATGATGATGAGCTCCGCGAGGGATATTTCCAGCAAGATAATGCAACAGCCCATAAGACAAGAGAAACGATGGAATTATTGCATGAATTCTTTGATAATCGAATAGTAGACTGTTCACCGGATTCTCCGGATTTCTCCGGATTTAACAATTATGGACTACTTCATTTATCCACATCTAAAAAATAGAGTATTTACGAATCGTCCACATACAACTGAAGAACTTACTAATGCTATCCGAAATGTCTGTGAGAAAATTACACCACATAATTTAAGGAATGCCTTCAATAATATGAGACGAAGAGTTGCGCTATGCATAGTAAATGAAGGAGCTCACTTTGACCATTTATTGTAGCTGTTTTTATTATTAAACTTTTTATTTTTTCAACTGAAACGTTTGTATGTAATTATTTGTCAAAATGACAAAATCTAATCTGTCATCAGTATAAAATAACCTATATCACACACACGCTGCAAAATAAGTTAACTTAAATTATGGTACCAACTTAAGTTTAAAAAAGAAAAATGTCATTGCCTTCTAGAGGGTAGAAATATATGATCATATGGTAGTATATATTTCAAAGGATGTTGTTGAATTTTATATTACGTAGCAAATATCCACATTATAACATAAACATAATAACTATAATTATTACAAAAAAAAATATCACAATATTGCAAATTTCATACCGTAGATATGGTAGAATCGATAAATTAATTTTATATCTCTTGAAACCGATATCAAACAAACGATACCTAGAAAACGGGTTATGAATACTGTTTCCTAGGTATCGAATCAAGGTATCGATTCCAAGGTATCGATTCCAAAGTATCGATTCCAAGGTATCGATTCAAGGTATCGATTCCAAAGTATCGATTCCTAAGAATCGATTCCAAAGCATCGATACCTATTGATACTTTAACGATTCCAGTACTCGCTAAGTATCGATGTATCGGGTTGGCGATGTATCGGGTAGCCATGTATCGGGTAGCCATGTATCGGGTAGCTTACTTTTGTTCATTTTTAAATGTACATAAAGGATGCAATAACTTTTTAAGTAAAGAATTTTTAAGTATATATCCATTATATATATTATATAATATATATTTAAAAGGATGTTATTATTGTGTGTAGCAAATATCCTTATTATGACATAACTATAATTATTACAAAAAAAATCTCACAATATTGCAGATTTCATACCGTAGTTATGGTAGAATCGGTAAATTAATTTTATATCTCTTGAAACCGATATGAAACAATCAACACCTAGAAAACGGGTTATGAATATTGATTTCTAGGTATCGAATTAAGGTATCGATTCCAAAGTATCGATTCCAAGGTATCGATTCCAAGGCATTATGAAACGATCTGCAATTTACCATCATAATATATGTTGCTGTTATATAATTATATATCTTAAGTTATTTAAATATCTATACATTTGCTTATCATGCTGACAGTTCCGTGTTTTGATTCCTATCTGGCTGTCCGAGTAGGTTTTCGTGGTTTTCCTTCTCATTTAGGGCGAATGCCGACTGCTTTACATCTTAAGACGCTGCACGGGCGCATACATAATAATAACTCATGTCTTGCGTTTCCCTGTTTTTGTTGTCTATCTATTTTAGAATACTAAGGCATGATTTATTATTATTCAATTGGAATGTATCTTTGAATAATTTTATCCATAGCAACTGCAAATGTATAATATTAATATACTATCATTTCCTTGAAAAAGGCATCATTTGCCAAAACATTTAGGGTTGTTTTAAATATATATATTTTGAAGTAAAGCCAGACCTTAAATCGCTGACAAATTGAATTTACCATAACATACAAAAGTCACGAAATAATTGTATATACATATATATATATATATATATATATATATATATATATATATATCCCCAAAAACAGTTGCCATAACCTTTCCTCCTGACAAAACCGTTTTTTTGGTGGTGTAGAACCCTTTTTGTCTATTGTTTGGATTGTTCTTTGGTTTCGGAAGTGCAATGGTGGACCCAGATTTCATCGACGGAAATGAATCGGCGTGCAAAGTCGTTCTGATTGCGGCGAAAACGTGCCAAAAGGCCGCGAGAACCACTCAAACGATTTAGTTTTTGCTCTGCTGTGAGTAACCGCAGCACCCAACGCGCCGAATATTTTTTTATTTCCAATTCTTCAGTTAAAATTCTGTGCACACTGTCATTTGAGGTACCTACAATGTCTACTATCTCGCGCACTTTTACTCGACAGTCATCGAAGACGATACGGCGGACTTTTTCAATAATATCCGGAACAATAACAGTTTTTGGACGTCCACTACGGGGTTCATCATTTGTGCTCATATGATCACGCTTAAATTCAGCAATCCAGTTTTTAACCATTGAAAACAAAAGAGCGGATTCTAATAGTGTTGAATCCCCAGCTCTGCTTTGAATTCGGCTGGTGTTAAGCCTTTAAAATGAAAATATTTAATCACTGCTCTTAACTCAGTTTTTTCCATTATTACAAAATCACACGAGACGCTCACTTTGGTGTACTGTCAAAAACAGACTAACTTACAGATCGTTATGTACTGTCATATTTCACCTACTAAAGGATGATTCTACAGAGTGGTAGAGAAGACTCCTGCGAATTCGCGTCATCTCTGTGTTAACCCACATAGTTTTCGCACAATCCTCGTAGGTCTGGGTTAATAACATAAGAGACTTTTCTTCCACAATAGAGGTTGTGGCTTTATCTTTATGAGTCGTGTAGTTGGCGAAGTTATTGAGCTATCTAAGCATTTCATGACATATTCTTGGTTTTCCTGAGCTGCTGGCATATATTTGTCAAATTTCTGGATGAACCACTTATTTTAAAAATTTAAGTTGAATGTAGTTTTTAACTGCTTGATGTATTAATTCATTTTATATTGATTTTTTTGCCTTAAGTTCAATCTATGTACAGTAAAACCTCTAATTATGGACACCTCCGACAATCGGACACCTCTAAAAAATGGACATTTTTTGTGGTACGAAATTTTATAATGGGTTTTCTTAACAATAGTCACTCCTAATATTGGACCCTCCATAAATCGGACGCGGACACCCTTTATTTCACCGAAGCAATAAAACATCTGTAAATATATCTCTTAATTAAGGACAGACAAGATGGGCGGCGCCGAATAAAATTTTGCAATTATGTATGTATGTACTTTTATTGCTGCACACGTGGAAGTATATCTACTCGGGTTTTTCCCATAATACAAAGGAACGACGGTTTACCACTGGCCTACTCGTCAGGTGATAAGTGGAGTGATATGTATTTTGAATCAGTTTGAACTAGCCTTTGATAGTGTCAACATGGATTCTAGTAAAAGAAAGCGGTTAACAATCCAAGATAAAATTGATATTATTGCGGTTAGTGAACAGCAAAGCTTAAGTGTCCGAAAGCTAGCGGAAAAGTTTGGTGTCGGAAAGTCGCAAATTAGTGATATAGTGAAAAACAAAAGTGAAATAAAAGAACTTTTCGAGTAAAATGGAAACCTAGCTCAAAAAAGGAAGTTTCCAAAAACTAGTGGTTTGGCAATCGACGGAGCAGTGTTCAACTGGTTCTGTAAGGTGCGAAACAAAAATATTCCCATGTCAGGACCCCTACTCAAAGAAAAGGCGCTGGAAGTAGCACAAAGTTTACAACTCACCGAATTCAAAGCGTCTAATGGTTGGTTGGAGAAATTTTGTCAAAGACATAAAATATCATTTAAAAGTGTGTGTGTGTGGTGAATCTGCCTATGTAAACATGCAAAATGTAGACGATTGGAAAGTCAAGTTGCAATCAATATGCAAAGATTACTCTCCGAAAGATATTTTTAATGCTGATGAAACCGGTTTATCTTTCCGCGCCCTTCCGACAAAAACATTTGCGTTAAGAAGTGATAAATGTGCCGGAGGAAAATCTGCAAAAGAACTAACTATATTGTTGTGTTCAAATATGGAGGGTGATAAGGAAAGGCCGTTAGTCATCGGTAAAAGTAAGAAACCTAGATGTTTTAAAGGAGCTCATGTGGATAAGTTGCCGATAGGATGGATATCTAATAAAAAAGCGTGGATGACTTTGGAAATTATGTCAGCTTGGTTAAAGAACTTTGATAACAAGATGAAGAAAGAAAAAAGGCATGTAATTTTGTTTCTTGATAATGCCACTTCTCATCCGAAGATTTCATTGGAAAACGTAAAATTGTTTTTTCTGCCTCCAAATACTACCTCGCATTGTCAACCTATGGACCAGGGTGTGATTCAAAACTTTAAGGTAATTTACCGGAGCATGCTTGTAAAAAGGCTTTTGGCGTTAATGGATACTGAAAATTCACTAGAAATGGTAGAAAAAAACATTACGGTAGTTACTGCATTAATATGGATATCAGCTGCTTGGAAAAAACTCTCGCCTGTGACCGTAAGAAACTGTTTTCAAAAATGCGGATTCAATCAAAGTAACAGTGATCTAAGTGCAGAGTGCGATATAGAAGATAATATACCATTAGCATTTTTATTTCCCAATTTTAACATCACTAATTTAGATTTAAGCACATACGCATTAATTGATAATGAGTTATTTACTGAAAATCCTAATGTTTCCATTATAGATTGTATCGATGAAATTACTGATATCAGTGATGAAATGGAAAATGAGATTGAAGAGGAATTTGTAACTAGTATATCAAATATTTCAGAAGCCCATCAAAAATTAAAAGATCTTGAGAACTATTTCTTAAGCACTAACAGTTTTAACATTGCTAACAATATTTCTCAAGCTCTTCTTGAATGTGAATCTGAGATATTTAAACATAAAATGAAAAAAGCAAGACAAACAACAATTAATGATTATTTCAAGTAAAATCTAGCATAAAATATGTATATATGTATGTGTATTAAGTATTGTAAATTTTTTTCGACTTTCGTCTTATTATGTGTGATTAAATTGATATGAGAATGAATATTTTTTTTCGTTTTTTTTTTCACCTCCACATTTTGGACACCTCCATATATTGGACATTTTAGGATTCCCCGTCAGTGTCCATTATAAGGAGGTTATACTGTAATAAATAATTAAATTAAATAAGAAATAGATTACTTTTTCTTTTTAGAGCAAAAATATTGTTTACTGCTTTTTTACTTGTGGCCTTTTTTGGAAGTTTGTTTTATTTGTATTCTAGAAATTTTAGTTATTTACCGTTGATTTGGACATATTAAAATTTTCGCTTGTCTACAATATCATTTGACATGCTACGCGGCATTTTGCACGCTCTTATTAAATTCAGGTAACCTCCGCCACAATCGTTATTATGCATAATCTAACGCTTTGATAGTAATCAACACTATTACGAGTAAGATACGTGAATATTAGGGGTGCAATGAGAGGTTTGCATAATATTCTTTATCTGCTTTGTCATATAGGCACCTCTATTGACGACTTTACCGAGTTTTACCCTTAATCACATACCCTCATTCGCAAACACTTAAAATAATAGACCTAAGTAAATTTACATGATCACCATCTGCAATGTCAGCTACATGAATCATAAGCACATAAAAAGGGGTTAGTTGCAAATATGAATGTATCAAAAAAATATTTATAATCTTTACAATCAATTACAATGTAGATGCCGCATACGAGGATACTCTGAAATGTTTTGAACATGAAGATAGCTTCATTCGTCAAAACTACAATCGTATATGCTTTGAAAGATCCCTGTGAAAATTTCAACCATTTTGAACTCATTTATTGTTTGAC
Source organism: Melolontha melolontha (assembly GCA_935421215.2). NCBI lineage: Eukaryota > Metazoa > Arthropoda > Insecta > Coleoptera > Scarabaeidae > Melolontha > Melolontha melolontha. The sequence continues at coordinate 98,458,497 of OW285240.1, forward strand.
AGTCGTTTGTGTCAATCGATGTCAATTTTAAAAAAATGAAAAATAAAACGAATATCATGCCATTGATGAAATTCTTGCATTTGAAAGGCAATACGAGGGCGCAATTAAAACTGAGTTGGACGCTGTTCACGGGGACTCTGTACTCACTTTGCCACCGTGAAAAATGGACGGCTTGAATTTAAACGTGGTCGTACAATCTTGCCTGATGAAGAGCGCTCGGGACGGCCAAAAACTGCGACCACTACCGTTAACATTGAAAATGTTCATCAGATAGTACTGGACGACGGTTGTATAAAGGTTAGGGAGATAGCAGAGGCTGTGTACATATCAAAAGAATGCATTCGTCAAATAATAAAGGAAGAAAGTGCTCTTCCATCAAGATAAGTGGCAGTGATGCCAGACGACCATAGTCAAAAATCCCTGGTTGTTCCTCAAAAATTCCCTAGAATTCAATCAATATTCTTCTATGAATTTATATAAAAAAACCAAACATTCAAGCAAGGAAAGTATATTGAAATAGTAGGTATTAAATATGTACAATTGCGGCATTAAAAAACGCATACGCTTGAAATTTTTCTGTGTAATTTTGTTATTTTTTTTCGAAAAAAAATTTTTAATACCAAAGTATTTTGAATAATATAAAAATATATTTAAAAATGGGGTGTGAAGAACACAATACAAGTTCATTTATGTATTTTTGAATGTATCTTCTCCAAAGACGTAGATACGTATTTCACATTTCTACATGATTCTCAATACGCCCCTGTTGGAGAAGACACATTCAAACAAACATAACTACGTTACTATCTAGCCGAAATTATTCAGACACGAGAATACAGTTTTGTATAGATACGGTGGTTACCGACTATAGAAAACACGTCTGCTTCGGCTGTTATTATGTAGACGGCGTTGAATATTCCTTTACGCGCTGTCTGAATAATTTCGGCTAGATAGAAACATAGTTATGTTTGTTTGAATGTGTCTTCTCCAACAGGGCCGTATTGAGAATCATGTAGAAATGTGAAATACGTATCTACGTCTTTGGAGAAGATACATTCAAAAATACATAAATGAACTTGTATTGTGTTCTTCACACCCCATTTTTAATAATATTTTTATATTATTAAAAATACTTTGGTATTATACAAATGTAGTGAGGTTTTACCCACTCAAGTATGTTTCAAATTATGTTGTCAAATAATTTTTAAATTATATATGCTATATAGTTTTATTAGAAATATAAATTATGGTAATTTATATAAATTTTGTTATAAATATAGATTATGGTAATTTATATGAATTTTCGTTTGACGTTTTAAAAAAGTCAAAACTAAAATAGACTGATTTACATTATTACAATATTGCGAAATGTATCCTAAAGAGTTGTACGCGTTTTTAATGCCACAATTGTACATACATTTTTAAAATGATGGGCAAAAGATGAGTATTACATACAGCAAAAATATCTAACTATAATATACATTTTTATTCACTTATCCAATTGCTTTGATTGCAACAATTTTAAAATGGTCAGCATTGACGTTAAATTATTTACAACAATTCTGTATTGGAAAATCTAATAACTGAAATAGCATTTAGTGCCTCATTTCCTAATTTATTTCTCTTTTCAGATTTAACATCAGTGACAACTGAAAATACTTTCTCGGTTTCTGCATTGTTATGCGGTAAAGACTATATGTGCAGTATTTAAAAAATTCATATTGGTCTTGAAAATTTTTATGTTTTAATGACATACCCTGTATATTACCAATATTTCCCCTAGGTTTTGCGGTTGCTGCTTTTCTAAATCTTATTTTCCGCAGTTCAGCTCAACATTATATGCCTGGCACTTGCAGAGGAACTTGTCTTTAGAATGCTCCAGTAGCCAACCCCTGAAGCGAGGAGCTCCAAGCCATTTCATTTTGAATTTCTGGGCGTATACATGCTGTCTAGGTGTTTCCTGTAGAGTTTTTCTTTTTTTACAGGAGTCATAGCGCGCGAAGTTGAAGGTTGATATCTAAATAATTTTGTGTAAATAAATAAAAATAAAAAAATAGCTTAACCCTAGGATTACCAGGAAAACGGCCTATCGCTACTTACCGCGCGGGTCCATTGGACTCGTATTACTATATGCTGGGTTTGAGCTAATATTCGGCGATTATTTTGAATTCAATATAGCGTAAGCATTATTATATTTGACTTTTATTTTATTCAACATAAGAAAAGACCATTAGAATAAACTGAAGCTGTAATAATAATAAGACATAAATATTGCAAAATAAAATATATAGACTTGCGTAAAGTAAAAGTGGGTTAAACACATTTCTTACATATAACTACTTAGTGTTCGCCGCATACATTGGTTTTACAACGTGCACAACTTCTTGTTTTTCTGTCTTTTGAAGATGGACAAACATTACATCTTCTTCTTTCTTGGAATCTCTGAACTAGTAAATGCTTCAGCCTCTTCTTCTGCTTCTGGTTTTTCATGGTCCCTATATTCTGCTAGCTCCTTTCCTAGCTCAATTAGAAAGTTTCTTCTCTTTTTCAAATCAAAAGCTGAATTAGTTTCAAGAGCTTCTATAGTATGTTTGCGTTCATGGCGCTGATGTCTATCATGTTATAAAAAACTACATCTCTTCGTCATCTTTTTCACGGTGTATGATCATTTTGTCTATGTCATCAACGCCACCTTTTGTTTTATTGTACTCCAAGATTACCTGAGGTTTATTTTTTTTGGCTATTATCAACATTTTTCTCACTGTGCAGAGTACTCAGCAACGTTACAAGCTTGCATTTCTTTGGGCAATACGAAATAATCATCGCGTCGTCTGTAAAGCTGTAAAACTGTGTGGAAAACACTTGGACGATTTTTTGGATCAACAAATGAAGATGGGAATTCAGGCTTATTTTTACGGATCGTACCAACTAATGTTAGGGTTTTTTGATAACCAATACTTTGCAAAATTGTACGAAGTAAATAAATATTGTCGCAGGTGACATTCCTTCCAGAGTTTTCAATTTCTTCTATTAAACGTTTTACAACCTTTTCGCCTTGATTCTTGTCTCTTTCCTCTCCCTACTTTCCAGGATAAATTTCCAGTTTCCATGCATAGGTTGGTACACTATCACAAATGGCCCAAAATTTTATTCCATATCGTCCAGGTTTCGATGGAATATATTGTCTAAAGTGACATCTGCCTCTGAAAGTTACAAGCTGTTCATCAATCGTCATACACCAATTTGGTACATACGCATCTCACAAATAAGTATTCCCTAACTCAAAGCATTCCCGTATTGGTGCTATTTTGTCGTCACTCCTTTTTCTTCGTCTTTCCGCTGCATCGTCGAATCTAAGTACACGATGTATATTTTGAAATCTATTTCGAGCGATAATAGGACCAAAGATTTTTCGACCATTGTTTTTGCTCCAAAGTTGTGTTACGTCCTCGTTATAAGATTTGTATACACCTATGAGTATCAAAATTCCAATAAAATTCTTCAATTCTTGGACATCCATTTTTATCCAATTTTTGCTGAAAACAATCTCTCCTTCTTCATTCGTCCACTTTAGGATAATTTCAAGAAGAGGTTTACGAAAATAAATCAAATAAGAAGAAGCAGGTGTATCGATCTCGCGATTTCCAAAACGTGTTGGGCCTGAACGTTCTCGTAAAATATTGTGTCGTGGTTGTCTTCCGTGATGAGGTAAAATAGGATCTTGGTACCAAACAACTTGTTTGTTCTTTGATATAAAAGAATGAGCTACAGCCGAATTGCTGTTGTGGTCATCATAGCTGCTCTCAGCAGATTCTTCGTTATCTGATTCTTCTGCTGTGCTTGTATCATCTCCATCCATGAGGCTTTCGACTGCATCTACCTGTCCATCGTTCTCTGAAACTTCATATCCGCTATTGTATTCAACGTCACTCATTTCGGCTACTATCGCCTCTAGCTGTTGTTGTGTATTCCTTATTCCTACGATCCATTTTCCGTAATGAGTAAAACGCAAAGTAGAAAATAGCCGCAATAAAGGATTCAGAAATAACTGCCTGACAAAAAATTATGCTGAAATATCAAATCGCACATCACAACTGAACAAAATACAAATTTTGTCTTATTCACAGTAACAAAGTAACACTACACAGATTCGGCAAACAGTAATGCATTGTTCCCGACGTGCCCCCAAATCCCCAAGGTTTATCAGCAGCGGGTCAGTCCGGAATTTATAATCGAACCACTATCATTGTAAAGCACACTCGCTTTACCTACATTTATACAGTAAACGACATATGGATTCAACGGGCCCGGTTGGTTAATCGCGAAAGTATTTTTATACTGCCAAAACCATTCTTTCTAAAATAGTACGATATATAGTACCCATGGTATGGGTTGCTAATTCCATCTTGAAAAAACTGTACACTTGTCAACATTTGGCGCACTATTGCTTTGATTTATAATAAAATAACTTACATTAGAAAATATTTCTGTTGTTTATACTTTGGAACCAAATAAAATGTTCACAAGGCAAAACGGAGGTACTAAGCAATATTTAATAGTAAAGTTTTAATTTCGAGCAACGGCGGTTTTATTTATTAAATTTTGTGGATGTAATATATCCAATATTGCTTCGAAGGCGTAGTCGAGTTATTGTTTTGTTGTCTCATAAACGGTATATACGTACATCGTCTTTTGAAACTAATTAAATTTAGTATTCGTCGAAATACCATTTGTGAAAATTACAGCATCTTAACTGTTCTTAGATTTTCACACGTAAGTTTTATACTGATTTTCTCTTTAAAATTTTTTTCAAATTCAATCAAAATTGCAGACAGTGTAGGATAAAATCGATTAGTCACCCTTCTATTTTTTCTGTATTTCGAATTCAATATAATAAAAAAATGTAGCAAAAAGGTTACAAATCAATATTCAATTCTTCGTTATTCTCTTGAGGTTAGGTAATTTCTCTGCGATGCGCTTTTGGAAAGTGGCCATGGATATATAAGGGGAACTACAGGGTGCGGCAAAATAACCTCCCTATTTTCGATGCTCGGTAGCAAGTAACTGGAGACACTTAGAGTAGTGGGGATAACAGCAGTCGACGCAGGAGAGTGGGAAGTTTACGTTGCATTCGGCACGTAGGCACCAGTCGCCATCATGGCGTGGATGAACGAGCACAGAGCTTATGCGGTCGAAGCGTTCATTCGCAACAATGAGTCGGTTGTCACGGCACAGCGTGCTTTTCGAACGCGATTTCAAATTCCTCCGCGTGAGTCGGTACCGGACAGAAAGTCTATTTTGTTGTGGGTAAAAAACTTTAGAGAGACTGGTTCTGTTGTTAAAAAACGGGGGGGGGGGGGAGACCTCGTAGTGCCCCTACACCTGAAAATATCAATGCGGTTAGACAATCAGTTTTACAGTCTCCTAAAAGATCAGCTCGTAAACATGCAGCCGCCCTTCGAATGTCTGACCGTAGTGTTCGTTCGAATCCTACACAAGGATCTACATTTCCATCCTTACAAGATGGTTGTTGTGCAAGAACTGTCACAACGTGATTGCCAGAGTCGCACGGAAGCATGTCAACTCATCTTGGAAAGTCTTCCACCAGACAGCATTGTTCAAACATCGTCCCGGAAACCTGCTAGACCTATAGAAGTAATTCGCGAGGAAATTCATCGCATACCTCAAGCGATGCTTGAGAGAGTCCACGAGTGCTTCAATGTTCGCTTGCAGCAGTGTATCAACAGCCACGGCCACCATTTGTCAGATATTATTTTCAAAACCAAGTAAAAAAAAATTCCCGTGTTAAAGAATAAGTTGGTAAAAATAAAATTGTTTTATCTGGAAAAATTATTTTTTTATTTTCGTCAAAAAATAGGGAGGTTATTTTGCCGCACCCTGTACACAAAAGTTTGACGATCGAGCTTTAATTTTAACAATCTTCCAAAATAATTTTCACCACATTCTGTACACGTGCACATTCTTCGAAGCCAGTCATTATTAGAGAGGTTCATTCGAGGAATATTGCACCGGCGGTTCTTCCTCGCGCCTATATATTTTGTCAGTCACCGCCGGACAATATTGAGCGCACTTCGCTGGTTTAGATTACTGTTAAAAACCGAAGCGCACCGAAACCTACGAGGGTCAATCAATATCTAATGCCTCCTAATTTATTCTATCTAAATAATGTTAGTTAAATGAAAAAATTGAATTTGGCGCTATTTCTCAAACCTTCTTCTACAATCCATTGCAGTGGTAACTTTCTGTGTCAACAAGTGGTAGCACTACTGTCGCTTGAAAAATGGCCGACATCGATGTTCGTATTAAGCAACGTTCTGTGATTGAATTCTTGAATGCAGAAGGTGTAACGCCAATTTGCATTCATGAAAAATGTGTACGGTGATGCAGCAGTGGATGTCAGCACAGTTAGTCGATGGGTTCGTTGCTGTAACGAAGCTGAAGGACAAACACCGTTGGCTGACGAAAAGCGGAGTGGTAGTCCGTTGACTGCAGTGACTTCACGCAACATTCAGCGAGTCGATGACATCATTCAATTGTGTCGCATTCTCTCCTTCGGCCTAAGCCTAATTACGTCTAATTGCTTCGCAATAAGACGCATAAATTCACTATCGATAGTAGGATTTCTAGTAATTTACCAATCATACACCCTTTTTTGAATCCGCTGCAGCGAAAATTATCATAAAATTAGGAAATAGCGTGATTTTTATCTCGCATTACGAAGCGCACACCAAGAAAACTCAACTCTCGCACGTCTCACAGCAGAATCCTCTTGGCAAATCCCCCTACCGAAGCAGGGTCAAATACAATGCACACAATCCATTCTAGATGGCGCAACCGGGATTACAAAGAACGAGATAATTAAACTAAATTTGATATAAATCTTTATCTACAGGGCAGCAAATACTTAGTGTGAAAAATAAATGTAACAATGTGTCTTTGATTTCCCAGACTCATTTTAATCCGGGAAACTTTACAACATTAAAATACTTTACCGGACTACAATTTTTACAAGATTTATTCTAAACAAAATACATTAATTATCCATTGTCTACCCTTTATACTTTTTAGTCCATTCTGAGCATTTCCGATTGATTGATGACTGCGATTATTAGTCTTTTATTCGTGTATTTAATTCATTTATTGTTAACTTATTTTTTTTTTTCTTGAAGGTTTCCGATCTATTCGATCTTCACAACTTCCAATAATATTGAAACACCAATAATAGTGCTACCCACAGTAGACCTAGAAGTTTGCAACTGAAGCGTAGTTATTTTATTACATGTTTAAACTACTACTAATTATGAAAATTATTCTGCACTAGAGCGCATCACAAAAAATACTAACAAACTAATAAATAATGAAAGGGTAAGAATTATAAAATAGAGTATAAAAATTAAATATAATCACTCTTTGAATTTATGTTACTTAATGTTAGAATTGCAAACATAATTATATTAATATTTATGACATGTAATAAAAGGTGTTATTCATACAAATCTGTTTATTACCTTTTAATAGAGCTTTTTACAACACGCAAATATTTTTAAATATATATTTTATAAGACCTCAGTAAACATAAAAACATGGAACAAAACACCTTTTAAAGTGCAATTTTGTTATTCTTTTTAATCAGTAATTTAGTTTTCGCATACTGTCCTAACTTCCGCGATGCTGCTACAGATAATTTTTACGTTATATAAAAATAGTTTTTATAGTTAAAATTTTTTATTCCAATATTAGTCTTGGCATACCAGATAGTGGCAAATATTTGTATAGTTAATTCTATATACATCTTTTTTTTTTATTAGTCTCAGATAGTCGTGGCTTTTAGTCTAGCATTTCTGCTTATTCACTATCTGCACAAAGTCGTCTTGTAACATGTTACGCGCCCCTTTCCAACTTAGCTTAAACGCTATCAACATACCACTTACCAAACAGGAATACCCAGGAGGTTTCAAGTTAAGATGCTATCCAGTTAAGAGGCGAGCTAGGGAGCGGTTTTTTTTAAATGGGCGCCACCGTGTTTAGATCTCAACCTGTGTACAGCTAACACAGAAGCTGCCCACCGTAAGCTAAATAAATTCATAGGAAGCAAGCGGACAATATCAACAGAAATAAAATCCAAGGTTGGATAACAATAACAAAATTTGCTTTATTGTATCATAATATCTCAAATATATCTGAACAACTCAGTATGCCGTAATAACAAAAAAATTAAATAACGGCATGAGTATATTGAAACAACACAAAAAATATAAGCAATACAATATTGAAACAATGGCCAATAAGCTGCAACTAATACTCAAAATAATTTATATGCATATTAATAATTTATGTAGAAAATGAATACAACGAAAATGATACTGGGTTCTGATGCACCTGGTGTGGTAAATCATTAAATAATTACCCAATGTCCAAGAAAAAGAAAATAGTTTACTAGAATTTAAACTGAATTAAATTAAAATAAAAAAAAAAAACAGCTAAATGTTAATAGTACTGCAAGACACCAAGAATGTAATGATTAAGTAATTAGGTAACAAGATTCTTACATACTCAGTATATATATATGCTTTCTGGATTATTAAAAAAATCAAGAGAAATTATAGTTTACAGCCTTTAAAAAAATTAGTGAACATCGTAAAATACAAAAAAATGGAATTATTGCAATCATTGGTGTGTAATAGTACATACGGTATATACATGAAATTTTGAAAGTTTAGAATGTTAGTAATTAATTGAAAAGAAAACAAAAAAATCGGACGTGACCCTAGTCCATACATGTGAAATTTGATCACCCTCTGTACAGCAAAATCGGGTGTTATCGATAGACTTGATTATAATTATAAAATTTAAGATTCGACACTAACGTTAATTATGATGTAAAAGTTCGATCATTAAATTTACACGTAGAGCGTCTAAATCGGGTATCTTTAATTCCCAATAAAACAAAATGGTACAATCCTGCGTTGGTTATTGATTAAATAATAAAATAAACGACATCTGTCTTCAAACTTGCAGTTCCAAGTAGATATCTCTTTCGGAAAATCCAGTTTACGACTCCACTCAGTAAAAATATCTATCTTGCAAATTAGATTCTCGCAATTGGGTTTTCTCCAACTAGAAACCAGTATGGTATACACACAGTCGTAAAGTCGTCCATACTCCTTATATAAAAAAACACTCGGTGTAAAATTTAACCTCTTACGAAGACCTAACAATAGAATGAAAAAAAAAACCCTATTGTAACAATTCTAACTGAATATGCAGTGTTAATTAAGATGACACAAAAGGAAAAGAAATTTACCACAATAGGGGAATATGTTCTTGCTTCAAGTGGAAAAATGTGAAAGCACTTGGTCGACAAGTTTCAATATCCTCGGGGGAAACGCGTAAACGCGTACGGATTATAATCAACCCAAATTTGATCGTCTAATACAATTTATATGACTTAAATCCGGCCATACCGTAGCTTACAAAATGCTTTTATACAGTCATAGAAATTAACTATGTCGACTCAAGCAACACCTGTTAATTCGATGACTGTTGAACAAGCAAGAAGGTCGAACATTAATCAACCCTCGATATATTCCCAAATTCGTAGTTCTCAAAACATCCAACAGTTTGAGTCGTCGTAAAATAGACTGAAATACAGCAGCAGAAATATATTTTGCTAGACTATAATAAAGCTGATGACAATAGAAAAATAATTACGAAAAAAAATAAGTAATTACATCCCCTTCAATAATTCCAAAATAAGATGCCGTTCTAAAATTCAGTAAACGACCATAATATATAATACCATATATAATAGACCATGAATATAGGTATAAATAGGATACTAAAAATATGATATGAGAGAGAAAGGAAAGAAATTTAAAAGAAAAAACTATAACTGTACGCTAATTAGAAACTAATGGAAAAGATACACTCAAAGGAAAGATCTAAATTAACAATCCATTGTTCACTAAACTCAGCCACGCCCCCTATTGGAACTCCACGCACACATAGGCGAGACCGTCCGTATATGTAGCTGTCAGACATGGAAACAAAAATTGATAACCTGATACAATGACAATGTAAAGCAGATAAATTATAAATTGCTGGAAAAAGGCCTTGTACGATAAAAAAATACTATATTGAGGTAAAGCTGGAAAATGGTAAAATCTTTAAGTAATTAACATAACAATTCAGAGAATCAAAAAGCGATATAAATAGACGAAAAGAGAAGATATCTTTTATAAAAACAAGGTTTTTAGCCCCTAACTAAAGTAATTCAAATATAACAAGAAGATGTTTGATTTAACAAACGAAATCCCTTATGTTGCTTGTATAAACAACAATACAAAACTTAGTACGTATTGAATTAAAACAAAATTGCAGAAACAATGCCTTCGGTGATATATTTTCTCTTTACAGAAAGAACAATAGATACGAGGGTGGTTTGACAATTAACTTGGTTCATACACTAATAGAGGGCGCAAATGTAATCTGTATATGTAGTCATAAAGTGTCATTCCTGAGTTAATATTCTCTGGTCTTAAGTCATTCTAACAGTAACTCGTTGAGTTTGAGTCTAATGAAGATGTCATACAGAAAGTAAACCAGTATTTTGAAAGCATCGAAGCAATTCATTTCCGTGAAGGAATCGCGAAGCTGGAGAAACGTTGGGGCAAGTGCGTTGAACTACGAGGGGACTCGTTGCAAAACTCAAATTGTTTTCTTATAGCAAACCAAGTTATTTGTCAAACCACCCTCGTACCTATATCCTAAGCACAAATTTAAATGCATGACCTAATCAAGTCAATAAGATTTAGAGAAAAAAAACAATAATCAACTACAGAAAAAAGGTACTGAGCGGACTGTTTTCACGGGTACACTCCCATTATGTGCGCTTTTTTAATTAATTAGCGAGCTTTTTGGGTCAAATTTGTCGAATTAGAATACAAATTGGTACCTTATCCACTATATTCACCAGCTTTGTGTATGAAATTGAATGAGAATTATCTTTAAAAATAAAATATATTTTTCGCCCTAAAATAAGTATTTCAGTCAAAAATCAAATCACCCTTCATATCTACGCAGTAGGGCTGGGCGAAGTATCGATACATCGTCCAATACCCGATACCTCATATAACGAAGGTATCGATTCTAAGTATCGATTCCAAAGCATCGATACCTATCGATACTTTACCGATTCCAGTACTCGCTAAGTATCGATGTATCGGGTAGCGATGTGTCGGGTAGCCATGTATCGGGTAGCCATGTATCGGGTAGCCATGTATCGGGTAGCTTACCTTTATGCATTTTTTTAAGTTTTTAAGTATATATAGCATTATATACATATATTATATAGTATATATTTCAAAGGATGTTATTGAATTTTATATTATGCGTAGCAAATATCCATATTATAACATAAACATAATAACTATAATTATTACAAAAAAAAATATCACAATATTGCAAATTTCATACCGTAGATATGGTAGAATCGATAAATTAATTTTATATCTCTTGAAACCGATATCAAACAAACGATACCCAGAAAACGGGTTATGAATACTGATTCCTAGGTATCGAATCAAGGTATCGATTCCAAAGTATCGATTCCAAGGTATCCATTCAAGGTATCGATTCCAAATCATCGATACCTTACCGATTCCAGTACCCGCTAAGTATCGATGTATCGGGTTAGCGATGTATCGGATAGCGATGTATCGGGTAGCCATGTGTCGGATAGCTTACCTTCGTGCATTTTTTAAATGTACATAAAGGATGCAATAACTTTTTAAGTATACAGTAATGTCCGGTTATTACGAACCCTGTTATAGCAAACTTTCGGTTATAACGAACCAGTTTGAAAAGTACGAACCAAGGTTCCATAAGAATCGTGTTAATTTTTTTCGCATATAACGAACCCGCTTATAACAAACTTTCGGATATAACGGACCTTATTTTCCATTTTGTATGTAAAAAGTTTTCGGTTATAACGAACTTATAATTAGAAAACAAGGGACTTCCCCGAGTATCTCGCCAAAAATGCAGTAGTCGATTCTAGCAGTTTGTGCAAGCAGTCGACGTCGAGTCATCAATCTGTGCTTACGCTGATTCTCAAACGTGATTTTAAGACCATGAGTGACGCAGTTGCGAAGAAAAAACGTAAATCTTTTACGTTGAAAAGTAAACATGATATTGTGAAACGATTGCAACGAGGTGTCAAACAAAGCGAAATTTGTACTGAAATGGGACTAAGTAAATCAACGGTAATAAAAAACTAAATTCAGGATAATGCATGTATTAAACAAAAACTTCATTGTAGGTTGCTACAATTTGGAAGCGAAGGCAAACCATATTGAAGAGTTTCGAACAAGTACGAAACTCAAATGTGAAAAAAATCAAAAATCCTACTAAGCACGAAGTTGATCAAGGACTTTTGAAATGGTTTTCTCAGCAAAGAAGTAAAAATGTAACTATCGGCGGTGCCGTGTTGCAATCTAAAGCTGAAGATCTTGGGAGTAAATTGTTGGAAGATCCTGAATTAAAATTTAGTAGAAGTTGGATCGAAAGGTTTAAACGAAGACACAACATTAGCAGCGGAAAAATTGTTGGAGAGGCAGCCTCAGTTAATATGGATGTTGTGAATGACTGGTTGGAAAATAAGTGGCCAATAATTAGAGAAAACTTTGGAGATGAGGACATTTTTAACGGCGATGAAACGGGGTTGTTTTATAAGCTCACACCAGACAGGACATTAAGATTCAAAGGGGAGACCTGTACAGGTGGAAAGTTATCTAAAGAAAGAATTACCGTCTTGGTTGTAGCAAATTTATTGGGGACAGAGAAAAGAAAATTATTGGTGATCGGAAAGGCCAAAAACCCCCGATGTTTCAAAAATGTGGTACGATTACCAGTCAATTATAAATGTAACAGAAGAGCTTGGATGACCTCCGAAATTTTTACAAACGAACTACGAGAATGGGATGATGAATTACGTCGTACGAAACGAAAAATCTTATTACTAGTGGACAATTGCCCGGCTCATCCGGATGTAAAAAATTTGGAGTGCATTAAGTTGGTGTTTATGCCTTCGAATACAAGTTCGAAATTGCAGCCCATGGACCAGGGTGTTATCCATAGCTTAAAAAGCAATTACCGACGATTCCTACTCTCGAAAACTATAAATTCTATTGATAATGATCAAACTAACTTCACTGTGAGTCTCTTGGATGCAATTAACTTCATCCATATGGCATGGCAAAAAGTGTCAAAGCAGACAATCGCTAATTGTTTTCGACACGGCGGATTTGAGGATGAATTTGACTCAGATGACAATCTACCATTAGTCGAATGGCTCACAAAAAATCAAGAAGAAAGTGTTAACGATGTTCAAGATGAACTCACTCTTGGTGAATATGATTTTAATGAATACGTTCACGTTGATGACAACCTTGTAAATGTGGAATTTTTGGATGATGATGCCATTGTAGCTTCTGTGTCTTCTGCAGCTAATCAGACTGACGATGAGAACGAAGAAGATGAGAACGAAGAGGAAGAAACCAAAAATAACGAAGTACCACTAGTTCCAACCACTTCAAATGCAATCCAAAATATTGAAGTCGTTCGTCATTTTCTTCAAACGCGGAATACCCCGCAACATATTCTTAATAAGCTAAGCGAAGTGGAAGTGCACATCAGAGAGATTAATCTTGCCAAAAAAAAACAAACTAAAATAAATACGTTTTTTTAGTACATAATTAATATTTTCAAGTTGTTTCAGACATGTAATGTTTGTAATGTATTTTGTTATATGAAAGAAGAATAAAAATTGACTCACTCAAAATAGTGGAGTTTTTTCAAAATCATCACTTATAATGAACTTCGCTTATAACGAACCTTTTTTGCCGGTCCCTTGGAGTTCGCTATAACCGGACATTACTGTATTATATAATATATATTTAAAAGGATGTTATTATTGTGTGTAGCAAATATCCTTATTATGACATAACTATAATTATTACAAAAAAAATCTCACAATATTGCAAATTTCATACCGTAGTTATGGTAGAATCGGTAAATTAATTTTATATCTCTTGAAACCGATATCAAACAATCAACGCCTAGTAAACGGGTTATGAATATTGATTTCTAGGTATCGAATTAAGGTATCTTCCAAAGTATCGATTCCAAAGCATCGATACCTATGGATACTTTACCGATTCCGGTACTCAGAATCGATACCGTGCACAGACCCGATACATCGGTAAGTATCGATACCTCGATTGGTATCGGTACCCGATACCGAAAACGTCGGTATCGCCTGCCCTACTACGCAGTATTGTGTAATATTATTTTAAATATGGAAGATTGGTTTATACTGTGTATGCTATAGTCCATCCATTAAGATAAAATATTTTTATCTTTGATATGAAAACAATACATATTTAATTGTTTGGACACCAAAGATAAAAATATACTTTTTTCTACTCCTATTTTTAGTAATACAGAGATAATATTATTCATTATTCTCAATATTGAATAATACTCATTACTCAACACTTTAAATCCAATCACAGTTCTGAGTATTCATTACTCAACACTGTAGAACGAATCACAGATATGAATTTCTCATTATCCAAAACTTCGATCATGTTAGCGCGCGCTCTAAGAGTGTAGTGGAACCGTGAGACACACCTCTCAAATTTATTAAAAATTGTTGTTCACGTCGTTTACGTTTACAATTATTATTTTGCTATAATTTGTATAATCACAAGTGAAAAGTATGGACTCTAGCGGAGAAGCAGATGCAATTTGCACTCCTCCTGAGATAGTAGAGGCAGCGCAAGTACATTATTTGAATTTGTTGCTCGAAAAATCTAGAAAAAAATACGAGCAAGTCTACAAAGCTTTCATGGAATATATATTACATATTTGATTACTTAACTTTAATAATCATAAATGAAGTATGTAATGTTTAAACAAGTTGTTAATATTATTGTTGTCATTTAATAAAGATATAACATAAAATTTACAAAATTAATATCAAGGTCGTAGAAAAAGTATAGTATTCTATTGGCAAGTAATGGCTATTCCTCACTCAAATGATTTACAACACGAGCCGATGGCGAGTGTTGTAAACTTCATTATCGTGAGTAATAGCCTTCATTACTTGTTCATTAAATAATATACTATTATGTGAGTATTTTGAAAACCGCAAATTTCTTCTTGCACATCATGAAATCTCTTAAACAAGTTCAATACAGAAATGTATTTTACTTTATTTTAGGGTCTTTCAATATATTTGAAGATATTTGAGATACAATTAATCGATATTTAATATTCTATGCTTGAAGATAGATTGGAAAGAACACGGTACTTTTTATTAAATTCACTGTATCTGACATCTATGTATCTAATATGTAAAAGCAGATAGGAAGGAGGAGTAGAAAACAAGAAATAAACATTGTATTTGTCGATATTTGTACTTTTAATTTGAACTTCAATTAGAGGCACTTCTTTAATCACATTATACGTAGGTAGAGCATCATTTGAATAGATTTTTAAATCACCTGCCTAAACGAGGTCATTACACTATAACGATATTCATAAGTTGCTAATATACACAATGAATAATGTTAGGAAACTCCCGAGAATCTCCATATTTCTGTCGTCTCTTCTTAATGTGATTTAAGTTTAGAATAAAATATGGATTATTTTTATATGTTCTTAGCGTGCTTTCTTCATTGCGCCTATCATCGGTACTATTTAATTAATCTCAACATTGCTAGCCTTCGAAATAATCAAGAAGATGAAAGGATTTTCTTTATTGTGGTGCGCTCCGAATACTTTGAACAATTACAGGAAACAAGTTATTAATTTTAATTTGATGTCCTTAAATGTTTGGGGAAAGAAAAGGCCAATAATTCTGTTTTTAAATTAACAAAGCGGACATAGCTATTTATAACTATAATTTATTTATAAATTATATATGTATGTATGTCCGGAAATAAACAACCAACTTAATGAAGTAGTTATTTTTGCGATTTGGAGAGAGTTGACACGTAAATATAGAAGTCTTGTGGGTATTTGTATTAACAGTTTTTATTTGTTTGTTTATTCTAATTTTACCATGAGAAAACGAATTTTTTTTGTGATTAATTTTCCGTTACACTTGCATACAATTCAGAAAAATTTCATTTATTCTATTCATTAATAACATACAACTTTCCTTTTATTAATATCTCAACAAATGCAGGAATTTCTGTAAAAGTAACTCGACATCATAAATAATGAATAAGAAGCTTATGCTTTTGAAATATCTTTCCCCAATATTATACCGGGTGGTCCATTTATCGTGGCCCCCCCCCCAAAAATTTGGAAGCAGTCAGTTTTACGAAAAAAAGTTTTAAGTAAAAGTTTTACTATAAGAAGTGTCCTATCTGATGGTTAAGCAGTCGTACACCAAGGAGAACGTATGGAGATCATACGAAGGTCAATTTTTTTTTTAAATAGAACATGGCATTTTTTTTTCCAAATTCTGAAAAAGGATGTAATTGCGAGTAGAAAAGTACTAAAACTCATGTGGCCTAAAATTAAGATTCAGCGAAATATTCAAGAAAAACACAAAAAAAAAAATGATAAAAATTTATTAAAAGAATAACATAAATAGACACAAAATATCCGATCACCCCCGGGCTACACTAATTTAATTTAATCGGGACAATTGTTTCGGAAACTTCGGACTCATTCAAGTAAATGTTCAAAGTGTTGACCTTCAACCTCGATACACTTTTGAATTCTCCGACTAAACGAATCATGGACGTTTATTAGCACGTCTTCCATAATTTCTGAGCATGCATTTATTATCCTTTGCTGCATATCTTCCGGTGATGTTGGGGCAGTACGGTACACTTTCTCTTTCATTGAACCCCACAGAAAATAATCGAGAAGGGTCAAATCTGGAGAACGAGCAGGCCAAGATTTAGGTCCGCCGCGTCCTATCCAGTGATCGCTGTAATCCCTGTTTAATATTTCTCGAGTCGCGGGTGAATAATGAGCTGGACACCCATCATGTTGATACCACATTGTGGCTCGCCGCTCTAAGGGTACATCTTCAAGTAGTGTCGGTAACACATTCTGTAGAAAGTCGCTATACTTATTACCATCTAAATTGCCAGTAATAAAGAAAGGTCCAATTATTTTCATACCAATTATCCCACACCAGACGTTGACATTCCATGGATGTTGCCGGTCTACTTGTCGTAACCATTTTGCATTTTCCGTTGCCCAATAATGCATATTATGCCTATTTATCTGCCCATGATTCGTAAAAGTGGATTCGTCGGAAAATAGCACATTGAGAAAAAAGTGATTGTTATCGCGAATTTTTTGCTGAGCCCATTCACAAAATTGTACACGATGTTCAAAATCAGTTCCGTGAAGGTCTTGATGCATCAACATGTGGTATGGGTGAAATTTTTTGTGTTTCAGTATTCGACCAATACTAGTTCGTGAGATTCCAGACTGGCCGGCAATTTCTCTAGTACTGACGTGTGGATAATAAGCCACTGCCGCTAGAACAGCAATTTGCGCGTTTTCATCGGTAACACTCTTTTTTCGAATTTTTTTCTTCACAATACTTCCTGTGGTAGTGAACTGTTGTACAACACGACGAAAGGTCGTACGACTCGGCTGGTGTCTATCAGGGTATCTTACAGCATACAAACGACACGCTGCGCGAATATTTCTTCCCGCTTCACCATAAATGAAAATCATATCAATTTTTGCACGTATTGCTGGATCCATTCTTGATATTCAAACACTGGTAGTTTTGTCACAACGATACAAGTAACATTAAGTCAGTTACCTAGCTTGTGAGGTATTTATGCAGCTTCAAGGGATTACGAATAGAAAGTTAATTGGCTTTTGCGATGGTATTCCCGGATTAAGGGGCAACAAATAACCCATTATTACAACAAGCAACTAATTCATACGACCTATTAATATTCAATTATAAAGAACAAACTTATACCCATATTTATGCAGCTGCAAGGGATTACAAATAGAAAGTTAATTGGCTTTTGCGATGGTATTCCCGGATTAAGGGGCAACAAATAACCCATTATTACAACAAGCAACTAATTCATACGACCTATTAATATCCAATTATAAACAACAAACTTATACGTAGGGCATCTAATGTACACCTAATGTTCTTTAAATTGGGTCTAATATTCATATTCTTTTACTTCCGGTTTAACTGGAAACGACCCTAACTTTTTTAAATAGCACTCTTGAGTTTTACGAAAAATTCTCTTTCCCATGAAGTAATCATACTTTGTATTTAGACTTCAAAACGGAGGTGAAATTGCATTTTACATATTCAAAAATTGGGATTATAGAAAATGACAAAAAGCACGTTCATTATTTTGTATTTGCATTTAAAGTAGCAAAAATATACTTCCCAAAAATGCATTTTTAGGATCTCTGTTATAAAGAATATTCAAAAAGTGACAAAAGTGATTTACAAACATTTTATTTAGAAATTCAAAAACAGAAAAATAATGAAACAGACATGCAATATACATATCTGTAACTGTAAACATGGACAATACACCTCGTATTTTCAGCATTTACTTCTGCTTAAGACACGTGTTTCTGCCATTTATAGGCGTCATCAGTCAAGCTAGTGATGCTAGTAATACAAATGATACAAATCTTTTTAAGAACAGATATGTATCTGTATATACATTTACGCTGAAATCGCTTACAAGATATAGCAAATTTCATCCTATAAGGTGGCACTATTTAATAAGTGACATCTGACGGACGAAAGAGACTATTCGTCCGTCAGTCACTTATTAAATAGTGCCACCTTATAGGACGATATTTGCTATATCTTGTAGGCGATTTCAGCGTAAATATATATACAAATGTAATACATTTGTATTACATTGCTTTACTAGCTTGACTGATGACGCCTATAGATGGCAGAAACACGTGTCTTAAGCAGAAGTAGATGCTGAAAATACGAGGTGTATTGTCCATGTGTACAGTTACAGATATGTATATTGCATGTCTGTTTCATTTGTAACAAATGCGTAATACGTGCATAACGTATTGATATAATTAAACCTTTTTGTAGAAAAATAATGTTAAATAAATTACAAAAACATTTTACTTATTAATTTTATGTATACAAGAACGGTATTTATGAATCTCTTAGTGGCACCAAACTTGAACCGTGAGCGCCAGAAAAGATGCTAACAAAATGTTGTCCATTTCCTTGAATGCAACATTCGGCTCGATGCAAAAGTTCACCAGAGGTAACACTTCTTAATAACTCTGCATTAAGAGCTGCGCATTCTTTCTTAATTCTATTTTTTAAATCTTCCAAATCTGCAAGAGGCGTGTTGTCTATCCTATACTTGAAATATCCCCATAGCAAATAAACTAACGGCGTTAAATCGGGTGATCTTTCAGGCCATCTTATTGGTCCATGTGTGCCTATCCACTTATTAGGAAAAATCTGATTAACGAAATCAGGATTCTAGAATTATGAGCGGGCACTTATATTCAGCGAAAACCTGAAAACCTGGAAATTCGCCCTGAAGGAATTCTAAATATGCCTCACCAGTTAAGGTTCCTTCATAAAACTTTGGTGCAATAATGCACCTAACGATCATGCATACATTAATTCGCCAAATTGTCTGAAAGTTGGTCTTTCTCATCCAATGAGGATTTTCTACAGACCAATAATGGCAATTGTGTCGATTTACGGTTCCATTATTATGAAAGCGGCTCTCATATGTCCATAATATTGTGCTAATAATGCCATCTTCATGAGCAGTCGCTAGCTATGCGACAAACGCCAGTTTTCTGTCTTAATCTCCTGGTTCTAATTCTTGATGCAGATGAATTTTGAAAGGCCTGAAGAACGAAAGTGCTTCAATTTCTCGAATTGAAATAAGCGGATTATTAAGCACACTTCCCAAGACACCAACACTGTGTTCTTCATCAGTAGGAGTCTTTCTTTTAAAACGTTTTTTTTTAGGCACCACATGTCTCCAAATTTGAAGCCAGACATGTGACATACTTAGCGCTTGGCATACGTTTGGCAGGATACCGCTCTCCGTAAACACGGAAGGCATCACGCCTGTTTTTACTACATTCTCCATAAGGAAGGAACATATTCAATTTTTCCTCATTTGTAAAATCGTCATTATTCATGTTAAGTACAACTTTGAGACGAATTTGAATTGCATTTTATGAACTGTCAAAGTTAACAAACAAATAATGTAAAATTTTGCTTTAGTTTTCATAGATCGCTTTGGTTTCTATGATCCCAATTTTTGAATATTTAAAACGCAATTTCACCTCTGCTTTGAAGTCTAAATACAAAGTGTAATATTTCGTAGGAAAGATAATTTTCGTTAGAATTCAAATGTTGAGGAAAATATACAGGTTGCTATTTAAAATAAAAAAGGTAGGGTCGTTTCCAGATAAACAGGAAGTGAAAGAATATGAATATTGGGCTAAATTTAAAGAACATTAAATATATATTAGATGCTCGAAGTTTCAAATTTTTATTTTAATAGATAACGGAGGTACGCCATTGGAATAATATAACTGAGACACCCGGTATACCAATGCAAGGTATTAGACATATATAAAATATTTCAATTAATTTGTTGCGTCTACAACAAAATTGTGTATAAATATAATGGCAATGTGAAGAATGTGTTAAAATTTCATTAAAAGAAATATCTACTATTTACTTATATATACATACTTTGATTTTACTAGCGAACAAAACTATTGTGTAGATATAAAATTAATAAATTTAAAATGAATAGTGACAGAGACATATCTATAAATTACCTCACAAGTTGGTAATTCAATTTTTACGAAAAATGAATGCCCGTGCCTTCTAATTGTACTTTTTGATAATTAATTATTGTAAGCATCTTGGCAACTTCGCTTTCTTGAAGGAGAATGTAAAACTCTGACTTACATTTCTTTAATAATGTCAAACACAGTATCTTCAGAAAATGAGTATTTCATTTTATGAGGTCTATAATGAATTATTTTTAATGAATATTAATAATTAATAGAACAATAAACAACTAATACCTAGGACATGTAAATCGGTAGTATAAACAGTACTAACAGCTAAAGAAAATTTGACAGAACAAAATTGATTTAGCCTGTATAAATTCGCACTCTCTTTTAACCGATCACAAGTTATTATTTGAAGCCCTAGCTTTCTCAACGGTCCAATTTTATTTGGAATGGGCCATAATAAAGTACAATATTGATGGTTGAAATATCGAATTTCCTGGATATTTTTTTCTATTTCATGAGTAGATTCGCCGAATCTGCGCTTGCAGAGATTTAACCGTTTGCTGGTATGTGAACTGCATGTGGACGGTCACTCGGTAGATTGCCTTTTCTAATAGGCAAGTCTTTAAAATGTTTATTTCTATGGTTTTCATTTAATAGAAAACATCTGAACATAGAAAGATCTGAACGAAATAGTGAATATATAAGTGAAGGTCCTCTTGACAATTTTGCTTTAAAGTAAAGCTTTCTTAAAAACTTTTTAGTTCAAAATGAATATAATACAAATGATACACCGTTGATAAAAAAAGAACTTAAAAAATAATTTTATATTTTAGAAAATACAAAACAAAAACCTTATTTTTTATGTATTATGATTATGACTTTATTGTAAACAAAAACAGATATATATTTCTATTATTAAGAAAAGGCTTAAAAATCTTTCTTGTTTGCAGGTTGGACAACGACAGCGAAAGAGGCATCGTTCAAAGGTAATAACTCTTTAATATTTCTGGAAATGCAGTTATTACTTATCACTTTTCTTTTTGATATATTTTGTTAGAAAACAACTATCAAAATATTTTAAAAATATACCTTTACGTGTTCAAATAAATATTGTTAACACAATTCTTTATTAGTAGTATGTATTACTAGCCCTTTCTCACTAGTTTGTGTTGTTTTGATTCGAACACTATGGGACACCATTTTGTAATTTAGGTTTAACACGTAACATGGGTTCGATTTATACTTAATTAACTGGGATTTATTTTTATGTTGCATTCATTAATTTATTTGTATTTCCTCGCATTTTATCCTTTAAGATTCAGTCGTCCATGAGTTGATTCATATATACATGTAGTAGCTGCAGATGATTTAATCTTCAATCAATTTCATTTTGATAACTTTAAATTAAATTTTTTATTAAAATTATTGTTGTTAATTTCTAGATTAACTAAATGTCAACTGACCCACATTTCTCCCTCATACAACTAATCATCATATAAGGATGATCATCATCCTTGACATAAGTCATAATAATTTTTGATTATATCCATTTAAATATTACATTACAATTTAGCAAGTTGATCGTGCATATATCTTTTGGATCCTGTTTTGATTACTATTGTATGTTTTATTTTAAGCATCGTGCATATAGTATATCTTAAAATTGTTTCAATGAGAGCAAAATATAGAACATATAGCCTTTTTTATCGTAATTTCGTATGAATGAAAACCTCAATAGAAATAACTATAAAAGCAATCGTAATTAATTACAGTGTCAAGATAAATTCAATCACTAAATTAATAAAACGTAAAAAACTACCTAGAATAGTATTTTTCCTAACATTAATTTAGAGAATCAATTTCAATTTATATCTTCAGCATTCTTCGGGCCCATTATTGATAATATAGGCAACATTTTATCAAAATGTAATTTTAATATCAGTTTCATATATATATATATATATATATATATATATATATATAATAACTTCGTGACCTTGGTATGATATGGTAAACCTAATCAGTAGGCGATTAAAGGTCTGTATATTACTTCAAAATATATGTATTTAAAAATACATATATCTCGTCGCCGCGCAATGCACACACCACTAGGACCGGTCCTGGGCGACAACCTGGCTAGGCTGCCGTTAACAGCACACACACGTTCGACGTGTGTGCTATGCCCCCGCTTCGGCGGAAAACGTTAAGATGGCACAAGTGTGACCATCGTCGACCGAGGTAGCCACTAAGAGTGTTCCCTTAGTTGCGATGAGCAACCCCGTACAGGGTGCGCTTCGCCTGTCTGCGCCTTGCCTCGTTGGGGCGGGGGTCAGACCGTCGAAGTACTGCACGGAATTGTAAAAAAGTTGTCGGGAAAGGGTTGGTGGCCCTACGCAACGGCTGGTTATCCGACCTCTCTAAATTCATGCGACCGATCACTAAACACACGCACGAACGCACCGACATACAAAACCCTACACTTACGCTCTCACACAAAACCACACACCCATAGAGAGACGCAAGCTGCCAGCAGCAACCAACACACAAGTTCATACCCAGAAGGAGACACAAATTGCTAGCAGCGAACAACACATATTTTCACATCTTGTTATCTATTTTTTGGAATACTAAGGCATGATTTATTATTACTACTAGAATGTATCTTTGAATAATTTAAACCATAGCAACTTAATTACTTGACATTTATATCCTGTCATTCATATTTTGTATTCTCTTGATAAAGGCGGACACAGCCGAAACATGTAGAGTTTTTAAATACATATATTTTGAAGTAATATACAGACCTTTAATCGCCTACTGATTAGGTTTACTATATATATATATATATATATATATATATATATATATATATACCGATAGGACCAGCTCTCAACGGGCCATACCCAGCAATAAGTGGCAACAGCGAATCCCCTCTACGCGCAGTAGCTTACATTACCATACATTGCAGAGTTATGAATTTAGTAAGACTTAAACCGCGCATGGATATAGTCGTTTGCATATTCGTTCTGTATACGTAATTTGCCCATTTGTTTCAGATATAATAAGGTCGTTATATCTCCAAGTTATTATTATTGTATTCTTGGCTGCTACGGAAAAGTAATTTTAAGTAATAAAAAAACAATAACGTTTTCTAAAAGATAAAAGTAAAAAAATCAATAATTCTGCAAAATACATTTTAATTCTAAGAAAGTCACTAAATATAGGATTCAAAAATACCGCACTCTCTCCCCAAACAATAGCCGAGCCTATTGTAAAACTCCCGCCTCACTCCCTCGAGATTTCTAGGGGTTATTCTCTCGAAAATTCTAAACAGTTGAACTTGCAACTGTTGCAACCTTTACGTTTACACAGCTAGATACGAATGACGGGCAATCTATTGCTCTCGATCATCGGACTTATGTATGCGCACGCGGAGTGGCATCGTACATACGTTGCCACATCGCATTACGTTCCATACGTATATTGTTGCGTATGGCCCGTAGCGGGTTGGACCTATCGGTATATAACAATTGATAAATTATTGGAGTTTTTCGGCTTTTATATGAAATATTTACAAATATCAAATTATGCAATTACTCTGCAATTACATACATTCTAATTTGATATTTGTAAATATTTCATATAAAAGCCGATAAAATCCAATAATTTATCAATTGTTATATTTAATAAACGGCTAAGAAATTATCTAAACACTTATATATATATATATATATATATATAAATATAATATTTTCGTGACCTTGGTATGATATAGTAAATTCAATTAGTCGGCGATCAAAGGTCTGGTTTACTTCAAAGTATATATATTTAAAACAACCCTACATGTTTCGGCAATGATGCCGATTTCTCTATTTTCTCAACAGTTGTGTGAAATACAGCTGCTTGACTGTGAACGAAATATAACGTAATATCTGACAAGTCGTTTAAGAAGAAATCTTTTAATATTTTTGGACATTTATCGATACTCAAAAAGTAAGAACGTAAAGGTTCAAACAACTGAATAATGCGTTCAATCGCTGGTGTAAGTGACAACCATCTTACTTTTGAATATCCCAAAAGTTTTTTATACTCTGTTTCTGCCTCTTCGCAAAATTCTTTGAGACTGGCAACCCTGACTGTAAATCTGTGGAAGTATAAATAAATTTTAGGAATTATTAATTCTACATCAATATTCATCAAACTGGATGCAGTATTGATTGCGCTAGATAAAATATGAGCGTTACAGCCACTTCCAATTATATTTTTATTTAGAAGCTGCATTAATCGTTTGTGCACGTTATTTTGACATTTCCTATTAAGCCCGCCAAAATTCGTGTTAGTGTTGTCCGCAGATAACGCAAGTACTTTTGAACACAAATTGTGACAATTTATTTTCTCTTGAATGTAGGTGGATAAGAGTTCTGATGTTTCTCCTGGAATAGACCCCAAACTCAAAAGTTTCGTATGTATTCCAGTTTCGAAGCTAAAATATCGTATCAAAATAGGATACATCTTTATTTCATTATGATTTGAAGCATCACACAGAATGGTAACAAACTTCGTATTATTCAAGTCTCGTTGCAATAATTCAAATGCATAATGTTGGAAAACATTAACGACTATAGCTTCACACTTTGTTCGTGCGCAAGAAAAATTACTATCAAAGAGTTTACGCAAAATTTTTGAGGTGCAATCCATGCTACGAAAACTATGATTATGGCAAATTGCGTAATAAGCAAAAGTACCTTCTGACACTGCCAGTTTCTTGTTATCCGACCCAAAAGTCACTTTTCGCATATAATCCGTAAGTTTAGATGATGAAGCAGCTGCATCAAGGCAAGATTTATGCTTATCGGAATTGCAATGTTTTGTTACGGCTGTCCTACCACTGTTGGCGATACTAAATTCAGCTCGGCAAAGTGTACATTTAACAAACGTGTCGTCATTTTGCCTCGCTTGAATAAGGAATGGAAAATCCTTTTTTAAACTGTCGTTCAAGTGGCTTTTTTCGTCTTTTAAACATTATCGTAAATGCAAACAGCGTCTGCAAGTAATAAGAAGTAATAAATAAACCTGGTCATAGGTATAGGTAGGTAAGGTACCTAAGCAAGCAAAAAGCAAAATATAATATGCATACATACCTCTAACCAATAAGGGCGCAGAAAATAGAAACGGTATCAACTTTGCAAAAGAACGCTTCGACAAATCAATTTACTTAATTTTAATTAGGTACGTGGTAGACAATACAATGGATAACAATAACATTGCATATTTGAAATATGCAATGTTATTGTTCAGAGTTCAGACGGAGCGCAAGCGCGAACCGCGCACATGCCCAGAATCCAGATACTCACAGATAGTAATAGTTCGGATAGAGCGTAAGTATGCGAAGCAGCACGATGAAGTAATTATATAAACAGTCGAGAAATATCAAGCTAATAAAGCTGTGAAACCGCTAAATTAGTTTGTACCTATTTATTTGTCCAAAGCAGTACAATAAAGTACAACTCAAGGAAAACAGTACCAAAGTCGTACGTGAAAAATGGGCAATATAAATTCTCTCAAGACAGTAATGTACTGCTAAATGCAGTACGCCTGGTCACCTTAATACGTGTAATATTAAAAGGAACCATTCAGAGGTGGGTGTTCCAGAGATAGCCAATTAGATAGTAAAATGCGAAAACCGTCTAAAAACTGTTGTCGAATTAAAAAATAAGTGTGGAATGTTTTTTTTTTACTTTACAATTCCACCAAATTTAGATATAAATGTTATACGTGCAGTTATCGATGAATGGTCACAAAAAGCTTGCGTAAAATCAAAACGAGAACATTTTGAATAGTTTGTTGTAAACATTTCTCTAAAAGTTGTTTTCTCTTTTTTGATTGCTAATATTCTGTGCAACAGATTCTGACTATGTATATTCTGAAAAGGCAAATTTGTATTAGTGGCTGGTGGAAGTAAAGTCTTGTAGAATAATAGGATATTAAAAACAAGAATGTAAGAATGCTCATCCAAGTAGACCTCAAACTATGCTAGTATTAGCTAATGTAAACGCACGGAGAGCATGCTGCTAATTAGTATGCTGTAAACTAGCATGCTAGCTCAAACAAGCATGCTTTTTCTGTAGCATATCCCTAGCCTAAGGAAGCATTACCATTGCATAAAATGCAAAAACATCTAAAAACTTGTTATTGTCTGTTGAGAGTATCATAATAAAGAAAAATATCAAGTCGATTTCAAAAAATAAGTAACCAATATTACTCCTAAATATACTCTTTTACAATTCTACCAAATTTAATCAAAATCTGAGGGTACGGCTTGCTGAATTTTCCATTGAAAACATTTTCTATCGACAATTTACGATACACGGTATGAGGCACTGAGAAGAAAAGTTCATTATATAACGTCTTTTAAAAATGTGTTATTGTGCGAGATTTAAAAAATTACCGTTTCATATTTTAAAAAAATAATTTATTTCCTAAATATTAACCGAAACCTTTTAGCAGATGGTCGAAGAAACTAAATTGCTTAATTGGATTCTCGACGACGAACCGAAAGAGAAATCTTGTTAAGTTTCCATAAGTGCAAAATTGGAAATTGCTGTTTAAAAAGACTTTATAGTGTTTTATTTACTTGTTATTCGTCTTTTTGCAACTTAATCAACTGGAACATATATAGATGGTTCAAAAAGAAATCAAGCTAATTTAAAAAAATTCCAGTATCGCCATCTTCTAGGAACTAGTAGTACTATTTAATCTAACTCTAAGGAGATCATCTGGCATTTGTTCCGCTAAAGAAGGTGTAGTGTTTCGCGCAGAGTGATTGTGCAAAGTTATAATTTTTCTTGTGCTATTAAAATTGTAAAAAGGAGAGCGTCGCAATATTATTTTGTTTTTTACGTGGTAAAAAAAAACACTGAGATACTAGAATTGATAAACCAAATGTACTATGAATCGTATATGGATCGTAAGCCCGTAGATGTTTCGAAACCGGGCAGATTATCAATGAGTACCCATGAAGAACATGTGAAGAGCATATGCCCAGTACTCTTCGTGTCTCAGTCAAAGACTCTGAACTACAAAGGATGGATTGCCTATTTAAGTGAATTAAAAGAGTAAGACCTACTAGTAGTCTAAGGGTTACCAAACATGCGACTGGTTTCTCTTGGACAACAATGGTCCGAGTCGTTTTACTTTCCTCTTACAAACAATTATGACCGCAAAATCTGTTCGTTTCATCACGCTTCCAAATTTTCTGTTTAATCACCCTTTGAAAATAAAATCACAAGGCCCCAAACACCCTGTATATATATATATATATATATATATATATATATATATATATATATGTATATAAGATTAATAAGTTATGAATCATAACTTACGTAATTCCTACATATAATAGACGTGGCGAAGTGAAAGAAAATCGTAAATACGATTTCCAGTAACTTTGAAAACCGTCGAGAGTCTACGTAATTTCCGAATCATGCCAAAGAAATATTTTCACGGATTTAAGTATATATTTCGTTCTACTGGATATTTTGGTATCATGGAATATTTTTTGAGGCGTTAATTTTGCATTATTCAATAGAAAATTAAACAGTATTCGAAGCGATACATAAGTCGGAGACAAATTTGATTGCACGGTAAAAGAAGCAAACATTCTGAACGATTTGACTTCTATTAATTTGAATGAGACTTTTTTTAATAACGCTTTATGAAACTAAAATATAAGATACACAATAGACAGATTATACAAAGGTATTTTTAATAATATAAAATATTATTAAAAATCTGGTGTGAAGAACACCAATATTTTAATAATATTTTATATTATTAAAAATACCTTTGTATTATACAAAACTGGTGGGGTTTACCTACTCATGTATGTTTCAATTATTCTGAGACAGATTATGTTTCTATATAGTTATTCATTTCTTATATATACAGTGGCCTTCAAATAAAAAGACAACGTATGAAAAATGGAAAGATTTAATTATATACAAGTGTCCCGTATCGTTATGTTCAAATTTTAGGAGTGTAAAGTAGACTTTATTTCAAGTAACAAATACGCAAAACTTGTATATCCATTTTTATTTGTTTCAAAGTTACAGATCTATGAATGTTATTGTCAGATCATGAAAAAAAAATGTAATCCTAAAGTCAATACTAAATGCTTTTATTTAAAAAAAAGTTATCCGATTTAATAACAGGCCTGTGATTGTTAACGTCGCATAATAAAATGTTATTCTAAAATAAATAAACACGTGTCGTAGTGCATACAGTAATTTCTTGGAGATCTACAAAAAAGAGTACTGGAAATTGATTTATGATCAAAATGGTTCTTACTTATTTCGTAAGTGCTGAACCATGAATATCATACAATAAATAAATGTTCAGATGACTGTTAACGTTGCATTTTTTAATAAAGGATTACTTTACGTTTCAGTTCATACAACAGCTTATTAGTGAGTGGACAGTTTTCTTTATTCAAAATGCCTTACCGATTTTCTTCTCAAGAGTATGCGGACATGCATTTTGTGTATTTCCCGATAGGCGCATCATTACTCATTACAGAACGTTTCTGGAAGTACACAGACAATTTCTGGAATTAGGACTGCGTGATTATCTTTTCGACCGAGGAGTTAACTTGCCAGTAGACTTAGAGGAAGAAGCAGTAGCTATTGTTACAAGGGATCCAACTCTCAGTCGAATCGCTAGACAACTAGGAGTGCCACGAACGACAGTGTGGCGAATTTAAAAACGTGAGGACTTATATCCATATCACTATCGCAGCGGACACGGTTTGCTTGAGGCAGACCACTATGCTCGTCTAGTTTATTCTACCTGGATATTGAAACAGTCACGGCTTCATTTTAATTTCTGCAGAACAGTTCTCTGGACAGATGAATCTACATTCACGAGAAGTGGTGTTACAAATCTGAGAAACCTGCACAGGTGGTCATCAGAAAATCCCAAAGCTATACACCCATCTAAATTTCAACATGAATTTTCTAGTAACGTTTGGGCGGCCCTAATCGATGACTTGTTGATTGGTCCTGTCGTTCTTCCTGGGAGGTTAATGCGGACAATTACCTTCAATTTCTTATTGACGAACTGCCAGGTCTTTTAGAGGATGTCCCACTGAATGTTCGACGAGACATGTTTCAGGATTCACATGGATGGGGCACCACCACATTTCGGAATAGCTGTCCGAAATTGGGTTAACGTCAATTATCCAAGATGGATTGGTCGAGCATGGCCACCCAGATCACCCGATCTTAATCCCCTTGACTTTTATTTATGGGGGGTATATGAGAAATTTAGTCTATGCGCCAGTTTCGAACACAAGAGAAGAGTTGTTGGATCGTATTCACCTGGCTGCCGAAAAAAATCCGACAAAACAAGTATGAAATTCGGATAAGTACTTCTTCTGTTGGCTTACGGGCACAAGCCTGCATTCAACAAGGAGGTGGACATTTCGAAAATATTATTAATTGAACTTTTTTAAATAAAATCAGTTTTTATTGACTTCGTTTGGGCGGCCCTAATCGATGACTTGTTGATTGGTCCTGTCGTTCTTCCTGGGAGGTTAAATGCGGACAATTACCTTCAATTTCTTATTGACGAACTGCCAGGTCTTTTAGAGGATGTCCCACTGAATGTTCGACGAGACTTGTTTCAGGATTCACATGGATGGGGCACCACCACATTTCGGAATTGCTGTCCGAAATTGGGTTAACGTCAATTATCCAAGATGGATTGGTCGAGCATGGCCACCCAGATCACCCGATCTTAATCCCCTTGACTTTTATTTATGGGGGGTATATGAAAAATTTAGTCTATGCGCCAGTTTCAAACACAAGAGAAGAGTTGTTGGATCGTATTCACCTGGCTGCCGAAAAAAATCCGACAAAACAAGTATGAAATTCGGATAAGTACTTCTTCTGTTGGCTTACGGGCACAAGCCTGCATTCAACAAGGAGGTGGACATTTCGAAAATATTATTTATTGAACTTTTTTAAATAAATTAATTTTTAATTGACTTTAGGATTACATTTTTTTCATGATATGAATCACATTTATAGATCTGTAACTTTGAAACAAATAAAAATGGATATACAATTTTTGCGTTTTTATTACTTGAAATGAAGTCTACTTTACACTCCTAAAATTTGAACATAACGATACGGGACAACTTGTAGAATATGAATCCAAAATATTGTCAGTCGATTATGATGTGAACTCCAAAATTAAAAGCCCAATGAAAATTGTGTCATGTTCCGCCCATGAATTCAAATAATCAGAATATGTGTAAATAATAAATACCTCTATTGGAAGTTACACCTACGGTGTATGTTTACATACCGATGTTACAAAATCTTATAACATTTTTGTATGCTAAGATCTATAGCCTCGTACAAAATCGGGTGATAGATTCTAAAAATGTGTATTGAATTTTTTTCTTGTTACCTACGAGAAGTAATAAATATATGGTTTCAGAATTTAGACGCTTCATTGTTAATGTTTATAAAAACGATATTATGATAAAAACTCGACAATAGAGCAGCTTTGTGCAAATCAATTGCACAGCTTTGTTTACTTAGGGTTCACTAACATCAATGCGATTACGTAAGAAAATATAAGATGTGAATAATTTATAAACTCTCTCTATGTTTAAATGTAACAATACTTTGTAAATAGGTGAAACAGGTGGAAAGCTTAATTGAAATAAATGTTCGATGTTCGCGCCTTCAGCGCGGAGACACGCCTCCTTACGACGTAAATAATAGTCACGAACCCGATGAAAGGATGCGTCATGTCTAATACGCTGTGCCTACATCAAAAATTATTTGCCGTAGATCTTCTACGCTTTCAATCTCTCCAGCACTGTAGACAAGAGTTTTCATATAACCCGGCAAATAGAAATCGAGTGGATTTAAATCCCGGCTGCGAGGAGGCCATGTTCTGGGACCTCTACGTACAATCCATCTAGTAAATGTGGCATTTAAAAAGTCGTGTACTGCTCGTGAAAAATGTGGGGGTGCTCCGTCGTGCATAAACCACATTTGCCTCCGCATATCAAGCGGCATATCGTCCAGGTAGTCCGGCAAAACGTTTTCCAAAAAAGTACTTGCCCCATTTAATCGCTCTGGAAGAACATGAGGGCCTAGACCAGTATCTCCTACAATACCTGCCCATTCGTTCACCAACAAACGATGCTGAAACTGATACTGTATTTACACATGCGGATTAACACCAGCCCAATGATGTGCATTATGATAATTCATAATACCATTTCTTGGAAAGCAGCATGCATCGGTGAATAAAACTTTAGCACAAGTTTACATCTTCTGTTTGAAGAAAACTAGATGCGGAATGTAATACGCAGGGGACGATCGTTTTCAGTTAATTTTTGTACTTGAATATGATGCGGATGTAATAAATTACTTCTCAAAATGTTGTGTACCATATCGCGAGACACCCCTACCTGTCCTGCTGCATCTCGTATACTTACACCTGGATTTTTCTCAGCGATACACAGTACCTCTTCTCTTCAGCGCGTAAGGCTTTACGGGGCCTTTCACGCCCGCGACCTTCGTAATTTAGTAACAAACTACCTGTTTCTCTTAATCAAAACGCGCCATTTATTACACACGTATAAGATGGTGCCTGATAATTTGGAAAACGCTCCCTATACAGATGACTGCTAGAAATAGGATTTTAAATGCCTGTAAAGAACACATCTTACAAGTTGTTTTAATATATCATCTTCAAACTTGACTTTCATATCAGGTTATTGAACTCTTACCATAACAACACAGGCACAATGTTATCGTATTTATAAACATAAAACATAAATTCAATAGCGGCATTTTATTTCTTACTTCTCCTAACAAAGAAAAAATATTCTCGTAACACACATGAAATGATGTCAGTTCTAAAAGTCCATAAATTATTTTTAGTATAATTTTTAAAATGGGTTTGTAAATTATGTAACACACATCTTAATTTTTAATAATTCAATTCACAATTCAATAACATCGGCAGCTGTGACGTATATAAACATACGGTGTGTGTCTAACTTCAATAGATGTAGGTACATATTTATTATTTATGAATACTGAATGTTTTGAATTCATTGACGGAACATGATACAATTTTCAGGGTTTTTTTATATTTGGAGTTTCTCGTTGTAATTGACCCACAATATTTTGGATTCATTTGGTTGTCTTTTTATTTTGAAGACGCCTGTATAAGTCTGAGTTAGAAAATCGGCAAATTTAGTAATACGTTGATTTTAAGGTTCAAATTCAGTGAAGTCTATTGTAAAACATTTTCCTACGTTTCCAGGATAAACGACTATTTTATTGATAGTCACCTCCATTTTCTTTAAAGTTGCATGCTTTTCAGAATCTTTTAAATCTTTCCATTTTTCATACGTTGTCTTTTTATTTCAAGGACAGCGTGTATAATTGGATCGCATCGTCGTACTACGGCTCATTGTATTTTTACCTCCGAAGAAGATGAAGAACAGTTGATTGAAACGTCAAGACACCAATAGTCCTCCTTAGAACTGTCCCTCGATTGGGTAGAACACCCAGAATCGAATTTTTCTCCTTTTTGTTAAAAATTAGACGAATACGCTTTATACAATTTTGGTTAACATTTTCATGTTACCTGAATGCAGATTAATAATATTAATCGTAGAACTCCACTATTTATAGCGTAGGGTTTACAACAGTCGCATTATTTCCAAGTTTAAATTTATATATGGTTATACGAAATACGTTAACTTCACATAGTTTTGGCGCATTTACATATCAAATTACTAGTCAAAATGTCGCACAAATTTGCGTACTACATATTTCTGTACGGAAAAGCCAGTATCTTATATGACCAAGTGTTTTGAATGTACAGATATTGGAAATATACTTTTTTAAAATTACATACTTCACAGACCTGTCCCTGCTGTAGCTTAACACTTATTTTATTTTATAAATACTTACAAAGACGCAAAATATTTAAATATAATAATTACGAGTCTTAATAGCATAAAATGCTCATTATGATCGATTAATATTGATTTACGAATTTAATGGATACTGTGTGTTGGTTTTACTAATATGTAATATAATAATACCTTTGTGTATTTTCATTATTCTGTTTAGTTAAAAAAAGTAAATAATTTATGTTGTTAGAAATCCCAGAAGAATATTAAACTCTTTGTGAATCTCCGTCTTTATCTACCCCCATTCTTTCTTCCTTTGTGTGTATGTTGGATTGTGCATGTGCAAAAATAGCAATATGCAAGTTGTGACGCAATCGTGGATATATCCATTGGATCGGGGTGTGGTGTTGTCATCTGTCCTTGACCTGAGCTTCCGCTGAGGACAGCTCACTGATCTGGTAAAACTGTTACACATATTCTACATGATTAGATGAGAAATTGTCACTCTACTCTTCTTACAAGATTGAGATGTAAGAATAATTTCTAGCAAATTTATATATTTACGTATTTTTCTCACTTAACAAAAAAATTATTATAATTACAAAATTGTCCTCTGATTTATTTAAAATAAAATAAGTATATTAGTAAAAATTTACCGCCAATATAATTGCTGTTGCTCATAAACAATATATATCTCATTAAATATGAGTTAAAAAGGTAATTATGAAATTTAAATCAAATAATTATTTTAAATTTTAGCTGTTTTATTTATTCGTCCTATGCCATAATAATGAATATATGAATAAAATTAAAAGTGTTAGTTGAAAGAGAATTAATTTTATAATATTTAGTAATTATTATGCTAAAGTATAATAATACATACACGAGGTGTGACAATGAAATAACGGAACTGCGCGTGTCCTAGCCTGCGCTGGTGAAGGAGAGTTAGGATGGAATCTTGCTTTTGGTACAGGTGGAGTCGTATTCAGCCTTTCTTGTTGAATTGTTTGTTTCTTGTTGAATTGTTTGTTACTGCTTGAGTAGGATGTTTTGTCGGAATGTTGCGATCATGATAAGCTTAATAAAAATCGAGTAGCGCATTAATCTCAAATGCCTCGTAAAGTTAAAAACCCTCCAACTCAATGTTTTCAATTGTAATTGCATGTAACGTACTCTAGTTTTTATATGCCAGAAACGATTTCTGGAAGGTCGGAAGGAGATTGAAGATTAATTTTTTCGGAATTTGCATTTTCCAAAATCATAGATTCTATTATGTAAGGTTTGGTGGGTTTTAGATATTGTAAAGTACCCACAATAATGTCTACTCTATGTCGACCTAATGTGCCTGTTGTTTCATCAACACTAATCCAAACATTGTCGCCTAACTCGTGCTTTATTTTGAATATGGTTTTCTAATATATAGAAGTGAAGTAATACTTCCTTAGAGAGGATTCATCGGGAACGTAACGTATAAAGTACTTTCCAAGAAATTGTTTTAGAACAGAGCTATTTAACTTCCAAAACGGAATATTGGCTGCTACAAATGCTTAACATAGCTCTGTATAGAATTCTTTATTATCATCATTTTCCCACTGAATGATTACCCATTCACATTTAATTCTTTTCGACATTTTAAAAATAATTTAAACCTTACTAGAAGTTTATCAAACACGAGGTTTTCCACATTGCAAAAATGAATAACCAAAGAAATAAATATTAACAATTGAATGTCTGTGTAATGAAGTCGGTAAATCCTGGGAAAGAATTCGCTATAGCGAACTCTGTACACTTATTTTAGATATATATTTAATTTAGGATCGCATACACACATTTGCCTATTATACATTCAAACAACTTCTCCATTCATTTCATAAAATGATTTTATTTTAAAATGACGATTTGTGTCTTGAATCTTCTATTGCTGCTAAAAAAATAAATACTGACGCTTAGATACACATTGTTTTTTTGATGGATACTCGTATATTGTATAAAAAATATATAATAATTTTCATGATAATAAAATATGTTCCCAAAAATGAATCTATGTGCGTGCGTCTATGTCCTTCGCTCATTTTATTCGCTGTCGACCTAAAGTCCGATCTCTAGTAATTATAATACGAGATTAAAGTAATGTTTTTTGGAAGTAGCGGGCGGGTAATTACCAGGCCGTTACTCTCAATAAAAACATTACTTTTATCTCTTATAAATATATATATATATATATAGATAATTATTTCGTGACCTTTGTATGTTATGGTAAATTCAATTTGTTGGCGATTTAAGGTCTGGTTTTACTTCAAAATGTATATATTTAAAACAATCCTACATGTTTGGCAAATGATGCCTTTTTCAAGGAATATAAAATATAAATTACAGTATATTAATGTAATACGTTTGAGTTGCTATGGATAAAATTATTCAAAGATACATTCCAATTGAATAATAATAAATCATGCCTTAGTATTCTAAAATAGATAGACAACAAAAACAGGGAAATGCAAGACGTGAGTTATTATTATGTATGCGCCCGTGGAGCGTCTTAAGATGTAAAGCTGTCGGCATTCGCCTTAAACGAGAAAAACCACGAAAACCTACTCGGACAACCAGACAGGAATCAAAACACGGAACTGTCAGCATGATAAGCAAATGTATATGATATTTAAATAACTTAAGATATATAATTATATAACAGCAACATATATTATGATGGTAAATTGCAGATCGTTACATAATTAAGTTATAGTATATACTGCTTAAATTTTTTATATCACTTCTGTTGTTAATTGAATTTTTTTCCTGTTTAAAAAGAAATGATTAATATTAAAATATATATAATATATATATTTATAATACATATATAAATAAATATATGAATATATATTACGTAATTATGATACTCCAAAAATATAATTAAATTTCCTATATTTGAAACTCCTTTTTCAATTACGGAACACTTTTCGTATTTCATTGTTGTTCTAAACAATTTCGTTTTGAATGTTCTGCTCCACCAGCCTTCCTGCAAACATTCTTTTTTCATATATTACCCCAAGGCTCAATTTTCTCTCATCTGAGAAAATGGCAAAAGCTTAACGGCCTATGGGCTTGGGCTCTCGTCATCTTCAATAACTTTACGTATTTTATTTTTGAAACAGATTTTTACGTAACGTTATTCGGTTTTATTTTGTAATTTTGATAGATACGTTTTAGTTTTTTTTAATAACTCTGCATGCATTTTTGACTTTCAGGAAAATTTGCTTATCTTACGTTACCGTTGCTTTTAGATTATTTTCTTTGATTACGAATTTTATGCATTTCGGCTATCCGTTATTTCATCATATGATACTCTATTACTATACTATATATCGGTCACAAATATACATAAATGATTTATGTATATTTGTTTTTAAAAGGTTGACGATAAACCATCATCGTATTAATTTAATGTTTTAAATTTGATTAATTTTAACATGTTTAGTGTCGTTCTTTACTAAATTTTAACTCTCAGTTGCACTCCTGAGGAAGTAACAAATTCGTTATGAAATATAGAGTGAAATAAAGGAGTTTTTTTTTTACATGACAGACCGCTCACCCGTTAATTAATTTTTACAAGTATATATATATATATATATATATATATATATATATATATATATAATGAATGTAGGATATATATATATATATATACAGGGTGAGTCGTGAGGAATCGACCAAACTGTAGGA
Organism: Melolontha melolontha; assembly: GCA_935421215.2. Classification (NCBI taxonomy): domain Eukaryota; kingdom Metazoa; phylum Arthropoda; class Insecta; order Coleoptera; family Scarabaeidae; genus Melolontha; species Melolontha melolontha. The sequence goes on from OW285240.1 coordinate 98,496,031, forward strand.
GTGTATTCTACAGGTGAAAGTAATGTAAAGAAACTCAAATGTTGCCATCCGATTTTTATTTGTTTTCGAGTTATAGCGTAATTAAAAATAAACAAAATTTCATACATTGAAGTTTTTTTTTGTATTTGATTGGTATTATCGTTCTTTATAATATATTTTCAAAAATACCGCGATTCATTTCAAAACATTTTTTACATCGTCTACCAAGGGCGCTGGTTGCGTTCCTGATTGCGTCAGGTTGATGTTTGATATTGTCAGCAGCATTCATAATCCGTTGAATTAGTACATCACGAGTGTCCACTTTTACTTGATACACTTCATTTTTTACGCAGCCCCATAAACAATAATCGAGTGGCGTAAGGTCTGGAGACCTAGGAGGCCAACCAATGTGACTACCACGTCCAATCCAACTCCCTGGAAACCTTTCAGCCAAATATTGCCTGACTGCACGAGCGTAATGTGCAGGCGCTCCATCGTGCTGGTAGAAGATTTGGATTCTGATGTTTATGGGAACATCTAGCAGTCCGTGCAGTTCATTTTCTAAAAAATGTAAATAGGTATCTCCCGTGAGGCGATTCTCAAAAATGTAAGGACCAATTAAAAAACCATCGATCATACCACCCCACACGTTTACCGAAAATTTATGTTGAAAGTTACTTTCGACTGTTGCGTGTGGATTTTCGTCTGACCATACATGCTGGTTATGACTATTATTAATACCGTCACGGGTGAATGTCGCTTCATCCGTAAACAGTATACGCGATACAAAACGAGGATTATCATTTATCCATCGACAAAATTCCATACGTCTACGATTATCATCTCGTTGTAGGTGCTGTACTTTTTGTACATGGTACGGACGTAAGCCATGCTCGTGGAGTGTTTTTATCACCCTTGTTTGTGGAATGCCCAATTGAATACTAATTCTCCGTGAACTGGTAGATGCGCCTTCTTCTACTACATCCAGAATATCTTCTACTTCTTGTAATTGTTGTCGACTGCCTCGTTCAGATATTATGTTTACACTGGGAAGCTTTCCGGTCGCGCACAATGTGTTGAATACACTAATAAATACAGTTTTATTAGGATGTCTGTGATGTGGAAACCGTTGACGATATTCATTAGCAGCAGCTGTAGCATTCCCATCACAAAATCCATAAACAAACACTATATTAGCATATTCTAAATTAGAAGAAGTGTGTGGCATTTTAGTTTGTTACACTATAGTCGTACAAACGTCCAGCCAATGTCACAATACCCGAACACAATGTTATAATTTACTCCAAGGTATAGGGAACATTTTTTATGATGGCAGCGCCCTCACTATATCAACGATGAACTAGAGGCAGTGACATTAGACGCATTAGGCATACAAACCACTCTACACTATTTCTCGACTGCTTTCAATGTCACTACCGCTAGTTCGGAAAACCACGAACAGGTAGCGCTTCAGCTAGGAAGACTTCCCTATAATGAATTGCTACCGGGGTTTCACTGTTTTTACGAATACATACATAAACATGGTATACTAAATCTACATTTTTTAATTACGCTATAACTCGAAAACAAATAAAAATCGGATAACAACATTTGAGTTTTTTTACATTACTTTCACCAGTAGAATACACTCCTTGAGTTTGGTCGATTCCTCACGACTCATCCTGTATGTATACGTATATACTGTGTTGGATTCTCGGTTAACTCGTGTTGTAAATGAATGGTCCTAAGATGGACCTTTTCGTGACTGACGTTTCGACGAATTCGCATTCGTCATTTCCCAGACCTTGCTGTTGTTGCACCGTGAATACGATTCTCTGCTTCGCGTTCTTTCCATTTATACACGTGATGGAGGTAGCTGGTAACAGATTGGTTGAGGCGTGCGACTGCGTGTCACTAGGTCACCTACTGCCGGTAGTGCTTGTGGCATCTCTGTAATCACGTTTGTATTTATTGTGCATATTTGCAGAAGGCGTTGGGGACCGCCTCCTTTATTCATGTTGGTAGATCTCTATTTCGATAGCTTCTTGTGTGAGTCCGGTCTTGAAGTTTTCACTTGCAGCTATCGCTTTCGTTAGTTCTTGATATAACATGATTATTAGTTTGTACATGTCACATGGTATTAGTCTATAAAATGGTTTCTTTTAAATTAATATCAATAATAACAAAATTGGAATTTTTATTATTTATTATTGGAATTATTATTATTGATTTTGGTTTAATTCTGAATATTATTAACAAATTCTTGTAGAAATGAAAATGAGTATTTGATTCTGTAAATAAAAATTGCACTTAAATATATGCTATTTCTTGATATAGTGTATCATATATAAATATAATTATTCAAAACCACAGGACTAATTAAATTACTGTTTCAAAATTAATTTTTAATCTGTATATAAATATTTTACATCATTTAATAAGGAACACTTCTGTTTTATTATAAACAAATCATGATGTCCTTGAGACCATAATCTATCTATAATTTTATTCAAATTGTATTTGTGTATGTTTGTCTATACACTATGTAGTAGACGATATTTAAATTTTTGACGGACGTAGCAGACGTATCATAATAATGCCTTTCCGTCTGGCAAAGTATTCGCTACATTTTAACATAGTCCCATGAAATATATTTTCTTTTATTTCGTTACTATAACATTTATTTTAATACGTAATAGCCGCGAATGATTTTAGTAACTAGTGCTAGGAGGCGTAACTGAAAATTGCGAAAGTGAAATTAATGTCTCATTACACGTTTAGTCCTGATTTATCATCTCATGATATTTTTCTAAAGAAAATACGTCGAGAGCGTTTTTCAACAAATGAAAACGTAGTTGATTCGTTTACGCGGCACGATTTTGCAATACCCTCTTCTGACCGGGGAAAATGTTTCCAAAATAAACCCATTTATACCAACTAATTTATGCCTTTTAGCATTTTTCTTTCATAGCAAATTACATAAAAGTAGTGTTACAGAATCGCAGTCCACTGAAAGAATTCTATTATAATGTGTGTTTTTTTAATACCTTTCTTTTTCAATAGGGAGAAACTTTTACATTATAACAGTTAATTGGACAAGTAATACCGCCATTTTATTCAGTATTGTTTGAAATTTCATAATGCAAAAACTTACAACCGAGCAGCGTCTACAAATTATGAAAATTTATTTCTAAAATCAGTGTTCAGTTAAAAATGTTCACAAAGTGTGCTTCGCCCAATTTACGACATCGTCGGCCAACAGAGGCGACTATTCGCAACACAATTGAAAAATTTTGCACTCAATTTACTCTTTTGGACTCGCATCCACCAACGAGATTGCGTAGAGTGCGCACTGAAGAAAATATTGTCGCTGTTTAGGGCCGTGTTGAGGATGTTCCAAATTCATCAATTCGTCATCGTGTGCCAGAACTTGGTCTGTATCCATCATCGATTTTGCGGAAGATTTTGCGCAAAGATATTGGCTTACATGCCTACAAGATTAAATTGGTGCAAAAATTGAGGGCAATCAACCATCGTTTTCAACGTCAGTTCAGTAATTGGGCGCTTGACCAGGTGTAATATGATCCACTGTTTTATGGTCAAATTGGCATTGACAGAACTATGTGTTGTACACATGTATCCAAGGCACTTTGAATTAATTCTTGACGGTTTTGAGGCAAGATCTTATTATTAATTTCTTTTGCTACAATACCCCAAATATTTTTCATGGAGTTAAGGCGCTGGCGAGTCTAATGTGCTTATTTCATTAGCTTGCAAAACATATCTTATTAGATGCACTGGGGTAGAACTGAAACCAACTTCATTTCTACCCGTTCTACCAATGCTTGCTCCAGCTGTCAATAGTTTTCCCACTATAACACATATTTCCGTTCCACGGGAACACACCAATCCCCAAACATTCACAGAAAGCGTCCACTGCGCATAATTTTATAAACATATTGTTCAGAAAGTCGTTCACTAACTGGTCTATAAACATGAACACGTCCATTACTGCATGATTTTTTTTCATCTGAAATGATTACGTTTTCCCAAAAGTGAGCATTGTTGTTTATATGTTGAAAGGCGAAACGGAGTCTTTCCTCTTTATTTGCTTCTGACAAAAATATCTTATTGGCCGCACTTCGATCTCGTAGTTCACTCTCTTTTATTCTTCTTCGACTGGCTCTTATGTAACCGGGAAAATTGGTTTCCACTTTTGCTCTTCTTTATTTGCGATACTAAAAGGGTGCTCCCTTAGAAAAATTAAGTAAACGCATATCTCATCAAGGATTGATAATCTCTGCCGCCCTGACATAGTTTACAACATCGGAAGATCATCTCGTAAGATTAGCAAAATGCCTACGTTCTCACTGTCTTCTAATAATTCCAGTTTCCTCAATTTTTCGTTTTGCCAAAAGTATCGTGTTTTTATAAATTTATATTTCATTCGCGATGTGCCTAATTCTTATGCCGTCCTCTAGCCTAGTTCTAATTATCGACTTTTGCAGTTCGTTTAATTGAGGCATTTCAAAAATTGTGTACGTTTCTGACTTACAATAAACTGACGCTAACATAACCTTACCGGATAGAAGTCAAATTTATACATTACAAATTTTTAAAATTTTGCAGAATGTGTCAGAAGTCGGTGTCTGAGTTTGTAGGGGCCGCAACTGTACGTCACTTCTTAAAGATGACATCACATTAAACATTGTAACCAAATTCTCAGGTTAAGGTTAACATACGAAAAATACTGTAAAATATACATTTATGCATTTAATATGCAATTTTGCATATAATCCAACCTCTAGCAATAATGATGATTTTGATGAAGTATTATATGACGAGTACAGTCCCACCACCCAAATATGACTAATGAAACAGCACTATCGATGTGCTGTGTACATTCCCAGAAAGAATTTTAGCGCGCTAGATTCAAATCAATTGTAAACTATCCAGAGTGTCCTTGAAATAAAAAGACAACGTATGAAAAATGGAAAGATGTAAGTATATAGAATATAAATTCAAAATATATCCCCAAAATTCCCTCTCATAAGCGAGAAAAAATGACAAAGATATTTAAAAACTTTTTATCACGCCACTGTGCGATTATAAAAAGTATCAGAGACGCTATCTTAATGTTGACCGACAATAACAAAAATAATAGTTTTGTTATCGTCCATCTTATCCAGTTGTTACGTATGTAAACATATGCTATAGCGTATGTTTGTGTGAGGTATTTATTATTTATTTACATTCTGAATATTTTGAATTCATAGGCGTCACGTAATCCAATTTTCGGGGTATTTTTAATTTTGGGTTCGCGTCGTAATATTTTGGATTTATATTCTACATAATTACATCTTTCCATTTATCATATTGCTGTGACTTGTGATTTTAATTGCTTATTGACTTATGTTCACAATCCACAGTAGTTTTGCCGGACTGTCTCAGTTGGGTCACCTTCCTTGAGCTTCTTAATCTTCAGGGTTTATTCTCTCGAAAATGTGGTATGGAGAAAAATAATAAGGATTAATTCAAGAAATAAAACTAACATTAACGCCACATATATATAATTCAAAAAAGAAAAAAAAAATTCTACTTTATCAAGTATAAAGCAGGATTGTGACTTATTACGCCGCAAACTTAGAGGAAAAACTCATGTAAATATGACTCGTACATGAGATAAAAAAACTCTTAAATGAATCCCGAACAAAGATCTAAATATAAACATAAACAAAATTTATTAGCTGTCATCAATTACTTTATCCCCTCAAAAATCAAACGTCAAATAGAACTTTCTCTATTTTCGTACGCATCCAAAATTGAATCATGCGCAATCTCAAGCATGTAACAAACAAGTTTTCCCGCTTCCTAACATACTACGATAACTTATATGAACAAAAACTATATTCAAAAAAAAACAGTCTAATACGTTTTGTTAATATTTTAAATTATTACAAAATATTACAAACTAAAATTATAAATTTAAGAAGCTTCAGATTTCAATAGAATTATCACTACAAATATAGATATAAATATAATATTAAAAATATTATAATATTACATTCAGTTTTGTATACGTCACGTCACAAAAACTATTAGAAGAGAGACTCCAGATAGGTCATTTAATTCAAATTACAAGTTTTAAATACTCATAATAATACGTAATGAATTTTTAAATTACATCAACACACTATCAAAAACACACACCGTAATTATTCATATACCGCGGCCCACTGTCGATATTTATGCGGCCCGCCAACGAATTTTAAAAATTGTTTGAAAAACTACAAAAGTAGGTAAAAATCCATTCAAATTAATATTTCTTAACTTTTTATTTTATTCTAACTTTTGTAATTGTTAGTAAGATATGTATCTTTAAGTACCTACTACTTTCTTGTTCAGGTTTACTACGTAGGACAGGTATACTTCTCGTCGTTGCAAGCATATTGTTACGAGACTAGAAATCTGTCGAACCAACTAGATTACTCGAAGATTCGCGAAACATGTCGGTACTATCCCCGAACAATGTGGTAGGTTCTCGATGTTAGGTAACTCGTATAAATACAACGCATCGCCCGCTATCGGGGCAGATAAGTTTTAACTACGGACAAGCGAACGTTATATTGTTTGAATTGTAATCTGTGAAGAATAAATATTTTGTCGTTCGAACTTGGCATCTACCTACGTAACAATATAATATCAATTTTGATATGGATGAACCAGGCCCCAGTAAAAAACGTAGTCGTAAGGTTCAAGATGAAAATCGACAGTTTCAAGATATTTGGACCGAAAAATACTTTTTTATTTCATCGCATAACAAAAGTGTCTGTTTAATATGCAAGAGTAGTGTTTCTATTCCGAAGGAATATAATGTGAAAAGGCATTATGAAACCCAGCATCATACTTTTACCAAATTAACTGGCGAAAATCGAACGTAAAAAATTTCCACTTTACAGAGGGAACTAATAGGCCAGCAAGCTATGTTTACAAAACCAATTCAAGATGCTGAAACAGCTACTGAAGTTAGCTTTGAAATATTTCGAATAATAGCGAAAACTTGCCGGCCTTTTAAAGATGGTGAGTTTGTTAAGCAGTGTTTAGATATCGCCGCAAAAAAAAATGTGTCCGAAAGATGCAAAGAGAGAAAAATGAGAAAATTCAACTAAATCGGATGACTGTTCAAAGAAGACTTACCACATTAGCAACTAATATAGAAGAGCAATTAGCTACGAAATCGAAAAGTTTTGAGTATTTTTCTATAGCACTCGACGGATCTACAGATATAAGTTCCACTGCTCAACTCTTAATATTTTTACGAGGTGTAACGCAAAATTTTGAAATGAGTGAAGAACTGATTGGTATGAGTTCTTTGACAAGCCAAACCAAGGGGAGTGACATGCTCAAAGCTCTTCTGGAAAAATGTTCTATAATGGTTTTGGATTTAACGAAATTATCTGGAATTACGACTGATGGAGCACCTTCAATGGTTCGAAGTAAATCTGAGATAATAACTATGTTAAAAGAGTATTTACAAACTAAAAACATAAATACCAAGGAATTAATTCAGTTTCATTGCATTATACATCAGGAGGCCCTCTGTTCAAAATTAATTGGATTTGAAATGGTGATGAAAGTTATAGTACCTACTGTAAACTTTATAAAATCACGAGGTCTCAATCACCGACAATTCACACAATTTCTCGAGGATATTGAAAGTGAATATGGTGATCTCCTGTTTTACACTGAAGTAAGGTGGCTAGGTCGTGGGTTGTCACTAGAGCGGTTTCTTAACTTGATTGAAGAAATCAAAATATTTCTGGCGGAAAAGAAAAAGGACGTCTCCGAACTCGGCAACCCTGATTGGTTGTGTGACTTAGTGTTTCTTGGAGACATCACAAATCACTTGAATGTCTTAAATACGCGACTCCAAGGCAAAATCATTTGATTACGCAGTTATACTCTCATGTTTCGTCCTTTCAATGCAAATTGAATCTTTTCAGGACACAAATCAATTCAGCCAATTACAGCCATTTTCCGAACTACAAAAAAAAATTATGGAGAAATTCAATAAAACTGATGTCAATTTCGCTTATGTTGAAAAAATTGATATTTTAATACAAGCTTTTCATGATCGTTTTCTAGACTAGACAAAAAAGTTGAACCTCTATTAGACATTTTCAGCAATCCTTTCAACATTTCACCCGAAAATGCACCGGAATCAATACAGCTGGAATTGATAGACATGCAAAATGATGATAATTTACGAAACAAGTTTAATGAAGGTAATTTACTCAACTTTTACCGTTGCGTTCACAAAACCGCTTATAGAGAGTTGCGAATAAATGCATTGAAATGCGCAAGCTTATTTGGATCGTCGTATATTTGTGAGCAAACGTTTTCAGTGATGAAACTTAACAAAACAAAAAATCGAAACCGTCTGGCAAATGAAAATCTGGAAGCAATTTTACGTGTGGCGACAAGTAATGTGGAGCCAAACATAAACAAAATTGAAATTGTTATGTTAATGCAATGTCATGCATCAAAATAATAAAACATGAAATATGACATTGTAATGATTAGATTACATAATTACAACAAACATTTTTGAATGTTCTTTTATTTTTATCATTTGTAGTAATTCATACTATTTAAAAATAAAAATATTTGTGTTAATAAGTATTCTTTGTAGTGGCCCGTCCTTGGCTTATAATTTCTCCGAGTGGCCCCTGTTCCCTATAAGTCTGTGCATCCCTGAAGGAGACAAATAAAATGTTAAAATAAAAATAATATTCAAGTAATATTTGTAAATTATTCATTTGGAATTATATAAATGTAAAAAGAAGAAAAAACATTTAGTATTGTTTATAAATCTTCTTCTTTTTTGCAAACAATGTTGAGAAATTATATTTATTCTATTTATTTACAAATCACGTCAAAGAAAAATATATTTGCCGTGATGTTAATATGTATTTGACATCTTAAATTTTTTACTCGGATTGAACCATTCAAAACGACAGTGCTGCTTGACCGGTCAATCGTAAATGATTTTACTATAATACCGCAGTCGAAATTGTGGAAACTGCGCGTTGACCTGGTACGCCAATGGAGCACACCACGAAATTGCCATCTCTAACTATGTCCATATTGTTAGTTTGCAAATACGGTAATCAAAATACCATTATTCAATTACTTTTTATAACTTCAAATTCAATTTCAATAGTACGTAAGTACGTACAATAGCCTTTTTAGGTTTTTAAAATAAATATTTACATTACTTTTAAGTGGGAAGTCTTTAATAAAATTACTTAATAGCAGGCGCGGCTCGTGATGACGTATTTTGGTTTGCAGTACAATGATACGAGTGCCTCGTGTGTTTTCGGTGTTTACTAAGCAAACGTTACTGTTAGTACACGAGAATACACGAAGCAGTCGGATCATTGTACTGCAAACCAAAATACGTCATCACGAGCCGCGCCTGCTTAATAGTGAAGGCGCTTTTTTGATAATACAAAACGAGTATATTAAAGAAATAGGCATTCAGTCAGTATTTATTTGTGATTGTAGTAAACCAGTAATATAAATAGTTTTTACAGTGCCATTGAGATTCTTAACTATATTCAAGGGCAACCGCTAAATTTATCGAATTAGGATACGAATTGCTACCTCATCCCAGATTTGACTCTGAGTGATTTTTCCTTGAAAAAAAAATGTCTTGACGGAAAGAGATTCGGGACAAATAAGGACGTGATAACCGCAAATAATGCGTATTTTGACGAGCTTCGGAAAGATTGCTTTTTAGACGGCTTAAACAAATTGGAAAGTCGATATAGAATTTAATGAGAATTATGTTGAAAAATAAAGTGTATCTTTTAGCCTAAAATATGTATTTCAATGAAAAGTCACTTAGCCGTCAAATCACCCTCGCATCTCCTTTGCTTGGATGATTTAACGTTTATATTACAAAGTTTGTTCACAATCAAAATATTTTGCATTGCATCACTGACAAAGAAGTTACAAAAAATTAGATAGCAAATATAAAGGGTACTGGTACAAAACATGCGTAAACAGGTACGGACAAAATAAAATCAATAAATTATTTAGATATCAAGTGAATAAATTACATATACAGGCTGATTCATTCGGCCCTCACCATGGGGATCTCTCTTATTATTGGAGATAGAGTATAGGTTTAAATTTGGCAAAGTTGTTAAATTTTGTGTTTGTTATAAATCCGTAAAGAAAATAGACCTGTGACAAATGACCTTCGTTATTTAAACAACAAACGCGAAAACCCCATTTTCTTCTTTTACCTGTAGCACCGACATTTGGCCTTGTAGAGAAAATATAAAAACACATCCTTGCGGCCATTTCTAAACCTCTATCCAGTGGTGTACTCTAAATTTTTATACGACGTTTCGTTTCTTTCTGGCCATCATCAACTATCTAATTTCTTATAGGGGCCATATTGGATTTAGACATCTTCAGAAAGAGTTTTTTTTCTGATTTCAACCATGTACCACATGCTGACTAAAGTTTTTGACATTAGGTTTTATTTGAAAGAATAAATTATAAGATTAAATAAGGGTAGCCATGGAATTTCAATCTGTCAAACATTTCATTCATTGTTCATTAATAAAACGAGATATGATAATTATTTTTTATTCTTCGAAACGAAATTCAACAGTAGCGAGTACAAGATAAAAACATTAATAAAAATACATAGAAAAGTAAACAATAAACAATTACAGTAAATGTTCAATTATCTGGCCATCTTCGGTAATGCACAATTGGGCACGCCTTCTGGCATTTTGTACTGCCCTTCGTATAGTTCTTCTAGGAACTGCATCGAAGGCATTCTGAAGTCTGTCTCGTAATTCTTCAATGTTTTGTGGCGCATCTACTTTATAAATATTATTTTTAACATATCCCCATAAAAGAAAATCTAGCGGACTTAAATCAGGTGATCTCGCAGGCCATTCAACAACACCCCTGTTTCGAATCCAACGGTTTGCAAACTCTTGATTTAAGAAATTTCTAACAACAGCTGCATTGTGTGCTGGTGCGCCATCTTGTTGCCACCATAAATATTGTAATTGATTTAATGGGATATTGTCGTCAAGATAGTCAGATACGTATGTACGTAAAATGTTTAAATATCTTTCTCCATTTAAATGTTCTTCATACATAACTAGTCCTAAGAGACGATTTGCCAAAATACCCATCCAAACGTTTATTCCAAAACGATGTTGTGGTCTTCTAGCCCTGTTTTGTCGGGGATTTTGTACTGCCCAATAGTGCTCCGTATTTCTGTTGAACATTCCAGAATTTGTAAATTTTGTTTCATCCAGATGATTTTGCTTAAAAAATTTTCGTCATTTTCTATCCTTCCCATTAACCAATTACAATATTCTAGCCTTCTCAAATTATCTCCAGGCAGTAAAGAGTGACTTACATGGATCCTGTATGGTTTAAACCTACTTTTATGTAAAGTTCTCCAAACTCTGGACTGGCACAAATTTAATTCTGACGCTACTTCGCGTGTAGAAATTGATGGATTATTATTTATCTAGAAAAATACAAAATTAACGTGAAATTTGAAAACACGCTTTTAATTTACCATTTGTAAAATATCTTGTCGGATTTTCATTTAAATTCCTGTTGTCTTGACCATTACGCGGCTTAGTAAACGATCCATTCTCGACCAAATTTCTGTCGAGATCTAGAAAAATGGTACGATGAGGCTGTTGTCGTTCTGGATATAACTGTAGATATCTTGTACTCGCTACTGTTGAATTTCGGTTCGAAGAATAAAAAATACATATCATATCTCGTTTCTCTTCGTTAGTGTATGACATTTTTGTATTATTAATGAACAATAAATGAAATGTTTGACAGATTGAAATTCCATGGCTACCTTATTTAATCTTATAATTTATTCTTTCAAATAAAACCTAATGTCAAAAACTTTAGTCAGCATGTGGTACATGGTTGAAATCAGAAAAAAAAACTCTTTCTGAAGATGTCTAAATCCAATATGGCGCCTATAAGAAATTAGATAGTTGATTATGGCCAGAAAGAAACGAAACGTCGTATAAAAAATTTAGAGTACACCACTGGATAGAGGTTTAGAAATTGCCACAAGGATGTGTTTTTATATTTTCTCTACAAGGCCAAATGTCGGTGTTACAGGTAAAAGAAGAAAATGGGGTTTTCGCGTTTGTTGTTTAAATAACGAAGGTCATTTGTCACAGGTCTATTTTCTTTACGGATTTATAACAAACACAAAATTTAACAACTTTGCCAAATTTAAACCTATACTCTATCTCCAATAATAAGCGAGATCCCCATTGTGAGGGCCAAAAATGAATCAGCCTGTATAGAAGATTATTAATATCTCCATTTCATCATCCGTCCTTCCTAGATTGTGGAAGCGGGCTGGAATTGTTACCGTTTTTAAAAAAAGGCGACAAAACCAATACATCGAACTATCGTCCTATTGCTATTCTTTTCAATTTTGCTGAAATACATATATGAAATTCTTTAATATCCAATTTTATATTTCTCTACGACAACGTGGCTTCTTCTCAGGAATATCTACTGTAACTAATCTGGCAAGCTTCTCACAATATGTTAGTGAAATTATTGATTTCAGGTTGACTGTCTTTATTTTGACTACTCTCGTGTATTTGATACTATCGATCATGTAAAGGCACGGTCTTGTAGCAGCAGTTAGACCAGATATAAGTAAAATCCATTGTCTGAGATGAGCGTTTAGACGTAGCGTCTAAACGCGTCGATTAAACACTGTAGATACACCGTACCTTAATACTTCTAAATAAACTTTCTTCTTTTGGTTTCTCTCCTCGTCTTCTCAGACTTATGGAGTCGTATTTAAACATAGGATTAATAACTTTTTTTTTTATAATTGTTACTTATCTCATGCTTTTATATCTACATCTGGGCTTCCCCAAGGTTTCTAATATATGCCTTTTGGCCATTCAGCCTAATGTTAAGAATGCGTGTAATAAAAATTTTTGAAAAAAATTTATTGGAATCCCTAAGAGAATTCAAAACAAATATCTTTTCCTAATAAAGTAATTGGGATAAACGTACTGGCACGCTTCAATTACATAAAATACGTTGCTTACCTCCTTATAAGTTATCTATGCGACCAACACACATTAACAAAATTTTGGTAATTATTAACCGTTTTGAATATATAACAATGTAACACAAGCATCGTTTAATTTATATTAACAACAAAATAATACAAATCTGTATAAAAACAAATTTGTATCTGTATATGCATAGACACACAGTACGTATTTACCAGCTTTTGCTTCAACTACCAGACGCATGCGTTTCTGTGTAACCACTTTGTCAATGATAGATTTACGAAGCAAAAGACTGTAGGTACACTTGCGGTCATGTAGCAAGTTTTGTCCTATCCGAAGACATCAGATAACCTCATGCCATCTATGTGTCCATGCATATACAGATACAAATTTGTTTTTATACAGATTTGTATTATTTTGTATCAAAGCTTGATGTGAATTATCGCATCGACATGCAATCTATTTTTTGTTATTTAGTTATTAAGTTTACGTATATACTTTTCAAAATATATTCTCTCGTTTTTTTTTAGTTGTTGCGTAAGCGGTGCTCTAGCTTTACTGTGCCCCATGTGCGACTTTTAATTAGTGGTTTTACCTACTGATGATGACAACTTAGTTGTCGAAATACGTATTTAGGATACGATTAATAATTGTGGTAAGGGGTTATATACCTTTTTTAAGTTTTTACTTAACCGCAGTCTCCAAAGAAAGAATTTTTATATTCTCTCGGTAATAAATAGGTGTTCGTGTATGTGGCTAGTATTACAAAATTTTGGTTAAGTTGTGTGGGCAACGTATTTTATTTCATTGTATCGCTCCAGTACGTTTCCCCCAGTAACTTTATTAGGAAAAGTTCTTTCTTTTGAAGTCCAGTAGAAATTCCAATATCTTTTTTTAAAAAAATTGTGTACGCGTTTTCTTAACATTAACCGTATTACCGGACTATTACACGCCGGCTGTCTTATCATGAGATTTTCGGGTGACTACCTTATTATTTAACAATCTAACTCATTCAACCTTGAACTAACGATCAACTTCAATTGGTGCAACTGGTCCCAAGTGTACTTTCAAGAAGTGTTTACTAAAACCGACCTATTTTGTATAGTACAGAAATGCCTCTGATTTAATTAATTCCAAACTCAATGACTGTCTAAAGCACGAGTCATGTGATATCCTCGGAAAAATAAATTATTTAACGGCAAGCAGAAATATTACTTAGATACCCTTTCGTATAAAAGTAAATCACATAAATATCTTAAAAAGGATGGCGCGCACCTATGTATAAACACATTTGGATTCAAAACATAACGCGATATAGGATCTTCTGAAAAAGGATGCCTCCAGTGTAATTGCTATAACTACGTTCACCTCACTTTTCTCGTCGATAAAAAAGCTATCTATTTCCCTCTATACCTAATAAAATATTGATATATGCGAATTGGAAAAGTTGAATTTCATCATATTATTATCTTTTGAAGCCGAATTCTTTAAAAGAAGAGATTTGATATTCGCGTTATATCATAAGTGATGGCTAAAAATTTTGAGTGTATATTATCAACACTACTGTACTAATGTTTTTGTTTCATATTATTTACTGTTATCTACGATTTCTGCTAATTACTTGCTTCGGATATGATTTCCATTTTCCCAACAAAAGTATTTAATATCGTTTATTACAAAATGTTTTAAAAGAACTATACAGTACGGAATCCTCAAAGAATGTATACATTTATTTATAATCATTGACTGTCATATTGCTTTTGGTTTCTCATCTGGAAACATACCCTAATAAACACTGTTACTATAACTTATACTAAATGCAATATACATTTTTCAATTATCGTTGTGAATTTTCTGAAAAGTTCAACAGCCTTCAAGGTGCTCTTGCGAATATATTTTCTGTTCTAACTATAAATTTTAACATGGGCCCACGGCTCACGCACATATTGATTAGTATGGCTGTTGGATGTTTTAACATAATTGAATATTAAAATTTTTCATAAAATATGATGAACATACAAACCATTTTAAATTTTAAGCGTACGAACAAAAACAGTTCACCATTAATGAATGTTGACTTTTAATATCTACCTAAAATAGCGATAAACGAGAAAAATGGAAATTATTATTTCGTTCTTATTAATTTCATAAGCAAAATTAACATACTACAATTGCACTTCCTCAGAAATAAAAAATAAACAAGGTATAAATCCAGGTAATTCATACGAACAAATGGTTATTTTGGTTTAATTTACACAAAGTATTGATAGCATTAAGGAAGGAAATGCCAACTAAGAGTTGCGTGTGATAATTAGAGAGGTACATTCGTTCATATTTTGTCAGTCGCCGTCTGAGCACCGTTTAGTGCACTTCGCTGGTTTACAGTGATAAATAATAATTTTATAATGTCACAAATAGTCATAAGGAGACCATTTTGCGATGTAGGTCATAAATTGATAAAGGGATTTCCGGATTTAATGTACAGTGGCAGTATAATAAAGTGTAAAGTGTGTGATATACTGCAAATGTGTTCAAGGAAATTTCATTGCGAAAGACACATAAATAGTATAATTCATAATCGTAAAAAAAGTGGGGAGACATTTTTATTTCATTTATATGTAACTTTCATATTGTGTAATGTGCCGTTTAAGTTAGTAGACAACGAATCATTTCGTTCATTTTGGAAACACTACCGTGAAGGAACGTTACCTAACCGAAAAAGATTATTAAATTTTCTATCATCCCGCCGTGAACATATTGAATATATGAATAAATTCGAATTGAAAAGTTTATCACTTGACAAAATAACAGATTGTAAAAGAAATTCGGTTGTTAATGTTATGATACCTACAGTGGAACCACATCAATCGTCTCGTCACCTTCAATTTTACTAGCTTGCAGACGAGTACAACAATATACAGCCGAAGTAATTTCAAAGTTAGTGCTAAATACATTGGAAAAGTTTAAACTTTCAATAAACCAAGTGTTGATGTTTGTGAGTCATTGTGCCGCAAACATGCTCTCTGTAGGCTGGTCTTTAAAAAAAAATTATGCTAACTTGTTGCAATATTACGTGTAAAATCCATGCTTTACATCTCGTGGTGGAAATTATTCGTAGATGTCAGTAACGCGCCAAGTATCTTCGGCGCCGTCGTGCGAAATTCTGATAGGCGCCTTTACCCTATATGTATTGAGCCAAAATTACCAGCCACTCTCCCACAGTTCAACATTGAAATTTATGACGAACTCTTTAGACTGGTAGGTATTTTTTATTTGAGTAGGTATTTTTTATTTGAGGCAAACAATAGGTTCACATACAAAAAAATATTATTAAAATTTTTAATGCACACTGAAACAACAGTAACAAAATAAAAAACAGTATTCCAAATTATTAAAAAACAAAAGGTCAAATAAAATATTTTTAGAGTTCCCGTGTTTTTAAATAGATAAACGTGAAGGAAAACAACGGCAATGTCTTATAGAAATTGGACTTTTCTAGCTTTACTTTTGGCAAATTCATTAATAAGATTTTCAATATTCAAAAAACAGTATGGTGCAAATATCAAGTACACTCTTTGAAGTAACAATAAAATTATTGCTGTCAATGCTAAAATAATTGTAGTGATTGTTTTATGTAAATTTGTTGATTTGTTGTAAACTTTCAAAAAATGTTTTAATATTTTTAAAATTTAACTTATCACAAGTGGCCGTAGGCGCCTTTAAGGCCTTGGCGCCGTTGTGCGCTGCACGACCTTGCCCATATGGACGGCGCGTCACTGGTAGATGTTATCCAAATGTAGAAGATGCATTCATTGCAAGTACAAAGGTTGTGTTTTTCAAATTCCCAAAACATGTTCGCCAATTTCACAGACTGTGCCCCGACATTCCTGAACCTCCACAGACGTTGGGGAACATGGTTATAGGCAACCTTTTACTATCATAAATATTTTGATAATATTAAGAACGTGGGTTTTAAATTCGATCCCAAAGAAGCTGCAAGGAAAATCAGCCAAAATTTCAAGATAGGTTAAAACAAATTTAAAAACTATTCAGAACAATTACGTCGAACAAGTGGAGGCAATATAAAAATTAGAATATCCTTCGGGAATCTTTGCAAATAGTGCAATACCTTCACGAGCAGGTTTTTTGAAAGAATTCTGGGTGCGAGCGGAGAGCGTCAAATTCCGCTTCAATTCTTGCTTTCAAGTGTTCAATATCACGTAATGGGGTGGCAAACACTTGATCTTTGAGTACTCCCCACAGGGAAAAATTGCACCGCGTTAAGTCTGGTGATCGTGCTGGCCACTCGATTTTTCCTCTTCTTCCTATCCACATGTCAGCTCAGTGTTACCGTTTTAGTACAATTGTACTAAATTTAATAATTTGTTTAATCGAAGTACATTTTATACAGAAAAAAACAGCGTTAACTGATTTATGCCGGGCCCGTTATGTATAGCGTTAGATGTTTTCTGAAATATATACGGTTTAGGCCAAGTTAACTGAAATTGCGGTCACCGTAAAAAGCCTGTGTTTGCAGTTTATATATACATATTCAATCATCACATCAAGAGGCATTCCTAACAGCAGTTTTATGAGATTATAAGTCATTGTAGGTCCAAAAATAATGTATATAGTGTAAATAAATATATTTAAATGAAAATGCAATTTATTCATATAACAGAAATCACCGAAGATTTAAAAAGTGAAATGAAGCAGCCTTACAACCTGTGCACGGTGAAACAACATCTGGGTCGTGATTCTAGTAACCGGAGTTAAAGAATCACCGTCAGAAACCGGAGTCATCCCCAACAACCTCTAATTATTTTCTAAACAAAAAGATTCTCATTCGTGTGATTATCATGTAACGCAAGTTGTGGTGTGGTGAAGTTAAATAATATTTAATCTTCATTTGTTTTACTTTCGCAATATTCATTGATGTTTGGTATTAATCTAGAAAAACAGGAAATAAAACAATGCTTTTTATAATTTTTTCACTATTATTTCCGCTTTTCAAACTTTATATTTATTAGATTCTTAATGAATTCGTCCCTTCATTATGAAATGTCTAAATTTTAATAGTGAAAAGTTCCATTAGCTAATTGGCGCAAGCCCTGTAAATAATTCGTTACAAATTTCCAGGGATAGATTTTGAACTGTAATTAAGTTAATAACATTTAAACGAGGAGAAATATGCATTCACTGCATTTGGAAACAATATAAATTTGTTTCGCTCGAGAAATTTATTTTCTGTTTCCGATTCGTTAGTTAATTTTAGGGGTTCCAGTTTCTTGAACACGATAAAGTTCCGGTATTTAAATTTGACAATATACCAACCACAATATAATCCCCGACATATTGAGTTAACTAACAGAATGTTACTGAAAAAGGGTGAGAATGGAATTTCACTTTCACTAATATATTGCTATTCTTGTTTTGTATTTCTTCGAGCATTTAGGACTTAATAATTATTTTTTTAAACTATTCATGTATTAATTAATAGTAAAAAATATCGCGTACTTTTCCTAATATTAAAAACATAATAATAATTAGGAGTATACAAAAAAGCTTAACTTTGAAAGACAAAACACCTATAACTAGAGTCGTAGGTGTCATCTGGCTTTTACCACATACATCAAGTGCATACAATAAAGAAACGTAATTTAAAACACAATTTTAAGATTATTTCATGATAATAACTAGCAGTTTTTGTTATTAATAAATAAAAAACTACGAAATATGTGGTAGTTTAATTGTTTTATTAGGTACTTACAGCTAAAGAGTACGTTACAAACTAAATTAATATATATATATATATATATATATATATATATATATGTATATATGAAGGTGTAGTTTCCCGGGTTCTTGGCCGCGTGTGAGTTTTGTCCTGAAAAGGACTATTTACTCTACGTTTCAACGAGATCGCGCTCGTCATCTTCAGGAGCTAGTCGGTCTGTCGCTGGTTAGAGCTGGAGATTAAAACAATCTTACATGTTTGGGCAAATGATGCCTTTCTCAAAGAATTAAAAATATAAATAACAATATTTTAATGCCATACTTATACATTTGTAGTTATCATGGATAAAATTATTCAAAGATAATAATAATAATTTTATTCATGACAACTACAAATGTATAAGTATGACATTAATATACTGTCAATTTATATTTTAAATTCTTTGAGAGAGGCATCATTTGCCGAAACATATAAGATTGTTTTAAATATATACATTTTTAAGTAAAACCAGACCTTAAATCGCCAACTAATTGAATCTACATTATATATATAAAATCAACAAGGTTGATATTATTTTATAACGTTTTTAAAGTAATCTATGAATTTACGCAAGTATTGTTGGTAGTGAGGAAATGTGGCTCATCTGGTCGGCCCTAACTGTTATATTATAGGGTACTAAACATGTTTACGCATAAAATTTATTTTGATAGACTAAATGTACATTTCTATTATCGCCTAAACAGATTTTAGGTGAATAAATATAACAAAGGCGAGTTATTTAAATCATTAAGTAAAATTTGTGAGTGTTTTATTTTTTTCTAAACTTTACAGTAAATTTAATTTACTGCCTTTATTTTCTAAATGCAGAATTTGAAAATCTTCATTGAAAATGTGGTTTTCTTCTAATAAACGATTCGCAAAAGTGGAATCTTGTTTTTTATTTCTAAATGAAGAACAATGTTCGGCAATGTGTTTTTCAAACGATCTTCCTGTTTGAACAACATATATCTTACTGCATCCACACATTAACTTATAGACTCTAGACTTCTTATTTTTATCTGTTTTATCTTTATTGTTTTTAATATGTTTGGATAAATTATTATTAGTTTTGAAAACCGTGTTCATATTAAGTTTTTTTCAAATAACTTGAAATATTACAAATGAAACAGACATGCAATAATATACACGTCTGTAACTGTACACATGGACATACACCTCGTATTTTCCAATAAATTAAAACACAATTTTTACTAAATGATTTAAAAAACTCGCCATTGTTAAATTTATGCACTTAAAATATGTTAAACCGATAATAGAAATGTATATTTAGTTTATTAAAACAAATTTTATGCGTAAAAATTTTTAGTACCGTATAATATAACAGTTAGTGGTTCACTTAAAATCCAACTCCAACGTATTCATTTGCATTTAGTCTATTCGGAAGAAATATTGGTCCCACAATTTCAAAGTTTAAGATGCCCAACTAAACATTCACTGAAAACTTTCTTTGGTGTCCAAATTCTCGAATAGCTCTGGGAGTTTCATCCGCCCAAAATTGTCATTGTCGAAGACAGGGAGTGGACATGCATTCGCCACTCCCTTAAATAAGTGATAAAATGTTTGTATTTTCTTGAATTTGTTTAAAATTGTGTTGCAAAAGATTATTCTTTGCAAATTATCATTTACGTATAACAGTTGTACTTTAGTAACATGAGTAGAATCTAAATCACGCTGAGAAGTAATTACCCAAAAATAACTAAAACAGGGAAGTCTATGTAATGTAAGTACATAGTCATTGTCTTTATTAATTATTTAGCCAATAAATAAACTCAAAAGTGCCAGTCATTAATTTTTGATAGTCGGAGCATTTATCAATAAATAGTTAGTTACATGACCTCACGTGCTATGTTTATTTATACCAATACATAAATTCTACTTATGTTTTAAGGCGCCCAACAAAACTATTCAAATTTGAGCATTAAATATATTTTATTAAAAATCAAAAACTAAAAATGGACATAAAGTGTTACCTTTTGTTCGATTAACATGATTGTTGATAGTTTAACGTATGACAAGAATATATTTAATAACCAATTATTTTAGTTCAGTCATTGAAATTTGTTATTTTTTAAATAGAGCTATTTACAAACAAAGATTTTTTATTGAAAAACTCGCCACTAATGTTTTACATTCCAGCGATAGTGGTTTTATTATATATCGTAAATTGATAGTAATTCTTGAAATTTATTATTTAAACTGAAACATATCATATAATCTCCTCAAGTTATTATAACTTAATAATTGTGCTTTATTTTTCATGGTCATTCAGTATTATATTTCATTTAATTGTTATAATTGAAAACAATGAAATGAAACTTAGTTATAATCTATTTGTATGTGTGCGTATACCTATACATTTTCGTGTTCCCTTATATATTTGCTAATATTTGTAGTTACACTTTTTATTAAATTTTGCAATTTATATCATCACGTAGTATTAAGTTCTACGTATCAATTGATGTAAGTTTGTTATTACTGTTCACGAACTTGTTCGGAATAACGGTTTTCTAGTATGGACACCTAATTATATTTAACTTTAGTTTATTGAAAAATTTTAACGTCAGCTCTTAAAGTTTCTATCGTCTAAAATAAATGGTGTTTACCGTCAACACGACTGTGATTATGTTTTATTAAAGAGATATGTATTGTCTTATGAATGTGAGATTCATGGAGCAAATTTTATTTGAAGAATTATCAATCATCAGTGAAGTAAGTAATTACTTGTATGTTTAAATATCCACGTACCGCGAATTTTTTCCGGGTCTTCTCATACTTGGCATCTCGTTATTTATAATGAGCAGCTAATGGTAAACCTGCAGAATCAAGCTCCCATTTCAACTGACATTTACGGATGAGCATAACCAATCATATATCGGCAATATACGAGCAACGTTGCCAAATGCACTACTAATATAAAGAATGGTGATTTAGAGCGATGTGTAAATATTTGTTAATATAACCGCAAAATAATTTTATACCAAGACGAACCATTTAACAATGTCTTTTAAGTTCTAACTAAATTATAACATATAAATTAGGAGTACCTATAACATATAAAAATTACAAATTAACGTAAATTAATAACTGGAAAATAAGGTGAATTAACAATGAGAAATAAATTAAATAAATACCAGAGATTTGACAACGTTGCAGTAAGTTTGCTATATTCGTAGCGGGAAATTTGGATGGGGGCTTGATTCTGCAGGTTTACCCAGCTAATTTACATTATGCTGATGTTTTCAACAATAAGATTTAGTTTTTTTTTGTATTACTTAATACAAGACATATAATTAGGAAACCCGTCTGTAAGTAGAAAAAATTACTTTATATTATTTTATTTAAAATATTAAACATAATGCTCATTCAGTTGTATTCATTATTTATGCGAATCTTGTCAACAACTAATCCGATACAATTTCCTGAGAAGTAGCGATAGAAGCATTCTTAAAACTACACTTGCAATAGATACACATAGTATATAAGAAAAAGAAATGGAGTTAAAACTATTTAGTTACACTTTAATAATTATCCATACCCCTTTAAGATCTATTGTATTTTATACAAAGATATTGAATGAACAAAAACAAAAGTTGTTATGCATCTAAATCTTCGAAAGTCCAACTGTTTGTACTTTACACATTTCAAGAAGTGGTATATAATGCAATTAAGTACTATAACTTACAAAAGGATAATAGAAGCATATGGATAATAAATACATTTATAACATTATTATATATCATCGCAAATCGTGTGGAGAACACAATACAAGTTCAAAATTGTGTAAAAATATACATATTTACAGAGCCACAAATATGAACTTGTGTTGTGTTCTCTACAGCCGATTTTTAATAATATATTACTAAAAATGTTTTTGTTTTATACAAATATGGTGAGTTTTACCTATTCAAGTATGTTTCAAATTATTTTGTTATATAGGGTGTGTCCAATGTAGAGTGGAGGCACATTAACACAGTTTCCGTATATTGCGGCTGTGTCCCTCAGATGGAAACTTCTGACGAAGTCTTACACTTGTCATGAAGACAGCGAAGGTTGTTTTAGCGTTCGTGATGTTAAAATTTACTCAATTAGTATCACTGATTGTTCTACGCCTTTGTCTTGATGACATTTGTCTTTTTAGGTTTTTTTTTCTGCTAGATGATTTCGTTTTTAACTCACTTCCAAAAAGGAGGTTGTCAATTTGTCATGTATATTTATTTTTTATGTTTCTTCGCGAATAACTACCCAACGGGTTGACCGATTTTAATTAATCTGGATGCGTTTAATACAAAATGGTCTCATATTATCGTGAGCCAGTACAAACAAAAAAGACCACTTGTTACCTATTAGTTTGCTCACACATTAACGATTTTCGCCAACATGAACATCTTTATAGATGTTAAGGTACTTTTCTAATAATTCTTTTAAATTATACATTGGTTTATCCTATTATAATTAAATGTCAAAGTTGATATGGTTTTGGGCAATTGACAGACGACCATGTACTAACCTGAGTTGATGAGTACGTTTCTCGCCCGTCTCATTTGAAAGACGTTTATAACGAGCCTTCAAAGCTTTCCATATTAGAAACGGCACACGCTCATTCAAAATTAATCAATCGCTTCGTGTTTACACGTAAAAGATAAAAATGGCGAATTAATTGTTGTGATTGAAAAATAAATCGCCGTGCGTTAAGTGTTGTGATATCTATGTCATTTAGATTTTTTTTTGTTGTGGATATGTTATAAATATTGTAGTTTTCCCGTCGTTAAAATTGTTGTTATTGAAGTCAGTATTATTGTTATTTTCAATTGATTATTTTGGTTTTAGTTACAATTAGTCTCTCAAGTCACCTATTAAGACACGAATTGCTATGGCCCCTCAAAATAATTTAATTTCATGCGAATTCATTTTTAAAAGAGAAATTTTCTGGATATGTACGACAATTTCATTCTGTATGATTATTTAAAACTTGCACGTGTATACATTCTCGTTGTCGTACAACGACGTTGTTGTCCATTTACGACCCATTATACGTTCAAGCACCTAGTTGAAAGGTGTTAAATTACCCAACTTGTACAGAATCTGCCACATTCAGGAATTCAATACACAAATGCAAACCATAGCATATATGTGTGTTCATGTGATATATTACATGTATATGTATTCATATAATACATACATATATATATATATATATATATATATATACAAACATACATACATACATACATACTATATACATACATACATATAGTTTATTTCAAATTATAAGAATATATCTTTGAACGGCTCTAATGCTTTTATTGCACCACCTTCTGTGATGATAATTATTATACCTGGTCTCCTTATTGAACGGGTACGGTTTACCTATTTGCAACGTATGAATCTAGGGGCCGTATTGACTGTAAATTAGGGCCCTATAATATAATAATAAAACGGTGTTAATTTCAAGTATATAATAAAAAATATCTGTACATTGGGTTTATATACAAAGAAAAAATTACAAATCGTGTGGCAACATGTGTAGTGGACACATATAGATATATAAAGCTAATTTATTTGTAATACACAATAAAGTTTTTATGTGTCACCGCATTTCATAAATCATCTGTGATTGAGTCGTCTTGCAAATCGGTGTCTGTGTCTGAATCGTATTGCAAATTTATAATCAAAGGTGCTACTATTTTGTACATGCGCATATATTCGTCCTCTTTTGCTATTGCGTGTTTAACAGCATTTTGCCAATTTACAGCAGTTATATGTTTCATAGCATTTGCTATGTGTGTTCCACTGCTTTCACTAAATTTCGGTGTTTGATTTGTTCATCTTATGGTATTTTTCAGTTGGGCCTATATCAATTCAATGGGATTGAAAATACAATGGTATGGTGGTAAACGCAAAATTGTATGTCCTGCTTCTTTGGCTCTGTTATCCACATAATAATCCTTTAAATATTCTTTTGTCTTCATCACCTCTATTAATTGGTTTTTTGTATAATGATCCTCAAAATATAAATCATTTGCTTCTAAAAATGTTTTAATATCTTTCTTATTATTACATTTTGTAGGAACTTCGGTTTGCTGTCGAGAATGATACGGAGCGTTGTCCATCACTATCACACTATCTTTTGGTAAATTTGGCAGCAAAGTGTCACAAAACCATTCTTCAAATAAAGATGAGGTCATATCTTCATGGTAATCTAAACTTGAGGATTTAACATTTTTAGTAGATAATAGCGGCTGTCCGATCCATCCTTTTTCTGACCCAGCATGAAGGATGATTATTCTCTTCCCTCTCGAAACCGGTACGTCCAACTGACACATACTTGAACTATCGACCCAATCTTTGCAAATTGTGTCATGGGTGTCATACCACGTCTCGTCTAAATAACATATGAATCGTCCTTCCTGTATATACCTTCTAATTGCCGTTAAGTATTCATATCGAAGTTTCTGTAACCTAGGGCTTTCCATAATTGTGCGACGTTTGTCTATAATCCCAAACTTAAAACCAGCTTTCTTTAGCGTCCGCCACAAGGTTGCTTTAAAACACTGAATATTTATAGGCTCATCACTGATTCTTTTATGTAAGCAGTCAAGTGTAGATACAACATTTCCTCTGTAGAGGGATTATACTTGCTGCCTAATAATATAAATTTCATACTCTTCAATTTTTCTCGGTGCTCCTTTGTCACTTCTTTGCTTTTGAGGCCCTCCGTTATTCTTAATTATTTTATATATTGTTCCAAAAGGCACCTTGGTTAATTGCGACGTTCGTTGAATGTTCTGGGTTTGTAGTTCGTTAGTTTATTCCATCAGGATATGACAGACATTGAAAATTATCTCTTTTGCATCTTCTTTATATGCTTTCTCTGTCGTGCTCCAACAGTATTATCACTATCCACATCATAATCACTAACACTTTCAGCAAAAGGTCGCCACATGTTCGTTAAGTAAAGAGATAAAAATCAAATATGTATACAGCAGTAAAGATTAACAATAAATGATAAATAGACTCAATATTAGATGTAATATATACCAACTCTCCTAACTATATTTACTTAAATTTTGCACTTATTTCATCTAAATTGTAATTTAATGACTATTTAACTATATATAATAACTATATATTCAAATTAACAACTGTTGGTACTTATATTATTATTAAATTTTATTTCATCTAAATTGCAGTAATTACAATTTACTTAAATTTTGTCATTACGGACCTCAGCAGTTTGTTTGCGTAAAAGATAATCGTATTGAGCGGCCAGGTAATTATTGCCGCAGGTGGTGAAATAAAAGCATTAGAGCCGTTCAAAGTTATATTCTTATAATTTGAAATAAACTATACATACATACATTCAAGGTGAGTATTCTTGCATTTTTTGTATGGAGATCTCGGAAACTACAATAGAGATTTGATTAAATGGGGAAAGAAGTGCAGTTTTACGAGCTTGAGCTGCTGTTGTATCTCAGCAAAAGTTCACAGCTTACTAGATATTTACAAAAAAACTAAATTTCTCTATTTTCTTTAATCTCGTCCAATTACTTTATTATGAAATTTAGAGAAAAGTAGAAAAGGAAAAATATTAAGGCAGCTATACCCCTATCAACCTGTCTTAATTAATTTTTTATCGGACTCGCTATTTTTGAGTTACACACAAACTTTTGTTTTCTTAAGTGGCACTCAGATTTGGCTATGACTTCATTAAAAAGAACTTATTTTTCCAGTTACAGCAATGTACCACTCCATGAGGTTATTGCGTTAAATTAACGAATTATAGCCATTTTAAATTTCTTTGTGACTGAAAACAGAGTTGGCCTTTGGAAAACTCAACAAACGAAACTTGAACACACGACAAAGTACCTCAGTTTATTGCAAAAATAATAAACAATACCTCAACAAATTAAATTAGAAAATTCAGAACAATACATTCTCAAACTAAATTCAAAATTAACTGTAAAAAATACAACTATTTACAACTGTTCAAAATGACCACCATTGTTGTTTATGCAAAGGTTGTATCTTATTAAAATTGAATTTGTAGTTTCAAGAATTTGTCGTCGGTCAATTCTTGAGATCTCTTACTAAAGCAGCGCTTGCTTAATATGATTTGGAGTTTGGTAGGTTCTTCTATATACTTTGCTTTTCACCGTACCCCACAAGGAAAAATCCAAGATTGTTAGATCCGGCGAACCGAGTGGCCAAGGAACCGGTGCAACTCTTACTATCCCGGAGTTTGTACATTTAAGAAATGTCTGACTGTCAAAGTGTAATGTAGAGGAGCGCCGTCATGTTGGAACCATTTGAACATGGTTTTGGTCTCCAAATCCAACTCGTCTATCAAAGCCTAGAAACTCAGTTTCTAGGAAATGGAGATAGCCATCACCAATTAATGTTTCACCAAAAATATAGGGCCCGAGAACTCTTGTGCCGATTATATCGCATCGAACGTTAAATCCAAATTTGACCTGAGGTCTTCTTTGTTCGAGATTGGTGCACCCATAAATATTCATTACGCCTTTTGAATATTCCACAGTTTGTTACACGGGTTTCGTTGGTTCATAACACTTTAAACGGGAATCGAGAATCTGTTCCGCACACATTCGTGTACCATGTACAACAGACCCTTGCCTCCGGGAAGTAACATTTGACCCACGGATAAATTTTTTTTTTCAACACCCTTACTTGGCATTGGGAAACGCCAGTTTCTACTGCAATTTCACGTATTGAAGTTGATGAGTTTTGAAGAGTGCGAGCAACGACAAGGCAATCTCGCCAATGCGTGGTTTAACATGTGTTTTGGTAAATGCTCCAAGTTGTCCAAAAAATGTTTAAATGTAGGGGGTGAAGGTTGACGATGATAAAAAAAAATCTGAAAATAACATTCTGCAGCTCTCTGAGGAATTTTGTTACATTCAATGTAACAATCATGTCACGTTTTTCTAGATAAGAAAAACTCATGGTAAAACTACAAACACTTGTGAAAATCACTAAACACAAACTAATAAGTTAGGCAATGTCGAAACTTATGCTTTCCACAATTGGAAACTAATCTGATCTAAGTCTTTTTTTTTGTATGCTGCTTTGTTGTAGCCAACTATCACTTTAAAGGCAAAAAAATAATTAGCAATGGCTATAACTCATTTATTTAACACAATAACCTTATGAAGTGGTACATTGTTGTAACGAGAAAAATAAGCTCTTTTTAATGAAATCATAGCCAACTATGAGTGCCATTTAAGAAAACAAAAGTTTGCGTCAACTCATCAAACAAGTTCATGCAAGATTGCAAGCACACACACCACAAGTCGTACTTCGTCCCTTTGCACGTCTGAACAAGCATTGCGGACGGCGGCAGGGCTTTGCAAGTCTCGACACGTTGTACTGAATATGGAATATGCAAGTTTTTACAAGTAACAGTCGCTGAGCTTCTTAAAATATTATCTGCCTACATTGATAGGTGAACTCAAGCCAACATTTTAGTTCTTCACTATCGAAACCAGATAAATTTTCGTGGACCCCCGCTTACGAATTGTGAATCCCCATTTTTTTGTCACGCCAACGTAGACCCCCGTCGAATATCCCGTGGACCCCTGGGGGTCCACCTGGACCACTCTGGGAATCAATGATCTAAACATTCTAAACTATTCTACTTATAAATATTAGGTCATGAAAAAACATAAAAGATAATTAACAGCACTGTTCAACTCATATAATGCAGAAAATAACAAACGAACACCTTATTCAAAATTACAAAATAATAAATACTGGTTTAAAATCGCACTAGTATCTGGTATATCTACTCCTGGCTTGAATTACAGCTTCCATCCTCCTCGGCATGCTGCGTATGAGGTCTGCAATATAGTCTTGTGAAAGATTTTCCCATTCTTGTAAAAGTACATCTTCGAGTTCTTCAAGGTTACGGAATGCTCGCTGGTGCCGTTTTAAAGCTTGTCCTAGGTGGTCCCAGACATGCTCGATAGGGTTCATGTCTAGGCTTCGTGCAGGCCACCTTAATACTGGCAATTGAACTTCCTGCAAATATTGCTGTACAATTCCTGCTATGTGGGGTCGAGCATAAGAACACAATTTTCGCCAACAAAGGGCGTATATGGTATCACATGTTCATCTAAAATGTCGGTAACATATCTAGCTGCTGTTAATCCAGCCTCAGGTAATGGTACCAATGCTGTATGGCCCAGTAAAGACATGCCTCCCCATAACATCACGGATCCTCCACCAAAAGGGACACGTGGCCGGAAGTTACAGACAGTATAACGTTCTCCAGGTCGTCTGTACATCGGCACACGTCTGTCAGAAGACCATAAAGCAAATCTAGACTCATCCGAAAAGATGACATTGGCCGAGTGGTTTATGTCCCAATCGGCGTGTTCGCGTGCAAACTGTAATCGGGCTACCCGGTGCTCTCTGGTGGGAAGTGGACCGTGAACAGGAACATGAGCTGTTATCTCATCTTCTCGAAGACGGTTGCGGATAGTTTGTGCGGAAAGCTGTACATTTCTAGCCCCTAAAAGTTCATTCTTGAGAAATTTAGCAATGAAATGACGCATACGCAGAGCAGTTAACCGCAGAAAACGATAATCTCGTGGGGTAGTAGCTCTCTTGCGACCTTGCCCAGGCCTTCTTCTATAGTTCCCAGTTTCCCTAAATCGTGCTACTGCTCTACTTACAGTTGATGGCTGTACTCCTAGCACTCTAGCTACATACCGCATGCTACGGCCATTTTCCACCAGTGTGATACATTGCACGGTTTCATCATACGTAAAATGTAAAGACACACGTTGCTAAACATTCATAACGGTAATTTAATAAAAAATTCAACCTATCTGACTAACGAACTACAATATTTTAAATGCTCTCTACTGCACGTCTTCGGCACTTGTCAAAAAACAGGTAGTAAAAAGAATGTTTTTTTGGTATGTCGTTTAGATGTCAGTCTGACAACGACAAAAAAGGTCATATGATCAATTTAATAGCAAACGGTACGTTTAAATGGTCGTAGACTCAAAGAATTCAGGTGTTGCGATAATTATTTTGGGGAGTGTATATTATTTATTATGGAAAAGCCTAAATCGATGCATTTTATATTTCAAGTAAAACTTAATTTATATTCAATCATGGTTTTTCCCAACAATGTATACCTACTGTTTTCTGTTTCGATTTATTGTCGTATATCTAAAGAAGAACGCCAACGAAAATTGCCAATACGCATAAGAAACCGACAAGACTACCTTTTGAATGCATAAATCATTCTGTGAAAAATACAAGTATTTTGTGTATTTGCAAATTAATTCATCCCAAACTATTATAATAACTGTAAAACTAAAACTGAAACTTAACCAAAGGGATTGATAAAAGTATGTATGCAATAGTACAGGTAAATATGCTGACTAACATTTTACTATATCCTTACACATCATTTCAAAATTTGTTTGTTCTTTAAAATATCCTTGAAAATTGCTTACAATGAAACATTAACGAAATTACTTTCATATCCGTATATTGTATGTACAAAACCAAATTACTGTGTAAATTCCCATAAAATTCAGATTTCGATGGAAAATGTAAATAATAAATAACGTTGTATACCAGAGTGGTCTTTAGATGTATGGAAGAAACATTTTTTGAAGTTATAGACAGTAAACTCCCTCTAGAAATGTTTGTTTTTGTGTAAAAATACGGTATGCAAAAAATTATGCGTATCGAACAAAGGGAAGGCGTGGCGCACCGCCTCTCAAGGTGACCCCTGTTGGTAAAATGAACAGAAATATAATTTTTTTTTATGTATTTATATTTTTTAGTATACAATATACCTATAACTTTATTATTATAACTTAATTAAATTTACGGTAACTGCCACGATTTGTAACAAGAATTTGATTATAAAAATTTAATTGGAATCAAATTTCAAAAATTGTGGCGGCAACTAAATTATTTACATATCCTGATAATAGTTTACAAGCATAGATATTTTTTTAAGCCAACGAGTTCTAAATATAGCTTTTTTATCCCTTTTTTCGAATACTCTTTAAGAAAAGTTGGCAGCACCGTGGTGCAGAATTTAAGAAAATTAAGAAGGGACTTCGCCTATAAAATGACAATTGATTAAAATTGTCAATTAGAAGAGTGTGTTACTTAACAGAAATAGTGTTAAAAATAAAAGCTTGTGTAAAAAGTGTAAAAAAAGTGACCGCAAACCTAAACAGAAGTTTAGAGAAGCTTGGATCAAAATTGACAAAATTAACTTTATGAGTGGTGTTGAAGATCAGAAAGTGAAGGATGCAGTTGGGAGTGTATCCGAGATTATAAAATTTGCATCTCAAAATCTTGAAGTAAAACAAGCACGTGATGATTATAAAGAGCTTCTTCAATTAAGAATAGTTTTTCTTGGTGGTACAGTTCCGGAATTTACCTTCAAAAAGCCTGGAGCATTTCATCCCGCCCGTTGGATGTCGAAAGCTATTTATTGCCTTAAATTATATTTATTTCGAAACGAATTTAAAATGATACAATTGGATTGCATGATTTAAGATTGCTAAAAGATTTACATGCTTATAAATTGTTGATGAGAAGATTAGTCGTGCGTCACTAAGCAAATTAAGTAATCATTTGTGGTATTTAACCACAGAAACGGCAGCATTGTCTTTTTATGATCCAAATGTTACATATGAGTCGAAGAATCATGGTACAAGCTTTAGATAACCCTACTGATCGCAAATTAAAAAAATTGATCGTAACTCTTCATTCTATAAGTCAATATCTTAATAAGAACATCGAATATTTTATAACCCAAAAATCACATAATTTTTTTAAAAGGTTTGGTATTCTAACGGACTTTTTAAGATCCAAGAGAGTGGGTTAATGAACCTAGTTTTAACGTTGGCCTTAATATCGTTGGAAATATGAATGTTGTTAATGACTCGGCAGAACGAACAGTTAAGCTAATGCAAGATTTTAATTTAATGTTATCCAAAGAGAAGAAGAAAAGCAATGGATAGTGCAAATTGTTGCGGATTATCGGAAACTCTACCCCAATATGAACAAATATTCTCTTTTGAAATAAAATAACATATAAATAACTAAAAACAAAGCATTTTTATTTATCCCTTGTCAGACAGAGATCTTGTAACATTATCAAATCTGTGGCCACAAGGAATAAGTGAATGTTTTATGTTTTTCCTATTTATTAACTCTGTTTTCCAAAAGTAAGCCATTCTATCTTTTTATTAATTTTAATTTATTTTCTTAAGAAATATGTCACCATATATGTATATAAATACATAGATTTTACTTTGTATCTTACTTTGTATTCTAGCCCTTAAAAATTTGGCTTGAAATGAAAACCAGAGAAGCTTTAAGACGACATCATCTCAAGGAAATTTAAAATATGTTAAAATTAAAGTCAAATCTATTTTTTAAATATATTTTTTAGTATAAATAAATATATTTTTTACAACCAAGAAAATTTTATTTTTAATATTTTTGAACCGAATTTCAAGAGCGATGCGCCACGTCTTAACCTCGCCCAATCGTGATAATTTTTTTGCACACCCTATTTTTATACTATAACGAACATTTTGAGGGGGAGTTGCGGTCGAAACAACAAAGTTGAAAAATAAGGACCACCCTATTGTATACATAAGTCTTCCACAGTTTGATGTCCGAAATACGGTGATTTGATTAAGAATCAAGTAAGTTCATTTTTGTTGTAATCCCTTTCAAAAATTTGTTTCTTAGAGTCCAAAAATTTTATTGTTTATATTATATGCAGTGCAACCTCCTTAATCTGGACAATTAAATGCAAGAAGATGGCAGGATTAACAAATAATTAAGATTGTATTTGCTTTTATACCCCATTTGCAATAATTTTCCACATATCTAAATAAATTTCAATTTTTACTTTTAAACCCTTTTACTTGTATGTGCATATAATACTGCAAGTGGCGTCAACATAAAAATTGCAATCTTCGATTCAAAATTCGATTGTAAAAACGGATTTCATATTGTCGCGCCAAAAAGAATAGTTCTTCCAAACGTAGGGGAGCAAGAACAATGTTACCACTTACTTTAAAAGAGTTGCCAAAATCTGTCTGTAATTAATAACTTATGACGATGATGTACATATTTATATAATAATAATAATATATTCCTTTATTGTCCAGCAGGGTAAAACCCATTTATAGAACAATAAACAAATATATGGCTGGTGACGTCAATCATTTTCCAAATGTAAAATAGTCTTCTTTTGGCCTTTTTTCAAATCATATTTTATATTTTAAAACTCTTGTTCTTTCATTTATTTTTAAATGTTTTTCAAATCAAATAAAAATTTCCATATGATGTATTTTTATTTTTATGTGTTCTATCTTTATCTTGCATATCTCGTTCTATATTCTCTTATTGTTTAAAACGACTAGCTTACTCTGTCTTTTATTCGACTGCATTGATCTGTGATTCGTGTTATACATAACCTTCAAATCTCAAACACAGTTTAACATCTACATTCTGTATCACGTTAAAATAAACATATAGCTATTTTAATGGGCAACAAATACCATATTAAGCTTTGTTTTGAACTTTGTGGAATCTTTTGAGGTTTTATCAATATTACTGAGCCTTGTTTTGGTGAATTACACCTGTTCTTAAATTAATGCCGTACTGTTTCTTATAAAGTAGGTATTACGAAATGCCAGTTTTAAAACATCTTGTTCTCTTTTATTGCGAAGTTCTTATTGTCTTTTTTAGTCTATTTCAATTTTTTGTGTATATATTATGTAGTAATATATATCTAATTTTCTACGATTTCCAAGGGATATCTTTTATTAACATTTAACGTACTTCTTGAATGCCAAAACGAACAATGTTTATTTATTGAGGCAAATCTGCAAGATTTACATGTTGATTATGAAATTTTGGTACCATTGTAGTCTTCTAAATATCCTTTTAAATTTTAGTACGTATGCATGTTCTTGAATTCTAAATTTTAATATTTATAAGCTAAATCGTAAAGATAATCTATATGATATTGAACATTGAATATGTATTTAACGAGTACATAGATATGTTTTTCGAATACGATCTGTTTTGTTATATCTTAAACCTATTTGCAGTAAATTTGCTCTATCGATGGATGTCATATAGTGTGCATTTTAAAATACAGCCCGTTTCAGTATGTTGATTGCCGTTTATTCTCTCTTACATTCATTTAATTTACCTTTCTTTGGAAAGATATACAGCAATATGTCAAGAAACGTCAATGCTCCTTTTTCGGATGTCTTCCGTGTGTAGCTTACTCTCACATGTTAAGTATTAATGAAATACATTGATTTAAAAGTTCCGAAGTTTTATTGTAGATTTCCACTACAAAGTTGTTTCGCCACACTGCGGCTTCATCAGGTTGTCGAATAATGGCCATTATTCATGCACCCGATGAAACTTTAAAATCAGTGTACATATTTCATTTATATTTCGTTATGGAGTTCAACAAGTGTGTCCCTTATCAAATAATTTCTTACATGTTCAAACTCGTATATCTTTCCTTTTGAAGGCAACTATTATTGAATTACATACAGTAAACGCCAAATAAGATGGCGAGTGGTGGGGATGCGCCGTAGTCGTTTTTAAAAACGCGCACGCCCGCTTACTTAT
Source organism: Melolontha melolontha (assembly GCA_935421215.2). NCBI lineage: Eukaryota > Metazoa > Arthropoda > Insecta > Coleoptera > Scarabaeidae > Melolontha > Melolontha melolontha. The sequence continues at coordinate 98,530,597 of OW285240.1, forward strand.
AACTTTATTACAAATGAAACAGACATGCAATATACATATCTGTAACTGTACACATGGACAATACACCTCGTATTTTCAGCATTTACTTCTGCTTAAGACACGTGTTTCTGCCATCTATAGGCGTCATCAGTCAAGCTAGTGAAGCAATGTGATACAAAATAATACAAATCTATTTAAAAAACAGACTTGTATCTGTATATACATTTAAGCTGAAATCGCCCACAAGACATAGCAAATTTCGTCCTATCAGGTAGCACTATATAATAAGTGACATCTGACGAACGAAAGAGACTATGCCGAAAAAGGCAACCCTTCCCTTGACCGGCCAAGTCGGTACATAAGAGAAGAAAATACATAGATAGGTGTAGTCCATTAACACGAGTCAGATGGCAGTAAATATACAATAAAAGGTTTAGTATATCAATACGTTAAGCACGTATAACGCATTTGTTACAAATGAAACAGACATGCAATATGCATATCTGTAACTGTACACATGGACAATACACCTCGTATTTTCAGCATTTACTTCTGCTTAAGACACGTGTTTCTGCCATCTATAGGCGTCATCAGTCAAGCTAGTGAAGCAATGTGATACAAAATAATACAAATCTATTTAAAAAACAGACTTTTATCTGTATATACATTTAAGCTGAAATCGCCCACAAGACATCTGTTTTTTAAATAGATATGTATTATTTTGTATCACATTGCTTCACTAGCTTGACTTATGACGCCTATAGATGGCAGAAACACGTGGCTTAAGCAGAAGTAAATGCTGAACATACGAGGTGTATTGTCCATGTGTACAGTTACAGATAAGTATATTGCATGTCTGTTTCATTTGTAACAAATGCGTTATACGTGCTTAACGTATTGATATACTAAACCTTTTATTGTATATTTACAACTTTATGTAAAACCAAATACAAAGCTTCCCACTACTTCTAATATCTGCGCGGACTTACTCCCACCGCTCGCCATCTTATTTGGCGTTTACAGTACATGTATTTAGTGTAAGTTATTAGATTTAAGTTTTTCTCATTATTGTTGCAGAGTGCCATTAATGTAATTATATTATTCTTTAAAAGGATTCGTATGTTGGACAGTAATGATAATATTATTATTATTAAATATTAATTTCTATGTGATAGAAAAGTAAATTTCCAACTACATTTATTCCTATATATCTGATAATGATAATGTTCGAGGTATATATATATATATATATATATATATATATATATATATATATATATATATGACAAAACATGCAAATTGTAGGTTTGATAATGGGAAAATACAGAGGTACAAAATATTCCTTATTAGCATTGAAAAATGTATAGTAACTGGTAATTGTAATGATGTTATGCCGAGGAAATATGTAAAAAATGTAATTCTCTTGTTTTGTTTTGTTTTTGTTTTTTTAGGATGTGTAGGCATCGAGTTTCTATTCATAATGAAAAAGTTCAAAAATAATATGGCTTCACAGAACTGGGAACAGAAATTTTAGTTGTTATTCCAACAATGTTTTATAAAAAAAAGTTTTTGTAATTTTGTAAAGCTATAGGAACTTTATTAAGAAGAGCTTTTACGTGGTAATTTGGCAAATGCTTTTTCTTCTATTTTCTTAAAAGTAAATTTAAAAAAAAATTCATATGGTTGCGAATTTATTACATTTGACATTAAACGCCATTCTAAAAACAAGAAATAAAATTAATGCACATATCCAAACTGCTTTGAAATAGACAATTTACAAGTACTTTACTTCGCTTTGACAGATTCTCAACCATTTACCATAATATGTATGTACAAAATGAGTTCTATAGAGAATTTAAAATCTTGAAATATAGGGTAAATATGAAAAATACTTGTCACTACTTAAATGATATCGTGACTACACTGTAAGGCAGGGGTGTTCAGAATTTTAGGGATAGCGATCTACCGCAAAACACTTAGGTGACAAGCGATCGAGACATATGACTACGGACTACTAGGAGAAGACTGGTTCCAATAAAAAAATTATGAAAATGATCTATTGCAATTAAGTGCCCTTTACACTATGTGATTTAACACATGATTTTGCACATGATTTGCTCACATAAAATTCGTATGATATGATGGTCTCAGTCGGGCCCGTGTGATTTTGGCCATTTTACGTTTACACTGTGTGACTTGCTTGCTTGGTTTCTCTGTGATTTGAAATTAGTAAACGTCAAAACTGTAGGGTTTGAGGTTAGATGTGCAGTTGTTTGTTATGGCTGAAACTTCGCGCCTGAGCAAGGAAGCTGCTTTTAGAAAAATGATTCCAAACGAGTATTTTTTTATTACAACGTCTATCTGCATCATATTGGTCCAAAAAAGACAACAACGGGGTAATTTAGTAGAAAAAGTCAAGAAAAAAAGAAGACTTTGGAGCCGCAAGTGGCTGCAAAGGCGAGACTACGGTCGAGGCATGTCAAATCTGTTATTCAAAGAAATAAAATATGAAGATCCAATAAGTTTTAAAAACTTTTGTCGTTTGTCATGGAACTCGTTTGATAATTTATTGAAAATGGTGGAACCATTAATAAAACATCAAGATACTAATCTCCGCGAGTGCATATCAACCAAAACAAGGTAAATACGTTTGTAAAGCTAGTTAAAGTAGCTAATAATTCTTTTATTTCAATTTTTATAGATTATTAGTCACCTTAAGATTCTTAGCAAGTGGAGAAACATACCAAAGTTTACATTATTCGTTCCGCATTTCTGTCCCCTCACTTTCAACTATAATTCCCGAAACAGTGACTGCTATTTATACTGTTTTAAAAGCTAAATACCTGAAGACACCAACTACAACAGATGCCTGGTTAAAAATCGCTAATAGGTTTTACAAAGAGTGGAATTTCCCCAATTGCTTGGGTGCTCTCGATGGAAAGCATGTAGCATTTCGGGCAAACAAAGTGGATGGTTCTTTCTATTTTAATTACAAACAATTTCATAGTATTATTTTGATGGCGCTAGTAGATGCAGACTATAACTTTCTATATGTGGATGTAGGTTGTAACGGTCGTGCTAGTGATGGAGGTGTTTATAATAATAGTTCATTATGTAGGGCTGTAGAGAGAAATTTATTTAATTTTCCCGAAGATGCTATTTTGCCCAAATCTACCACAACAGTTCCATATGTTATTGTCGCAGATGACGCTTTTAGGTTATCCAACCGTATAATGAAACCTACTGGACAAAGAACTAATGAGGCTGAAAAAGTTTTTAATTATAGGCTAAGCCGGGCTAGACGAGTTGTAGAAAATGCTTTTGGAATACTGTGCAATCGATTTCAAATATTACAAAAAGATATAAATTTGAATGTTGACAAAGTTCAAGATATCACATTAGCCTGTTGTGCTCTTCATAATTATATTAAAGAAAAAGATGGAAAAAAATTCTATTTAAATGGTATTGACTGTGAAAACACAAATACTGTAACACTAACTGAAGGTGATTGGCGAAGCAATGTGTACATGACAAATTTAGATAGATGTAACATCAACAGATCTGCTGATCAAGCGATAGCTATCCGAAAGAAATTGATAAGTTATTTTAATAATGAAGGTTTTGTACCTTGGCAGTGGGAGGCAATAAAACGCTTCAATTTTTAATGAAAATCTTTATTTTCTCATCCTAAGTAATCCTACAAAAATTGTCAAAACAAATGTATGTATTAACACAAATAAATTTTATCAAAATATGAAAAGGAGTTTTACATGTTGGCTTCATTAAAAGGTATAGTTATAATATCCAATGGCTGCAATGGCTGGACGGTTAGCCTGGCTCTTTTGATAACTGCCCACTGTTTCTTTGCCTCATAAATCATATTATTTATTTCATGCTTCACGTTATTAATGAGGTCATCATCGTCAATATCTTTCAATTCATTGGCAATATACTCCGCAAACACGTCCCAGTTAGATTTTTGTTTGCTGATTGAACTTTCCAATGTCTGTAATGTTAGAAAAACTTTTTAGATAAATCTCAAGATCACAAGCCAGTCTTACCTTCAATGTAGACACTGCTTGGTTTATAATCGGGTCCTGCTCAGTTTCATGCATTTTTCTTTTTTTGGAAATGGCTTTTGGCGTCTCTTTTGGGTGCGACGCATTGTCATTGTTACACCTTTCATTTTCTTCAGATAAATCTGTCTCGACAGCGTCGTCTTCTGGCTAGTCACACAAACAGAAAAAATTGGTCAAGCAAATAAGCTATAAGTATCATTATGTACAAATCCTTACCGATGTATCCGTACTGTCCAAAGTACTTATAGTTTTTCTGGTTTTAATATAAGGCGTAAGAAACAGAAGTTTCTCATACCACCATACGGTGGGCTGATACAGTTCTTCTGTTTCCATTCCAGAGTGATGTGCCCCCACTTTGGCTTTTTCGTGGGAAAACTGTTGCCTTAAATTTGTTATTTTCTTTTTTACATCATCCACTTGAATCCCAGCATCTGATTTCTGCAGTTCAGCTGTTATGGCCAAAAGTGCATCGTTTCTTGCATGCTTATTTGAATAAAAGTTATGTTTGCTATCATATAAGCATGCATGGGTCTCATACATTTCTATGAGATTACGCGTGATTTCTTGAGTCCACTCAACCTACAAAGTAGAAAAATAACTTCAGTGTGTTCCAATATTTATTGCTGGACGATACAGATAATTTGTTCGAGAAAAATTATTTATTTACCTTTCTAGCCATGTATAACCTCAAAAGTGTAATGTCGGTTAAGCAGATTCATGATATTATCGGCAATCATTCGAAATCTCACATGAAAATAGACACCGTTCTATTCTGGATGAGGACGTATGATTCGATTTATTTTCTTTGTGACTGGCCTCATGAGTAACTTTGTATGTTAAAACACATAGTGTAAACAGCAAAATTCTTGCTTGTGATAAAATCATGTGCAAAATCATGTGATAAATCACATAGTGTAAAGGGCACTTTACTTATAACAAGTGTTCATTTGAAAAGTCAATCTAGGTTACTTTGAAATTTTGATAGAATAAGACGCAAATATATTAATATGTGTTTGTTGTTCCGTAAACGTAAATCCAAATGACATTTGATAATGTCAATCACAAATATCCGTAAGTGCATAAAATAATCGTGCGTCGATTCTGGTTTAAATAAATTGCTTCTCAGTTTTAAAATGGCTTTCACTTTACAACATAAAATTTTTATAGTCCAGGCTTATCTTCGAAGTGGTAATAACTTGGTGGTAAGTGGTAATAGAACATTAAAACCTTTTTCTGAAACTGGTAGTAGAAAATCAGGCAGCGGAGCAGTTAAGAAACGTACACCTCAAGTTGTCAATCGTGTTGAAGAAATAATGGAAAATGAACCACAAACATCTGTTCGACATTTGAGTCAACAAATAAACCTTTCTGTTGGTACAACTCACAAGTTATTAAAAAAAGATATGCAACTTTATCCATACCGTGTCACAGCAGTACAAGAATTGTTAGAAATCGATTACCCGCGTAGACTACAGTTTTGTAATTGGTTTGTAAATATGACCAATAATGGAGAACTTTCGCAAAGAGTCAATTTTACTGATGAAGCATGGTTTTATAAAACGGGATACCTAAATTCACAAAATACAAGAATTTGGAGTAGTGAAAATCCACATGTAATTAATGAAGAATCGCTACATCCAGAGAAAATTGGTGTTTGGGCAGCGATAAGCCAAAGGCGAATTATTGGACCAATATTTTTTCAGGGAACGTTAACTGCTCAAAGGTACCGTACGAAAATTTTACAACCATTTGTCAATCAGTTGCATGATGATGAACTACAAAATGCATATTTCCAACAAAACGGAGCACCTTGTCACTGTGCTGCAGAATCTTTGGATTATTTAAGACAATTTTTTGATGAGCGTATAATTAGTCGAAATTAGCTACACGTTCATGCGATTTAACACCTTGCGACTTCTTTTTGTGGCCTTATCTAAAAAATAACATATTTCGAACACCTATATTGAATTTGAATGATATGCTACTGCGAATCGGACAGAAATGCATGGAAATTAATAACAATCCAGTAATGTTGCAGAATATCATCAGAAATTTTGAACGGAGGATTTTAAATTGCATTGATCTTGAAGGACAACGTTTTCAACGTTTGTTATAGTTTTCAATAAATACGTATTACTTGTTATTTATTTGTATGTATGAAACTGTCAAAATATACGACTTCGTAGGTTAAGTAGTAATTTTAATTTATGACATACTTCAAAATGTTCTCAGTAAATCACATGCTACTAGATTGACTTTTCAAATGAACACTTGTTAATATATAAATACCAAGTATATTTTACTTGTATGTATAAGTTAAAACATCTAATAAAATTGCAACGTCAGAAATTTTCTTTAGTCACTGCTTCCATTTAGAATTTAGATGTTGATGCATGGCACTGCATATCATCCACAAACTTATCGAAGGACGTTTGTAATTACTGAGTGCCAAACGCAGGCATGCTGAAAGATGTTCGTCAGTTAGTCGATTGCGATATTTTGTTTTAACAAGAAGAATCCTGTTAACTGAAGAGCTATTTGTTTTAAACAAGGATATTTGTTTTCGTATATGAAAGACCAAAACTTGGCATCAGTTGCTCTGGCTTTGAGATGTATATCTGAAATTATCTGCAGTACCTTATTTTGTACTGAAGAGATCTCCATATTGAAAGTGTCTGATATTTCAGTAGCAATTTTTTCAACGTCTTCACCAGAAAATGGATAAGCCATGAAAGTTACAATATCCGTCAGTTGCTTAAAATCAGAGAAGCGTCTTTCAAATTCACTTTGAATGCTTCTTAGTTGCATCTCGTAGCTGTCATAATTTGAGTGAGAACTTGCCCTTCTTTTGAAAGCTGGAAAATTTGTATGGTACTTTTTGTTTAGCTGATTAATCAACAGCTTCAATTTATTTATAAAGGCGTTTGTTGCGATGGTTAGCGCAACAAACGATAATGGTTTTATTTTTTCCCTGTAGTTCCAAATTAATGATATTTAAATGATTTGTCACATCCGATAGGAAAGCTAAATCGCAGAGCCATTTTTCATTTTTAAGTATCTCAGTGTCGTCATCTCGTTCGAGAAGAAAAGAAATGATGACGGCTCAACCATCTTATGTCTGTATAAAGAAGTAAATCAGTGTCGCTAGCTTCCAATTGCACTTTGAAGAGGTGCCGTTACAAGCTTCGCGCACGAATTAAATTCACGATCTTTGGGGCAATATCCCTGACATCTTTCATATTTAGTATTTTTTTAACATAGAACTTGCTAATGAATGATGCAATGGAATGCGAAAAGTGATGGGAAGTCTTCGTTAGTTCGACAGAATGCAACAAACACAAATTGATCGCCTGTCATTGATGGTGCTCCATCAGTTGTAATGTACACGAGTTTGTAAATTGGTAACTCATATTGTATTAAGAAATTTAGGAAAACTTTGTAAATATCTTCTCTGCGAGATCTTTCTTTCAGAGGCATCAACGTTAATAATTCTTCTTTAGCCGACATATCAGAAAATACCATCCGAATGAAAATACATAATTGAGCAGTATCAATTATATCGGTGGACTCATTAAACTGCAAAAAAAAGTATGTACATTCCATTATTTCATTTTTTAGTTTGGATTCCAAATCTGTGTTCATGGTTTCGATACGTCTAATAACAGTTTGGTGAGATAATCCTTGATAGCAGATATAAATCTGTTTTATTTTTGAAGTCATCAAATAATACATTCGCCGCTTCAACAAATGATTCTTTTACTACCGTACCGCTCCATCTTCGAAAGATTTCTTTTGTTGCATCAGTATGTAGAAAATTTTAAAAGACGCGATTGTTGCAGCTACTGATTGTTTCGCTGTCCTAGTAAACAGGGATTGCTCTCCCTTTAAACTACTTTTCAAATCTTCCATCTTTCGTTTTCTTAACGCACTTTTTTGCGGAAAATTATTTTCATAGCTTTTACGCATAGTTTTATAATGCCTTTATAAGTTCCCGCATTTGGGCAATGCCACTGACGATGGACAAACGAGACAAATACACTTATCTTTGACCATAATAAGCAAAAATTCTTCCTCCCAAAGGTTATTAAAATGGTACATTTTACTTTTTTTCGCCGCACTCATTTTGTCTTTCAAATATTATGTGTCGTTCAGATACTCAGCGCCGTCGCGGATTTTTATATGAATCTAACTAATTCGAGAAGAATCGGGAAGGGTCGCCGAACGTTGCGCAGTTGCATTACTTCGGGGGTCGCGCAAATTAATAAATGTTTATTTACATTTATTACCTGCTAAATCTCTTGCACTCCTTCGAAGTGTGCACTACTGACAGAGCGTTCGCAGTACCAACTCTAATGAGATGTTGCCAGACATAAGAACAAATTATTGAAGGATGGGATAACTTTGGCAGACTTCAATGTTACAAAAAGCGCTATAAAGTTAAAACAAATATTCTAAGTGTAAATTAGCATGAATAATATATTGTTGCTATCAATACAAGAAATGTTTTTTTCTAACTTGTACCGTAGATAATTGTAAATGACAAAAAACGGCTACCTCTTCGTATTGCTTCATCAAAAATTTAAAAATGTTTTCGAGATGGAATTTTTTCCCTTGCTTCGAAGTTTCTAAAGTTTGATTATATGTACATATTATATTTAACAAAGTTTAACACTGACAATTTGTCATACTCTAAGTAGGTAAGAAACTTTAATTAATAGTACTCGTAGTTGCCCAAGTTTATACTAAAATATAAAACACGACACATACAAAATAATACATATATTTATTCCAGTATAGCACACATTACTTAAAAAAAGCATAAAAGTAGATATATTTACTTATATTGAAAATATAATTACTAATTACGATAGCAACTGTAATCAATAATTTTTCTTAACAAAAAAAAAACGTTATTTAATATTAATATCAGCATCTACTGTTAAATATTATTTACATTCATCCAATAAAGCAATTGTGAACTTATCTTTCCCGTCATCGCATTTGCAGGCTTAGGTTTCATTGCATATTATCATGGCCATGCGTTGTAATTTACGACTAAATACGATCGTGTACAGAATTGAAAAAAAAAAACACGGTAACTTATCATAAGAATGGCAACATACTCGTTTGAAAATTGGCAGCGGTCACTTTATTCTTCTTTTCGTAATTCCAGTCTGCGTCTTCTAAGGAACCCGATCCGAATTTCAATATGAATTTCGAATCTTTTCGTCGTCTACCGGTTGTATTGTAGATACGTGCCACTGTAACATCACTGCGTCTCTGAAAAATCATGACCCCCGAAAATAATAATACAGTGTCCGGGGTCAGTAACGAAATTTACTCTTGTTATGAAAAGAGTAAGTCCGGTTATTATCAGGGTTACATCTCTTCACATACATGCTGCACAGAACTTTTTTATATATCTGTACGCATGAAGCGCTTGTTACTGCCAGTATGAATGAACGCAAGCAATTCTAAGGCGATATGTATATAATAAATACCTCTACACATATACAATATATTCAGTGGTCCATATGGATTACTATGGCTGGTCCTAACAATGGTGTCTAAACATTTCGTGTGTACGGAGGAAATTTGATACTTATATGTACATATGCCGGTCATGGACTTTATACACAATTTGTTTACGATGCATTCTTGGGCTAATGCGTTTATGAATCGTGTCAAGCGCAACTGTTTTGGATAATAAAATTATACTTTTGTGGTCAGTGATCAGAGATTTAACGAATGAACAATTTCTCGTGAATATTGTAAAAATTTCGCTATTATGCTTTATCTTTTAAAAATCTAAAAATATAAAGTGGCTCAATCAATTATATCTGCAACATATATACACAATAAAAAAAATTATAGATGTTTAGAATACACCTGGTGTCCTTCAAATAAAAATATGAAGTATGAAAAAATGGGAAGATGTAATTATATAGCATATAAATCCAAAACATTTTCCCAAAATTCCTTCTCATAAGCAAGAAAACCAAATGACAAAGATATTTTAACAAAATTTGTCATGCCACTATGCGATCGACTATATTAGAATAATAATAATAATTTATTTTACCCAACAGACTAATCCAAACAGGACAACAAAACTTTGACTATGTGACAATACAATATATAAATAAATAAAATAATTACTTCCCTAAAAACATCGTTAAATAAATCATTTGCGTTTCTTGACGAATGCACCAGCCCTGCACAATATATTAGTTATTGGTGCTATAAACACAAAAATTTTCATTTCTTGTTTCATAGATAATATTTCGTGTCTTGCGAAAAAAAAGGAATTTTAATTATGATAACAAACATTTACTTAAGTGTCCGGAATTTTGTGTCCACAAATTTACTTGAAAATTTAGAAACTTTGTCAAAATTTAAGCATACTCGATTATTTGTATACTATTCACGAATCTGTGTTAGATTTTTCTATATACATAAAGAGTCTGCTGGAGAAGTGATGTTATTAAAATTTTCAAGACATTTGCATACGTGCGAACTTTACTATCTAAAAGCATCAAGAGATCGTTAATATATTAATTTACATACACTGATAGAAAAAAGTGACGAGCACACCCTGTATAATCTGAACGTGTCAAGATAAATGCGTAGATTTAGCGGAGCATTAAGGTCTCCTCTAGACGAGTTTGCGCAGCGAGTTTTGACTTTTTCTATCACTTAATTTTTTACTGAGTGCCTCCGACAGCTGCAATATGTTGTCTCCATGGAGACCGATGCGGGGAGGGAGAAACCGGTTATTGTTAGTATGGTGGAAGCGAGTAGTTGTAGTCGTACTTTGTGGTGATGGAAGGCCGTTCGCGATATCTGAGAGAATTTGAGCGAGTAATGATTGTGGGGATGCACATAACAGGAGTATCCTTCCGTGATATCGCGCGCCGTCTCGAGCGGTCATTATCGGCAATGCAGCAGCCATGTCGAGAATGGATGGAGCCCTTGCTCCATCCATTCTCGACACGGCTAAAGGTACGTACGCACCTTTAGCCGCGAGCGGGACGGCTCCGCGCGAGCACAGCGCGTGAGGATCGCGCCCTTGTGCACAGCGCTTTAGCGTCGCGTACGTTTTCCTCAAGGCAACTTGGAGCCGTTTGGCCAGCAGGAAGGGAAGGCGTACTCACTACGCGAACTGTACGGGGGCGTTTGCTAGAAAGTGGACTGCGAGCGCGCTGTGCGTTGTAGCGGATTCCACTGACTCGCGAGCACCGCCGGACATGGCGCCAGTGGGTGGAGGCTAGATATCAGTGGGTTGTCGAGTGGAGGCACATTTTGTTTTCCGACGAATCGAGATTCGGTGAGCGGTGAACCGTCATCGTATGCTGCGTATACAGCATACGATGCCGGCTCTACGCTACGTAGATGAGGTGCTACGGCCCTTTGTGCTTCCCTACGTTCAACGGCGCCCTCGTCTTCTATACATGCACGACAACGCCCGACGGCACACTGCACGTGTTGCCCAGACCTTTGTGGAAGAGAACCATATACGAATGCTTCCATGGCCGGCAAGTTCTCCGGATCTAAATCCGATCGAACATGTCTGGGATATGATCGGTCGGAGACTTCAATCTTATCTGGCTCCTCCGGGTAACGTTGAGGAGCTATGAAGGCGAGTTAAAGCAGCATGGTTGGACATCCCTCCCGCTACCATACAACGACTTATTGACTCTATGCCTTGTCGTGTAGCGATTAATGCAGCCCTGCTGGAAAGCAGGGCTGCGCCGCTCTCCAGGTGGGGGTAAGTTACGTTAAGTTACGTAAGCTACGTTAGTACTACTTTCATACCAAATTTCATTGCATTAGAACCACTTCTTATACAGGCTGTGCTCGTCACTTTTTTCCAACAGTGTATACATATTTTAGGATTTATGTGTCCTCTAACGTCTAAACGATCTAATTAAAAAAATAAAAGTGGCGGACTCAAACTAGATCTTTGTGGAGCATCATTGGTAGCAGTAAACCAATGACATATTATAGCGGTTGGTTTCAAAGAAATTAATACATCCGAAACAGGTGTAGGTAAATCACAAATATAATACCGAGCAAGAACTGTTGTGTAAACCTCGAAGAGTACAAATCAAGGAAACATGGTCCGTCAACTAACAACCCAGGAGGCCCAGAACCAAATTATTGTATTGTTTTAGAACCCAGGCAAAAAAATACGCCAAGTAGCGACAAATGCATAAAACGTTTCACTACATAAACAGAATGTATAAATAAAACTAAAAAAGTATAAAATGTCGACAATAAAGTATCTATCGGACGATTACAGCCGTAACAGACGGAAGCTTTATACGTCGAACAGCTCCAATAGCTCACCATTTGTATTTTTAATTATATTTTGATATTATTGAAAATGTTTTTGTTTTATACAAATGGTGAGGTTTTACCTATCAAGTATGTTTCAAATTCTTTTTGTTATTTACGTTGTCGAAGCTGTTTATAGCGAAGACACAATAATACAATTTCCGTCTGACACGACTGCGATCGTCCGATGGAAATCACTTACTTACACTTGTAATGAGGACGGCGCTGGTTAGTTTGGCAATCGTACTGTTGGCATTAGTCAATGAGTGGTGCTGAATTTTCCTCCATGCTGTCTTTTATGACTTAACTCTATAAAGTAAAGGAGTTGTTATCGTGACTTTTGTTTATCCCAGCATCATGCACTGACGAGTATAACAAAACGTAACACGTGTCTGCATGTTAGGATAGCAATTTTCACACAAATATAAAATTTGTATTGTGTTCTCTACAACCGATTTTTAATAATATTTTTGATATTAAAAATTCTTTTGTTTTAATTAAATTTTATTTGATGGCGGAGTGCGTAGACATTCTCTTCATGATGCCGTCTTTCAAAGTGGCGTTTATTAATTTTATTATATTTGAAGTCTCGATAACAAAGTACTTTGAGGAACAAATCTCGATATTTCTGTAATATATGAAGGTAGTTTATCGATTTTAACTTAAAATACGAGCGGATTTTTTTGTATTATCTACCTAGCTATTAAAAAAAACGAGTTATAAAAGAAAGAAAAAAATTGAAGGTTATATCGCAAAAGCATGGTTTTCAAAGGCTTCGACTGCTTCTTGGGGTGTTGAAATTCGCTGTCCACGCATTTTTTGTTTCGCAGTTGAGAACAAAAAGAAATCATTCGGCGACAAGTGACAATGAGACATTATTTCAACACTTTTCTCCTTCAAATAGTCAACTGTTAGACTCGCATTGTTGTGATGAAGAATAATGCGGCGTTTTCGGTTGTCCTTCCCGATTTCGTCTATGACTTTTGGCAAACAAATTACTGTATACCATTCAGCGTTAACAGTGTTTCGATCCTCTAAAGGAATTGTTTGAATGCGTCCTGTACAGCCGAAGAACCAAGCGATCATTTTCTTGGAACAACTTTTGTGGGGTTCGGTTTGACTTGGAACACCCATACAGTAGATTGTTGCTTGGTTTCCGGCTCATACGCATATATCAATGTTTCGTCATCTGTGACGATGTTGTATACGGATTTTGCGGTTCCTACGTCGAATTTTTTTTGGACACGAGCTGCTTTCTGTGCTTCGGTCAAGTTATATGGAATCCATCTGGAACATATTTTTTTTACAAATAAATGTTCATGTAAAATCGAATGAATTGCAGTCTGTGATTTGCCAAGAGATGCCTCTACCTCACTGTTATACTGTTACACTGTTATATCATTTTCCGCACAGCATCTCAATTTCTAAGATATCGCGGATTTCTCATTGACAAATGTCAAACTTTAAGAATATAGTGGTTACATATGTCAAAAGCACCATCTAGTGGTCGATTGTAAAAATATAAAAGATGTCCCTCGTATCTCAAACATATTTTTTAATTAGTACTAACATGTCCTGTAATATAAATTACATCATTGTATATTTCTAGTGTTTTATACTAATTATAATTATTAATATTAAAAACTGTTTTCAATATTGTGATTTTAACATTCATTAAATAACCATAAAGTATTTACCAAAATCACTACATAAACATTAGCTAACATTGAATTTTACTACAATACTACGAACTTAAATCCTGTGTTTCTATTACGTAATTGTGAAGCGTATGACGAGTGAGGCGACGGAATTCCTAGGTAGTGCGTTGATTGAGGCCAAGCACGTGGTCACACCATTAATTAAGTCCATTGCCTCACTGGTTTTGTGTACACATCTTTACAAATATACATACATATATAATGCCCGACAGAATTTACGCTATTTGCGTTATAAAAATTCAATGGGAAACAAAATAATAGTTCGACGATCTCGACACGTACGAATTGCAAGTTGAAAATCGAACTTTTAAATTACGAAAAAACTCGTAATAAGTTTATCAAACAACTGTAATATAACAACAAAATAACTGAAGAAATTGCTAAATACTTAATTACAATGCTGAGCACCTTTAATTATATTCACGTTAAAATATATAATGTGTGTTTTTTTAAGAGCTTGAGAACTTAAAATGATAATACAAGACAGAAATATTGTTGGAATGAAATTTTTTTTATTATAATCTGGTAGATAATTTCATGGTATTTATTTTGTAAATATGATTTCCGGCATATGTCCGCCGCGGCTACGAGTTACATGGTCCATTCGATCAGTCCAATTTTTTACTACTTTTTCCAATAAATCTGGCCGTATGGCGTGAATGATGGCTTGAATATTGGCTTCCAATGCTGCAAGAGTTGCTGGTTTGTCGGCATAAACCAATGACTTAACATAGCCCCATAAAAAGTAACCCAGAGGCCTTAAATCGCACGAACGAGGGGGGCAGTGAGCAGGACCACTTCTGAAAAGAAAGTTATCACCAAATTGATTTTGCAATAAATCGATTGTTAAGCGCGCTGTATGGCAAGTTGCGCCGTCTTGTTGGAACCAAATGTCGTTGATGGTTAGCTGATTAATTTTTGGAAACAAAAATTCAGTCAGCATAGCTCGATAGCGCTCGCCATTCACTGTAACGGCAGCTCCTTGCTCATTTCGAAAGAAATAAGGACCGATGATGCCGCCAGCGTGTAAACCGCATCAAACAGTCAATTTTAATGGATGTAATGGTGATTCGTTAACGGCTTGAAGATTGTCTTCGCTCCAAATACGGCAATTTTTCTTATTGACGTAGCCATTTAACCAGAAATGAGCTTCATCACTAAACACAATTCTTTGATAAAAATGCTCATCTTCGGGCAGTTTCAAATGAGCCCAATCAACAAAAATGCGACGCAAACGATGGTCGTTTGGCTTCAATTCTTGCACGAGCCGTATTTTATAGGCACGTAAGCCTAGATCCTTACGTAAAATTTTCCACGTAGTCGAAGGACAAAGGCCAACAAGTTGAGAACGACGACGAATCGACATTTCAGCGTCTTCTTCAATACTTCGCGCTACAGCAGCAATATTCTCTTCGGTACGCACATTTATTTGTCTTGTTGATGGTTTTGAGTCGAGAAGAGTAAAATTAGTGCGAAAACGATCAATAACTGCACGAATTGCTTGCTCACTAGGCCGATTATGTGGACCGTAAAATGGACGAAGTGCCCGAACAGATTTATTTTTTTCAAAGTAAATTTCCACAATTTGGAAGCGTTGTTCTGGCGTTAAACGATTCATGATGACTTGCCAAACCTTACTGAACAGAAATGTCAACACAGTTGACATTCTCAGCTGTCAAACCATAGTTATCGATATCGATAGTTCTCATGCAGCTAAAAAAACACCCGGAATAAAACTAATATATCTTTTCGTCCAATAGTTAAGTTTTCACTTGATAGAACTACATACGATCAGAAAAAAAAATAATAAAATATAAGCCCCCCTATTACAAACAACCAGTATTTTGAGTTTTGATATATTATAATTAGAGTTCGGATTTTATGTAAAAAACACATTTTTTATTATTAGGAATATCACCCCAATATTGTAGATATATCCATTCTACACTTAAATAATGCGATTAACGGTATAAAAAATTACATATTTTGCATAAACTTAAGCTTCATATTTTTAGTTTATGTGCATAAAGTAAATATTTTTTACATTTTCACCATACAATCGCATATTTTTGATTAAAACGACCGATGTTCACGGTCGCTATATTGCAAGTTTATTAGTTCGTGTTCTTAACCAAAATCTTTTTTAATCAGTAGAGTTAAAGAAAACCAATAGCGTCGAAATTGTTCGCTTTGTTAATGAAAGTTTGATGACTTTTTTACTCCAGATATTCTGATTTCATCACAGATTCGGCAACGTATGTGACTAAAGCAGGGGCAAATTTAAAAGTTTTTTACAAAAATTTAATCCACGTAACTTGTGTAGCGCATGGAATAAATAGAGTTTGCGAGAAAATTAGAGGTTAGTTTCCTTCAGTTAATCCTTTAATTTCGAACGTAAAAAATATTTAAAAAAGCACATCTAGGAATCCAAGTATATATAAAAAAATTGCCGGATGTTCCTCTACCTCCTGAACTGATAATTACCTGATGGGGAACGTGGTTAGACGCAGCCATATTCCACGCTAATAACTATAATCATATAAAAAATATTGTATTCGAGTTTTCTGATTCAGCTGAATCAATTACAAAATCTAAAAGTTTATTCAAAAAACGCGAGATTCTAGATCAGTTGACGTATATTAAAAAGCTCATTATAGTTTTTTTAAGTGAATTAATTAAAAAATTAGAGACAGACCAAATATCTTTATTGTAGTCAATTTCTATTGTAGAACATTGTGAAAATTTATTGAAAAATGTTCACAGGTCGAACTGGTAAAGTTATACTAGATAAATTTTATAGTGTTACAACAAAGAATGATGGTTTTGAAAAGTTAACAGAAATATCGAAGATTTTATCACTATCATTAAGTTTGACTGTTAAAGATAATAATTTACATTTAGACCCCGAACATCTGGGGTCATTAAAATATGCACCTATCATGTCAGTTGAAGTCGAACGAACGTTTTCAACATATAAAAATATTTTAAGCGCATATGCAACGCGATCACCATTTCGATTTTGAAAACACACAGATAATCGATAAAGAATAACACAATTAAAAGGGAAATTAAAGAAATGTTTAATATTAAACAGGAAAAAATTTCAATTAATTAACAACAGAAGTGACAAAAAATTCTTAACAGAATATAGTATAACTTAATAATGTAACGATTTGCAATTTACTATCATGAATATATACAATTGTTATATAAATATCTATCATATGTTATATATCTTAAGTCGCTCCACAGGCGCAGACATAATAATAACTCATGGCTTGCCAATGCCCCCTGTAATTGGCCTCAAGCTGTTGAGGAATGCTAAGGCATGAATTATTATTACTAAACTGGAATGTTTTTTTAATAATGTCATTTTTATCCATTATGACAACTTAAATATGATATTAATATACTGGCATTTATAATTTAAAATTCTTTAAAAAAGGCATTAATTGCCGAAACATGTAAGAGATTATTTTAAATACGAGTACATATATACATATTAAAGTAAAACAGATCTTAAATCGCCGACTATCTAAATCTACTATAAACTGTCTTAATGATGATTTACAAATGAATCAAATATAAAATTAACAAATTTAATAGCCAGCCATGATCCACTAGCAACGATTACAGTAGTATATTAAGAAACAAGTTTCATAAGGCACCATTTTGCCGCACGAGATCAGTTTAGAAAACGAGTCGCGATAGCGGTGAGATTTTTAAAGAGCGAGGGCGGCAAAAGGCCTTATGAAACGACTTTTTTATACTATGTTATATTTCTTACATTAATAAATTGGAATTATTTAATTTGAAAGTTCAGAATTTTATTTGTATATAAAGCATGCAGTTGGTCATATTGATACTTGATATTTTCAAATTTAAATCTTGCTATCCGCGAAGTATATTATATTACATATTATTTATTAATTTTCGTTAATATTATTTCATATTTTATTTAAAAATATAAGCATGAGTGACATAGAGACTAATATATCTTGTTGTCAATTGTATACAATATACGTTGTTTGTGTAGAGTACGTGCTATCGAATTAAAAAAAAAAAAGTGGTACAGTCATATTTTTAATCGGTTTAAATTAGGCTGCGTGAATGTAGGTATATATTAAATGTAGGCGTCAAATTTAAATATTTAAATAACCTATAAGTGTCAAATAACATATACGTTGATATACAGGTAGGTGTAAGTGTCAAAAATGACTTTTGCACGTTACTACGATCTTAAGTACCTTAGCAACGTCACAATACTAAAATGTTTAAAAATTTACTTTACATATAACTTCTCTACTGTACCATTTTTTTTTAAATTCGATAGTACATATATCATATCTGCCAAATGTACTTAAATTCTTAAAATCAAATGAAAGCAATGGTATTTATTTCTGTGTTCAAACAACGCCAACATTGAAAAATGAAAAAAAGCGTATCGAAATGAAGATTTTCAATTATGTTTCGACATGTTTTGGGTGTCATAATGAGTTCATTTCGAACACAAAATAAAAAAAAATATTTAAGTCTGCGTCGATTCAAACCTAACTAATTATCAGTCCAAATAATGCAACTTTAAATATCACTGGCTTTAATAACAAAGAGTTATGTTAATTTTTCCAGGTATTGCAAAAGTTGTTATAGGTGAAGTGAATATATAAAAATGTTGAAGTATTCATAATTTATATAAATATATCACACACTTATGACATTACATGTATTTTTTTCTTTGTTGCAGGTAAATGACACAAACCACATACACATTCTACTGTACCCCATGAATGGCAAGTTAACCTATTCTATTATATTTTGTGTTAAAAATTAATCTATTGCAAATAGCTTATTCAAAAGCGTCCAAGACTATATATGTATAGTCGGCTTTAGTGTTTACTCCTTTTTACTGCTTTCCAAGGTTTTCACTATCTCTTTCCATTTTTTCCTATCTATGGCCAATGTTTTCGCAATGCTCTATCCTAATTTTTTAGGTCTTTTAATACTGTTTTCAACCATTTTTTCTTTGGACAACCGGTGCCCTGATTACTTCTGTTATTATTGATCTCCTTATGGTTCTTCTTCTCTAGTTCCTCTCTCCATATTTAACTCCGCCATATGTTTCTCTTAATAATAATAATAATATTTATTTATTTGCCCAACAGGTAATCCCAATTACAGAGCAATAAGTACACAACTTAGATGTATGAATACACATACTATGTTAAATTATTACATAACTAAAATAATTTTGATATATAACAAATAAGTAATACCGATAATAAGGTTCACATATCCTTAGTGTCCACCTCTCCAATGAATATGTCACTATAATATGCCTCAGCATTCCTCATCATGTGGAATAT
The DNA here is from genome assembly GCA_935421215.2 of Melolontha melolontha. NCBI lineage: Eukaryota > Metazoa > Arthropoda > Insecta > Coleoptera > Scarabaeidae > Melolontha > Melolontha melolontha. The sequence goes on from OW285240.1 coordinate 98,550,073, forward strand.
CGGTGATCTCATCAGTAGATTCGTCCTTGGAGTCGACAGCAAGAAAGTAACAGGGTTACGGGTACTAACACTAGACACATTGAATCTGACCCTAGACAACAGCGCGGCACAATCAACTTTATTGTGGAGAAGATTATGAAGAAACCTTGCGCTGTAGTTAACTCGACGAACAGTCAAAGACTGAACCCCATAGAGTCGAAGCAGTTCTTCATAGGAAGTGTTCCAGTCAGGATATACACGATTAGATTTGAAAAAGAGGTATTTTACAAATCGGCGCTGTATACGTTCAACTGGAAACTGTTGCGAGATGTAGAAGGGATACCAAACAATAGACGCATACTCGAGTTTCGGAACTATAAGAGTGAAATACAAAGATTTTAGCAAGGATATGCTGTTGAAGCACCCCGAGGCTCGAATGAGGAATATTTTTCTTTCCCGTATCCGTAGTCTCACCGCTATTTGTTTAGTCATCATCCATAGAGTACTGTAGGGGGATATACATAATTTTTGCTGCTTTTGAAATATGTTTGGATCTCCATAATTGCCCCAGCTACATTGCTTGTTCATTCTTTTTTATTTCAGGTTCTTCTTCATTTGCATGTATTACGATTACCGCTAAATACTAATATCCAAAGCTTTACTCAATATTTCCGTCGACATGTATCTTTAAACAACTTCTTCTTTTCGGTCAATTGTCTTGCATTTATTTTTGTTTTGGTTAATTTCTAAGTCAAGTATACACTAATGTAGTTATTCGATATATATATATATATATATATATATATATATATATACATACATACATACATACATACATACATACATACATACATACATACATACATACATACATACATACATACATACATACATACATACATACATACATACATACATAGTTCTTAGATCTAGCATTTCCATTTATTTATTTATTTATATACTGTCAAATATATATACATAACTTATAATCAAACAAACAATTAGTAATAAATTAAATATAACTTTATAACATAGCCGAATTTCATAAGGAAAATAAGATATTTTACGATATAAATATAAAATGAGAAAAAAGTTTTACGAAAACCGTAACATGGCAATCTCAATAGCTTTATTAAGCCGGATATAATATATATCGCATATAAGAGATCTCATTACGAAAACGAAATATGCATAAACTATGTTCGTTTTAGTCCCGGGAAATAAAAAAGTAGTCCGCTGTCGCAAAGAAGCGCGAGGTACAAGAAAAGACCATTGCAAAACTAAATCAATGCAATCGATGTTGTTATGCACTGGATTATATACAAATTTACCACTATTCAGTTTATATCGTGTCTCCATAAATGTCATACCATACATGTAACCTCTTGTAGAATATGTGCCCTCAGTTTTGAAATACAAATACTTCAGAAATCGACAAAGAATTTTCTCCAGATTTATTTTATAGACTTTATAATATGGATACCAAATTAAAATTGCTTAATATAATCTGGATTTGCGTTAGAGTAATATAATGTTTTTAGTGCAGTAATGTTTGTGAAAGATATTCAATTACGGATAATGAAACTCAACATCCTAATTAGTTGACGTTGTAATTGATTTTATGTGAACAACAACATTGGACCCAGGAACCCTGAGGAACACCCGAATCTGCATAAAAATAAGCATGACGAGAACCCATTGCTTGAAAGCGAAGACTCTGATAATTCACAGGCCTGCATAAAATTTGTGATGATGTGATTTTTATTTGTTAAGCTCAGTTTTTATATAGCAATAACTAATTAAAATACAGTTGGTCTCTACCACCCACAGATTTTTTTTTGCACAAAAGAAAAAGAAAAAAAAATCTTATAATAGGCGTTTTAATACATTTTAAAATGAATGTACTACTTCAAATTCTAGGTATTCTAGGTATTAATTTTAGACAAGATTTCCGGGAATTTTTACCTGCTAAATCCTATTTATTATGCTTTCACTTTATTAGTACCGCGAAGAAGAATTTCAAGTTTATCACTTCAAACAAAATGTATAATTTAATGTCATTTACTTCATTATAGCTCTGAGTGTCGATCAGTAAACAAGTAAAATTAATTTGTCTTTAGTGTTGTGCGTGGTATTTGATAAATAAACATTGCTTAAAAATATGTCTAGCCGGTGTTGCAAAAACAAATCAGATGATTTCTGTTATATTTGTGGATATTTTGTCTTGAAAATTTTAAGAGACCAATTGGTGAATTTGTGAAAAATGCATATTATGCTTATTTCAAAATCAAATTAGGAGATCAAGATAATGTGAAGAAGGTTTAAGACATTGGACCAAAGGGAATAGAAAAAGCCTTCCTTTTGGAATACCGATGGTTTGGAGAGAACCGCAAAATCATCGTGAAGATTGCTACTTTTGTCTTTGTGATATTAAGGGGCATAATAGAAAAACTTTGAAACATATTTTGTACCCAAACAATATTAAATCAGCTATCAGACCAGTTCCTCACAGTGATCATGTACCTATACCTAAACCCCCCAAAGTACTACAAGAAGATATTGAAACCTCTTCAACTTCCGGGTCCGTACAGATGGATAGTGATTTTGAACCATCAACCTCAGGTCAAAACCAACCTCAGCTATTTTCACAAGCCGAACTCAGTGATTTAGTAAGAGATTTGGGACTTTCAAAAGATCTTTCTGAAGTACTGGGGTCTAGGTTGAAACAAAAAAATTTGCTTGCCCCAGAAACTACCTTCAGATCTTCCTTTAGCTGAATATGACAGAAAAACAACCAAACGAAGCTTTTCTGAAAAACAAAAACTTTTTTAAGAAGCATAAAGAATAAATAACTATTTCTAATAGTTTCTATGTGTATATTTTTGTGTTTTTTTAAATATAATATAAAACTAGCTTATAAATGAAATAAATCTTGTTTTTTCTATAATTGTTGATTTTACTGGTTTGAAAAATAACCTTACGTGATACAAAAAAAATAAAAGCAGATTTGAAATCAGCGCTACCCAATTACTAGAAAACAGTTAAAATTTTTAAATCAACATTCAAAGAGTTGAAAAATGCAGGCCTGTGTTATTCATTCGATTGAATGCTTTTGATATTTCTGTATATACCACATCAACTTGACCTTGGCGATCTAGAACATTAGCAATAGATTGTGAGAAGTAGGTTAAATTAGATATTGTGGATCTTTTCTCCATAAAACTGTACTGACGTTGTGATATATACAGCATCTAACTGCAGGGTAGAATCGTTTTTAAGCACTTTAGCAAAGTTTAATAAAAGCGGAATCGATCTGTTATTCTTAATATCAGAAGGCAGACCGTTTTTAAGAACAGGGCATACCTTAGACATCTTGTATGTTTTGGGAAATTCCGGTGTCTTTATTGCTAAATTAAACATTATTGTTAATTAACAGGGAAATGCGAATAATTCTGCAGTGTCTTATAAGGAAAGTCATATCCAATGTCATGCCATCTTTAAGTTTCCTAATGGGATTATTTACTTCTAGCTCCGTCAGACTAAAAGAATTCGCAATGCCCAATCTTTTGGTAAGTCAGCAAAACCGGTGCATTGTTCATTAAAGTAAACAGTGCTAAAGTATTCTTGAAACGCATTAAACTTTGTGGATCATTAATATCATTATACAAGGCAGTTCTTGAAATAAAAGGACATTCAAGGACATCCGGTATACATTGTTGTCGCAGTGCAAAGAATCGGGAATCCTATAATAAGTAAGAGTGCTATACAGCTACATAGTACCACTGCTGCACAGTTTGTTTGTTTTCCAAAGTCATCTTTCCTAGTCTATTTGAAATTAGTCCCGACACTGCCTCGTATATTTTGTGTCTGGTGATCGTATGCCTGCTTATAATCGATAAATGAAAGGTGTATCTCTAGACTTTGTTCATAACTATTTACCTCGTAAATAATACATAATTGTTCAATAAATATATTTGAGTAAAAAGACAAACTAATTTAAAGTTGTAAATATGGTTAAAATTTTATTCTAATTTACTTCACTTGAAGTGATTTAAATTTTTTTCTCAGCGGAAATTCGTGAAAAGTTGCTCGTTCCACATGAAATTGAACACTTATACAAGCTGTCCCGTATCGTTATGTTCAAATTTTAGGAGTGTAAAGTAGACTCATTTCAAGTAACAAAAACGCAAAACTTGTATATCAATTTTGATTTGTTTGAAAGTTACAGATCTATGAATGTGATTGTCAGATCATGAAAAAAAATGTAATCCTAAAGTAAATACAAACTGATTGTATTTAAAAAAAAGTTATACGATTCAATAACAGGCCTGTGATTGTTAACGTCGCATAATAAAATGTTATTCTAAAAAAAATAAACACGTGTCGTAGTGCACACAGTAATTTCTTGGAGATCTACAAAAAAAGAGTACTGAAAATTGATTTATGATAAAGAAGGTTCTTACTTATTTCGTAAGTGCTGAACCATGAATATCATACAATAAACAAATGTTCAGATGACTATTAACGTTGCATTTTTTAATAAAGGATTACATTACGTTTCAGTTCATACAACAGCTTATTAGTAAGTGGACACGTTTTCTTTATTCAAAATGCCTTATCAATTTTCTTCTCAAGAGTATGCGGACATGCATTTTGTGTATGGCTACTGTAATGGCAGTGCACGCCAAGCAGTTATTGAATACCTACATCGGTTTCCCGATAGGCGCATTCCTCATTACAGAACGTTTCTGGCAGTACACAGACAATTTCGGGAATTCGGACTGCGTGATTATCTTTTCGACCAAGGAGTAAATTTGCCAGCAGACTTAGAGGAAGAAGCAGTAGCTATTGTTACAAGGGATCCAACTCTCAGTGTACGTCGAATCGCTCGACAACTAGGAGTGCCACGAACGACAGTTAGGCGAATTTTAAAACGTGAGGGCTTTTATCCATATCACTATCGCAGGTGACACGGTTTACTTGAGGCAGACCACTATGCTCGTCTAGTTTATTCTACCTGGAAATTAAGACAGTCGCGGCTTCATTTTAATTTCTGCAGAACAGTCCTCTGGACAGATGAATCTACGTTCACGAGAAGTGGTGTTACAAATCTGAGAAACCTGCACAGGTGGTCATCAGAAAATCCCAAAGCTATTTTAAACTACATTTCGGAATTGCTGGCCGAAATTGGGTTAACGTCAATTATCCCATTGGTCCAATTGGTCGAGGTGGTCCTGTTGCATGGGCACCTAGATCACCCGATCTTAATCCCCTTGACTTTTATTTATGGGGGTACATGAAAAATTTAGTCTACGCGCAAGTTTCGAACACAAGAGAAGAGTTGTTGGATCGTATTCACCTGGCTGCCGAGCAAATCCGACAAAACAAGTATGAAATTCGGTTAAGTACTTCTTCTGTTGGCTTACGGGCACAAGCCTGCATTCAACAAGGAGGTGGATATTGCGAAAATATTAGTAATTGACCTTTTTTAAATAAAATCAGTTTTTATAGACTTAAGGATTACATTTTTTTCATGATCTGACAATAACATTTATAGATCTGTAACTTTGAAACAAATAAGAATGGATATACAAGTTTTGCGTTTTTGTTGCTTGAAATGAAGTCTACTTTACACTCCTAAAATTCGAACATAACGACGGGACAACTTGTATAATAACAATAACTATGTACTTACTTTATTTTTCAATAAATTAATTACTATTTTTGTTATTTAATTTCATTTTACTTTAAATTTTCTTTTTTTTGACCACCTACAATTTAATTTTCTGCTATTTACCTTTTTTGTTTTGTATAATTTTTTTATTTATCTTAGAATATTTATTTTTTTTCCTTGTACAATTATAAATTTATTAACCTTATTTTTCCTTCCTTCGACAATACAGATATTGTGTTGTGCTGACTCGTTTTTATGTTTGCAATCTTGTATTTGTATAACCTACATCTTGTATGTATTTAATCTGATCTTTATTTGAATTTCTTTATCCTGTTTGATATACATTACATGTAGTTTATTTTTTACCCGTTTCATACTTTTTTTTAGACTTGTAGCTTTTACTTCGACTCTTCCCTTTACCTAGTTACTTACTTTGTTGGCTCATCGCAATAAAAATATCAATGATTTTTAATACAATATTAATCTTTAAGTCCGTTCGTACCTTAGAAAACAGTACAAATCTTATGAATATACCGTAGAGAGTTACCATGCCTTTTCGTGGATATTTGAATAAAATATTAACATAAATACAATAATAAGGCTTACGGTACTTGAATTAATTCCAAACCTTTCAAAAAATTATTTTAAATAAGTATTAGAATAGAGATTCTGATATAATAACTTATTAAAGGAAGGATTATCATTGGAAATTTCTGTACTTTAATGTTTATGGTTGCCATTTAATTGGCATGGTTATCCGATATTCTTGGTTATACACATAATGACACATAACCAAAACCTAAGTTACCAAATTGATCAAATTTGAGATATAATTAGAGACCGGACACAAGAGGTTGATGACTCATCGCCCACGAGAATACTATTGAACATTTGTATTTTTAAAGTTTTTAATTTTATTTATATAATTATACTTATAATACTAAAACGGGTATCTAAACCGCTACAAAATACGAAATACATGTTTATTTGTTCATTTTGTAGTCCAATATTAATATTTACTAGCAATACTTTCTCAAGGTTCTCCTCTGTAAAATTTGTTCTCTTTCAATGAAATACATCCTTGTAAATAGAAAACGTCCTTTCTACATCGCAACTGGTTATTGGTACATACTGGAAATATTCTTTTATTTCAGCGTATTTGGCAGTTAGATTTTGAGGAACTGTCCCCATACACAATTGTCGCAATGTTATTAAATCTGGATTTCTATTAAAAACTGCGTCAAACTTTTGCCGAACGCCACATCCGATGTCACTTGGAATATTTTTCAAATTATTAATAGCTACATCTAATATGGTTAATCCATCTTTTAATTTGAGATTTTGATTTTCAAAATAAGCAATTAGTTTTGTCATATTTCCATAGTGTTCCTGAGGAAAGTACAATTAATTTTTTAAATGTGGAATTTATGTTAGTTCCTTGCACTCAGAGCCTCGTCATTTAAACATGCCACGAAATTTTCTAAACTATCGAAATTCTCTAAACTAGTAGCTTCCAACCATGTCCCCCATTTAGTTATTACTGAAGAGGGAGGCAGTGACAATGATGGCAGATTTTCCCTGTAAAAAGCTACTCTCAATGGTACTTTTCTGAAAACTTTTGTAAAAGCGGATACAAGTCTATCAACTTCTGGAAAAAAAAATCAACTGTATTTATAACTTTTGCTATTACATATGCGTTATATGGAATAGTTGGATGTAGTCAACCAGCTTCAACATTTACCACCATACAGTGTCCTAATATATCGACAGTTTCATCGGCACTTATCTATAGGTACTGATTTAAAATATGGCTTCAAATGCGTTCTACTGCTTTCGTGGAGCACTTAGAAACATAATATTTGCGTAAGGTGGATTCATCAGGAACGTTTCGACCAGTATATTTTTGGAGAAATATTTTTAAAGTGATATTGTTAAGTTTATTTAATTCAATATTAGCCGCCATAAAAGTTTTACAGAGTTCTTCGTTAAAATTGTCAGATTCCAACGGTTCCAATTTCTGTGCATGTGTTTGCGATGCTAAGTGACGTACGTGCGATTTCATGGAACTTTTTAACGATATTTTACAGATGTTGCAATAAATTTCGGAATCACTGACAATGGACATACAGTCAGTATGACCATCAATCCAACTCGCCATTGTTTTACGATGCCGTTCTCGACGTTCTTCCATATCATGTCTGAAAAAGTAACTTAAACAATGCTCTAGATCTAAATAAATAAAAACTAAAAATGTGTGCGTAAGATATTGAAACTGAACGAAATTCAATGCACACTCTTACGTCGAAATAATTGGTAGAAATAGATTCAATCAAACGATATTAAACAGGATCTATCACAAAAATTACGATGTAATTAACAGTTAAAACTATGAAAACAAGAAACTTACTCACAGCACTTTATTTATCTTACGAAATATAAACTAATAAATAAAATACATACATTATAAAAACCCCACTTCTATCTACGCTCATGAAAACACTTTAAAAAGCACTATATTCTCGGAATACAATCGCTGGCTTGTCCATTGTTATCGTGGCGAGACCAGGTGTCCGAGTAAGTCAAACAAATACTTCATTGAATTACGCCGGGATGTACTGAGCGACGTTATACACAATTCCAATTGCCGATTGCGTTTTATGGAAATTGCGTCCGTTCTCTAATAATTACATCTTTCCATTTATCATACGTTGTCTCTCTATTTCAAGGACCCTGTATAATTGTCTACTCTTTTGTAAAAACCAACTCCTTCCACAACAAAAAAATTTACTTAAGTTCTGGTACTCTGCTAAAATTTAATAATAATTATTTGCCAATTTGCATTAAAATTTCTAGTAATAATTTTTACTATTCTTCTAAAAACACTGAAATTAATTATTAATTAAATATTCTTCTAAATATCTCAGAGCTATTAATCCGTACAAAATAATCCGTAGCAGCAATTGACTGAGTAAACATTCATTCAAGGTCCCTTTTACCTGAAAGATACCTTGATGATGAAAAGGGTCGTGAAGAGCAAGCAGGTTATTTCTTAATTTTGTTGAATTCTCTTTTATAATATCATTATACATTATTTTCTAAATCGTCCAAAGAAATTTTATTAATAAGAAAGTACATTCATAGTTTTCCTAATTTATATATGAGAGCTCGTATATGTGCATATATTAATTAATCAGTGTTTGTATTTTCGCATCATATACACAGGACGATGTTTATGGCAAACCAGTTCTGCCACATAAACCCTGATAAAACTGTATAAACGGTAAAATTCCTTTAAATGTAAAATGCTGGGTCAAATTACTTCTAATATGTATATAATTTCACTGTTAATAAAAACAGAATTTGGGTCAATGTATCAAATAAAACTATTTATTGTTACGTAACGTTTCGAAACTGTATTTGTTTCTTCATCAGACCTGATAAAATATTTACAGATTAGTCATACAAAAGTAAAAAATGAAAATGTTCTTAAATTAGCAATTAACAATTCTTAAGCGATTTTATAGAATGAAGACACCAATTAAAATTAATATCTTGGTTGTATTTACATTTGACATACGAACCATTGCGAAAAGTGCAAAACATGTTTAATAAGAATTTAAAACAACAACAAAGTTTAAAATGTACTGACTCGTGAAACGATAAGGGATAGATAAACCAGATGTGGTATAATATATAATAATGTATGTAACAGTTCAAAATAAAAAAAAATTGACTACGAGGACTGAACACAATTGCCGGCGATTATTGGTTCAATGAGTCATGCCTCCATTGACTGCTTATATATACTTCTCGAGAAGTTCTCATGTATTTTTTTAGTTTATTAAGATGTTCTAATAATATTAAGATATTTAAATGTTTAAATGATATTAGTAAAATGTCCAGCAAATGTTGAGTCATAAGTATTATTCTTATTATAACCACACTTCGTTTATTAAAAGGTTTGACACATGTCACCGACTTTTATCAATATGAAAGAAATGAGTACTGCTTGGTCAAGCTAAATACAGTATAAATACCGGGTGAGCAATATCAAGTGTACGCAGTTGGCAAGAGAATATTTATATTGGCATCAATCTAATGTTGGCTGTATTGTTTACGCTTCTTGACATTTGTCATTGAGGATGGCGCCTGTCTAATGATAGTAAACGTCTAATAGGATTGCTAAATGCTCGAAACGTGTTTCAAATCATGTGACGCTACTCTTGTTCCAATATGTCGCGTCGTGTACGATTATATTGTGATTTGTAGTTTTTTGTTTACCGTTTATTTGAAATTGTCTCTTGTTATGCCGTTGTTTAGTCTATTTAATCTTTCGTTTTCTTTATATTATTTATTATAGGTGTTAATTATAAGTAAGAAGTAAAAATTAATGATTATAATTATTATTATTTAGTATGAAAGAACTAACAAATTTAGTGTTAAGTTACAATCCATAAGACAGAACAAATTTATCAAAGAATAATGTATATAGACATGTTAAAAATCATTAAAATAAAACGTCATAAAAATGTATGCACTAATATTCATTAATAATTAATTTTTTAACCAGTCCAGTGTTGCAGGACTTGCATTCCTCAGTTCGTGGATACCCCCTGAAAAACTTATGAATGATAAATAGCGAAAATAACACCTTCCTTAGGCATTTTTTTCTTGCCCAAAAAACGTTTTTTATTGACCTGAACAGCCTGCCTCCTTTTGTATTCCTTCATTTATTTACTCTTGCATTTTTCAATTTTCCTTGGTAATTGAACTCAAGTATTTAAAGTTTCCGGAATAAATGCTCGATTGCCCTTTCTGCCATATGTACAGTGTGTTCTCTCAGTGAAATCTCTTTTAAGCCACGCGAAAGACAAAGTTGAGGTAAACAATAAATCTGGAATCTATGAAATAAATTGTAAGGATTGTGATAAGAAATATGTCGGCCAAACAAAGCGTTCGATTCTAACTCGTTATAAAGAACATGTTTCGCATATTAGATTCAATAGGCCGGAAAAATCAAGTGTTGCCCGACACATTCTTGAATCAGGTCACAACGTAACATCTGACTGTCTGAGATTAATAAAAAAACGTCACTAGCCCCCGCGAATTAGATAGTTTTGAGAGCATTTTTATCTTTAAAAATAGGAATAACGTAATTAATGCAGATTTGGGTCCTATACCAGGTTCATCTTTATTCGAGTTAATTGACAGTTAGATGTTATTAAACCAAAAAAAGATAGGAAAACTATTAACAAATTAATCTAATTCTATGTAATTTTTAAATTTCGGTTCGTTACATTAGCCTTTAACAGATATGACTCAATATTAATTTCTAAATGACATATATAATTTAAGATGAGTTTTATAATGATTTCTTTATGTATATTAAATTAGGGTGTCCCCTTTGTGTAATTTTCTAAAGGGCCTTTCTATAGAATAAAGCATTAGGTTAATGGTCTCTTAATGCATGTACGTATTTAAATAGGGTTTTTCTAATAAGGTAAGTTCTGTAGTATTCAGGTTTTTAAAAATTTTAAAATTTAGTGTTAAACGAGAAGCCGTGCAATATAGCGCTCAGTGAGTGTTGTGTTTTTTGTGCTTTCAAGTGTTACACTGCTTTTTCTACTGAGGATGACAACGTGGTTGTCGGAATACGTATATAGAATTGTTAAATTCTATTGTAGTAAGAGTTTTTAATTTTTTTTAATTTACAGTGTGTTGTTGGCGAGAATCATCTTTGCACTTATGATCATATTTATTTCCTCCAGCGTCTTTTTTGTATATTTCTAGGATTCTATTTAAAGTTCTTTCGTCTTTAGCTATTAATATCATATGTTCTGTGTAGCACAATTCTGTTACTTTGACCTTTTTCCATCTTCCAGTAGCCGATCTTGCTTCATTTACTGTTTCGTCTAGTGCCTATGTTGTCTTCATCGTGCTTAATATACTTCCGTGTCTAACTCCTATAATTGTTTCAAACTTATTAGATATCTCCTGCCTTGATCCAATATAGTTGGTTGTTATTCTGTAGAGGCTTAGTATTCCGTTTATTATACACTTCGCTGCAAAATTAGGGGTTCGAAACTATGTTTTTCTTTTACTTTTAATTACATCCTTCGATACTTATATACAGGGTTGGGCAAAAGTAACGCATCAGTCGAATAATTCCGTAAATATAAACTTTAGAACAAAATGTTGTTAACAAAAGTTTGTTGACAAGTTATTTTGTATTGGCTTCAATCATTTGTTTTTTTTTTCATGATGATTACATGACAGCCAAAAAATTTATTTTTTTAAAATGGAAATAATATTATTTTTTAGACAATTCGGAATCTTTATTAAGTTGTGAATATGAATACGTACTATTTTCATGGGGTTAGATAATCAAAATATTGAGAAAAAAATAAAATTTAATAAACGTACATTTGGACTAGTGCAGTGTTTTGTAGATTGCTTTGTAAATTGTAGATTTTTTGACTCATTGAATTATTGAAAACATTAACAAAGAAAATTGCAATTTTTTTTTTAAATTGATTAATATCGTGTATGACTACCTCTTGTTGCGATACAAGCTCTTAGCCTGGAAGGCATGCTTTGGATTAGGTTGCAACCTCTTCATCTTGAATTTGGTGTCATATTTCTTGTAAAATATAAATATCTTAGAAAAAAAACACCGCAACCATGGAATATCACACCCTATACGAGGAAAGAAACTATAAAATAATAAACCAGAAGATCGAAAAAGTACACCAGAAAAAATCCACATGGACCCAACTCAATACTCGACCACGTAATAACAAACAGAAAAGAAAAAATCCATAAAATCAAAATAATCCCAACAATGCCCTGCTCACTACACTCTGTGACAAATTAAATCTTCCAGCAACCTCTCTTTGGGAATGGCCCTCTTCGACAAAAGTCACCAATTTAACAACGTTGTTTTTTAATAAATGATTATAATGCTGACGACAATTCATATTGTCACTTTAAGTTGATATTTATATTTTTTTGTCGATTTATTAAAAAAAAAAAAAAGTCGAAAAATGTGCTTAGTACTTAATTCGTACTTTCAATTATAATTAATACATTATTACGTATACTTGCTGATACAACAATAAGACAATTAAAAAAGTTATTTCGTTGACAAAAAATTGCTTATTTACATAAATTTTGAATTTTTTCAAAAAATGTATGATCCCTTAATTTTGCAGCGGATTGTGTTTCAGGGATTTATCTCCGTCTTGATATATTTCATAGGTCATTTCTTTTGATTTTATCAAAAGCCTTTTCTATGATGCAATATTGTAGTATATTGAGGTACATATTTTTTTAAATAAAAATAATTTTATAGGATTGTTTCAGCCTTTACTTGATGAAAGTCAATTATAACTATTATCGGGATAAAATAAAACAAATTTTAATGAATTTCACTACATTTTATTTTACACAGTAACGATCGTTTCGCTCCAACACCTGAGCTTCGTCAAACATATAATTAACTTATGGATATATTTTTACATAAATGTACATGTTTTGTTTTGAATAGTTGAAGGAATGGGTCCTTTTTATTACTTAAATGTCTATGCACAAAACTTTCACAAAAATATTTAAGTTTTTTGCCCTTACTTTCTATGTGTAGCATTTTATATTCTTTGTTAAAATTGTGGTTTGTTAAATTAATATGAGACGCGTATGAAGAATGAGTATTATTATTTCTAAATGAAGAAAAATGTTCTTTGATGCGTATTTCTAACGATCTGCCTGTCTGTCCGATATACGTCATGGGACAACTACCGCAAGTTAACTGATAGACTCCTGACTTTTTATTGTTTATTGTCTTTGTTAAATCTTTATTGTTTTTTATAAATTTCGATAAATTGTTGTTAGTTCTATACGCTGTATTATTGTCTAACTTTCTTAAATATTTACAATTTTTTTTTTACAAATTTTTGTGCTTGAAGAGCCTGTAAACGTGATCACTTTAAATTTTTGGGTGTTATTATTATTTAATATTGGGTAAACTTGTGATATGGCTTATGTAAGGAGTTTTTTATTTAAAATGTATAAAAGTATTATATTACTTTTATATCCATTGTTGATTGCTATTTGTTTAATTAAATTTAACTCTTTTTCGAAATCTGTTTGGGTAATATTGATTAATCTATGTACCGTATGTCCCCGGATTGAGTTTACAAGAGGAAAAAAAAATTTATTTTTGATTTTACAAAAAAGTGCTAAAGGAATAAAATTTTTTGCTTAATTTCAAATGACCAAATCTGTAATTAGAATTACGAAACTGTCAAACCCCTATTTAGAATTACAAATTTTTATTTTTTATTTTCAATCACAACAATAAAAAAATAATTAGGCTCGAAACAATAATGTTTAAAACTATTCTATTAATTCGCCACCCCTTTCAGCACACAATTCGACTCTAAGCCGCAGTTCCTTGTAACTGTTGCGAATTTCTTCAAGCGTCAAGGATGCAACAGCATCTCTAATGCGATTTTTTAATACATCCACATTGTTAGGCAAGTTGTCCATGTAGACTAGTTGCTTTAACCGTCCCCACAAATAAAAATCTAAAATAGTTAAGTCAGGGCTTCTTGGAGGCCACAAAACAGGACCATTCCAGCCAATCCAATTATTTTCGAATTTTTGATTGAGCCAGGCAGCTACAATGCGCGAAAGGTGGGCCGGACAACCATCCTGTTGAAAATACATCCTCTGCCGATAAGCAAGTGGGAGTTCACTTAAACCATCCCAGAAAAAATTGCTCAACATTTCCAAATAATTATGCTGATTTACATTAGCATCAAAAAAATATGGCCCTATTATTCCATGATAAGAAACAGCACACCACACGTTTACCTTAACAAAGTATTGACGTTTTGATGCAATTCTAAAGTGAGGATTAGTATCACTCCAATAACGAACATGTTGTGACGAAACGGTACCATTGCTAGAAAAAGTTGCTTCATCGGAAAATACAATGCTTTTGTGAAAATTTTGGTTCTCCATTATTTCATCTCCCATCCACATGCAAAAATAAAGACGCTTCTCATCATCTCCCGGTTCTAACGTATGATTAAAAATCGGTTTATAGAGGTATAATTTACGTTCCTTCAAAACTCTTTGAATATGGGATTTGCTCATATTCAGTTGAAGCGCCCGTCTCCGCAATGAAAGTTTAAGATTATCTTGCACCGAATCCAAAATTAAAACTGTAGTAGCATCATCTTCATCACGTACTATTTTCTTTTTCTTTAAATTCAGAACAGAACCAGTTTCCAAAAATTTTTTCACCAACTTCCTTATACCCATACGGGAAACAGTTACTTCGGGAAATTTTGTATTAAATTCTTCAGCAATACGACGATAGCTCTTTTCCCCAATACCGTAACATTGTATTAAATATATTTTTTGTGATAACGTTAACATTTTCACCAAAACATACAGAATTACAGTTTGAAGTTATTTTTGACAAATAAATTAGTGTATGACATTTTCAAGTCAAAGGCTTCTACCATTAAAAAAAATTTAAAACAAAATTTTTTAGAACATAGATAAGTGGTACTGAAATTCTAATTACAGATTTGGTCATTTGAAATTAAGCAAAAAATTTTATTCCTTTAGCACTTTTTGGTAAAATCAAAAATAATTTTTTTTTTCCTCTTGTAAACTCAATCCGGGGACATACGGTATTAGACAGTGCTAAGCCGCTAATTTGTGTTATATGGGATGGCAAGAAGTGTAATGAATAGTTATTCTGTATTTGACGGTTTGTGCTAAATTGCAAAATTACATTTGTTATTATTTCTAGTAATCGTTAAATCCAGAAAGTTAATATTATTATTTGTTTCCTGTTCCATTGTGAACTTAATATTGTGATGCAATGTATTAATATAATCAAATAATAAATTTGTCTCTTTGTTCCTGTGAAACCAAGTAATATATCGTCTACGTATCTGTACCAAAATAATACATTTTGGAAAAGAAAATTTTTTAAATAGAATTTTCAAGATGATCCATTAATAACGGACTTAGGGGATTACCCATAATTAAACCTTCTTTGCAAGTGTATATGTTTTCATTAAATTGAAAGTAATTTTGTTCTATACATATTGCTATGAATTGTGATTTTGAAATTTGCTTATTCACAATTCACGACAAATCTATCCAGCTAGGATACTCAGTCGGTTTAATTTCAAAAAATGGGACTGCTTTCCTCTCAAGGTTCCAATCGGAAAAGTGGTTGTCTCTTCTACAAAATTTATAATGCGCCAGTAAAAGAGTATTGACAAATGTTATAATTACATATATGTCTTTACGTTACTTGTAAACTTCTTGAAATAAGGTTTAATAATAATAAACACAATAAATTTAAATGAAACTTTAATACAAAAATAAAAAAAAATCTTTATAAAGTATAAAGACTAATATTGCCTCATTTAACAATATTATTAAGGTAAAAAGAACGCATGGAATTGACAGCTGCATGCGATCAAAACTTTGTTTATGACATCCGATCAAAAATAAAACTAATAAATTACAAAGATACTTTTTAATTTCTCCCACAAGAAACAAAATCAAAATAAGCAAAATTGACAGTCCGAAACAAACTCTAACGCATGTGCAAGCACATGAAAAAATATGCCCTTGATGTCCCAAGCGTACTAAAATTTTACAGTTACAGAAGTTTTTTATATTAGAAATTTTAAAAAACCTTTGTCATTTATTTCGAATAACTAAGATTAAATGAATAAGATAATAATAATACAATTAGAAAATAGAGTATTAAACTCTTTTAAATATAATAAGATATCTTTTAATATATTGCTTACGTAAAAAATATATTCATAAAAAAACGAGACACGGTGTGTAAGAAAGTATTAATAATTAATTACAAGATTCACAAACTCGTAAATAAATCGATAATGATATACTCAAGCACAATCCACAATTAAATCAAAAACAAAAACCGAAATTACTAAAACAAAGATAAAGATTTATCTTTAAATAAGCACACCTTTCTTACTACACTGCACATTTGTGTCTGGTTAGTCGACATGAAGCACGCAGACTCCGTATAAAAAAATACAGTTATCAAAATCGTCCACATCAATGCAAACGGCTTGCTCCAACTGCGCTAGTCAAATACAAATATTCAAAATAATAATTCACCCATAAATAATTAAACTTTGCAAAATATTTGTGGGGAAAAGTTCATAGCAATATGTTTAATAAATCAAGAATTTCATTAATAATTATTGGGTTTACATTATTTTTATGTAGAAGATCTTTTACTAAAATATCCGTTTTTTATATAAAACTAATATAATGGATAACATTTTAAATAAAAAACTCCTTACAAAAGCCATATCACAAGTTTACCGAATATTAAATAATAATAACACCCAAAAATTTTCAATGATCACGTTTATAGGCTCTTCAAGCACAAAAATTTGTAAAAAAAATTATAAATACATATTCAAGAAAGTTAGACATTAATACAGCGTATAGAACTAACAACGATTTTTCAAAATTTATAAAAAACAAAGATTTAACAAATACAATAAACTATAAAAAGTCAGGAGTCTATCAGTTGCCCCATGATGTATATCGGACAGACAGGGAGATCGTTTGAAATACGCATCAAAGAACATTTTTCTTCATTTAGAAATAATAATAGTCATTCTTCATACGCGTCTTAATTTAACAAACCAAAATTTTAACAAAGAATTTAAAATAGTACACGTAGAAAATAAGGACAAAAACTCAATTTAGTAGAGTCACTTGAAATTAATAAATTAAAGAAAACTGACAAGATCCTCAATGATCAATTAGAAATTAATAATTCACCCTTACTCAATTTATCTATTTGATATTCAGACAGTCATATATTTTATTTTTCCATAGTTCTTCTTTACCTTCCTTTAACATAATGTAGACCCTCTGTTTTATCACTTTAAGAACAGTATTGTATAAACCGTAGTTCAATATTTTTGTGAAAGTTTTGTGTATAGACATTTAAGTAATAAAAAGTACCCATTCCTTCAACTATTCAAAGCAAAACATCTGTTTGTTACGGTGCATTTGTGTAAAAATATATCCATAAGTTAGTTATATGTCTAACGAAACTCAGGTTGGTTGATCGTTACTGTGTAAAGTCAAAAGTAGTGAAATTCATTAAAATTTGTTTTATTTTATCCCGATAATATTGAAAATAATTTTGATTTGTGAATTTCAATACAGCGATAAGGTTATGAACATGTACTAATGATTACTTATATAAAGATAATAAACAGATTGTATTGTCTCTGATTTAGGATTTACATATTCGTGCATAAATATAAGGTGTCCCAACAGGAACTCAACGATTTATTAACGTAAACATAAAATAGAAACCCTAAAATTATATGTGGAACAAGATATCGGATAAATGTCCACCGTGACTTCTATTGCACACAGCGATTCTTTTTTTAACCTATTAACGCCCAACTTTTAAAAATTAAAAATAAAAAGTTTTTTTTTAGTGAAACGTTTTTAATTGAACTAAAATAATACGGAAATACAAAAATTTATTCATTTTTTATGAAAATAACGTAAATATAGCCTGTCCTAAATATAGGACACTGGCACTTACACATATCAACCGTACTATAGGTGAAATCAAGACGCAGATTATTTTTTGTGGTAAGGAATGAAGCATTCCTTGCAGAGTGTCACATCACATTTGACGCAAAATGAAAGAGGTTTGGATGAACAGTTTTTTCCTTGACATCTTCGCTGTTTCTCTCTTTTTTCCATAAAATGACCTTGGTTGTCATATCTTACATCTTCGAAAACTTTTGTTGCAGACGTTCTCGGCCTACCGACAAACGGTTTTTGAATAATTTTCATGTATGGTACGGCAACAGATCGTCTGTACTCTAGCAAACTCAAATCAATATCGTTAACTAGCTTGTAAACGAGCCATGAGTTTACCATGGCCATATCAATACACCTAATATATAGAGGCCAGTACCATTTCTTGGCTCTAATATTTGTTGCATACTTGCCCACCAACCAGTCATGTTGATCCACTCCACCCATGTAAGAGTTGTAATTCTTCAACAAAAGCGGTTGTGGTATGCTTCGCTTTTCTTTAGCCTTTCGATCCCACCTGCCTGCTTTATGGAGAGGTTCTACTGAATCGAAATTGGTGGCAATTGTAACGCACTTGTTATTCCATTTCACAATAAGTATTTCTGCATTTGTATCGAATCTGTAATCATACGAGCCTCGTTCTTCTTTTCAAAGAGATTTGGAATCTTTTAAAGGGCATGAAGATAATCTATTCTCCCTTAAAGTTTTAGTCGCACGGAATCCTAGCTGTTGTAGATGAATGAGTAAGTCTCTACTTGTAAACAAGTTGTCAAAATATATCTGATGACTTGCGGGTTCTGATACACAATCTAACATATCAAGTACTACCCTGGATCCTAAGGCCAAATCTTCACGATCATTTTCTGCAATTGTATCCACTAACGCCACAAGGAGCCCTTTGGTGAACTCTTCTTCGAGTGAATAGTATAGTAAATGTTCGTTAAACCTTTTTTTTATATGATTTACAAACATATATATAGCGTTATAAAAACGTCGTTTTGGGATTAAACGTAAGGATTAAAAAAATATTTGTAATGGTACAAACTATATATGGTCATCCACGTCTTAAAATGCTTAATGGGATTCCACCTAACGATAAAAAAAACTATTTTGAAAATACAAGTTATATACAGACCAAAAAAACACCTGTTTTTATACTGTCCTATAAATAGGACGCTGGGGTACAATGGGTTAAAATTTTCAATGACTTTATCACACATATGCAAGTTAATCTCGCCAATAGCCGCACGAATGCTATTCTTTAATTCATCAATTGTCTGTGGATTATTTGTGTAGACTTGATCCTTGAGGAAACCCGAAAGGAAAAAGTCCAGCGGTGTTATGTTGCAGGATCTTGCAGGCCAATCCACGTCACCATTACGAGAAATCACACGGCGAGGGAATTTCTCCTGCAGTAAATTTAGAGTTTCCCTGGCAGTGTGACAAGTGGCCCCATCTTGTTGAAAGTAAAGATTGTTGAGGTCCATATCTTCCAAACGAGGCCATAGAAAGTTATTCAACATCTGTCGATACCGCTCGCCATTTACAGTTTCCGCTTCTCCATTCTCATTTTCAAAAAGTAAGGTCCAAGAACACCATTGGCCGAGAAACCGCACCATACAGTGACACGTAGTGGGTGCATGGGTTTTCCAATAATCTCTCGAGGATGTTCACGCCCCCAAATGCGGCAGTTTTGTTTATTTACGTAACCCCCTATGTGAAAATGGGCTTTGTCACTGAATATGATTCGCTTACAGAATTCGTCATCAAAATCAGTTTGCTCCAAAATCCAATTGGCAAAGATACGGCGGTGGTGATGGTCCCTGGGCTTCAATTCTTGTGTTAACTGGATTTTGTATGCGTGTAGCCGAAGGTCTTTTGTTAAAATTCGTTGCAGAGATGATCTTGAGATGGCCAATTGCTGTGACCGATGACGAATTGAAGTTTTTGAACTTTCGGTAACACTTTCATTCACCATAGCGATATTTTCAACTGACCGAACGTTACGAGGACGTAGTGGTGTCTTTACATCGAGAACAGAACCAGTTCGCTCAAATTTTGCCATTAAATTTCTAATTGCCGTAGTGCTGGGAATATGATTCTGATGAAAAACAACGCGTAGTCGACGAATTGTGTTCGTAATGGAACGACCATTTTCATAATAAATTTGAACAATTTGGATGCGTTCTTCAGTCGTGAAACGTTGCATGATGACTTTTACAAGTTTATAGATGACATATACCAAATATTAGGTTGCTAAGTTACCTTATTTGAAAATAATGTGAAATTTAAATCCCCAAGTTCCTGTTGGGACACCTTTTATAATAAATTCTAATATTTTAAATTGTTAATTTAATTATCATTACTTTACTTTAATGTAATGTAACAAATTATTAACTTAATTACTTTTACAAATAACGATCTTACTCTTAATTTGACTAGATATAAACAAATTACAACGTGTTTCTTATAAATTATAATATTGATGAATTGGAAATTTTAATAATATAGGAGCCATTAAGGTATAATAATTATGTATGAGTGAGATCCAGAAAATACGGTGTTCATTATCTTTTGAGTAAAATGTAAATTCATGTCCGGAAAGAGAACATGGGTTTAGATTGATGTAAATTAGTAAATGAAATTAAAGCAACACGTGTTCATTAAAATGTAAGGGGTGAATTTTAACGTATATTCTGTTAACGAATTTTTTAATTCCATTTCGGTACATTGTTCAAAACTCTCTAAACTTGAACTAATTTAATTAATTAAATTAATTTGTTTAACACGAAGGAAGATTTTCAGATAATCTGCCTAGATATAGAAGAGAATACAGAGCAATGCAAATAAATATTTTTCTACATATTTTATTCAGCAAAATTTTAAGTTCTTTTTGGTCGAATGGCATTTTTAAGATTTTCAACAGGTAACTTTATAAACATCACCGTGTAGTGTCCTTTTTCGTGTACTCAACTAAAAGAATGCCCTCGCAGTTCCAAAAAACCGTTGCTATAAATTTTTTGATTGATTCATCTTTTTTTAAACCCCTTATGCCCGTACTACCTTGACCGTTGCGTGTTATACCCAGATTTATTCGCCAATAATAACACTGGTCAACACAGTTTGGTTTTCGTATACACCAATATGTGCAGTTTATGTCTTTTGTCATGCTGATTCTGAATCTTATTTAAAATTTGCTTCATCGCTTTCATTTTTGCTCTGGAACCAACCAAATTAAGAATTGACAGATATCTGGCTACGTGGTTATATAAAGAGCTGCACACGGCTCTTTCGATTCAATGAAAGTCGGTTTGTGTTAGCTAAACGTTTTTTTATTTTTATTTCATAATGTCGCGTACGTGCATAAATAAGTTTCTGTTATGTATGTGGAGAATTCACTACCCACCAGCATAAGCAGAATATTTGACAGGTTTTTGTAATGTGTCAACTTTTAAGACACTGTTTTATGCATTGGTACGCCCAAAACTGGAATACGCATTTACTATTAATTGATATATATATATATATATATATATATATATACTTATCAACAGCTGGCTTTGGAAAGAGTGCAGAAGGGATTTTTAAAATACATGTCATACAGAGTCAGTGGTACTTATTGACCACGTGGAACTGACTATAAATACCAACTACGCCTACACGAATTTAAAAGTTTAACGTCGCGAAAGGAGATAGCTACCGCTGAATTTCTATGGAAACTAGTGAACAACCTAATATACTCTGCATATCTTCTTTCAGCAGTGGACTTTCTAGTACCGACGTACGCTACACATTCCACATATACTTTTTTCTATTTCGGTGCTATAAAATGCACTTTTCGACACCCGTTTGGGTTTTCATAAAGTATTACTTTTTCGCACGCAAAATTCTGTTTTTAGAGGTTGGTCACAAAAAAAGAAGTGGAACTAAATCATGTGTAAATGTCAAATATAAATGTGTATAACAAGCATGTGTAGTAAAAGTTGTATAGGTACAAAGAATAAAAAACACTTGCTAACATTTTATTTATACTAATTAACAATATAAATTGTTAAACAGAGTTGGAAGATCTAATGCTACTATTGACATTTACTTCCCATTTTGAATAGTGCAACTGTTATAAACGTTTACTGTAACACTAGAAGATTCATGTGCATTAATGGAGATTCCAGGCAGATTCTGGGAACACACTATGTTTTGTTTAAATTCCTGTTGATTCACATTGATTGACACATCACTGCCTATTGCATCAGAAGTCGATGGATTCTGAATAATTTTAGTGGATGTATTAGGTGCACTAGACAGTATTCGAGCAACATCAACTTTTTTCATGGTGGAATTATCAATGTAACCTTCAGCCACTGCTGAAGATTTCCATCCTCCATGGCGCTTAATTGTTATTAAGTCACCTCCACTATCAGCTAAGTGTGTCACACTTGAACGCCTAAAGCAATGTCCAGTGAAGAGCTCAGGATTAGGCAAATTTAAGTAAGTAGCAATAACTTTTGGTACTTTTCCTATAGAATTAATGCCAATTGGATTATTCACGCAAGAACCATTTCTATATTGCAGGAAGAAGCGTTTATGTGTAACATGAGTGGGACGAAGTGAATAATATTTTTTAACCAAATCAATCCATAATTTTTCTGTTATAATAAATTGTCTTGGAATATAAGTTTTAGTTTTTGGCACTCTAACCATTATGACATCATTTTTAAACTGTATATGACTATTATAACAAAATAATGTAGAACATTAATAAAATACTATTACAAGGATGTTTGTATTACTTACTTTCATTTCTAAATATGTTTTATCATCGGCTTTTATTATAAAACAGTTAATATGATCTATTTCTAAAATCTTGGATTTCTTAGGCTCGTAGCCTTCAGATAATCTTTTTAAATATGCAAAAAGTCTAGAAAATTTTGAGATATCTATATTTTTATAAATATTTAAACAACATCGTAACATCGAATATGTGGACCACAAGGTTGATGCCTTTTTTTATCTTGCTTTCCTTATCAAAATAAGCAATAATTTACATTTTCAGTAATATTCGCGATATTATTTTCTTTACACCAAGTTAAAAAGTGCTCGTATTGCTTTTGATAAATATGTCGAGACTTTGTTGGTAAAAGATTTTGTAAATTATCTTCTGCTATTTTGCGAATCTCTGGGGGCCTGCAATTATTTGCTTCGTCCACTTCGTTAATAATTTATTGCATAAATCAATCTAAATTTTAAACTTAAAATGACATATAACACCGCCGATTTTCAAATATTTAAAATGCTCTAGTTAAACATCAATGTTACCAACTTCAAAAAAAGAAAATTTCTACAATTTTCGTACAAAACATGCCTCTTATTTTAAGTCTTTTTGAACTTTTAATGTCCGAAATAGAAAAAATAGTATAAAATACACGTTTCATAAGACATTTTAGTGCACTTGTTCTTTAGAAAACTCACCTTGCGGCTCGTTTTCTAAACTTGAACGCGTGCACTAAAATCATGTCTTATGCAACTTGTACTTTAATATACTATTTCAGTGACCAGAGCTAGAACGAATATATAACCACTGACTCATATGTCTAAAAATGCGAATATTCACTTTCCTGATCTCTTTCATATATAGTCAACCTTTACTTTTACGTTCCCTTCTTTTATTCCTTTCATTTCTTTAGCAAACATTTTTACTGTTTGTAATATTCATACATTTGCAAATATATTATTCATTTGGTGTTCATACATTCTGTATTTGTGTACTTAAATTTAGGTTTATGTTTAATTTCACTGTGTATTTGTATTGTCCTTTTATGGAATTCGTCTATTAGACAATAAAGGATATTATTATTATTAGACCTTTAATGGAAAAGTTATATTTTTACTATTTTGGCTTAACTATTGAACAACAAGACAAGCCATAAGCTCTCAGCATGCGGCGCACGCTGTATTGTTGAGGGGCAAGGGGTAAGAAAAGCGCTATGCCATTTGCATGTCCTATTATTTGGCGTGAACAAACTGACCATTCGACTGATTGCTATTTTTGCTGCACGAAAACTTTCGGATTTTCCAACAAAAATAAGAAAAGTCTTTCTTTGGAGGCTGCGTTTAAATAAAAACTGAAAAAAAAGGTATAAAACCCCTTATCACAATTAATAATCGTATCTTAAATACGTATTTCGATACTAAGTTGTCAGCAGCATCATCAGCAGGTAACATCACTAATGTGTCGAACATGTTGTACAGTAAAGCTGACACATTAATAACGCAACAACTTTACACGGCGTCCACATATATACTGACTTTAAAATAAAAATATACAGACTGAAAATTACGACAACTTACCTCTCTTAAGAAAACGACAATACCATATGTTTATTCTCTAATTCTCCCGCCCTCAACCTTTCCACCTCTTTTCTAAGAATGAAAAAAGACAACTGTATGGGATCGGCCCGTGATCCGAGTTAAACATATTACGTTTGTTTTTAACGTTATGAATGCTTTCGTATGCGTTGAGATCTCTGGGATTGTTGATGGCTTTGACAAGTTTTAACTCTTTAACCGACATATTGTGATCTGTGTCTAATGCATCATTGACCACGGTAGATTTTTCTGGTCTATTCAATTTAATATGTGATATGTGTTCTTTCAAACGGGTTATTATTGAGCGTTGCGTTTGACCTATATATTTCAAATTACAATCGTCGCAATTAATTTCGTATATACACTTGTGGATTCGCGGATTGTCGTTTTTAAATTCGTTTTTTGAATTAATTTATTAATTATTTCTATGTCAAAGCCATTATACCTAGGTGATTAATGTCATTATAATTAGATTGCATTTCCGACGCATAGTACCAGTTCAGCTTGCGGTGTTATATAACTAGAGAACGGACACGCCTACCACTCAGTGCAGTACTGGCGAAAGGCTGTATTTCTAAAATATTTAATTTTATTTATATAATTGGAAAACGAACGGGTGGTGATCTATAAAATTACGAAATACATATTTATTTGTTGAAAAGTTGTATTTATAAAGTTCTTAATTTTATTTCTATAATTGGAACATTTTTATTTGTTCATTTTGTCGTTCAAGTTGAGTAAAGGAGTATTAATATTGACTAGCAATAGTTTCTCAAGGTTTTCTTCTGTCAATTTTGTTCTCTTTGAATTAAGTACATCCTTATAAATAGAAAACGTCCTTTCTACATCGCAACTGGTTATAGGTGCATACTGGAAATATTCTTTTATTTCTTCATATTTAGCCGTTAGATTTTGTGGAATTGTCTCCATATATAATTGCTGCAATGTAATTAAATCTGGATTTCTATTAAGAATTCCTTCAAACTTTTGCCGAAGGCCACATCCGAAGTCACTTGGAATACTTTTCAAATTATTAACAGCCACATCTAATGTGGTTAATCCGTCATTTAATTTGAGATTTCGATTTTCAAAATAAGTGATTAGTTTTGGCAATTTTCCAAAATGTTCGTGAAGAAAGTACAACCGATTTTTTAAATTTGGGATTTGTGTGAGCTCCTTGCACTCACCAATACTTCTAGCATTAGCATCCTCCTTTAGCAGTGTTACGAAATGTTTTAGACTATCGAAATTGTCAGCATAATAACTAGTAGCTTCCAGCCATGTTCCCCATCTAGTTATTACTCGAGTGGGAGGCAGTGACAGAGATGGAAATTTTTCGCTGAAAAGAGCTACTCTCAATGGTGCTTTTCTGAAAACTTTTTTAAAAGCTAATACAAGTCTATCAACTTCCGGAAAAGTGTCTCTGATATATTCACAGATTCTGTGGAGAGCAAGTGCTACACAAGTAATATGCAGCATATTAGGATATGTTTTCTTCAATAGTCTGCCTGTTTTTAACATATACGCAGCACTATCACTGACAAATAAAAGTATTTTTTCTTTGTACGTGGCGTCCGAATGAAGCATTTTTTCATATTCTCCTTAATGGTTTCAGCAACTGTTTCCGCATCAACTCTATTTATAACACTTGTTGCTATTACATATGAGTTATAGGGAATAGTTGGATGTAGTACACCAGCTACAACATTTACCACACAACGTCCTAACATATCCACCGTTTCGTCGGCGCTTATCCATATGTATTGATTTAAAAGATGGCTTCTAATGCGTTCTACTGTTCTCCTATAGCACCTAGAAACATAATATTTGCGTAAGTTGATTCATCAGGAACATTTCGACCAGTATATTTTTGAAGAAATATTTTTAAAGTGGGGTTGCTAAGTTTATTTAATGGAATATTAGCCGCCATAAAAGTTTTACAGAGTTCAGATGTGTTTGCGATCCTAAGTGACGAATTTTTGACGATATTTTACGGATTTTGTAATAAATTTCGGAATCACTGACAATGGACATACAATCAGTATGACCGTCAACCCAACTCGCCATTGTTTTACAATGCCGTTCTCGACATTCTTCCATATCATGTCTGAAAAAGTAACTTAAACAATGCTCTAGATCTAAATAAATGAAAACTAAAAATGTGTGCGTAAGTTATTGAAACTGAACGAAATTCAATGCACACTCTTACGTCGAAATAATTGGTAGAAATAGATTCAATCAAACGATATTAAACAGGATCTATCACAAAAATTACGATGTAAATAACAGTTAGAACTACGAAAACAAGAAACTAACTCACAGCACTTTATTTAACTTACGAAATATTAATTAATAAATAAATTCCATTATAAAAACCCCGCTTCTATCTACGCTCATGAAAACACTTTAAAAAGCACTATATTCTCGGAATACACTAGCTGGCTTGTCCATTGTTATCGCGGCGAGACCAGGTGTCCGAGTAAGTCAAACAAATACTTCATTGAATTACGCCGGGATGTACTGAGCGACGTTATACACAATTCCAATTGCCGATTGCGTTTTATGGAAATTGCGTCCGTTCTCTATATATAGCCAATCAGTTCGCTCACCTTGTGTGCTGAGTGTGTTGTACCATATGTAGGTGAAACTTCAACACATTCGTCAAGCAATGCAAGCGAACTGATTCAGTAATACATAATGGATGACACCGCCGACCGAACTTGCACCGAGTACGCTACTGTGCACCAGCAAAATGGACCTTCTCTAGTCGTAAGAAGATCAATAACTTAAGAAGATGCTTACATTACATATGCCATTATGTTGAAAAAGCACATTATGAAATGTTTATTGAAGAATATAAACATGTAAAAAATAAGAGTGGATCTCTTAAGGGATTCTCGACATTCAGTATATACGAAAAAAAAGAACAAGGTCTTTTAAGTAATCTATGAGTTGGAAAAAGCTTGCTACTTGAATGGTGTATATTTAATGCAGTGGAAAATTCTGAAACTGCGTCGTTTTAGGTAATATAATCGGGACTGGAATATATGTTTTTATTCTCTGGGGCACATAAATTTATTACTAATGTTCTCGTTTATTGTGTTTATACTTTACCCTAAACTAAAACTTCTATTATACTTACTTCCTGAACAATACAAAAAACTGCAAATTTAAAATCATATTAATTTGTGTCATATATAGTTTGTTGCAAACTTTATGTCTCCCGTATGTCACCGCTAAATACCAATCCTATCTCATCAGGCGGAGTCGTACATTGTCGCTTTCAAATATGTAAACACTACTAATGTGACGAGAATCGATTTTGTATAATACATAAAAAATTTGTTAGGAAACTAATTTATAAAATCCTTTTTTTCTATTAC
Organism: Melolontha melolontha; assembly: GCA_935421215.2. NCBI lineage: Eukaryota > Metazoa > Arthropoda > Insecta > Coleoptera > Scarabaeidae > Melolontha > Melolontha melolontha. The sequence goes on from OW285240.1 coordinate 98,578,123, forward strand.
CGGATAAAAATCTACTAAAAAATCTAAGAAACTAGAACGAATTTGTAATGTGTGAATTTCTAATTTATAATTGTTCATACATAGTTTATAAAAATTTCAATTATGTCAACACAAATGCGATTTCTTCTGAATTCCGGACTGGAACTGCGTCCTCGGCACGGCTTCCGTGAATATTATTTATGCAATGTTCTGAAAGCCCCGTCTTCTTATTACCTTGAATTATATCTTTTTTATGTTATTTCAACTTGATTATTATATTTCTACGGCTTGTCCGATATATATGGCCTCACAATTATTACAATTTATTTTATGTACAACACATTTATCCAAATTTGTAATTTTGCCTTTATGCTTGTTAACGGTTGGCACGTAATATACGCCATACCATTTAATGTTACTTGTTTCTTTAATTTTGGGATAAAGGCAATTTTAACGTTTTTTCTTTGCTTAAGTTTTATCATATTATCTATAGTTTTAATTATATTTATTTCTTTGTTCTATTCTGAATTATTTAATGGTATGTTTAGTAATCTATGTTGTTGGGGCAACTATTGGTATTTGGTCGTCGCTCCTATGTTGACTCACCACGCACGGGTTGTAAGGCCGTATACGCACTAATTTATTTAATCTTCGGTGACAGTTATTAATGAAATGCGGCACATCCAATTTAAAACCTTTATTTACATATATACATTAATTCATACATGAAATTGTTGATAAAGTAAGTTTGTTATCTTGAGCATTGTTCTTACGAGAATTGTAAGAACGTTGTTCTGTGGCAAAAATAACCACTCGAACTGTCTTAGTGACTTGCTTTATTGTAATGCTACTGTATTCATCGCGCGCAGACCTATTTAAAGACCTTTTAAACATGGTAAGCAAAATTTACCCTTTCCCTACCATTAACAAAATAGGCCACATGCGGCTAAAATGATCAACAAAGTTCGGCAAGTTACAAAGAACCGCTTGATTGTAAATTGTGCCTGCAATGCAAACGTTGCATCTAGTTTTTGAATCTATCTGTATACATGGCTTAGCACGTTCATTATAATAACATTCGTTCAACGTTCATATAATAACATAATTTGAAACGTATCAAATACTATAATTTAAAACGCATTTTGAGAAGGCGTTCAATAAATAACTGCCGGTAGAATAACATTGGTATACATGTGGAGGTACGTTAATCGATAATAACTTGAAACTTATTTACAAAAATGAAGCGATAAATAAGCGCCGGTGTAAACAACGGTTACAAATACGCGTGCGGCAGCTTATTAAACGCAGACATATACAAAATACAAATATGCGTGCTGCAGTTTATTGAACGCAGACATATACAAAATTGCCTGGCGTCACAATATCTGTTGACAAAAACGTAATACGCGGTATCATAGATTTATGAAACGTCTGCATCTTGATATAATAAGAAAAATATAATTACATATACAGAAGGTTTTAAGTTTGTTTCTGATTCTTATATTTAAATACTAAAATCTATGATTTTATCAAAAAATGAATAATACTTATATTTAATATATAATGTAAAATTAATAATATTTATGTTTAATATATCATATATAAATTAGTTTCGCTATAAGACGAAACATACTGCCCGCCTTGAAAGTATGCACTTTCAATAAAACAATGATCTGATATGAAACGGGCGACACTGCACTTGTTTTAATTGTCACTTGTCTCTAGCGGAAGTATATATAATTTGGCTGTGGGTCTCTTCAAAATGTTTTTGTGGAGGCGAACACTTGCCGTACGGATAACACCATCCTGCCCGGGATGCAGTTCCACGATGCGTCCGGTAATCCAATGCAGCGGGGGAACATTGTCTTCCTTGACAAGCACGAGTTGTCCTATGGAGAAAGCGTTTTCGAGGTTCTGCTTCCATTTCCCTCGCGGCTGAAGCTGACTTAAATATTCATTGACCCATCTCTTCCAGAAATGCTGTTTGATTTTTTGAATATGCTGCCAACATGACAAACGATTTAATTTTGTATGAGTTAAATCAGGTTCTGGTATCGCCATAAGAGAGTCTCCAATCAGGAAATGACTGGGGGTTAAGACAGATAAATCATTAGGATCGTTGGTTAGAGGAGTGAGAGGACGTGAGTTAAGAACTGATTCGATTTCGGTTAGCAAGGTATAAAACATTTCATACGTTAGGCATGCCTTACCTGCTGTTTTGATTAGGTGCTGTTTCATTGACTTTACTGCAGCCTCCCAAATACCTCCAAAATGAGGAGCTCTTGGAGGAATGAAATGCCAACTTATACGTTCTTCGATCAGTAATTCAGATAATCGCTTGTTATTTTGCGATAATAATTTGCGCATGCCTTCCAGTTCCTTATTAGCGCCTACAAAGTTTGTCGCATTATCGGAGTATAAATTCTGAATTTTTCCTCTGCGTGCTACAAAACGTTTCAATGTATTTAGAAATGCTTCTGTAGATAAATCGCAGACGGGTTCTATATGAACTGCCTTTGTAGATAGGCATACAAATATAGCTACATACATTTTAATGTTTTTACTGTTTCTTCGCTTGCTTTCGCGAACTTGGAACGGTCCGCAATAGTCAACGCCACAGTTTGCAAATGGACGTGCAGGCTGTATACGGTGAGCTGGCAAATTTCCCATCAAATATTGATTTCCATATGGTTTTGCCTTAAAGCAACTAATGCATCGCCTCACAATTTGCCGTACGTTAGATTTTAACGATAGCGGCCAATATTCTGTTCTGATCGCTGCCATGGTTCCTTGTATCCCTGCGTGTAGCTGTTTTTTGTGGAAATATTCCATTACCAACTTTGTAAAAATGTGTTTTCCCGGAAGTAATATCGGATGTTGATGTGAGTATGCTAGTTTTGCGTGCTTGAGTCGACCTCCAACTCTGATAATGCCTTCGTCGTCGATAAAAGGATTTAAGCAAATAATGTGAGCCTTTGAGTTCACCGCGTTATTTTTTTGTAGTTGTTTTAATTCATTGCTGAAGCACTCAGTTTGAACTAACTTAACTATGCATTTCTGAGCGGCGGTAATTTCTGACGAGAGAAGTGAGCCTGTAAAGGCATATGTGCCGGTTTTTTGTCGGGACATAATATTACATTTAAAGCGCAGACAATACGCTACTACTCTTAAAAGTTTTGATAAACTTGAATACTTGACTAATATAGACTTGAATGATGCTACTGAATTTTGAGCGCAAATAAGAGTTGCTGACTTTTCTTCTGGAACGTTTACAATTTCTGGAATTTCAGAAGGAATGACACAATCTGTTTGTAGCCAGTTAGGACCATGCCACCATAAGTTATTATCAAACAAAGCATCTGGTAACATGCCCCGTGATATGATATCGGCAGGGTTGTCGCTTGATTTTACATGATTCCAAGCAGCAACATTGGTTAATTCCCTGATTTCACTAACGCGATTAGCTACAAAGGTTTTCCATTTTTTGTTAGTTGCCTTGAGCCATGCTAAAACGATTGCTGAATCAGTCCAATAATGAATTGATTGAAATTCTCGATTGATTGTTTCAGTAACCTTATCAATTAGTTGAGCTAGTAATAAGGCTGCGCATAATTCAAGTCTTGGTAATGGGGTACTTTTTATAGGAGCCACCTTTGATTTGCCGCATAATAGATTACAAGAAATGTTTCCTTCGTAATCAATACCCTTGATGTAAATGCACGCCCCGTAAGCCACTTCACTAGCGTCACTGAAGCCATGCATTTCTAAAATAGATATGTTTTTTGTGTGTATTACCTTTCTAGAAATGGTTCTAGACGATATGTGGTATATGTCTTTCTTGTATTGTTCGAATTGCACGTGTATGTCATGAGGAACGGATTCATCCCATGCAATTTTCAATTGCCACAGTTTTTGGATTAATATTTTACCTATGACAATAACAGGGCCGATTATTCCCAATGGATCAAATAAACTGGCGATAAAGGAAAGTATCGAGCGTTTTGTTATTTTTGTGTTTGAAATCGTATTTGGCAAATTATACATGAAATTATCTTGCTCTGAGTCCCATGAAAGGCCTAGTGTTTTACTGTTTTCCTTTTCTAATGACTGAAGGGGATTGTCAGTGGAATTTATTGATAAATCGTTGAAGATTTCAGGATAATTTGAACGCCATTTACGCAATTCAAAGCCACCTGTTTGAAGAAGAGCTGCTGTTTGCGTGATTGTGTTTTTTGCTTCTTCTATAGAATCCGCGCCTGATATCAGATCGTCTACATAAAAATCTCTTAACACTGTGGACGCGCCAATGGGATAATTATGTTTTTCATCTTCAGCTAATTTATGAAGGCACCTGATTGCTAAAAATGATGCAGAAGCGGTTCCGTACGTGACAGTGGAAAGCTCATAGATTTGTATCGGTTGATTACTGGTTTCTCGAAACAAAATTCTTTGAAATGGCCTGTCCTGTTCGCGAACCAATACCTGCCTATACATTTTTGTTATGTCGGCAGTTATGACAATTTGATGTGTTCGAAAACGAATTATGATACTAAATAAATCTTGTTGAATGGTGGGGCCTACCATTAATTTATCATTCAATGATACTCCCGTGGATGTTTTGGCGGAGCCATCGAAAACAACACGCAATTTAGTTGTTAAACTAAATGGTTTTTCAACGCCGTGATGCGGTAGATAATAACCGTGAGACAGATTGAATGAAGGAGTTGAATTGTCAACGAGTCTCATATGATCTAATTCTAGGTATTCCTTTAAAAAGTTCGAATATTGTTTTTTAAGACCGGGATTTTTGTTTAATCGCTTTTCTAAGTTATAAAACCGTTTTAGTGCAAGGCTATAAGATTCACCTAGTGGATTGCTATGGTTTGTAAACGGCAGGCTTACTATAAAGCGCCCGTTATTATCGCGAGTGGTATTTTCTAGGAAATTGTTTTCGCAGCTTTGTTCCTCTGGTGTAAAATTGATTTTTTTTTGAACATTCTTCTAACTTCCAGAATAACTTAAGCCTTTCATCTAATGACGTTTCCAGTGAAAGATTACAAAGTGACCCGGTTGACAGTGACATGTTACCAGTGAGAGAACCTGATACTATCCAACCAAAGTGCGTTTTTTGCAAACATGGATGTTTGTCGTTAGACTTGATTTGGCCTATACACAAGATTTTCCAGAACAAATCTGCTCCTAACAGCATATCAATAGGCCTTGAAATGTTAAAATCGGGATCTGCTAATCTAATATTTTTTGGAATATTAAATTTGTTACAATCAGTCGTTCTGATTGGAAGGTTTTCAGTAATTTTATTAATTACCAAGCATTTAATGTGGGATTGAAATGCATTGTATCTTGATTTGATTTTAACATGCACGGCACTATTTATTTGTGTAGGTGACTGATTTATACCAACAACTGGTATTTGAAATGGATCGGGTTGTAATCCTAATCGATCAACGCATGATTTAGATATAAAGTTCGACTGCGAACCAGAATCTAGCAAGGCTCTGCATGACTGCAGAGTACGATTTTTGCCATATATGTGAATTATGGCCGTGGATAAAAATACCTCTGAAGCTACCTGTTCATTAGAGCAATGATTATTGATAGTTGCATTTGTAGCTTCTGATAATGTGGATGGTTGAGGTGGAGCATTTTCTTGTGTATAATGTAATAAAGTGTGGTGTCTTTTGTTGCATTTTTTACAAGACCTACATCTGCATTGTTGAACTGAATGATTTTCTCGCAAACAATTAATACAAATTCGTTTGCCTTTTATTTCTTTGAATCTTTGTTCTGGTTTCATTTTGAGAAATTTATCGCATTGATATATTAAGTGATTTCCAGAACAGACTTTACAAACTATATTAGTTGTAATATATGAAGTATGTTTATTGATTTTATTATCTTTTGATGATGAACTATTCACTTGTTGTGTGTACTGTCTTGATATCGACTCTAACGTTAAGCATTTTTTGTTTAGAAAATCAGTCAATTGTGCAAGTGTGGGAAGAATGTCTGATATTGGTAACTGATTTTCCCATTCTCTATTTGTAACCGAATCTAATTTAGTTGTGATAATATAAATTAGGAAATGATCACAGTTGTTTGTGGGAAGACCAAGTGACTCTAAGGCACGTGTATTTTTTAAAATACCGTCTTGTATTTGTCGCAATTGTCCTAGGTTTTCCCTTGACATTATGGGCAGATCAAAGATGGCTTTAATGTGTTTTTGAACAATGATTTTCTTATTATTATATCTACATTTTAACATGTCCCAAGCAATAGTGTAATTTTCATTAGAAATTGAAAGTGACTGTAGTATTTTACTAGCATCTCCCTTTAAGGCTGATTTTAGATAATGAAACTTTTGCACATTGTGTATTGAATCATTAAAATGTATTAATGATGAAAATGTGTCATGAAATGATGTCCATTCTTCATACAAACCGGTGAACTCAGGCAACGTAATTTGCGGTAACCGTACGCTATTCGTTTGATTGTTGTCTGTGTTAATTGAGTTAATTGTAGCACTCGGATTAATATTTGCATGATTTTCTAATAATTGGTCGACGCGACCTACCAGCTTGAAATATGTATTTTCAAAGTCATCTAAATCTGTTTCTTGCGTTTTAACATTTTCTAAACAGCTAATTTGAATTTGTAATTCGTGGAACTGATCAAAATAATTTTCTATTTTTTGATAACGCTTTTTCAGTTCAAATATATTAGTACTTTTGTTATCATTGAAACTGTCTAAGTAAGCTTCAAATTTGGTGAGAGCTGCTTTAATGACACCTCTTTTGCATTTTAACGCCTTTAATGTATCGGCATCTGACATTTTGAATAAGGATGGTTATATGTTTATGAAATAAAGGAATTGATTGGAGACCTACCTCTTTGTCTTCAATGATGATAACTCGATGCTATGTGTCGCTGTTATCCGGCTCGAAGGACCATATGTTGGGGCAACTATTGGTATTTGGTCGTCGCTCCTATGTTGACTCACCACGCACGGGTTGTAAGGCCGTATACGCACTAATTTATTTAATCTTCGGTGACAGTTATTAATGAAATGCGGCACATCCAATTTAAAACCTTTATTTACATATATACATTAATTCATACATGAAATTGTTGATAAAGTAAGTTTGTTATCTTGAGCATTGTTCTTACGAGAATTGTAAGAACGTTGTTCTGTGGCAAAAATAACCACTCGAACTGTCTTAGTGACTTGCTTTATTGTAATGCTACTGTATTCATCGCGCGCAGACCTATTTAAAGACCTTTTAAACATGGTAAGCAAAATTTACCCTTTCCCTACCATTAACAAAATAGGCCACATGCGGCTAAAATGATCAACAAAGTTCGGCAAGTTACAAAGAACCGCTTGATTGTAAATTGTGCCTGCAATGCAAACGTTGCATCTAGTTTTTGAATCTATCTGTATACATGGCTTAGCACGTTCATTATAATAACATTCGTTCAACGTTCATATAATAACATAATTTGAAACGTATCAAATACTATAATTTAAAACGCATTTTGAGAAGGCGTTCAATAAATAACTGCTGGTAGAATAACATTGGTATACATGTGGAGGTACGTTAATCGATAATAACTTGAAACTTATTTACAAAAATGAAGCGATAAATAAGCGCCGGTGTAAACAACGGTTACAAATACGCGTGCGGCAGCTTATTAAACGCAGACATATACAAAATACAAATATGCGTGCTGCAGTTTATTGAACGCAGACATATACAAAATTGCCTGGCGTCACAATATCTGTTGACAAAAACGTAATACGCGGTATCATAGATTTATGAAACGTCTGCATCTTGATATAATAAGAAAAATATAATTACATATACAGAAGGTTTTAAGTTTGTTTCTGATTCTTATATTTAAATACTAAAATCTATGATTTTATCAAAAAATGAATAATACTTATATTTAATATATAATGTAAAATTAATAATATTTATGTTTAATATATCATATATAAATTAGTTTCGCTATAAGACGAAACATATGTATTAAACTATGGTGGTGACATTTTAATTTTCCACGATTGTTCGATCCCGCATTGCATTTGTATCTATGTATGTTTCTATACCGAGTGTCCCTGATTTTAGTTTACAGACTGCAACTCCCCACCCGGTATATTTACGAGTATATGTTTGAAATGAAAGTTGCTTTTAAGTCTCTTTAAGTCTATAGAATGACGTAGTTAGTTTTGCATTTATCGCCTTGTAGGTCATTTGAACGTCAACTTTTTTTTAATGGAATCCTATATTTTTTAATGCAGCATAATATTAATCAAGAAGACGCAAATAACTTTCGTCTGAATAATTTTTTCATTACTTTTGCAGTTTTTGAAATAATTATTGAGAAAGAGCATTGAGAGCACTTGTCTAGAAGTAGAAGGCTTTGAAAAATTAACAACTTTTATGGTTGACAAGTAGAATTTATATGACATTTTATTATTGTGCGTGTTTACTCTTAGTATTGTTGTTTAGTCATGTGTTTTGACTACGTTCGATTTCGTTAATACTCAATATACCATTCTACATACACTCCTAATGAATAGGTTTTTAGAACGTGCACATCCATTGAATATGGCTTTCAGTAAAGTGGAGTCAAAGATGAGAACTGGATCCTTTCCTAATAATGTAAAACAGGAATCTTCAAGCAATTGTTAGAAATGAAGAAAACATTATCAACGTTTTGACTTACGTAGCGATAAATCCTCACGTTTCTATTCAGTTTACTCTGGCAGTTGAAAGTGAAATTAATAAAACCATCGTACACCGAATTTTAAAAACACACAGGTACCATCCATTTAAAATTCATTTTGTTCAAGAATTGACGCCAAACGATTCCAAAGAAGGCTTGACCTCATTGCACATTTACACATTTTAGCAGAAGAAAATCTAAATATCTTTAACTACATATTCTGGAGCGATGAATTTCATTTCCACAGTAGTGGCATTGTTAACAAGCATAAAGCTCATTACTGGTCAAACCAAGATCCACATTAGATGCAAGAAGCGCGCTTCCCGACAGGGTGGGGACCAACGTTTGGGTGTGGCCTTTTCAGTGGTTATTTAATTGGTCCTTATTTTTATGAGGAAACCCTAACCAGACAGCGTTATTTAAATTTTCTACAAAATGTGTTGCCAGGTTTAATGGAAAATATTCCTCTCGCAGAAAGAAGAACAGTGCTTTTGCAACAAGATGGTGCTCTACCTCACAATGCACGTATTATCAACGATTATTTAAATATGATTTACCCTAATGGTTGGATTGGCAACAGAGGTCCTATTTTTTGGTCTGCGGGTTCTCCGGACTTGTCGCCTCTTGGTTTCTTCCTTTGGAGCTATTTAAAGGAAATTGTATATTCTGAGCGTTCTGTCAACTTGGATGATAAAATAAAATTTGTCAAGGTTTCCAAACAATAACCGGAGAAATTATAACGGACCGTTAATGCGGCGTATGGAGACTTGTGTGCAGACAAATGGCGCACAATTCGAGCACCTATTGTAAAAATTTTTTTCTTTAGAAAAAATATTGTTAGTTGTTTTCTATCGTTTGTATCATTTATTCGCAAATAATTATTAAAATACCTTCCGCTCAAATATCGTTTCCTTATAGTGTTCATAGAAGTTCCTCAATAATTACTTCGAAAACTGCAAAAGTAATGAAAAAATTGTTCAGAAGACAGTTATTTGTGTCTACTTGATTAATATTATACAGTATTAAAAAATATGGGATTCCATTAAAAATAAAAGTGGACGTTCAAATAAGCTACAAGGCGATAAACTAAATGCAAAACTAACTACGTCATTCTGTAGACTTTAAGAGGCAAAGCAACTTTCATTTCAAAGATTTATTCGTAAATATACCGGGTGAGGAGTTGCAGTCTGTAAACTAAAATCAGGGACAACGTGTATGTATAGCATAACTTAATTTATTGGTTTCTTTTTTTATTTTTTATCTAGAAAGTTTAATTTATTGTTATTTTCGAATTCTATTGTAATTTAATTTTGTTATTGATTGTATTGAGATAGTTAACTAATTCGTTTGCTTGTCTTTAGATGCCTTTTATTAGTTACTACCTCAACACAGTCAACATTTTTTTATAATTTGTATTAAGTATATCTAAATACAATGTTTCACTAAAAACAGTCTGTATCATCCACTAAAGAGACTATAATAACCTAAGGTGTAAAGAATTTCTTCGAGAAATTACCTCCATATGAGCATATTATTTACTTTTGACATTCTTAAATTTCTTAAGAACGAGCATAAATCATTTTTTACCATCATCAATAGAATTCAATGGTAAATAATATATTATTATGTTACATATTCTTCTCATGAGATAAGAACTTTATACAGTTATACATTCGATTAGAGTTACTTGTGCATGTATATACTATTATCCCATTTGTTCAATTGATTATGTCACTTTACATAAACAAGAATGACAATTCAACAATGTTAATATTAAATTTTAACTTCTTTTTCTACTATAACTTATGAAGTATATTAAGAGTCCATTAGGTTAACTATGTAGGCGAGTAATTCTAATTTATTAATCTAAGAACATTTGACCTACATATATTGATGGACATCAATTTTCCTTTCTATTGACGAGAATTATTTTTCATATTCCATTAGATAGCTTGCAAGGTGTAAGTGCAATAATATACCAGATAATTTTGCACCTTATTTATTTAAAATACGCAGATGTTAACTTCAACTACCATATATTTTTGTTATTCTAAAATTTATATTCAGAAATGATTATGTAATTAAAAGGCGTGCCATGGGTGGTAAATTGATGTATATGCTATAACAAATAATTCTTTCGAGGAATTTCATTACCGAAATTAATATTGATGTTTTGACTAACATATATATTTCTCATACAATACTCGTACCTAGTTATAAAAACAATACGCTATCGTGACAATTTCCTTACGTCAGCGTTCTGTAACATTTTATAGTGTCATCTCCAAATTTAGTTTGAATCGCCTAATATTTGTTTCTTTTAATTCGTTTAAAAAAGAGAAAATGAATTATTTGAAACTTGAACACAGAAGCGACGTGAAATTTTTATTAAAAGAAGGCGATAGCCCGAAGAATATTCATGAGAGAATGGTGGCCGTGTATGGAGAAAATAGCCCCGTTCTATTTCCAAGGCAAATTTTGGTGTAAGCAGTTCAAATTGGGCAGAGAATCCATTCATGATGACCTAAAGTGTGGAAGACCTCTGGAAGCACGAACTGCAGAAATCATTAACAAAGTTGAAGATTTGGTTTTAACTGAGTGTCGAGTAAAAGTTTCAGTTATTGCTAGAGAAATAGGAATATTAGAAGCGAGTGTTTTTAAAATTCTACATTTGGGAATGAGCAAAGTGTCGACACGATGGATTCTCAGGGTGCTCACTCGCGAACAAAAATTTTGTAGACGACAAATTTGTGGAGAAAATTTGACTGTTTTAGCTCAAGATGAAGACTTCTTAAATATAATTGTCACTGGGGAACCAACTTGTAGGTACACCACTGTGACGCAATTTCCTGCGGGAAAGGTGATGGCCACAGTTTTCTGGGACGCAGAGGTGATTTTCTTAATTGAGTTGTAGCCAAAAGGACCTACAATAATGGGAAATGTCTACAAAGACACAATTGAGAACTCGAACATGGCTATACGCGAAAATAAAACCCACAATTTTACTCAGAAAACTCTGCTTCTGCACGACAACTGCAGAGTGCATAAGTCATGAATTGTTCAAGCAGTAATTAATGAATGCGGCTTTGAGGAATTACATCCACCCTACAGTTCCGACCTCGCCCTCTCTGACTATTATCTCTTTCCAAAACTCAAAAGACACTTGATAGAGCGTCGGATTTTATCAAATGACGACGTGGAAATCGCTGAGGGGTCTATTATGCGAAATTTCCAAAAGGATTTTTTTTGAAAACATAGCTTTATTAAAGAAACGTTGTTTTTTTTCTAACTCATTTCTTTCAGCTAGGTAGATCAAATAAAATAGCCCCCTCGTATATTTAGCTTCTAATTAAAGGTAATAGAGAATATTATTTATTTTCAAGAAAACCGCACTTAAAAATTATCATACTTAAAAAAATAAGTGTGTGAAACTGTAATAACATGTAAAGCATGCGAATATACAAGGTGTGTATAAATTGGCGGACCCACTACACGTGGCGACATTCTTGGTCAAATTTTGAGTTAAAAGTCCTAATCCTAAAACAATGTATCAGGCTTCCTTTGTCTTCAGAATGAATTTGACAGTAGTAATGTATTTGACTAGAACAACATTAGGCTGCCTACTTATTGTTTTACAACGTTGTCAGATGTGTTTTTCGCCAAAATAAGTTAATAAACAAATATTAAAAACAAACTTTAAAATCAAAAAGAAAACTTTAACGAAAGGATAATAACAACAATTCTTCTTTCTTCTAAATTGTAGCTCTTTCTGTCCACAAATATCGAGTAATAATGCTTATTTCAAGACTGAAAGTCCGAACTTTAGGAACCTCGTGCAAAGATATGGAGCATGGTACAACATTTTCGTATTAGGATTTTGGACTCCGAATTTAACGAAGAACATCGCCGAGTGTAGTGGGTCCGCCAATTTATACACACCCTGTATATTGGACAAAAACTAAACAAATCGGTTCAAGGGATTCTCCGATCGAAGTGTAAATCATGTTTTCGACTACCGTAAACGTACAGTCGAAAACAAAAAAGTAGACAAGAGATCGCGTGCTTTGTTAACCTGGCTTTATTTACTTGTCATACTCATTAGTATCCAGTCATTATTCTATGGAATATCGAATAATTATCAAAACATCTAACTAATTAAAACGAATAAAAATATATACACATTTATGCTATTTCTTTCCGCAATTTCACGTATTTTGAATCCTTTACTCAAATCTGCAATAACATTGACTTTAATAACGGGTGTTCAGAAACATTCGAAGTCAAGTGGGCTCTGAACAAAAAATCGTATATCTTTACTTAAGTATCTGATTTGTAATAATTATTAAATGTCAACTGTTGTCTGTCAAAAATTGCAAGAATCTAATAGCGAAGATACTAATTTGATAACCTATAAAATTGTATTAAGTAATCATTTTGAGAAACCTGTATTTTTGTCTACTTTTTTTTGCTTTCGACTGTATATAGTAAAAATGACATTCACAGCCCAATATAAAACGCAGACATGGTATTCAAAAACCGTAAAAAGGAAGGCTGGTAGATTTGTACGAAAATGCAACCACACGACAAAATATAAGCCTGTCCCAACAGAAAGTTGAAATATGTGTAATATTGCGTATGTTGAAACGTTACAAGGAAAGGCCCTAGCTGCATCTTCGCGGTGCAGGTCGCTCTCGATAAACAACTGTGTCCAGTGTCTAAATTAGTTAAAATGGCTTTAACTCTAAATTTTAAAGCACTACTGAACGGCGCCAGTAATAACATCGGACAACGGTAGCGAGGAGTCCCATTGGTCGGTGGTTCAAACCTCCAATGTGTGGCGTCGGTTTTTTTCGGGATCGGTTACCCTTAACTCTTGAGGCAGTGAAAGTCAGATCAACATAACCCTCCTCTAACTCTAACGACTGGGGTCTTCACAAACTTTTAACTTAAATCATTGAGCCAGAAAATAAAGATCGAAAAAATCGAAAGTCAGTTTTATAATCACTCTTTAAATTTTAAATCACTTAAAGGCGCTTCAAATTAAAGTCATAACTTTGCCGCTTTGATGACTTGAAATACACTTTAAGTACAATTTAATGTTTAATTTTATACTATTTATGAAATGAGTCAATATCTATTACAAACTTCAAGTCCATCATCATTAGAATAGATGATGAGGTTAAATTTCAGCTAGAAGGAGAAAGATATATTAAAGTAGAAAAGATTGTCGCAGTAAATATATTGAAAGATTCAGGCTAACAGAAGAAGCTGTGATCTCCATTGAATTCTCAGCACATATTGTCACTCTTTCAAGGAGCGGTAGATGTAAAATGTTATTGCTAAAATATAAACATTATATAATGAAGGATCCATACGACCAATGATCAAGTTATTATTAACAATTTGTTTTTATTCTTCAGATAGTATAGTCATTTTAACAGCAGATAGGGGAATGTACACTAAGAGAAAAGATTAGTTCAGTCAACCAAGATCCAGTTGACGCAACAAATTTTTGCGTTTAAATAGGCCCAACACTATAGTCTATTTAAAAGAACAGTTTGAAATTCGTTCACTCTTTTTCATTAGCGTAACATGAAATAATGTTTAATGCAACAAATATTAACATTTACATTATGAAACAGACATGTAAATAATTTACATATCTGTAACTGTATACATGGACAAACCTCGAATTTTCAGCATTTACTTCTGCTTAAGACATGTTTCTGCCATCTATAGGTGTCGTCAGTTAAGCTCTTGAAGCAATGTATACAAATGATACAAATCTTTATGAATAGATCTGTATCTGTATATAACATTAAGCCGAAATCACCTACTAGATAAAGCAAATTTCATCCTATAAGGTGGCACTTATTTAATAAGTGACATCTGACGGACGAAAGAGACTTTGCCGAAAGAGGCGATCTTTCGTTCGACTAGCTATGCTGATACGAAAAACGAAACAATATGGGTAGTCCATTAATAACGAGCCAGATGGCGGTAAATATACAAAAAGGTTTTAAGTATATCTATACGTTAATGCACGTATAACGCTTTTGTTTACATTATGAAACAGACATGTAAATAATTTACATATCTGTAACTGTATACATGGACAAACCTCGTATTTTCAGCATTTACTTCTGCTTAAGACATATGTTTCTGCCATCGATAGGCGTCGTCAGTTAAGCTATTGAAGCAATGTATACAAATGATACAAATCTTTATGAATAGATCTGTATCTGTATATAACATTAAGCCGAAATCACCTACTAGATAAAGCAAATTTCATCCTATAAGGTGGCACTTATTTAATAAGTGACACCTTATACGATGAAATTTGCTTTATCTAGTAGGTGATTTCGTTTGACGGAACATAATGTCTTTGACATCTGACATTTGATGTAAAACCAAATACAAATCTCCCCACTACTTCTAATCCTGCGCGAACTTACCCCTCCTCGCGCCAACATAATTGGCGTTTGCTATAGATATATAAAAAAAATATTATTTCAGTATGGCAATCAATTTATTAAATATATTTATTTCTTCTATATTAATCGCTTGTATGTTTGTATACACACTGTACAAAATTCTACATGTGTTTATAGTAAAATTATTTAAAAGCAGAAAATATTACACTTACGAATTCATAATGATTCTTATTTATTCTTAACTACAATAAAAACAGTTAAGGATCTCACGAAAAAATGACTATATTATTTAATATTAAAATGAAAAAATTTATGAAGTATGTACCTACCTTCAAAAATTTGCATATATTCTGATAGATCCCACTCAATTAATAAATTATTTACATTGTTACATTGTTGTTGTTAAAATGAGGGGTAGGTACCTTAAATTTGTGTTTTTAATTATGTATACTATTTTATACCTCAATACCTATATTAATATAAATTATATAGTGTCTACATACTTACTTTCAAAGACAAACTGAGACAAACTACTGTTTACAAGCAAATTCTATAGTTAACTGTTCTTAATTACGCGTCAAGGAATAAACCACAAGGGCAAAAAAAAATCGATAGAACGGAGTTGTTGAACACCTGCAGCATGCCCAAAACTTAATTGTTCAACAAAAATAAAAATTTTCAATTAACATCCAAATTATTAGAATATAAAATTTGTTAGTTGACGTACATATTCAGAAAATCTGTTTAAATTAAACTATTAGGATTGTTAAATCAATGTTTTATAGTTTGCTACTTTAAAGCATCAGATGTATTAAAGTAAAGACTTTATTATTTGTATTTTTTTTTACATAAAATAAAGGTTTGGTCCAACAAAATAATTCAACAAACATGTCAACTTTAATTGAAAACATGACAATTCCAATAAATACGCAAAAAGGTTGAGTCGACTAACAATTGTTTGAGCGAATACAATTTTATTTAACATTTCGTTACTTGTTGAAATAACCAATTCCTTTCTCTCAGTGTAGCACATAAAATGAAATAGATATGGTAATTGCTACCAGACTACATTTATAGGTCTCGTAATAATGATGAATTAAATAGAACTGTATTGCAAAATTTTCTAGAGTTATTGACTATTTTAATAAAAAAATACAGTCTGAACGCGGCCAGAATGATGAAATTTTTAGATCAAGAAAAGGGTTCTCTGCATTGAGTGTGTAAACTAAATAAATATAAATTATAAACATAGTTGTTAGCATGGCTCTTGTCATGATCAAACAGTTTTCAATGAGTCAAATATCAAAAGACGTTTTCTGTCTGGAATATTTGGCCGATATGTGTTTTTAGTAGAGAACGGACATTCTTACCACATGACACGGCGTAATTCAATGAAGTATTTGTTAGTCTTACGCGGCCATCTGGTCCGTTGTGATTACAATGGACAACACAGCGATTGTATTCGGAGGATATATTCCATTAAACGCAATCCGCAATTGGAAATGTTTATAAACTTCGCTCAGTACATCCCGGCGTAATACAATGAAGTATTTGTGTTTGATTTTCTCGGACACCTGATTTTCGCAGCGTTAACAATGGACAACGGCTATTTATTCGGAGAACTTAGTCATGTGGTAAGAATGTCCGTTCTCTAGTTATTAGTAAGTAGTTTTTATAGACTTGAACGTTACTTTATGACATTATTACAAACTGAAATAACTGCAGAAAATTAGTCATTTGTTAGATTTCAGAATGTTATAAAGTAGCAAACTTTAGGTTATGAAAAAAGTTTCTCATTTTAAACATGGTTATAAATAGAGATCGGACGCACAGGCCGATATTACGATGGACCATATAAATAGTCTATAACATCGCTAAGTACAACACGCAGTTATTGAATAGCACTATTCATTCGGTTATTTTGGTTTTGTCGTTGAATTGTAACGCAATTACTTCAAAATTACAGTTAAATTCCTTTCTTCATGGACGTAGATAGAAGCGTGAGGAATTTTTATAATTTATTTATGTTCCTGATGAATCCACCTTACGCAAATATGTTTCTAAGAGCTACACGAAAGCAGTAGAGCGCATTAGAAACCATCTTTCAAATCAGTACTTATGGATAAGTGCCGACGAAACTGTCGATATATTAGGACGCTGGTGGTGGTAAATGTAGCTGGTGTACCACATCCAACTATTCCATATAACGCATATGTAATAGCAAAAAAAAGTTATAAATACAGTTGGTGCGGAAACAGTAGCTAAAACCATTTGCGAGAATATGCACCAAATGCTTCATTCGGACGGCAGGTACAAAGAAAAAATACTGTTATTTGTCAGTGACAGTGCTGCATATATCTTAAAAACAGGCAATCTATTAAAGGAAACATATCCTAATAAGCTGCATATTACTTGTATAGCACATGCTCTCCACAGAATCTGTGAATATATCAGAGACACCTTTCCGGAAGTTGAGACTTGTATCCACTTTTAAAAAAATTTTGAGATAAGCACCATTGAGAGTAGCACTTTACACGGAAAACTTCCATCCATAATAACTAGATGGGGAACATGGTTGGAAGCTACTAGTTTTTATGCAGAGAATTTCGATAGTTTACAAAATTTCGTTGCATGTTTAAATGACGATGCTCGAAGTATTTCCGAGTGCAAGGAACTAATACAAATGCCAAATTTAAAAAATCAGTTGTACTTTCTTCAGGAACACTTTGGAAATTTGCCGAAACTAATCCCTTATTTTGAAAATCAAAATCTCAAATTAAATGATGGATTAACCACATTAAATGTAGCTATTAATAATTTGAAAAATATTCCAAGTGACTTCGGATGTGGCCTTCGGCAAGAGTTAGATGCAGTTTTTAATAGAAATCCAGATTCAATAACATTTCGGCAATTGCGTATGGGGACAATGCCTCAAAATCTAACTGCTAAATACGCTAAAATAAAATAATATTTCCAGTATGCACCTATAAGTGGCGATGTAAAACGGACGTTTTCTATCTACAAGGATGTATTTCATTCAAAGAGAACAAATTTTACGGAGGAGAACCTTGAGAAAGTATTGCTAGTTAATATTAATACTCCTTTACTTAACCTGAACTACAAAATGAACAAATAAAAATGTATTTCGTATTTTATCGATCACCACCCGTTCGTTTTCCAATTATATAAATAAAATTAAAAACTCTTTCAAAATACAAATTTTCAACAGTACGCCCGTGGGCGATGAGTCATCGGCCTCTCGTGTCCGGTCCCTAGTTATAAAACTGTAATTTTCTGTAATCGTAGCAGTATCTGTGTTACATAATTCCTATTTAAATGAAGGCATACCCGAGAGCCAGTTACGACCAAGACAGGAAAGTTTGAAGAGGGATATAATATAATGTGGTATTTAAGTAGGTTTCTGCAACTGGTCCTTCCCGAAACTCCTCTTAAGGCACTGATACTATGTTTTTGGATTTTAAACAGTGGTTCAGTAAAGGTGTTGCGTGATCAGTTGTGCGAGGTTTACTGTGCCCCATGTGCCTTGATTAGTACCTTAGTACCTTGATTAGTGGTTTTACCTACTGATGACGACAACTTAGTTGTCGAAATACGTATTTAGGATACGATTAATAATTGTGGTAAGGGGTTATATACCTTTTTTAAGCTTCTACCGTGATGTTATGATCCGTATTTAATACATAGTTTGCGACGGTAGATTTTTCGGCTCTATTAAATTTAATATGCGATATATGTTCTTTAAGACAGGTTATTATTGAGCATTTCGTTTGACCTGTATATTTTAAATTACAGTAGCCGCAATTAATTTCGTATATATCACATTTCAAATTTAAATTTACTTTATCTTTGGTGTTACCTAGAAGACAGAAGACTTTTGATTGTGATTTCGGACCGAGAAACAACTTCGAGACCTCGTTCTTTAACAACTTTGTCAATGTTTTTCGAACTTGAATGGTATGGTGAAACATATTGCTATGAATAATGGTTTGAAAATTGAGCACGCCACCATCCACAACTAGCTTTCCCAACTAGGTTTCTCAGCCGGAGAATTTTCAAATATGAGACTTCTAACTTCTCGGGTTCCACTTGGGAAAAGCGTATCTACAGAGTAAATTTAGCGCCAGTGAAATGTTCACAAAAATTTAATTACTTATATAAGTTAAGTTTAAACAGAAATATAGGCATGAGTTCAATAAATCAAACGTAGGATAAAATTGAAATGAATATTTAATATAAAATAAAAAAAATCTATCTTTACAAAGTATAAAGATTCTGTATTATACAAAAATACATGAGGTAAAAACATTCATTGAAAATTGACAGCTAAATGAATGGAAAACATCCTCTTTATGAATCCGAACAAACTTATCTAAAAATAATCAAGTTTACTATTAATTTCTCCCCAGAGAACCATACTGTATAATCAGATTCTGATACCCGAACAAAATTTACGCATGTGCAAACACCAAGCACAAAAAACCTGATTCCCGTCGAACAAACTTTTCAATTATAATTTTAACAACGAAATGTTAATAGTAAGCTTTATTATCTATATTTCTCATAATTAAATCTCTTAATTACAAGCTTCCATACAATGGAACTATTATAATTTTAATTCTACTTACAAAAAAACTATGTGGAGACGAAGAACAAAGAAGGTGCATAATTCAAACATCAAATAACATACGAGAATTTAACTCTATAACTCTCTAATACATCTATAAATCACTTTTCAATCAAGCACCAAGCAACCTTCTAGTTCAAACTATCATTTTGATCTCCTAGTTTTTACAATTTGCACATCCAATGCACGCCGGGAAAACCAGTTTTTCCTCTTTCGTTAAATTTATATACATTTTGAATATACAACACTATCCAAAAATATTGTACATTTTTAAATTAAATTATTTTTAATTAAAAATCCATAGCAATATGTACTTTTGTCATGATTATGTTGAGGTAACAAACATGTGGATACGCGGACTGTCTTTTTTAAATTAATCGTTCTTATTAATTTATTAATTATTCTATGTCAAAGCCATTATACCTCGCAATGTTTTTAATGAAATCTAATTCTTTTTCGTATTTCCCTTTTGTTACCGGACAGTTTAGTAACCGATTGATTATGAAATTAAAAGAAGCTGCCTTTTGTTGAAAACTATTATTTGAATCCGACGTGATAAATCTATTGACATTGGTTTCTCTCCGAAAATGTCGATTTATTAAATTAAATGAAATTTCGAATTGAATTAATAGTTTGTTCGATATCCATATCAAGAATGAAAGCCCTAAATCATTCATTCTTGAATAGTTGGCATTCCTAATATTTGTACTGCTACTATTATTTTAACCACAACTGTACGTTTAGTTGCAACTATTAATTCCTGTAGTATTTTTCATTGATTTTAATAATTGAATAAACCAAAGATGTTCATATTTTTGCAGTGTAACACATATCAATATATCTCTAATTTTCTTTCTCATTGTGTAAAGTAAAATATATTAGTCTTCTGTTAGACAAATATATATTACAGTGATTTCAATAAATTATTTTGAAATGTAATAAAATTTTTATTTTTTCGCTTTTTCTTATATAAAATGGTACTGCATTAATTATTAAATTTTAGTTTTATCTATTATTTAATTTTTACCACGTAATTGGATTAAATTAATTATTATTATTCAGAAAGTTTATTAACAGCTAGTTTTTATATATTAAAATTTGGAAATTAGGAATAATATCATGTGTTATTGCAACACTTTGTGCTTGCCTGCTAACAATTCCGAACCCTCGGTTCTGAGAAACGTATAAACTACCTGGATGCCCTAATAATTTTGTCACAACTGTACATACATATTAGCCACAATCCTAAAAGCTAGAAAATAACCTTAAGTTTTCATATTTGAAACCAAAGGTGCTATTTGCAATTTAACCGTTAAGTCAAAATTACTCATATCCTGATTTAATTGTTTCTTTTTGTTTGTAATAAAATAATGACTATTTTCATCTTATTAAATATAAAATTATAGTTTTCCTGCTATTCGGAGCCGTTACAATTATTAATTTAAGCATTCTATTTTTATATAACGTGGATTCAATCATTTCCGACGCACACGTCTATTCTTGGAAAGGTTATATAGTGTAAATATTAAAAGTGAATGACATGTTACCGAGAGTCATTTTCACTATTTTTCACTATCTGTAAGTAACTATCCAATAAAATATACGTACGTTCATAAAATACTAATGTTTACTTACAGAGAAATGTAATATTCTAACTTAATACAAAGCTTTAAATATAAATACTATATAAAAACCTTTACAAAGAAGAGTTTCAAGAAAGAATGAAGTATGTACGTGTATGTTCAAATGAATTATAAAACTTGGTACATGAAATCTTAACACTTCTATTGATGCTTTTTTTTATTCTCGATTCTTAAGTTTATACCTTGCCTTTGCAATAATTACACTGGCTAATACAATTTGCAGAACTAGGGAGAACTAGATGTTTTGTACAGTACTTTTTTTAATAATAAATTGAAATATATACGGGCTGATTCTAAATATATGCGACAAATTTTATGGGCTGATTCCTAGGGTTATTATGATCATAAAAGTTCATATGAATATATGTCTTAAACAGCTTAGTTTTAAAGTTACGGAATGTTCAATAGTAAATTTAAAGTTTATCCAATAAAACGTACTAATCCTGGTGCCGGCAAACGACGAACGGTGCACGCGGATGACAATATTGAACGGGTACAGGAGAGTATTCGGGAAGATGGAGAAACATCAACCAGGAGACGTTCGACACAACTTGGCCTCTCAAGAGGGTCGCTGCAGAGAATTTTGCATACAATAAGAATGTTTCGTCAAAAAGCAGAAGAAAATCATGATTTTATTCATAATTTAATTATGAGCGACGAAGCCCATTTCCGATCAAATGGGTTCGTTAATACTGCAGGATATGGGCTACGGAAAATCCAAGAGTAGTTCAACAGCGAGAATTACACCCACTTAAGTGTACCGTTTGGTGCGGTGTTTCGTCGGAAAGGATAATTGGCCCATATTTTTTTGAAAATGAACACGGTGTCGCCGTTTCCATCACTGGTGTTAGATATCGGACAATGTTGGAAAATTTTTGAAGGCCAGCCGTGGAAAACCATCCGCAAGTATGGTTCCAACAGGATGGAGCCACAGCGCACACTGCGAGGGACACAATGGCTCTTTTACGCGACATCTTTGGTGAACGAATTATTTCCCGTACAAGCGATTTTAATTGGCCTCCGCGTTCACAGGATTTAACCGCTTCAGATTGTTTCTTTTGGGGTTATTTGAAAGGAAAAGTCTATATTAATAAGCCTCGAACCATACAGCAATTAAAAAATAATATACGCGACGAAATCAACAACATAACACCTGAAGTTTTGCGAAAGGTTTTGGAAAATGTTTTGGAAAGAGCACGAATATGCGAAGCAGAAAATGGCCACCACTTGCGAGATAATATTTTTCATAATTAAATTAAAAATATTCTCCATTAATATACTGTATTTAAAATTAAAAAAATTTAATAATTATGTCTTAAATAAGAAGTTATAATGAACTCAAACCCCTTCGGTCATTTTGGGCCACCCTGTACAACAAAATCAACATAAAAAATTCGATTTCCGTCACTAGTGAGAGAAAATCCCATAACTTTCGTCCCTAGTCACGAAAATTACCTACTAATTTTCACCTGCATCTAGTTGCCTGCTGTTGCTATATCGCGTCATTTTTAAATCACGTCAGTTTGAGCTGTTTGTAGCTTTGTTATGATTTCTGATTCAGAAAGTGATTTAGATATTCCCAATACGCCACCAGAAATAGTAAATCAAGCTGAGAAAACCTATGCTGGCGTATCACGAGAAAAATTGAGAAAGAGGTATGAAGAAGTCAATGTAAAATTCATTGAATAGAGGAGCGTAAATTCACATTCGGAAATTGTGCTGCTTGCATATTTTCCAAAATTGTGTGAAAATTTGAAGCCATCGACCTTGTGGTCTACATATTCTATATATCAATGTTTAAATCATAACTAATTTGAATATGATCCAGAGTTTTGTAATTTTTAATTGAAAATAAAGTATTTGTTTACATAATTTTTTTAATGCCATAGGCGAGGTCGTAGAAAAAGTATAGTGCTTAACTCGTCGAAATCATTTTTTAAGCTCGCGAAAAACTGGTAACAACGGTAAACTGTTCTCTCGCTTAAAAAAAATGTTACTTTCGCCACTCGTTACGCAATATACTATTTTCACGCTAACATTTAAGAAGACTACCCAAGGTATGTGGCAACTGTCAACAACTAATTAATAAGTCTTTTGTTTCATAGCAATTTCCCTGACTTACTATTAATTTGATGGACTAAAATTAAATAAGTTCAGAAATCCTTTATTCTTCAATATCTCCAAAATGAAAATATAATAAATAAAACTTTTCATATTTTGTGAAACTTGAAATTTATGTCTTTCCTAAGTTTGAACCTTGATTTCTCTGGCAGAAAGCGGTTCACGTGAAATGAAGAGATCATTACCGAAACAGAGGACTAATTTGAAAAGTTCAATAACTCCTATTGGAATATCACTAGACTAAGGGCCGGTTGTAGTAACAAAGTTCACTCGCAGTTCAACAGAAAAAATGCGTTGTACGAACTTAGTTCAATCTTGAACTGCTCGTCAAAGACACAGTCAATTGAACGGTGGATCTCGGGCATTCAGTAACAGTTCAAGCAATATTACGTCATTAACGCCTCCCTATATATATTTGTTCACAAAAATTATATATATATTTTCTGAATATCTATAAAAATGTATATGTTAAGGGAGCTATCAATTGTTAAATGTTAATGATGAATATAATTAATGAATTTTTTGAAGATATATATGTATTTAGTGTTAGTAGCTTATATATTTCATATCCTTAAATAAACAACATGTATGTGAATAATAAATTTGTATTAAATCAATTAAGATTTTACAAGTTTTTTTTTCTTAATTTCTAATTTTAAGAAGAATGATATATGTTCTTCCTGCATAATTTTTAACCTCAGCATGTTTTCTTTCTTTTTCTCTGCCATCTCCAAATTATGTGCGTCTTGCAATAACTTTAATTTTCAATTATGTTTTTCTAGAAAACATGCCTTTTGTAATTTTGCCAATTCTTTCTTGGAGCTTTCTTGCACCTCAACTTCTGCATTTACGAAGCTAACATCCGCAGCTTGTGCATTGTTATGATCTATTTGCATAGAATTTACTACAACAAACAATATTTATTACACACATGTATGCATATTTCTATATCATTCCTACCACAACCATCATCAAATTCTGATTCAAGCCCTATTAATTGCACTCCTATTAATTCTTTGATATCTGCCTCTACACTACAGATGCCAAACTCTTCATGTGGGTCCCACCTGCCTTCTGTATGAGCGTTTTCAATAACAATTTTGTTTAGTTCGTCTCTTTAAATTTTCATATTTACTGCTATCACGGAATATATCCCCACATATATTGTTAAACTCACCAGCCAGATTATTTCATGTTGAAATTTTTTTTTATTGAAGGCTGAATCGCTCCTTTTATTTTACAATACATTTCTGTACTTTCTAACATGGGACACAAACGTAGGTTCTTCTTTGGTTGAGAAATTTGTTGCCCTTTTTTTATCCAATACTAATAATAAAAAATTTATTCTGTACTTACATATAAATAAATAAAAAATATAGAAAACCTTACCCGATATATTAATTACTGAAATAAATTTATGTAATCTAGTAGCAAACATGTATTTGTTGCTTCTGTTGCTTGCAAGTGAATAAATAAAAGGAAAGGCAAAAAAATATTTGCATTTTGATTATTACCAATAATAAAATATGTGAAAAACAGATGTTTCCAAAAGCACATTTTGCCGTCCGCGCCCATTTCTCTTTTTTATACCTACTCTCTACATAAATATTCTATCGTATGCACCGAATTCATCATTACTACTAGAGAATACAATCCTGGGATCCCGGCCGGGGTTTGATCCCGTAAATCCCGGGACTGAACTTGGCTAATCTCGGACAGACATCATTCAATGCCACAAGTGCCAGACTTTCGGACACCAACAAAGACACTGTAACATAAAATTCAAATGCATGAAATGCGGTGACTCGCACTCTACACATTTATGCACTAAACCCAAAACAACACCACCAAAGTGTGCAAACTGCGGTGGTCCCCACACATCCATATCCCTCAACTGCCCAAACAACCCGAACAACCCTGCCAAAAAAACCACCCCAACTTACATCCCAGCACCACCCCCAACAACAAACGCCGGGACAGATAAACGAAACAACACAACACCAAACACAACCGACGAACTCGCACTTGCCCTGGGCAAAATGCTAATTACACTTCACTCCACAAACGCAACAACACAACAGATACACGACTTCGTAACACAAACAGAGAAAATAATAACACTTTTCAACAACAAACGGTAAACACATACAAACTAACACATGACCAACGCAAAGAGCGACAAAACACACGGACAGACACTCAATACATGACCGCACAAAACACACAACACACACGATTAATAACTAATAATTATTAATCTCTGATGACTCAAACACTCACAACCCTGGGAAACAAATCAACGTAGTGGAATTATCGAAGCACACTTCGACCACAAATCACGACCACATCATCAAACCATCCACGCCAAGAACAAATCATTCAAGCTTCGAAACATAGAACAAAGTTCATTTCGAGGAAAAGTCCATTCCCAGAAGAAGAAGAAGAAGGCTGATTATATGAACGATAGCGATGATGATGACAATTTAGAAGACTTAGACTGTCCAGAATCAGGTTTAATCTTAATGTCAGAAAATGAACTTGCGCGAGAACACATACCAGAGTTAACGAAAGATGAAAACATTAATGAACTGATAAAGAAAATCCGCAAAGTTGTAGTGTATTTCAAAAGATCACCATTGAAAAATGAAAACAGTACTTCAAAATATGTGAAGATTGAACATGAAAAAGAGCTGTCACTTCTTTTGGACTGTAAAACCAGGTGGAATAGTCTTTTAACCATGCTGGAACGATTTTCTCTTTTAAAGACCTGCATTCAAAAAGCTCTTATAGATCTCAATCATCCAATCCGTTTAGAAGATGCTGATTTTGACTGGGTAAATAAAATTGTTGATGTGCTGACGTCAATTAAATTAACAGTAGAAGCAATCTGTCGACGAGATGCTATTTTATGTACAGCTGATGCCGCTTTGGAATTTCTTATAAAACAATTGTTTAGCAAAAACTCGGCACTCGCCAATAAAATGAAAACATCCTTAGTGGAACGTATAAAGCAACGACGAAATGATGATTTAACTGGTGTGTTGAATTATTTACAAAATTCACTAAAAGATGATGAAAATCAGTTATTATCGTATTTGGAATGGCTTGACTTATTTCCAGTTTCTACATAGGCTTTAGTGAGGGCGCAAATAAAGAGTATTGTTAAATGACTAAATAGTCGAGATGACACGGAAGAGGAAGAAAGGTCAGGATCACAAATAGATGATTAGCCAAGGCAACAAACCTCCCAACCCCAAATGACACTAAAAGAAAAGTTACAGCTGGAAATTAATAACAACATGGAATCCCCAGATCCTGAAGTACAAAATGAATCGGAGTTGGTAAATAGTATTAGACGCGAAATGAGCCTGTTCGAAAATAGAGGAGTTCGTGGATATCACTTAGAATTAGCATTGTCTATTCCTCCAACCAGTGTAGAACCTGAGCGAGCGTTTTCAGCTGCTGCTTATGTTGGCAATAAACTACGAAGCAGGCTTGGAAGTCAAACATTGGATGCTTTGATATTTCTGCGATTGTATTTTCGAAATTCTAAATAGTTTTTTGTATTGTCTTTTTTGTTCCTTATTTTGGTATATTGTGTTGTGCAACAATATTAATAAATAATTTTTAAGGTATTACTTTTTTTTTATTTGAACCCAATTAGAAACCACATTTAATCCCGGGATTACGCTTCAAAAATCCCGTAATCCTGGGATTGAAAAACATGCTCGGGATTGTATTCTCTAATCAACTGACTACTTGTTTATCACTTTTTTGTACAACGCATACAATGCTGAACTAGCGTCATCTTTGACCAGTAGATCACTGAACTAAGAGTTAACTATAGATGGGACAACTGGCCCTAAGTGTATAGAGATACAAGAAGATTATGTCGAGAAATAAATTTTTACTAAATGCAAAACAACTGCGTTATATTCATAACACAGGTATTTATCACACCATCCTTGTATACTGCAAGTTTCTAACTATTGCTGGCATTTATAAACATAAATAAAATAATTTTTTTCCTATTTTGCGTTCGAAATGAACTCATTATGAAACCCAAAACAGTATCGAAATGAGCTTCATTTCGATACGCTTTTTTTCATTTTTCAATGTTGGCGTTGTTCGAATACAGAAATGAATATCATTGCTGTCATTTGATTTTAAGAATTTATGTACATTTGACAGATATGATTAAAGACGGCAGACTATGTGCCCCAGCAGTGGCGTTGCGTGGAGAGTTTAGCAGAATAAGAGTGCGCTTACTTAAAAATAAATATATCGAATCCCTATACAAAACGTTAAGAAAAAACATAAATAACTTACCCAACATGTTTACATTGATGCAAAAAAATGCGGATGTGCGCGATGAAAAAACTGCATCATAATATATGTTTCTATATTAGTCTCGGAAAGGTTCGTACGTAGCGACGTATATATATGTTTATATACAGAGAAGGATTGTTCGACGTTGAGAGTTGTTATATTTGCATAGTTAAAGCGCTCTTTGTATCTGTACAACGGATCTTCAGTATTGGTAAAAAGTTGCCCTAATTTTGTAAAATCTACATTTTTATCAATACACTGTTAAATTTTTCACGGACACAATCACTTTTTTCATCTTCAAGGATATGCAGCACTAGTTTTACGTGGTCAATAATTACTAATGAGTCCGATAAGGACAGCGCAGTGTTCTGTAAATTTTTTATTGCGTCCAGTATTGGAACGTAACTGTCGTAAATAATTTTTAAATTTGCTGCAACTTGAGGATTGTTAAATTGAACCTGGCTGAGCCGTATTGCAGCTGCTTCTTTGGCATCTAGTTGTAAAATCACTGATTTAATTTTTTCAAAATGTTTATAATAATAAAATGCTGCTTCTAACCAAGTACCCCATCGTATAAGAATTGGTTGCGGCGGCTCGGGTATATCAGGACACAGCGAGTGAAATAGCCGAATCCATTTCGGAGATTTAAGAAAAACCGCTTTCGTTTGTCCTATCAGTTGATCCACATCAGGATAAGTTGTACGTATAGTGTTTGTTACAAGGTGTAAAGCGTGAAGGAAACATGTGACATGCAGCAGGTTTGGTTGAATCGTTTTGAGTAAGTTTGCCGTGGAACACATAACCTTGGCAGCATCGGTAACTAACATTAACACTTGCTTCGGTAAAATCTCAAATTTGTGTAGTGTTTCTATTAATACATCATATATCGCTCTGGCAGTACACCCTTGCATTCGTTTACAGGTTAGTAAATAAGGAGGAGAAGGTCCTTGCGGAGTCAGCGTCCGTACTAGAATGGCTAGGATGGACTGTTTTTTAATATCTGTAGTTTCGTCTATTGTTAACCACAGGAATTTCTTTTTACCGTATTTTTCGTACAATTTACAATTCTCTCACGCACTGACGGTACGTAATTCCGTAGCGTACTTCTTGCTGGTAATTTCCACGTAGAATTGTGTTTCTTCCAAAATTGACGAAACATTGGGTGTTCCACTTTCTGCATTGGTATATTGGTCGCAATTAACATCATTGTTAAATCACACACAAATTTATTATATGATCTGCGTCCACTATTATTCGATTTATGTTTGTCACTATTTATATGTCTTTGGCACTGACTTGCTTTCCAAGTTAATAAAGTTGTTTCACAAACTAAATATTTCACTACGGTACCGTCATATATTAAATCTAGAAACCGATGTAAAAATTTCTTTACTACGTTAGCATGCAACCGAGTCGATCCATTGTTTCTACGCACTCCCGACATTTTCAACACGATTGTGTTAACAATGTATCGCTTACAACGTCTCAACGGCAACTGAATTGATCGTCATACGCCTCTACTCGATCCTTCCACATCACGCTACTGTTCGGGCACATAGTCTGCCGTCTTTAGATATGATATAAGTCCGTATTTTACACAAACAACGTATGTTGTATACAATTCACAACAACATATATATGTTTCTATGTCACTCATGTTTATATTTTTAAATGAAATATCAAGCAATGTTAACGAAAATTAATAAATAATATGTAATATAATATACTTCGCGGATAGCATGATTTAAATTTGAAAATGTTAAGTATCAATGTGACCAACTGCATGCTTTATATGTATAAAAATTAAACTCTGAACTTTCGAATTATATAATTCCAATTTATTAGTGTAAAAAATGCAAAATAGAAAAAATAGTATAAAAAACTCGTTTCATAAGGCCTTTTGCCGCACTCGCTCTTTAGAAAACTCGCCGCTATCGCGGCTCATTTTCTAAACTGATCTCGTGCAGCAAAATGGTGCTTTATGAAACTTGTTTTTTAATATACTATAGCATTACTGAAATTTTTTTTTATCACTACTAGCTTCCTACAATTACTTCTACAATATATTATAAAAAATATAGACCTTGCATAAAAGCAATATTTGCAGCTGTTTAAATTCAACTTCCAAGATAATCTCCTTAAATATCCGCTTTATCCTTAAAAAGGAAGATAAGAATAAGAAGAAAAGCAGATACGTGTATATAGAAGTGTAACACTTTTTCTCATTTTAATCTAATTCATATGTTTCGAGCAAATAATATTCAACCAGTTAAAAATTTCTAAGAATCGATTATGATTATTATTAAAGGTAGTTGTCCTTTTGTCTTTTTTTCGTTCATTGTACCATGCGGCGGGCATTGGCATATGTGTACGTTGTTTGGTTTTTGACCGAACAACGAATAGGTTTTATACCAATGGTATATACTGTCGGACTTCGTATAATATTAAATGTGGGCGGTATTAGAGGTGTGTAGACTTTTCGTAAAACTATGGGAGGCCATGAATCACACGTTTACAATTTCTTGTTTGGAAATGAATGCATTCGCAAAACATTATTTTTCATTGCATCTAATATTCTCATCATAATAAATGATGCATGATTATATTATTATCTTATTATATATACCGGGTGTCCTTGAAATAAAAAGACACTGTATGAAAAATGAAAATATTAAATTATATAGAATATATACCCAAAATATTTTCCAAAAATTAATAAACGAGAAAAAGAATAAAGATATTTAAAAACGATACCTTAAAGTTGAATACCAAGAACAAAAAAAAATAGTTTTGCTATTGTTCATCTCGATTTAAGTTTCTTTCAGTTGTACGTTCGATACAGCCACCTTATTCACCGGATCTCGCACCGATTGATTTTCATTTGTTCTCAGATTTGAAAAAACCTTTACGAGGTGTTCGTTTTGAGAGTTTAACTGACGTAAAACGTACCATAAATAGATGGATTGAGGAGACACCGATAACGTTCTTCGAGGACAACTTAAAAAATTTAATTTATCGTTGTGATAAATGTATAGAATTAAATGGCGATTATGTTGAAAAACTACCTTGTAATATTAATGAAAATTGACAAAATAAAAAAATTGTAGCTAAATTACCAGAACTTTGGATACATCCCTCTTAAAAATAGATTTACATACTTACAGAAAGTTACCATCAAAGGGTAAGACATAGGAAATAGAATTTTGGCGATGACTAGATTGAGGATTATCATACTTTCCAAGACGTCGTCGTTTAACTTTTAGTAAATGTAGCAAACCCATTAAAGTAGTAAATTTTGCGTAAGGTATCTTGTTTGTAAAATTCGTTAAATATTTTTAGTTTCACTTCCTCTGACAGTTTCATGCATTCGAAGTAGCGCTTGCAAGACCACAAAAAAATCAAATTTGTATGCTTTCCGAGCAGCTTTAAGTTTTCTTTGTTGATGTGCTTGTTTTACTTCCATTATTGCAATAAATAAACACTTTTGGTAACAACACACCACAGTATAAACAACTTTGGTACTTAGCACCATAGAAAAGGTTTAAAATATAAAGCTATCTTATTAATAAGCATTTAAACAAGATTTAGCGCCTCTGACGAAAAGTTCGCAAACTAAATCATATTGGCGGATATTTTAAATCGTAGCTTATTTGAATATATTCTTTTTTAGTATTTAGTAACAAGTGTTCATTTGAAAAGTCAATCTAGGTTACTTTGAAATTTTGATAGTATAAGACGCAAATATATTAGTATGTGTTTGTTGTTCCGTAAACGTAAATCCAAATGACATTTGATAATGTCAATCACAAATATCAGTTAGTGCATAAAATAATCGTGCTTCGATTCTGGTTTAAATAAATTGCTTCGCAGTTTTAAAATGGCTTTCATTTTAGAACACAAAATTTTTTTAGTCCAGGCTTATTTTCGAAGTGGTAATAAAATTGATGGTTTATGGGTTTATTCAGTTCAAGATTGCATGGTAGAATTTCAAGTTGAGTTTCCACATTTTGTAATAGATTATATACAATTTAAGAATACTTTGGATAGAACTTTAAAACTTTTTTCTGAAACTGGTAGTCTCTTAAGAAAATCAGGCAGCGGAGCAGTTAAGAAACGTACACCTCAAGGTGTCAATCGTGTTGAAGAAATAATGGAAAATGAACCACAAACATCTGTTCGACATTTGAAGCAACAAATAAACCTTTCTGTTGGTACAACTCACAAGTTATTAAAAAAGGATATGCAACTTTATCCATACCGTGTCACAGCAGTACAAGAATTGTTAGAAATTGATTACCCGCGTAGACTACAGTTTTGTAATAGGTTTGTAAATATGAACAATAATGGAGAACTTTCGCAAAGAGTCATCTTTACTAATGAATAAAGACGCCAGACTATGTGCCCCAGCAGTAGCGTTGCGTGGAGAGTTTAGCAGAATAACAGTGCGCTTACTTAAAATTAAATATATCGAATCCCTATACAAAACGTTAAGAAAAAACATAAATAACTTACCCAACATGTTTACATTGATGCAAAAAAATGCGGATGTGCGCGATGAAAAAACTGCACCATAATATATGTTTCTGTATTAGTCTCGGGAAGGTCCGTACGTAGCGACGTATATATATGTTTATATACAGAGAAGGATTGTTCGACGTTGAGAGATGTTATATGTGCATAGTTAAAGCGCTCGTTGTATCTGTACAACGGATCTTCAGTATTGGTAAAAAGTTGCCCTAATTTTGTAAAATCTACATTTTTATCTAATACACTGTTAAATTTTTCACTGACACAATCACTTTTTTCATCTTCAAGGATATGCAGCACTAGTTTTACGTGGTCAATAATTGCTAATGAGTCCGATAAGGACAGCGCAGTGTTCTGTAATTTTTTTATTGCGTCTAGTATTGGAACGTAACTGTCGTAATTAATTTTTAAATTTGCTGCAACTTGAGGATTGTTAAATTGAACCTGGCTGAGCCGTATTGCAGCTGCTTCTTTGGCATCTAGTTGTAAAATCACTGATTTAATTTTTTCAAAATGTTTATAAATTATAAACATAGCACATAGTCTGACGTCTTTACTAATGAAGCATGGTTTTATAAAACGGGATACCTAAATTCACAAAATACAAGAATTTGGAGTAGTGAAAATCCACATGTAATTAATGAAGAATCGCTACATCCAGAGAAAATTGGTGTTTGGGCAGCGATAAGCCAAAGGCGAATCATTGGACCAAATTTTTTCAGGGAATATTAACTGCTCAAAGGTACCGTACCGGAAATTTTACAACCATTTGTCAATCAGTTGCATGATGATGAACTTCAAAATGCATATTTCCAACAAGACGGAGCACCTTGTCACTGTACTGCAGAATCTTTGGATTATTTAAGAGAATTTTTTGATGAGCGTATAATTAGTCGAAATATTGAAATTGCCTGGCCTGCACGTTCATGCGATTTAACACCTTGCGACTTCTTTTTGTGGCCTTATCTAAAAAATAACATATTTCGAACACCTATATTGAATTTGAATGATATGCTACAGAGAATCGAACAGAAATGCATGGAAATTATAAGTAGTAAATTTTAATTTACGACATACTTCAAAATGTTCTCAGTAAATCACATGCTACTAGATTGACTTTTCAAATGAACATTTGTTATATCCTAGCCATATTGAAATTGGTAAATATAATTTCCATGATTTTCTGCAATGATTTGTGAAAATAAGTATAATTACATTTACTAATTACAATGTGCTTAGTATACACTAAATCAAATAAAATTGGTTCTTGTAAGAAGTTATAACAAAAGTAAACAATCATAATTACTAGTATATACATTTAATAAAAAAATCTAAATTTAAATGATAATATGTTATCCTAATTATGAGAAATATTAAATGAATGTAAGCACGACAACTATTCAAACAAAAGAAAATAATGACATTATTAACATTGGATACATTATGTAATATGATAAAATTAACAACACATTGACACAAGTAAAGCACAATAAATAAAGAAAAATAAGTGCAAACAAGTAAACTGAATTTTCTATGATAAAAATAAAGGAAACGTATTTTCAGAAAAGTACAAATTAAAAGATTAATTATAGTACTTTGTGAAACAGTATGCATATCACAAGCATTGGACATTTGATTAAAGTAAGAACACATTAGTGAAATGCAAGATATTAACATAACGGGTGTTCATTTGAAAAGTCAATCTAGTAGCATGTGATTTACTGAGAACATTTTGAAGTGCATATGTCGTAAATTAAAATTTACTACTTAACCTACGAAGCCGTATATTTTGACAGTTTCATACATACAAATAAATAACAAATGTGATTGACATTATCAAATGTCATTTGGATTTACCGTTTACGGAACAACAAACACATACTAATATATTTGCGTCTTATTCTATCAAAATTTCAAAGTAACCTAGATTGACTTTTCAAATGAACACACGTTATTTGGTAGCACATGAATATGGAAAAATTAAAAAATGTATGATTTTGGCACGTAACCCCTTTGGTACTCCCCCTCTACAATTTTTTAAAGTATGATATATGCCTTTTTCTCTTCAATATTCTTGCCTTTAAAAATAGTATTTTTATAACAATATTGTTTCTTTAATTTTCTTTCACTGTAATTGTTTTTAATAACTCTTATATGTGTCCATTCACTGTGTACTACTTTACACACACTGTACGTGTGAAAAATGTCGTATTATAGGCAATAAACAAACGCACGAAGTGATATTTTCATATTATCTGAATACTCCTAAAACTACGCTTAAACACATTAACAATCTAACATAAATTCGACGCAATAATTTTCAATTAGAAAAGGTCACCAGAAATTAAAACATTATGAATATTTTTGCTTACATTATGTTCAAGATTGATTCACTTCGAATTTTACATACAACATTATATTATGCAAATACAAATGCTTGCTACATGTAAATTCCTTTCTCTTGAAGCACATTCATTATTCAATTAATTAAGTCTTCTTGTATAAACACGCCATCAACATCAACAACAATTAATGAAGTATTCGTAATAATTTATCATTTAATTTCACTTATGTTCGTAAATATCCAGATTAATTAGCTTTTGCATAATAGTAACTGTTTCTGTAATTAATTGATGTAATTAAGTAATTGTATTAATAATCTAATACATACATGAGATAGTAAAATTATGTATTTATGTCTTTAAGAAAAATTACAATTGTAAAGATAAGAATATAGTGAATTTGACAAAAATTTTATTGTCACACATCACTACAGCCTGACGAATATTTAATTCGTAATAATATTTTAAGATTAAATTGATTGTGACGTTATGAGCTTCAAAGTCTTAAACGCATTTAATATACATATATCATACTGAAATATCTGACCACTGCTTTCAATAGATTTCAAGCAAGTTTTTCTGTTTTGAAGCAATTTTTTCAAATGTAAAAATATGTTCACTTAGTCCTTTCTTTAGTCCTTTCTTTTAAATTATGATTTACATTAAAAAACTCTTGTTCTTACGTTCATTTAAGTTTCTTAGTGCTTTCTTTAATTAATATCACAAGTTTACAAATTCCGGTCAACTTTTGGATCAGAGCAGATGAGAACAAATCTTGACGTTATTTGAGGTGCTGAATTCAAATCCGGGTTTCGTTTTCAAAGTTGTCGCTATCTTAATGACAGTCAGCTGTTGGCGTCGCTAGAAACGTTATTTAATTTGAATTTTTAAAGTTTTTTTTTTAATCCAAAACCTGTGAAAATGCAAAGACAGAATTGTAAAGTTGATTCAAAGTGTTTTTGTTATGTTTGCGGATGTTATATGATTAGAAAAAGTGGCAAAGTTATTACTAATGTGATCAGAAATGCATATTTTTATTATTTTGGTTTCTCTGTATCAAACACTCACAAGCCGTGGGTACCGAAATTGTTTTGTAACGCGTGTACCACAATATTATACAAGTGGTCACGCGGTAAAAAAGTATGTTTTTCATTTTCATTGCCAATGTTATGGAGAGAGCCGAAAAATCATGTAGATGATTGTTACTTTTGCTTGATGAATGTCGTCGGTGTAAATGCAAAAAAACTATCAAAATATAAATATCCTGAAGTATCATCAGTGTCTAAGCCAGTTCCCCGTGCGAGCAATGATCCTTTGCCAATTTGTCCAGGTACGAGTGCAAATTACATGGAAACTTGTAGTTCATCACCGACGAACAGTGGAAGCGATTTTAACATGGAGGAAAAACATTTAGTTTCGCAAGGTGAACTCAATGATTTGGTTCGTGATTTGAATTTATCGAAACAAAAATCAGAATTGCTCGCATCACGGATGCAGGAGTGGAAATATCTTGACACTCAAACAAAAGTCACTGTATATAGAACCAGAAATGAGGCGCTTTTACCGTTTTTCAAAAAAGAGGAGAATATATGCTTCTGCTATGACATCAACGGTTTGTTTGATGCGATGAATACACCATACGATGTAAATGAATGGCGTTTGTTCATAGATGGTTCAAAATACAGCCTGAAAGCTGCTCTGATACACAATGGAAATATAAAACCATCAATTCCGATTGTTCATGCAGTACAAACGAAGGAATGCTATGATACAATATGATATATGATATCAATGGAAAATTTGTGGCGATTTGAAGGTTTGAAAATAAATTTCAATTCAATTTTAAAGAATAAATGATTTATATACTCTTCCTACAGGTTATTGGTCTCTTGATGTGGATGCAATCTGGTTTTACCAAATTTTGCTGTTTTTTGTGTCTGTGGGATAGCCGTGCAACTGACCAACATTATGTGAAAAAAGATTGGCCAAGCCGTACTAATTATGAACCAGCAAAACGAAACGTCTCTTCTATACCACTTGTGAACCCACAGAACATTTTCTTGCCACCTCTCCACATAAAGCTTGGCCTTATCAAAAACTTTGTCAAAGCGCTCGACCGTGAAGGACCGGCTTTTGAGTACTTGACCAAGTTATTTCCCAAGTTGTCGTACGCCAAAATCAAAGAGGGAATATTTGTCGGACCTGATATTCGAAAATTAATGGCCGACAGAAACTTTACAAAATGTTTAACGCCCAATGAAGCAGCAGCATGGGTATCATTTCAAGATGTTGTTCACAACTTTCTCGGTAACCGCAAATCCCCGGATTTCAAGCAGATAATCGACAGTTTGTTACAAAATTATTGCAAGATTGGAGCTCGAATGTCTCTCAAAATACATTTTCTGCATTCCCATCTCGAATTTTTTCCTGAAAACTTGGGTGATACAAGCGACGAGCAAGGAGAGCGACTACACCAAGATTTGGCGAAAATCGAAAAACGATACCAAGGATTTTGGGACGAGGGCATGATGAGCGACTACTGTTGGACTTTAATGCGTGAAACAGATCCCAAACAGTACAAGCGACTCAGTTCGACTGCTCTTCATTTCTAATTTAACACTTTTTAATTAATAAAATGGAGATTAATTGTCGAAAATTGTAAAAATTGTGTTTATTTAATATCTCGAAAACTAGAACCAAAATTAAAACACGGAGTGCAGATTCGGATTCAGCGCCCCAAATAACCATAGAAACAGCTTTTGGTTGCTTAGATCCAAAACCGTGTATACTTGTGTATTTAATACATATTTTAAAACTTGTTCTTATTTCCGATTTTTAGTGTTTTCTAAATAAATAAAAATGTTCATAAGACATATTTTAATTTTTACTTGTTCTATCCTTATCTTATATGTCCAGTTCTATGTGCCTTTCTTATTTTTACCATTTGCATGTCTCTCACTCTCACGGCCCATATCTTTCTTCTCTTACTAATTGACTAGCTTCTTCTGTTTATCATTCGGCATCACAATCTGCGATTTTAATGTAACCTCAAATTTCAAACATAGTTTTGACAATTGTATTGCTTATTATGTATAAACAGATATATATCTATCTTTACTGGATAATAGATACCATATTAAGCTCTGTTTTGTATATTATAGAATCTTTGATCCTTCTTTTTGTTAATTGTACATATTTTTAAACGAATGCCGTACTGTTCTTATATGTAAGTATTACAAAAATGTGAATTTTAAAATCCATATTATATCATGTATTGTTTTAATACAAAGTTCTCTTATTGTCTTTTTAGGTTGTTCTAATTTGTTGTGTATATATTATGTAGTAATATATTCCTGATATTCTAAGATTCCAATAGGTATCTTTTATTAAAAAATTTACTTACTCCATGAGTTCCATGACTGTCAAAACATACAATGTCTATTTATTGAAGAAATCTGCAAGATTTAAATGTTAATTATGAAATTTTGTTACTATTAAATGTTCTAAATATCCTTTTATGTTTTGGTACGTATTGCATGTTCTTAAATTCTAGATTTTAATATTTATAAACTAAATCGTAAAGAAATAATAATCTATATGGCATTGAACATTAAATATAAATTTACTAAGTATACACACGATCTGTTTTGTTGCATTTTAAACCTATTATAGAAAATAATAAAAAATCTCTATATATAATAAACATTAAATTTGTTATATCGATGCTCATACAGGGTGTATTCAAAATTGACCCTTTTCAAATTTTTCACTGCTGTTTGAGCTCTATCTTATTTTCAATTTTGTCTTGTTTATAAAGATACATGGCAATATGTGTATAAAATGATTTCTTTCTCAAGGAGTAAGAAGTCTTTATACATATTATTCTGTTAAACCTAACAATTGCCACTTGGAACATGAATTCATTGAAATTAAATAAAAAAACCGAAAATAAAGTATTTTTATTTTTTGAGCGTTCGGATTACTGGGGTTCGGATTATCGAGACTCTACTGTATCTTAGTATAAATATGTAATGATTTTGTTATAATTAATTGTCTAACATATTTATATTACATCCATATCATTATAGAGAGAACTTGAAAGTTCTGCATCTGTATAAAAGGAATCTGATTGCTTTCAAAAAGCCATCTAGAGCAGCACTTCATTACCGCTCTAAAAATGTGTCCACCGTAATTCTTATTTAGTTTGCTTTGTAATATGGGAACCAAATCAAATAATATTTTAGACAAGATCTGATTAGTATAAGGTCTTTAAAGAAGCTGCTTTTGAAATGGATTAACAATTATGAACAATAAAACGTTTTGGTTTTATTGTTCATAATTGTGCTTTTAGCTGGAATAGCAATGCCTTGAATATGTTTGCTAAACGACATCTTGTAATCAAATACTACATTAGAATTTTTACACTATAATTACATATAATTGCAGTAATATTCATTTTGTAAGAAAAGCAATTAAATTTAAGTAAGAAATTCCAGTTACCTCTTATGTATTTAGCACAAACTATCACCTATCTTAATATTCAACACGGCTTGATATCTCGCAGACATGTTTTGATACAAAATACATTTTAAATTCAGTATTGCTGGTCCGTATGCATATTGATTTCGCAATTGTGCGTAAGTGTAACGTTCATACAAGCAAATGTACGTATACACAGAATCGAATGTGCGGTAAGCAGGTACCGGAGCCTGGTCCGTGGATTCTCGTGCTTGCTCTGTACCGTATACGCATGAGAAATAGTGGTCGTCCAACAGGAAATCGGCGCATTCCGCACGTTTACATGTATGTGCGTTTGATGCTCTAACATTTTGCCATTACACTCTCTTCATACATAGCACTTACAATAACTTTGCCGGTAATAGTTTGTCCATCGACTGGATAAAATGTAAATATAAAATGACTGTATATTAATGCAATAAAATAATATTAAAACCTTTTAAGAAACACAGCTACCAAAGATGAATAATTAATTATATACAGGTATGACGATGTAGCTTTTATCTTGGATGCGTATTTCGGCAATTAAGTTTACTATTTATCCAGACCTTTAGAATAATCTTTTGTTTTGTCAATAACCTCATTATTTAATGTTAGTTTTTGACGTAAGCCATTTCTTCATATTCGGAAACAAAATATTCTAAACATAGGCGTAGCGGAATATCAAAGGATTTTGTATCATAATTTTGTGAAGTTGTATTAGTTGCAGAGGAATGAGCTAAAGTGTTGCGAAAATAAATATTTTTCACTAAAATAATGTACCAGCCAAAGCTAGCCCTTGCCTTTCGAAGTTGTACATACGAGGGGAGGTCCAGAAGTTCGTGGAATGGAGGGGATGGAGTGGGGATAGGGGCGCTCGGTAGGTGTCATTCTGATTGGCGACTCATCATTAGTGATAAGTTAAGTTGCAGCTCTATAGCGTCAGTCATTTACGAATAGTTGCCTGCTAAACAAGTCAATCCGAAAGATAACTGAAACTATGGAGAAAATTGAACACCGTGCTGTGATAAAGTTCCTTACAAAGCAAGGAAAGAACGCTCAAACCATATTGAATGAAATGGAAACCGTTTATGGGGAACAGTGCCCTCGTAAATCAATGATTGATAAGTGGCATGCTCTTTTTAAACATGGTCGGGAGTCGATTAAAGACGACCCCCGCTCAGGACGGCCAGTTGAGGCCACCACATCAGACATCGTCGAAAAAGTGGAAAAAATTGTACTGGAAGATGCCCGTTTGAAGAAAAAACAATTATCTGCATTAGTATCAGATAGATGGAGTATCAGATACCACCATTTTGCGTATCCTACATGACCACCTGGGTATGACAAAGGTCAGTGCAAGATGGGTACCGAGAATGCTCACGCCGCTGCAGAAACAGCAGCGCGTCGATGCGTCCAAACAATTTTTGGAGCTGTGTGGAGACGAACCTGCACAGATTTTGGAGCGGATTGTAACCGGAGATGAAACATGGGTTCATCACTTTGAGCCTGAGTCCAAACAGGAGTCCATGCAATGGCATAAAAAGGGGACACCACCG
Source organism: Melolontha melolontha (assembly GCA_935421215.2). Lineage (NCBI taxonomy): Eukaryota > Metazoa > Arthropoda > Insecta > Coleoptera > Scarabaeidae > Melolontha > Melolontha melolontha. The sequence goes on from OW285240.1 coordinate 98,618,947, forward strand.
CCAAAGAAATTCAAAGTGTCAGAATCGGCTGGAAAGTTGATGGCTACTGTTTTTTGGGATTGTGAGGGGATATTATTGATTGATTACAAAGAAAAAGGAAGGAGCATAACCGGAGAATATTACGCAGCGATATTAGAAAAAATAAAGGAGGCCATCAAGGAAAACGTCGAGGAAAATTGACCAAGGGTGTGTTGCTCTTGCAAGACAATGCGCCGGTTCACAAGAGCAGAGTTGCAATGGCTGCTCTGCACAAGCATGGCTTTCAATCAATAGTCCATCCACCCTACAGTCCAGACCTGGCACCTAGTGACTTTTATTTGTTTCCCAATTTAAAAAAAGACTTTCGTGGAAGAAAGTTTTCCGACGACAATGAGGTAAAGGAGGCAATTTTGGTCCATTTTGAGGCGAAAGATAAAATATATTTTTATGATGGTTTAGCAAAATTAATTCTTAGATCTAATAAATGTATTGTGCTTAAGGGTGATTATATTGAAAAAGAAAAATAGATTTATTGTTTCATTTTATTTACAACCCTTTCATTCCACGAACTTCTGGACCTCCCCTCGTATATAAACCATTCAAATTTGACCCAATCATAAGAGAACTACAACGTTCTCTCATAATGAAATTGTACTATATTCACCAAACATGTTTCTAACAGATTAATTGCGTTTTCGTGAAGTAATGTAATTGTAAATATTCTTTCTACACTTTACGACGCTATTTTATTCGAATTTTTCAAAGAAAAAAAAAATTCGAATTTTTTCAATGAAAAATTCGAATAAAATAGCGTCGTAAAGTGTAGAAAGAATATTTACAAAACAGATTATCATCAGCACAGAATTCAATTCCTGTACTCTCGGCACAATAAGCCATTGATTTGCCACTGAGCTATGGGTCGGCTATCAATAAAAAATTTTAGTTATAGCCGACCGATACCTCTGCGGCAAATCACTGGCTTATCATATCGAAAGTACCGTAATCCAATTCTGCTCTTACTATTCGAGAAGGTTTTAGTGATTTTTCTTTCTCGTTTAAGGTGGATACCGACAGCTAAATATCTTAAGTCGCTCCACGAGGACAGATGTAATAAAAACCCATGACCAGTCAATATCTCCTATAATTAGCGTTAAGCTTTTGGGGATGTTACGTTTCCCCTTAAAAATGGAAACCATTACAAATATTTATAATCACTCATGATACGTATGCTATAATGGCTTCTATTCTTCCATTTTCACTGCTTCTTCAGGGGTTCCTCAGGGTACAAACCTTGGTCCGCTACTGTTTAATGTTTATATTAATAATCTTCTGTCATTGGTTAACTATCGCGTCCTTACCTACACCAACGACTTAAAAAATCTCCAGAAAAATATCTGCAGCCTCTGATTCTGAAGGTCGGTCTGCAAACGGATTTAAACGCTATCTAGCCCTGGTATAACCGTAACAAAATAAAAATTAGTGTAAGTAAATGCACATTAATCACAACCACTACAAAGACGAATCCACTGATATATACTTGTTCACTTGATTACTTCAATATTCCACGACAATTACAAATCAAAGACCTGGGTGTTTTGTGCTTGCAGTTTACTGACCACATTTTATCCATTTGCAGCTTCTTGTAGTGTCGTTATTCGATCCTGGTGTAAATTTGTAAACTAGATACATATACTATTTAACACTAGTTCGTCCAAAATATAAATATCCGTCAATTATGTGGTACCAGAATTTACTGATCGAGAAAGTGCACAGAAGGTTTTTGGAATATTTAACCTACATATCATTTGGTAACTAATCCTGGCAGGGGTGTTGACTATCAAGAATTGCTACGGGAACATAACTTTACCTCACTTTCTGATCGCAGAGAGATAGCGATTGCTTACTTTATTATTAAGTTAGCCAACAATGGCATTGACGCTCCGAACTTATTTTCTGCTTTGGACATCATGGTGCCCAATTATTGAATCATTTTTACTCTTTTGCCACAATTAACTATTTAACATAGGTTCGGTAAATTACACAGGTCTGCAAAAAGGACCAATCTTTTCAGCTGCATGGGATGTTTTTGTTAAATATTATGTTTTCTAGTCTCCTGAATCAAAAAAAAATATCCATTTCCTTGCATCATGTACACTTTTTTTTGCAAAATAGAAGGTCAGGTCGCATTAATAACGTTATTTAGGCGTCTCGAATTACCCAGTTAGCAGTCGGCGAAGCAAAGTAAGGAATATATATTTTGTATGACCTACCTCCGGGCTTAACATCATGGTTAATATTTTGAAGCCTCCATAAACAATCCAGCAATGTTCTTAAAATTTTATTTTCTCAAGAATCATTGCAAAATCGTTATAGTTTTCCTCCAAATGCACCGAGTGTCCTACATGAAGCGATGCAAATTGTTTCCCATTGTGCAGTAAGACTGTTTTTAAGCCTTGTTTTTGATGAATTAGGAAATAGGCTTCACTCAGATTAATCATATTCTATTTCAAAACTCTTCAATAGCCCTTGAACATCCTCCAAAAAACGAGATTTCCCACTTTGGAGAAAAAATTAGTGAATTCTCTCTCACGTTGCCTGTACCACGAAAATACGGTTCCGCGTGACAGCAGGCTTTTATTTTTTAGTCTTGACCCCCAATAATTCGGCAGCTTCTTTTGAAAGGCCTAAATCTCTAACAAGGTCCTCGAGCTCGCTCTGAGAAAAAAGTTTGGGTCTCTCATTAGCAAAAAAAAATTAAACTAAATTCACCCTGGAGAGCTAATGTGTTTTCCTCCTCAGAACCAGTCAGACTATCATCCAAACGACAGGTGGGCGTGGAACTGGTATTTCAGAGCTATGAGCTATGGGGGAAAGCTGAATTATGGTTTGGGTAAGATATTTTGTTTTTTATTTTTTGTATTCCAATCTTTCACATTTACCGAACAGAAATAGTAGTCGATAGTTATGGTTTTGCTGTTCACGCCGCATCATAGGAATGCCAATACGAAACGACTGGTTTTTGCCCTTAAACCACAAACGATGGTCTTCCTCGCACCGTCTGCACACCTTATGAGGAGCCCACACATTGTCTTGATTTCCAAGGGCTTCAACTTGAAATAAGCAAAATAGGTACGTGTGTTCGCCACAAATAAAATTGTCAGGGGACATAACAATCTCTTGGAGCCATAATATATAACTAAAAACACGTTTGAATGCAAAATATAAACTGAGTGAGGCTTATACAGCAACCAAGATCCTGAACTTATTTACCATGATGGAACATTATCAAATCTGACAATAGGCTTGTTTATACTCATTTATAATACTCTCGCGAACATGCATATACATAACGAAGTAAAACAAAACACTTTTTTCACAAAAATAGTTTTAATAAACTAAATGTACATTTCGTGTGCCCTGCACACATCATCAGTAGTAGTGTTGACAGAACTACTGATGATGTGTCCCTTCTAACGCTTAGAGATGACATGCCTTGACGTAAAAGCAAATTATCCTGGGATGCACCACCATCAATGTTGAATGTGAGGTACTTCGAAAAGTTACGGTCCAAAGGAATGGAATCGCAAGCATAGACGAGCTCAAAACATAAGCATGGTACAATGATTTAAGCAAAGTGATATATTTAAAGGATTTTGATACACACATAATAAAGCCCAGAGCTTTGTAGACATCGGAACACTCATGGATTATATGGGATCTAAACGTAAGATTAGAGTCAAATAAGACTGCAAGATCCTTTATTTCAGTCTTACTGGTTAGGACATTGTTTTTAATACAACACGAGGACTCGTGAGGCGTAGCAGATCGAGTATAAGTGACCACGCAGCATTTGTCAATATTTAATTTCAGTTTAAAACGGTCACACCATGCAACTAATACATCCAGATATTGCTGTAGTTTTAAACAATATCGTCAATTGTGGAAATCTCAGAATATATTTTTGTATCATTTGCATAGGCGAGAATGGGACACTTCACTTGGAGAAGGAGATCATTCATAAACAAATCAAATAGCAAAGGACCCAAATTTGATCACTGAGAAACGCTAAAAGGACGAACAAAATTATTGGAGCAGAATGATATTAATAAAAAGAATTAAATCTGTAATCCGTCATTTGAGCCTAACGTAAAAATGATTTACAAAATCTAAAAGAAATATTCTAATTAAACGCTTGAAAAAAATATGTATAAATATACGGCAGCGAAAGCATATTAATTGCCTCACATACATTTAGTCCGGGAGGCAGAGGCACAAAATTTGCACTTATTCCTACAAAGCTAGTTCTCTCTGAATTAGTTGTTTCGATATGGTAAATAAAGAAAATGAAAGTCTGCCACCTCAATGTGGTCGCCTTCATTAAGAACATTTGAGTGAACATGTTAAAAATTTATGTGTAAATGACTTATACCTACAAGGCTGAAACTTTGTAGGATGCTTGTCGATAAGCCAGAACATGGAATGATTACAGTCTGCCACCGTGGCAGCGTCGCAATCGACGCTCTACCACCCACGCAAGGTGTAAAGAAACTGTCAAAAATTACGTTATTCCTACAAAGCTAATTTTTGTTTCTAGTATTATTTAGGTAATAAGATAATAGAAAAAATAAGTCTGCCGCTTGTATAACGTCGCAAAGCTTTGACAGACGTAATAGAAAGTACGATCAACGTAGCGTAGCCGGCGCGCTAGTAAGCTTCAAGTCGCGCTGAATTATTGTTAAATACTTAAACAATTATGAATCTACAAAGCTGCTTTTTTTCCACAAGCAGCTTAACATTATTATTTTTGAATAAACGTAGTCTGTCGTCAAATATAGGTGGCTAAGTCGTCGGCAGACGTGGCTATAGTTGTAGTGCTCACGGCAGCGCGCGAAAATAATCGTTATAAAACTTTTACAGCTTTGCAATGCTGATCTTGTAATATTTATACTATATTGAGAATTGAATCATGAGTAGCAACAAAATATATTATTTTCGTAATTCTTTCGTTATAATTCTTTTTATATTCATATAATATTTACTGCTACAATTATCATGAAATCAATTTATTCATATATAGATATTGATTCATCTTTATTATAGAACTTAAATTAATTTTTTAAATATGTTATTATTATAATTTTTCACTTTAACAAAGGTACAGAAAAACTGTTTGTCACATAGATAATAAATAGATCAGGTAAATAAAAGAATTTTAAGAACATTATTCTAGATTTGTTTTGATTTTTCTTTATTGAACAACTCAAACATTTTTCTCAACTCTCTTCATCATTTGAATCATATTTTCCATCATCTTCCCTGTCATAATCGCTTCTTTCATCCTCATTTTCATCATAAAAAATATAGTCGTTTTCTTCATTTAAATCCTCGATTTCTGGAATGATAAAAAATTATTAAATAAAATATTTTTCATTGTGAAAATGCGAATGAATTGAAATTTAAATAGTATATGTACCTGATGCTTCAACATTTTCTTGGATGACCGTCACATAATCTATTGACTGAGGCAATGGATCTCCAGAGAACCACAGAAATAAATATTTATTATTCTCGTCAATTCTCCAGCCACAGTCAAGCGGTGATAATTCTGTGACTTCTGGTAAGTGAGCATTACACCAAATTTTCGATATATATGCTGCTCTACGAATATGCTCTAGCAACTCTGATGAGCAAGGTGGTAGAGCAGATGCATCAAAGCTTTTTATTTTTTGTTTGAACAGATCATCTGTAGGGCTTCCGTATGCTTTTAAAAACATAGCTGTTCTGACTTCATTGATTTTCTTTAGTTTTTTATACCCGTACATGGAACACACAAAATCCTCAACAACCTCGAGTACAGATTCATCGCAATTCGGGTATTCCTTTAACGAAATGAAGGCCTCCATGAATTTTTCTGAATTTCTCAATATTTCGAAAGGTCGTTTCTTTCCTTTTCGAAAGAAAGCTGGATTGTAGTCGCAGCCTGTCAGCGCATGGAAAGCAGGTAGTGAACGACATAAGTTTTCTCCTAATTTATTATATAATTTATTCAAATGAATAATTCGTTGAGACTTTCCAGTTCCAACTTCCATCCATACGTCCACTTGTTCTGGTACAAATTCCATGTTGCTCAACATAATCACAAGAACATCAGTATCTGAACATCTGATGTTCATAGTGTAGGGTGGTTGTATATCATTGAAGTTACATACGTGGAAAATCATACCCGTATCAGCTTCCTCATGATTCGTCGAAAGACGTGATTCGACGCTTTTTATAATACGGCCGTCTATTACCTCATATTTGTAGCACTTTTTGTAATTGAGATACAAAATTTTATTTCCAAAGTAGGGTGCCATTTGAGGGCTTTCCCAATTGACTATTAAAAATTGAATAAGATCTTCTTTGAAAGTAAAATTACGTAGCTCAGCTCCAAAATCGGAAGGGCGCATTGATGGACCGCGAATCTCAATTTTTCTTCCTCTTTTCGTTCCACGAAACTCGTGCTCCTGATCCTTGATTGAAGGTGATGTATACGTGTCAAATACAACGATAACAAATTGTGCGTCACTCCTTAGAAATGTTCGAAGCAATTTTACAGCGATACCATCATACGTAGCTGGTATTTCTTTCATCAAGTGTAAGTGAAAAAACCCATCGTAAATTTGTACATTTGGTTTTGAAAGTTCATCGTTCTCGATTTGTTTTTCCAATAAGTTCATGAGGAACTCATGATGTGTTAGGAAGAACGCGTTTTCGTATACTGAAGAGTGGAGCAACATAACAGCAAACAGCTGCCGCAACGGTAAATTCGAAACTGTGAGGGGTAGAGGGGTAATTTAGAAAAGGTCTAAGCCGGCTTGTATTTATTTTACGAAAATAATATATTTTGTTGCTACTCATGATTCAATTCTCAATATAGTATAAATATTACAAGATCAGCATTGCAAAGCTGTAAAAGTTTTATAACGATTATTTTCGCGCGCTGCCGTGAGCACTACAACTATAGCCACAACTATAGTCGTCTGCCGACGACTTAGCCACCTATATTTGACGGCAGACTTCGTTTATTCAAAATTAATAATGTTAAGCTGCTTGTGGAAAAAAAAGCAGCTTTGTAGATTCATAATTGTTTAAGTATTTAACAATAATTCAGCGCGACTTGAAGCTTACTAGCGCGCCGGCTACGCTACGTTGATCGTACTTTCTATTACGTCTGTCAAAGCTTTGCGACGTTATACAAGCGGCAGACTTATTTTTTCTATTATCTTATTACCTAAATAATACTAGAAACAAAAATTAGCTTTGTAGGAATAATGTAATTTTTGACAGTTTCTTTACACCTTGCGTGGGTGGTAGAGCGTCGATTGCGACGCTGCCACGGTGGCAGACTGTAATCATTCCATGTTCTGGCTTATCGACAAGCATCCTACAAAGTTTCAGCCTTGTAGGTATAAGTCATTTACACATAAATTTTTAACATGTTCACTCAAATGTTCTTAATGAAGGCGACCACATTGAGGTGGCAGACTTTCATTTTCTTTATTTACCATATCGAAACAACTAATTCAGAGAGAACTAGCTTTGTAGGAATAAGTGCAAATTTTGTGCCTCTGCCTCCCGGACTAATTCTACTGCCTCGGCACTGAACTGTCCGGCTATAATAAGAGCTTTCTCTGCCTCGTCTATAATATACTATTTGAATAAAGGCAATTATTATTGTTATTATTAAACACGCTTTTGTGACGTATGTTACATGAGGTGAAAATATTGGACAAAATTTAACATTTGCATCCTATTCATTACATATATACAATATACATATTCTAATTCTAAATACTTATGTATTTAGAATGAGTGTATGTAAAAGAAATTCTTTTAAATTCTCAGAAAATTGTCTGCAAATAACAGACAAAAGATTAACCATAACAATATTCTTCAGTTCATATTTCTTTTAAAGTAATAATATGTATACAAATATATGTAACCACGTTTAAGTACATCAAATACTAAAGCGCAGAATATGCGTGGGAATATTTTGAATGCTGATAAATATATCCAGTGATCCAAGAAGAGTAAAGAAGTTCTGTTATGAATAATTTAGAGATGTTATTCAATAGTGCTTATAAAAAAAGCACTTTACCGTTGCATCCACACCAGCAAAAAATGACAATTGTTTATTTATGTAGGATATATTAGTTGAACAAACACAATTCATTACCGGTGTTCAAAGTTGAGAAGAAATTAACTAGTAGATACCGGATGTTTTTCGACCTGCTTTTTTCTATGCAAAAAAATATCGAATAATTTATGCATAACAACAAATTCATAGCACAACAAAAAGGATCCGAAACGTAAGCAAATCATGGTGTGTGTAAAAATTTAGTGAATATCGAACCTGGAAATTCCTGCAACATAATCATTAAATTATTTTTTTTTTACAGTGAGCGACAACTTTAATGCTTATTTTTGAAAACTTGTTTATTTTGTATTAAATTTTGCTGTGTTACAAATTTAGTTGAATCGCTTTAGTTTTATTTAATTTTAAATGTAAAATATTAAGTTACCTACAATCGTAGGTGAATATAAACCGTATGAATTTCTTTATTTTTTTCTCATATTAATAGATTAATTATAGTGCTTTGAATGTATAATACATATTACTGTGCATTTTACTAGGTGGAGCTAATAACTACAAGTATATACCTATATTCTTAAAGACTCGATATTAAATATATAGATTTTAGGATATATTTGGTAGTTGATACAAGCATCAAATATGATATATTTGTGGTCAGTATTTATGGTCAATATGACATGTAAAATACAATATTTGATATGGTAAAAATTTTTGAAATAGCATGTAAGTCAGTAAATGGTCTAATGTAAATATGCAATATGTAAGAATAATGACTCTCATCCTTTCGAAACTATATAAAATATATAAAAACAATTAAAAAACTTAATAAAATGTATGGCAAAAATCAGTAGTTTCCACGTAAAAAAAATATAAAATTTCGTTTTTAAGGTGCTTTACTTCTAATAATTATGCATATTTTTGACTGAGGTTTATAAAGTGAATGCAGAAACAGCTTACAAAAAAAACTAAAGACAATTTGCTGTATAATTACCCATTTTCCCAAAAACAATTGTAAAGAAGTTCTCATATCGACGCACCCCGATTTGGTGCCATTATCTTACTTAAATCTTTATCGGGGGTTTGTTTATTTAATTTTACTCCGTTGACCTCACAATAATATTCGTATGAATAGAACTGGTCAGTGTGCAATTTACGATTCATAAGAACAGTCGATTGTTACACATTTTGTCCATTTGTATTTATTGTTTTTCAGGTTTTTATCACTTAAAGTGCTTACATATTACTTTTATCATTTAAAAAATAATTATTTCGTTTGTTTTATGTGTTTAAGTTTACATTTACTATGTTACTTGGCTTCTTCTTAATTATTGTTAGTTTTTTAACATGGTGCGTACGGGAATACAATAACATATTGTTAATTACGGCGGAGCTCATAGAAATTCATATTTAATACGGCGATTACATACTCATTTACAAAATGCGGCGTGGCCACCTTTTCCTAATCTCGCGTTCAAAATACTCGGTACCGGTTCGTTGTAGAAGAAAAGTTTATTTAGAAATTTCGTTTTATTTAATTTAATTAAATGTATATTTTAAAAATGGTACCCATACTCCTTACACCATGTATATATATATAAAATAGTATATATGTAAATATCAAAGCATGCAATAACTATACACAACAAGTAATTAATCTATATAGCGGAATGTATATAGTATCTTCACTTAAAATTTATAATGCAGCGGAATTTTTATTATCTTTATTAAGTTTCAACTTTGTTTTAACTTATTATTGTCTGAAATTTTACGGAATAATTCATCAATCGAATTATGTTGCCACCACCGCGGCGTAAAATTTACAGTGTGGCGAGTGATAAGGTGAGATCGTTCGCTGATCCTCTCTGGTCTGAACCTACCTGTTGATGTTAAGTCCCCAGGAAGGTCTCTGCCGGCTAACTCTCTCTAGACTACGGAGAACGTCGCGGATTCAAGGCCGCGAGATGGAGGGGTATGTGGACGCCACCGTTATTATCCACCTGCAGAGATTACGCTATAACGGGAGCAGGCGGGACCTGGTAGCTCCAATTAACACCAGAGGGTCAGCCCCCTATCACTCGTCGATAAACAAGAAACTTGACTAACTCAATGCTAGTAGGAAGGGATAAAGAACGAAACGCATTCAACAATACAACTAAATTTATTGAGTACACAATACGGTAGAAACAAATAAAATATCCAAAACGGCAAAGCCAACGCTTAAATACTAGGTACCAGACACGGTCGTTTATACTTGACTCAGAACTAACGAAACATTAAAGGTGAAGCCCGGTTCAAATACAGTATGAACACCAATTGAAGGTAGAAAATTAAAAAAAGTATAAGACCAAAACTATATTACTCTCTCCCGTATAAGTAATTCGAGAGGTGGGAGGGGTTAGCCCAAAATTATTCCCCGGGTTGAAGTTATTTAAAATTCAAACAATCGAGAACAAGAAAGTCTCAATGACGTAAATGCGAAAGAATCCAAATAAACAGAATCTCAAGTAAATCGGTAAGTTACTTTATAACAAATCCAAGGTTAAGCCTTGATTTCAAATATAATCAAAACAAGAAAAGAACCGATCATGAACATACAATTACCCGGTAGGAAACTTTTGGAGTATCCCCTGTATAACAGGTGTGCAAAAATTCAGTAATATCGAAATAGTTGAAGTAATTAATTAACAAGAGATAAAACTAGAATACCAATTCCGTATACGCAATTTTCATTCTGTACAGTATTTCTATATCAAACATGAAAGGCAGTTTACAGGTAATCTATGATTAAAAGTAATGACAAAACAAAACTTAGGCCCGTTCTGAAGGATTTGGGCTTGATTTCGACTCTAATTTTATGCAGAAGACAGACAGTGACGCTGTCGGTCTTCAGGTTTAAATAATAGATTCCAATTACAGAAACCCGGAAAAATTGGTGAACAAATCGGGTTTAAATTATAAACAGACTCGTAAGATTCATTAAAACTAAATTGAAATAAGGGGAAATAAACTCCCCACAAATGATCTGTATTTCAAGATAAATTATCACCCCTAATGAGTGTCTCTCTAGAGGTATAAGCTTGACATTAAATTAAAATTATAAGAAAAGCTAATCGATTTCTGTTCCAAATAGTTATTGTATTAAAAATTCAGCAAATAATAGAACAACACCTACTTTGACTGGTTTTACAAACTGTAAACGTTTCTTCCAAATTCTGTTACCGCACACAAATGCATCTCGATGCTCTATTATTTCCCGGTAGTCCTCACGCCGACGCCATTTTGGGATAGAACAATATGGAAGTTCCGCGTCCTTCCTCCTATACCAAAAAGGGTTCCGCAGAATAAATGTGCCCCTATTTCTCAGGTTACGGACGGCCTACAGGAACTCGAGATCTGCGACGGTAAAATTCGAACGGCCAAAATACGTTCCCAAAATAACCAGGTAGAAATTCCGGAGAGACGCCTATCGCCTCACGGAAGGAAAATCACCAAAATCTCCGTTATTCAAAGAATTGTACGTTCACAATAACGTACAGAAGAATCCTGTAAGTTCAAAAGGGATATAGCATAAATTTTAAGAGGATTTCCATACCTTTTACCGCAAAGATCAAATTTCTGTTACACAAGTCACAAACACGACTCAGCGCTAAGGGAGATTAAGCCACAATGGCGGCCGTTTCGAAATTGATGAAAATGCCGGAAACACGTCATCGTAATTTAGGAAGTTCAAAAAGTAAAGGAATTTAGTTTTCGAATTCTTGAGAAAGATTACAATTTGCAAAAAAGGTGACATTTAAAAACTAGCAACGTGAAACAATTAAATGTCTGGAGACGTAAATTTCTAAAAGGAGTCGGCATGTGAGATTCCTGTCGCAGAAGGCGAACGTCGAAATGGAGATGGCGCAATAAGCGGTGAAACTATAATTAAATTAGAAATAATTTTTAAAAGAGCAAAATTAACGAAAGAAAAAGCGTTTAGATGATCTATAATTCGTAACAAAAATTCCTATAAAATCAGTTTGACATTCGGTAAGGCATTAAGCGAGTTATCAGTGTAAAACTTGCGATCGTTTCGGTAAAGGGTAAATAAAGATGGCCGCATGCTTTAAAACATAGGCTTTCAGAATGATTTGAAAGAATGTAAAGGATTGACAATATTGTAGTTGAAGGGTCTAACTGTTCGATATAAGGAGTTTGAAAGCGAATTAAATAGCATTAGTAGAAATTTATTTAGAAGATAAAACTACGAGGGTTTTAAGAGTAATAATAGAGAAAACTTGCACTAAAATAGGTCGTTTGCAGAAAAGTGCATTTGTTAGCGTAACAATGTTAAAATGTAGAGGAAACCAATCGTAAGCGGGGGTCGCTTAGCACCCTCCTAATACGCTTGTGATTCCATGTTGGTATTTAACTTGCTTTTTATTTTAAATTAATTTTGTAGAGACGTATCTGGACTCTAATGAAGTTGTTTTAAAAAATCAAATATACCCTGTACACAAGTCGATTTCTAGTCACCCTCAGAATGCAAAGCTTGTTATATGCATATAATAATTCAAATAAATTAGAAGGATTAAACCCTAATTTGAAAGGTTAATTTGTAAAAATTAATTTATGTAATTTACTGGTCATTTAATGAATGGGGTATCTTATCACCCTCGTCAAATGCTTTCAGGTATTTACACATTTATTATGTATTTTACAATAAATGTATTTAATTAAATTATAAAGCAATAAAGCATTTCTGGCGTTATAACATTTGATCAAAATGTAGTCTTTTAGTCGTAATCTCTGAATTTTTGCGCCGCTTGCCGCTTCATAAATATTAGGAGAAACCTGGTTTTATCACTGCATACTCAAGACAAAATAGTTTACATAATGGACAGAAACTGGATTAGAGTGCTCCAAAGAAGGCAGAAACAATTCCATCGGCTGAGAAGATAATGGTTCCTGTTTTTTGGGATCACAAAAATACACCAGCTCATTCATAATTATTGTACAAGCTTAGTTCTTAGTGACTTTGTTTCCTAATTCGAAAAAAAATTATTGGTTAGAAAGAAACTTGGGTGAATCGACCTAATAATGCCTAAAACTGATGCCTATTTTGAGGACTTACTATCAATCTTACTGCAGAAAAGGACTGAGTGTGTAGAGTTGAAAGAGGACTATATAAAAAATAAATACTGACTTTTGCCCTTATATTAAGACAGCTAAGCTGTGAAACTGAACAAGTCACTAGCAATTTTCATCAAATCTTTTACTTTTGACTGCAGAAAACAATTAGAGACTGATATGTATCACGACGTACTGATCATTAAATGATATTCAGTGATGCTTTCGAATTAGTTGGTTGATTTGCTAAGCAAGTTTGCATTAGCTACAAAATAATTTTCTAGATTAATAATATATTTTTGGATTATAATTGGAACGTTTTGCGCAAAATCTTTAGGAGAAATTATGCTGCAGTTACTATATTTTTGTCCAATACTGTACGCATGTATATTGTATACATATACCAAAGCACGTTCGCTATTATTAGTACCACTTTGTTTTGGAATCTCTGCAGGATTTCAAGGTTAAAATTATTAGCTGAGCCTCCGTAGATTCATTATATTAATATGGACTTGCACATAAGAATTTTATTTAATTTTAGTTAATGCTCTAAAAATTAATAATTCAAAAATTTAAAATAATCTTTGTAATTGAAGTCCTATCTGTTTCACATGCGTATATATATGCTTTTGCTATGCTTCTCGCTTATCTAGATATTCGTAATTCAAGGTAGTTTGCAGAATCTATTTGCAGTAGTAAGTTGTTTAGATGTAATGCAGGCCAGTTTCTCGCCTCATTGTTAGTATTACCTGTGTGTTTTATTGTATTTGTTCTTACCTTTCATTTTATGTTTTTGGCTGTTGATATTTACGTGTTAGTATGTATAAAATGAATATATTATATTAGACTAGGTCCGGTTATTCCTGATTAGACTTTATTCATATAATTAAATATATTGATGTGATATTAATTCTGTATTTGAAACGCATTCAAATAGTAAATTACAAATAAAAATTAAAAGGCCCTCACCAAAATAAAATTTAAGACTTTGTATGCGTATTTAGATATTTAAGTTTCCAAGCGAGTCAGTGATTGTTGATATTACAATCGTTCGCGTCTGTTGATATATGCATAAACATAAATTCAAGTTATGCTGTTAATCAACTGTTCTATTCAAACTATATTACCTACTACTTATTTATTTGTTTAAAATTCTATAGTTTGCGTAAAAAATAGCAACGTCGATAGGCGGGTTATTAGGGAAATAACACATAAAATTTTCTGCTGGAAATTCTGTACCTGTTCTATCAAGCACTGCTACAGATTGGAATTTTGCGGCGAGTCAAGATGAGAAAACAGTTATACGATAATATGATACTAAAAACATTAGTTTTGGATTTACAGCCACTAACTTAAATAATGAGCCACGGACTTTTATTTCAAACCATAGCATTATTCAAACGTGATCTGAATACGAAACATTCAATGTTTCAAACACGCATAAGGCTTATTTCGTTCGAAAGTTTACATAGAAGAAAGGCAGAAACAAAGTTATATCGTCCTTTACCGGCAGTTCGTCCACGTTTGACAGTTTTTATAATGCAATTTGGATTATATTCTTTTTCTGAAGGCCTTCTGACATTCAATCTTAAACCTTTTGATTCAATCAATACCACTTTACTCACATCCAACCACATAATATTTCTCTATTTAGCAGCTGGCCGATTTAAATGTTCTTCAGCAAATCTTAATATGTGTTGAACGTGTCGTTTCTTTAAAAAGGCACTTTAGACGGACTTCTAGCGGGCAATTTGTCGTCGATTAAACGGCTTTGAATATTAAAGGTGTGCATTGAAAGATCTAATTTAGACTTTATTTGCGTTAGTGGCGAAAGGGTGTGATCGAACGAATGTTTTAATGCGGCGATCATCCATCCCTAATAGTTGTTTTTGGTTTTTTCCCTCTTCATTCAGATTTTTCTGTAATGTTATCGCTAGAGACCGGACACATCGGGTTGAAAGGACGTCGTCATTACGACGGACGATATAAATAGTCTACAACATCTATAAGTACATCACGAAGTTATTGAATGCACTATTGATCTGGCTAGCGCGCATAACTGTTTTCATCGACAATTACGACGTTTTTGTTGGATATTTACAGTTAAATTTCTGTTTTCATGAGCGCAGATAGAAGCGGGGCTTTTATAGTTTATTTTATTTATTAGTTTATATTTCGTAAGATAAATAAAGTGCTGTGAGTTAGTTTCTTGTTTTCATAGTTTTAACTGTTAATTACATCGTAATTTTTGTGATAGATCCTGTTTAATATCGTTTGATTGAATCTACTTCTCCCAATTATTTCGACGTAAGTGTGCATTGAATTTCGTTCAGTTTCAATAACTTTTTTCATTTCAGTTTTCATTTATTTAGATCTAGAGTTTGTTTAAGTTACTTTTTCAGATATGATAAGGAAGAACGTTGAGAACGGCATCGTAAAAAAATGGCGAGTTGGATTGACGGTCATACTGATTGTATGTCCATTGTCAATGATTCCGAAATTTATTGCATAATCTGTAAAATATCGTTAAAAAATTCCATGAAATCGCACGTACAACGTCACTTAGCGTCGCAAACACAAGCACAGAAATTGGAACTGTTGGAATCTGACAATTTTAACAAAGAATTCTGTGAAACTTTTATGGCGGCTAATATTCCATTAAATAAACTTAACAATCCCACTTTAAAAATATTTCTCGAAAAATATACTGGTGGAACTGTTCCTGATGAATCCACCTTACGCAAATATAGTAGCTAAAACCATTTACGAGAATATGCACCAAATGCTTCATTCGGACAACAGGTACAAAAATACATTTATTTGTTAGTGACAGTGCTGCATATATATTAAAAACAGGCAGACTATTAAAGGAAGCATATCCTAATATGCTGCATATTACTTGTGTAGCACATGTTCTCCACAGAATCTGTGAATATATCAGAGACACCCTTCCAGAAGTTGATAGACTTGTATCCGCTTTTAAAGAAGTTTTCAGAAAAGCACCATTGAGAGTAGCTTTTTACAGGGAAGAACTGCCATCTTTGTCACTGCCTCCCTCTTCAGTAATAACTAAATGGGGGACATGGTTGGAAGCTACTAGTTTTTATGCAGAGAATTTCGATAGTTTACAAAATTTCCTTGCATCTTTAAATGACGATGCTCGGAGTATTTCTGAGTGCAAGAAACTAACACAAATTCCACATTTAAAAAATCAGTTGTATTTTCTTCAGGAACACTTTGGGAAATTTGACTAAACTAATTGCTTATTTTGAAAATCAAAATCTCAAATTAAATTATGGATTAACCACATTAGATAAGGCTATTAATAATTTGAGAAATATTCCAAGCGACTTCGGATGTGGCCCTTGGCAAGAGTTTAATAGAAATCCAGATTTAATATCATTGCGGCAATTGTGTATGCACATAATCAGTTGCGATGTAGAAAGGACGTTTTCTATTTATAATTCAAATAGAACAAATTTTAAAGAAGAGAACCTTGAGAAAGTATTGCTAGTAAATATTAATACTCCTTTACTCAACTTGAACTACAAAATGAACAAATAAAAATGTATTTCGTATTTTGTAGCCGTATATATACCCGTTTTATTATTATAAGTATAATTTTATAAATAAAATTAAAAACTTTAAAAATACAAATGTTCAATAGTACGCTCGTGGGCGATGAGTAATCAACCTCTCGTGTCCGGTCTCTAGTTATCGCTTTTAAATTATTGTAGCCGAATACATTAACGTTCCTTGCACAAATTTATATTAATTTTTTTATCTCTTATTAATTTTTGAATTAATTCGCGGTTTTTCTGCTGAACAATATTTTGCTCGGCTCATACATATTATTGGAAAAAAACTAATGAAAATATAATATTAATTTAGGATTTATGAATTAGTAGCACTTTTTCTTACCAAATTCAATGGTATGCCTGATATATGGATAACACTGCTCATAGATAAGTCCTTACATAGAATTGTTATTACATAATAGAAAGTAGGATTCGAATTTGCGCCATCTGTTGGTGTCGAAAGAAATAGAAATAAAAGCGTTTATATTTGATTTTTTTGTATTACTAGAGAAACTTACCTTTTAGGTACAGTTCTTACCATTTGAAAAAGGCGAATATTATATACAATATCTATATTTATAATTTATAAATATAGATATACATTTAACCCTTTATATGACAAAGCATTTTTTTTAATAAATAGTATCTTGGTTTTACAACGTTTCTTGATTAATTACTGCCTTTTTCATAGAGTTCTAAATTATAATAATTTAACTCTTTGAAAAAGGCAGAAATTTCCGAAACATGTAAGAATTAAATTATTTTAAATATATGCATATTGAAATATAACAGACCTTAAATCGCCCAATAACAAAATCTCCTAGAAAGAATTAACTATATATATATATCACATTTTAATCAGAGTGACCAGCTTCAAATGATTTTTCAGATGCAGCAATTTAGTGTGCAGTCATCTGTGATACATGCTTTTTCTAATTGTTGATTTTCTGAAATACAAATCATGAAAATCATGTAAACACAAATAATTATGCTAGTTCAATACCTTGAAAAGAGTCATTATTATTACTTGACCATGTATTGGCTGGTAAAAGAACCTGCAGGCGTTTCCTCAAATCGTGGATTTTCTGCAATTTACTCGTATACTGCAGGCTTTATAATTATAATTATAGGGACTTGTTACTTACCCGTTATATTTAAGACAGGATAAACTGTTCGCAATAACCTATTATTTAGACCAAATTGTTCATCAGCAAAATCTTTATGGCAAACTCGGCGATTTTATGTAAATTTTCTTTGAAAATACATTATTTAATCGAGTATTGCCACAAAGGTACATGCACCCGCTTATTAAATAATTCTCGATCTTTCATCCTACAAACGCAATCGTAGCAGTCGCGCATATCATAAACTATTCCAGCAATAATTTTAAACAAATATTGTTAAATATAAGTAAACAAAAATCCTCAAATTAATATATGCACACTATTGCTAAATAGTAACTAACTTAAACTCTAGAATTTGATAATAATAATAAATACAATATGGCTACTAATTTACAGTACTGAAACGGTAGGTCTTCTAGTAGTTAAACCTCTAACATTTGACACTGTTATTTGACATAAATATTGACGTTTGGGTTTGTTTAGATGCACTTGATATGTTTGCAAGTTCGTAAATAATGTTATCTACTGAAGAAAAAGTCTTTTTAGTTAAGTGCTATTTTATTTGATTAGTGGTTTTAGCTACTGATGATGACAACTTAGTTGTCGAAATACGTATTTAGGATACAATTGTTAATTGTGGTAAGGGGTTTTATACCTTTCTTTGAGTTTTTACTTAACCACAGTCCCCAAAGAAAGGCTTTCCTTATTTTTCCTTTATCGCTGATTGCTGGGCGGCAAGAATAATGATTCGTTCATAACTGTTACTTCCCATCACATCCAAAGAGTGGGAACATGTTTTGTACAATATCACAACTGAAGAAATGCCTGACCATCATACTTCTCCAAATCTCAAACAGAAATTAGTAGAGATTATTCAAGAATGGGGTATAAAACAAAAGATTATTGCTGTTGTACATGATAACGTTCCAAATATTACGAAAGTCGTGAAGTCATCAGAATTATGTGGTGAAAGTGTATCATGCTTCGCACATACTTTGCAGTTCATTATTAATTCTGGTAAGCTTGGAAGTGCGACAGAACGTGTGGTTTCAAAATTATGGTTATCCAGCACACTATTCGGTGGTAGCACGTGAGCACTTGATCGTAATTTCAATGGTCTCTGTATCGGAAGAGCTGGTTCGGTAAATTGGCCTGCTAGATCACCAGATCTTACTTCGCCAGATTTCTTTTGATGAGGTTATCTCAAATGCAAAGTATACAAAGAAGTAGCAATAGCACGTGAAAATATGATTGAGCGAATCAGAAATGGTTGTGACGAAATTCAAGAAGATACACTTCTCAGTTATCTACACTCATTTGAAATGCGGATCAATAAGTGCATTGAAGTCGAAGGCCACCATTTTGAGCACTTTAATTGAAAAATGATGAGGCGAGGAGAAATCTAGCGCTCTGATAAGTGAGAGGCGAAGAGACTGAGCATCGCTATAAGTTAATAACAGAGGCTATTCTCCATAAGACCCAATACTTCGAAGTTTGGGTGAAACAGACTATACACACATGTAAATTGGAATTATTGAAAAAAAATTAGTAATTCCTCTAAATTTACAATAAATTTCATATAGCTTGCTGTATTCATAAATAATTCTTCTGTTACATAGATGTCTGATTTTACATGAAAAGAAATACGTAATTTTAGGGCAGTGTTATTTTCAGTTATAGCTAACCTAGATAGTTGACTAACTAGCTAGAGATATGGATAGATAATTAATTAAAAATATACATACTTACATTATACAAATATACTTTTTGTACTTTCCACAGATTTGCTTTTCAAGGTTTATTATCGATTTTTGTGTGTAAAAAATGAATATAGAAAATTCACACAGTTGGGTAATTTTTCTGTTAGAGTAAAACATTAAGCAGATTACCAAATAAGAATTATGAAATAATTTGTGAATGTGAAAATTCGTGCGCATACTTTCTGTATACTAATAACAAATATATGTACATATATATGTATATGTGTTTACAGTTTGGTACGTGGTAATTTGGCTCAGAGATCGGGAAGTGCGTAGCGCTAATTTTGTCAGTGCGTCGACAGATCAAGGTCATGTGAGGCCCCGTGAGTATCACAACCAGAAAAAGAGAATACACGGTTCGTTTGGGCTCGTAATGTGGCAGAAAGCGCGTAATACTATTCTCGGAATAGACCAGGTGAATTCGTTTAAGATTGCCGCAGTCGCGAGGACATGAGGCACCACTCGCTGCTGTTAAACCGCTCTAGTAACTATTGCGCATTTAAAATTAGTGAAATGGATTTTTCAGCTGTCTTTTAAGAAATCTTTAGTATTTCCTTGTTATTATCGTATCGTATGTACTAGAATAATAATGGGAAATTATAAAAATGTACCAAATTTTTTGTGGGTGTATAAATTAAATTCAATTATGATTATGTTGCGGAAATAATAATAATAATATTTATTGATTAGTGAAACACACAGTGTATATAATAAGTCTAAAGCAGCAATTCTCCTTATGTCCTTGGCTCCGCGGCCCCCCAAATTGTAAATGTAAAAGAAATATTCAATATTATATAATCACTAGGGACCGGACACGAGAGGCCCGTGACTCACTGCCCACGGGCGTACTATTGAAAATTTGTATTTTTAAAGAGTTTTTAATTTTATTTATATAATTGGAAAACAATCGGGTGGTCTATAAAATACGAAATACATTTTTATTTGTTCATTTTAAAGTTCAAGTTGTGCAAAGAAATTTCAGTATAAACTAGCAATACTTTCTCAAGGTTCTCTTCTGTAGAATTTGGTCTCTTTGAATGAAATACAAAAAAACGTCCTTTCTACATCGCAACTGGTGATCGGTGCATACTGGAAATATTCTTTTATTTCAGCGTATTTAGCAGTTAGATTTTGAAGCATTTTCCCCTTTCACAATTGCCGCAATCTTATTAAATCTGGATTTATATTAAAAACTGCGTGTAACTTTTGCCGAAGGCCACATCCGAACTCACTTGGAATATTTTTCAAATTATTAATAACCACATCTAATGTGTGGTTAATCCATCATTTAATTTGAGATTTTGATAAATAAGTGATTAGTTTTGGAAAATTTCTAAAATGTTCCTGAAGAAAGTAGAACTGATTTTTTAAATGTGGAATTTGTGTTAGTTCCTTGCACTCAGAAATACTTCGAGCATCGTCATTTAAACATGTAACGAAATTTTGTAAACTATCGAAATTCTCTGCATAAAAACTAGTAGTTTCCAACAATGTTTCCCATCTAGTTATTAGTCGAGAGGAAGACAGTGACAAAGATGAAAGTTTTGTATAGAGCTACTCTCAATGGTGTTTTTCTGAAAACTTTTTTAAAAGCGGCCACAAGTCTATCAACTTCTGGCAAGGTGTCTCTGATATATTCACAGATTCTGTGGAGAACATGTGCTACACAAATAATATGCAGCATATTAGGATATGTTTCCTTTAATAGTCCGCCTGTTTTTAACATATATGCAGCACTGTCACTGACAAATAAAAGTAGTTTTTCTTTGGACCTGTCGTCCAAATCAAGCATTTGGTGCATATTCTCGTGAATGGTTTTAGCTACTGTTACCGTATCAAATGTATTTATACTTTTGTTGCTATTACATATGCGTTATATGGAATAGTTGAATGTAGTACACCAGCTACAACATTTACAACACAGCGTGCTAATATATCGACAGTTTCGTCGGCATTTATCCATAGGCACTGATTTGAAAGATGGCTTCTAATGCGTTCTACTGCTTTCGTGTAGCACTTAGAAACATAATATTTGCGTAAGGTGGATTCATTAGGAACATTTTGGCCAATATATTTTTCGAGAAATGTTTTGAAGGTAATGTTTCACAAAGTTCTTAGTTAAAATTGTCAGATTCCGACGGGTCTAATATCTGTGTATGTGTTTGCGATGCTAAGCGACGTTTTACGTGCAATTTCTTGGAATTTTTTAACAATATTTTACTGAAATTGCAATAAATTTCGGAATCACTGGCAATGGACATACAATCAGTATGACCCTTAATACAACTCGCCACTGTTTAACGATGCCATTCTCGACGTTGTTCCATATCATATCTGAAGAAGTAACTTAAACAATGTTCTAGATCTAAATAAATTCAAATTAAAAATGTATGCTTAAGTAATTGAAATTTAACGAAATTCACTGCGTCGCTTACGTCAAAATAATTGGGAGAGCTAGATTAGATGAAACGATATTAAACAGGGTTAAGCAGTCCAGCATTAAGAATAGCTAAAATGTTCAAACCCCATACTAAGTTACCAGTTGAGATTCACGATCAGCTCATCGAAATGTCGACAAAACGCTACAACTGCAATTTACATCTGAAGATTTAAATACGCTTGTTCGTCGAAATGAATATAGAAATTTAGTCACAAAAGCATTGAAAATACTAATCCCTTTCGCCTTATCTCCGTGAAAAGGGTTTGTCGTCTATGGTTGCGCTAAAAACTAAATACAGGAATCGTCTTTTATCACTAATGTAGATCCATTAATGGCGTTGTAAATGTGATTAAAATAAAATAATTAAGAAATAATAGAGTTATTAGCTTGTGTTTATCCTGGATGGATAAGAAAAATGTGTAGTAAAGAAACGCTGTACGGCCTGGTTCATCATGTTCATTCGCTAGTCAACGGATACTGCTGGAGGTCTTTGCCCGAGGAAGACTAGTAAACAAGAGAGAGTTTGTCTAGAGAAAACCTGCGTTACGGACGATTAACCAAACACGTTGCAAATAGCGATGTCTAAAAGAATTAAGAGTTAATTAAAGACGCGAGCTAAAGTGTTATGGTGTCAATGAAATTAATATATTGAAATTAATATCATTAATTTCAACATATTATACTTGAAGAGAAACGCTTTAAAATGATACGTCACACGATATGATTTAGATAAATTTTACGATAGTGAATTAACGCCTCTATAAAATATCAATTTATACGCGGTCAGGATAATTTTGACATGTAGAAAAAATAGCTCAATAATAAATAAAATTATAAATAATAAATTAGAATGTGCAATATAAAATTTGAAGGAACATTCGAGAACTGTATTAAATGCCTTGATTGACTGTTCGTCAAATAGATTTTCAGAGGAGTGTCGTTTATGACTAGTGTGATGATACAGAAGAGAAGCTTTATCTTGAAATCATGAATAATATGCCACAAAGTGTTTTACGAATTTTTTACCCCCCCCCCCCCCCCCCCCCCCCCCCCCGAGCCTTTTGAAAGTCATTAAGTTTTCATGTAACAATCTTTTTCATGTGAAGATGATTGTGTAAAATTGGATTAACTGTTGCGGATCCAATGCAAAGTGTTGTCTGATTGTTTTATAAATGCATCGTGAATCTTCTTCGATTAACTTTTTCACTTTTTCAATGTTTTCCGCCATTACTGAAGAACATAGCCTTCCCGGATGATTCTCATCGCCAAACGAAATCCGACCTCTTTTAAATTCTCGAAACCAACGAAACACAGATGCTCAGATGGATGGGACTTCATTGCCAAATACAAGTTGCAAATGTTCAACGCACTGTTTTTCGTTTAAACCAACTTTGAAATCGTAGTCATTCATAGCGCGAAAATGTTGCCGTGGCAACTACATACTTCCACTCACAATTGTGTGTACCACGTGTATTATGTGACAGACGTGATTCAATTGGCTATTACAATTACAGACGACTAACTAAAGACTAGTTTATAAAAATGCAACGTTGTCTTCTCTACATATACATACTTTCATAGCATATCAATTCCAGCGTGCCCCTTGTATTTAAAGTACTAAAAGATTCATGGATACTGTAAGTTATCATTTTAAAATCAATTTATTACTACTGTAAAAATGCGTTTTCGATGAAGCTTTGTTTTAAAAAAATCAATAAAACAATTATTTTATAAATATTTAAATAAAAATATTTATAATTTGCTGTAAAAATTCCCTTATTTTCCGCACAATAGTACAAACCTATTAAAAATTATTTCTTTTCTGTTTGTAAAACAGTTGGAATTTTTTTCTTGAGAATGGTGGAATTGGATTTTTTGTTTAATCTTGTTGCTGTCACGTTTACTAACCTTTTCGAACGAAGCCTATGTGAATGTATTAAAGGATATTAAAGATACAAAAAACTCATATACTTGTAAATTACGAGGGCGTATTTTTATGTTATCTACCTAGCCATGAAAAAAAGCACATAAGAGAACAAAAAAAAATTATTTTTCTACATAACTCTCTTCAACACTAATAGACTTATTCCATCTTTTTTCCAGTTGCCCCATACCCTCAGAAAAAAATTGCTTCGGTAACCCCGCAAAATCAACAGCTTCTTTGAGTGACAATTGTCGTGCAGCAACAAGTTTTATTGTGGATAAGAATGCGGGCGTTTTTCCTCCAGAGCAGTTTTTAAATTTTTAATTGTGTTTCCGTAGGCCTCTCCATTTATGGTAGACCCTCTCGGCATATATTCAATAAGCAAGACTTCTTCAGCATCCCAGAAAACAGTTGCCATCAGTTTTTTTCCAGAAAATTGTGTCTTGGCCTTTTTTTGGTGGTGTAGAGCCCTTATGAACCCACTGCATGGATTCTTGTTTAGTAGGAGGGTCCCAGTAATATACCTAAGTCTCATCTTGATTGACTCTCGGCCCCATCGAAAGAGTTTAGACCAATATTTTACTTGGAAATAAGATGGTGTATCTTCCCCATACACAGCAACCATTCTTTCATGAATTGCTTTTGGACCATTGCCTTCTTTTGTCAGGAACTTTATTACGCTGCGATGTTCAACCTTAGTTTCACTCATTTTATCGAGAAATAGACCGTCTCAAATCTCTATAAACAGCACACACTAAACACAACTTAGCACATGTACTTCTAACAGTGACAGCAATTTTTCAATAATTTGTTAGACATCGTCACTCTTTTGTTTCATGGCTAGGTAGATAACATAAAAATACACCCTCGTACTTAGATTTGCATATAAATAAAGTTCTCGTTCTAAGTCAAAATATCCTATTTTATTTCTTAATTTTTAATGTATTTAATTAAACTTGACGTTTAAACAAAGTTTCCCCCATTCTCAAACAGCGTAAATCATAATTTACAAGAATTTTATTCGCATACTCTACTCCTTTAACAAACATATACATACGTACATACATAATATATGCTCGTGGTATGGAACAGGAGCTTTCAAAGATAAATCCAAAGGTTGTTTTTAGACAAGATCGAGCTGAGTCATGTTTGATCGTTCTATTCGTCGATCACTGTTCGCTAAATATTCGATTTTTTTTCTCGTGGGGCTCACGCGGGTTTAACAAATTTATCTATTAGCATTTACTGTGAATTTGCCAAACCAATGAGAGAAAGAGAAAGAAGCCACCGGCTACAACTGACTATTACACAATCTTATGCCATTTAGTTGTTTTGTATTTTTTTTTCTGATTGCTTATTCTGTCCATTCTTATATTTAAGACCGTATCAGGTCAATAACATAGCCTGTTATTGTCTATATACGTACGTCACTACTAGTTTCTTTACTGCTATGGGACTTTGTGCACAATCTAGAAATATCTAATTCGAAATTTATTTATACGTTATTTATTTATTTATATGTACACATAGAAGTTCTACGGTATTTACTGCTTTTTATAATTTCAAAAATTTTCCATTTAGAAATTATTTAATTATTAAATTATTTAGTTTCGAGTGCCCATAAGGTGAAGTTGAAATTGTTTAACAAATATTGACCTTGAACAAGAAATTGGGTTAAAAATAATGCGATAATGTACTGATCGCTTCAATAAATGTTAGCTGTGTTCCTATGAACCGGAAAATGAATTGTACCTACCTATTACATCTATAAATTGTGTACATGTTTAAAAATGTAAATACAAAACGCATACAAACTGTAAGTAGTAGGTTGCTGCGAAATTTTTTAAAAATCTAATACGAGATGGCAGAACTACTAACGTATTATTTGCGTTAAATTTGACATTTTGCAATTATTTTCCGGTCCCTCAATGTTTGGAAGAAGAATTATTTCTTTCAGATGTGACCATATTAAATTACTCGAAATTAAAATCAAATTTGAGGTTTATTTAGCTTTGTGCGAAATAAAATAAAATACAATTTCTAATGTAGAGTATAAGAAAACAAAACTTATTATTTTTAGTAATTTATTTTAAATTTATATACATATTTACGTTTTTCGTATTTATTTCTAGATGCTATTTTAATGACGACTATCTTTTATAATTTAAAATTCAAGAAATACTTAATTATAATTAGAGAACGGACGCAATTTCCATAAAACGCAATCGGCATTTGGAATTGTGTATAACGTCGCTCAGTACATCCCGGCGTAATTCAATAAAGTATTTGTTTGACTTACTCGGACACCTGGTCTCGCCGCGATAACAATGGACAAGGCAGCTATTGTATTCCGAGAATATAGTGCTTTTTAAAGTGTTTTCATGAGCGTAGATAGAAGCGGGGTTTTTATAATGTATTATTTATTAGTTTATATTTCGTAAGATAAATAAAGTGCTGTGAGTAAGTTTCTTGTTTTCATAGTTTTAACTGTTAATTACATCGTAATTTTTGTGATAGATCCTGTTTAATATCGTTTGATTGAATCTATTTCTACCAATTATTTCGACGTAAGAGTGTGCATAGAATTTCGTTCAGTTTCAATAACTTACGCACACATTTTTAGTTTTCATTTATTTAGATCTAGAGCATTGTTTAAGTTACTTTTTCAGACATGATATGGAAGAATGTCGAGAACGGCATTGTAAAACAATGGCGAGTTGGATTGACGGTCATACTGATTGTATGTCCATTGTCAGTGATTCCGAAATTTATTACAAAATCCGTAAAATATCGTCAAAAATTCGTCACTTAGGATCGCAAACACATCTGAACTCTGTAAAATTTTTATGGCGGCTAATATTCCATTAAATAAACTTAGCAATCCCACTTTAAAAATATTTCTGAAAAAATATACTGGTCGAAATGTTCCTGATGAAATGAATCAACTTTACGCAAATATTATGTTTCTAGGTGCTATACGAGAACAGTAGAACGCATTAGAAGCCATCTTTTAAATCAATACATATGGATAAGCGCCGACGAAACGGTGGATATGTTAGGACGCTGTGTGGTAAATGTTGTAGCTGGTGTACTACATCCAACTATTCCCTATAACTCATATGTAATAGCAACAAGTGTTATAAATAGAGTTGATGCGGAAACAGTTGCTGAAACCATTAAGGAGAATGTGCAAAAAATGCTTCATTCGGACGCCACGTACAAAGAAAAAATACTTTTATTTGTCAGTGATAGTGCTGCGTATATGTTAAAAACAGGCAGACTATTGAAGAAAACATATCCTAATATGCTGCATATTACTTGTGTAGCACATGCTCTCCCCAGAATCTGTGAATATATCAGAGACACTTTTCCGAAGTTGATAGACTTGTATCAGCTTTTAAAAAAGTTTTCAGAAAAGCACCATTGAGAGTAGCTCTTCTCAGGGAAAAATTTCCATCTCTGTCACTGCCTCCCACTCCAGTAATAACTAGATGGGGAAGATGGCTGGAAGCTACTAGTTATTATGCTGAGAATTTCGATAGTCTAAAACATTTCGTAACACTGCTAAAGGAGGATGCTAGAAGTATTGGTGAGTGCAAGGAGCTCACACAAATCCCAAATTTAAAAAATTAGTTAGTAGATCACCACCCGTTTGTTTTCCAATTATATAAATAAATTTAAAAACTTTATAAATACAACTTTTCAACAAATAAATATGTATTTCGTAATTTTATAGATCACCACCCGTTCGTTTTCCAATTATATAAATAAAATTAAATATTTTAGAAATACAGCCTTTCGCCAGTACTGCACTGGGTGGTAAGCGTGTCCGTTCTCTAATTATAATATACAGCAATTATAAACAAATAATTTTACTCGTCACTCAATCAGCATTTCTTTTATCAATTTACCATCCTAAAAACAGATATTAAAAAAAAAGTATATGTAAAAGCATATGTAAAAATCTTTACATTTATACATTTATACCGCCTAATTCTGAGCAAACGCAACGATGCGAATGTATGAATATTTCTCCCGCTCTGAATACAATTCCCCTGAATGCTGTAGGCGCGTCAACATCGATGTCATACATATAGCAAGCGCCAATTAAGTTGGCGCGAGGAGGGGGTTTAGCAACAGACTGTTTTGTGATTGGCTTAACATCGATGTCATACATATAGCAAGCGCCAATTAAGTTGGCGCGAGGAGGGGGTTTAGCAACAGACTGATTGGCTTAACGCGTTCAGGGGATTTTTATTCGGAGCGGGAGAAATATTCATACATTCGCATCGTTGCGTTTGCTCAGAATTAGGCGGTATAAAAATATATTCACTTTTTAACATTTCCGAGCAATAAGCGCTCAGTACTCTTTAGTAATTGTATCTATATGTAATATTTTATTATAATTAATATAGTTTTTAAATCGAGCTATAATTCTTTAACAAAAATCCTGTAATATAGGCAATGACATACGCGATACTATGATATTCAAGCATCCCAAGCCATAACATAAAACAAATACCTGAGATCCTCCATAAACATTTGACTGCGAAAAATCATTGCGTTTGTTGGATTCCGTACAATTACACCGAAGATAAAGAAAAAGGTCCGTGTCAAATAGAATAAAGAAATGCTTAAGAAATTCAGCCGAAGTGCTTCAAATTCCGTTTACAACATTCCAATTAATGACGAAGCCAGGATTTATTCCTACGAACCCGAAACTAAACATCAATATACTATTTAGTTGTTCCGAGATAAACATAATCCAATAAATGTTTTTGAGTGAATAATTTAGTTTAAATTTCAACATTTGTTTGCAATCCGGTTTCATAGTAACTACAATTGTACTACTGCACTTTTAAAGGTCACAGATAACATTCTTAGATATAGAAATGATAACTGTATGTCTCTATTGGTTATGCGATAGTAGGACATTAGACACTGTTAACTATGACATTTTATTGTAGGTGTCCCACAAGGCTCCATCTTAACCTTTGTTTTTTCCATTTATACTACTCCCACAATTGTATCAAGCACTGTCAGGTGCAAATGTATGGTAAGGGAAGCGCAACTTTACGTGAGTTACACAAAAAAATTAAAAGGGTCGATCAACCAAGGCAAACGCATTCAGTCATTTTTGCAGCATCATGCACTAAACATCAATTCGGAAAAGACCACGGAGACCACTTAGTCGGTAACTCTCAGAGCATCAAAGAGTAAATTAGGATTAGAATTTAATGATACAGAAGTGTTGTCGGTTGACTCAGCAAGAAATCTGGGTTTGGTTATTATTGATAACTAGAGCTGAGGATTTTTGCGGTACGACAGGACCGTATGTAGTGCATCGCCACCAACGTATAAACACGATGCAGCGAAACACTTTAGTTAGTCGTGAACTGGCAACGTGATCGTGTGTTGTCTTGAGCTCTATTTAATAAGTATGACGGACGTGCCCAAGCCAAGAAAGGGCCCATTGTATAACGACGTGAAGAAATTTATCCGAGACTTTCCCGATTTGTATTATAATGGAGCAAAAGTGGTTTGTAAATTATGCGATAAACAGTTACTTTGCTGGGACAAATACGACTGTAAAAGACATGTTGAAAGTGTACACCACAAAGACAAAAAAAATAATGTGCTGTCTAAAACGTAATTCATTTTCGATTTATTGACAATGCTACTCGTCTGCGATGTGCCAGTTCACCTGCTAGATAAAAAAGCCTTTCACGACTTTTGGAATAAATACAATTCCAACATAAAGCTACCGTCACGGAGAACGTTACTCACCTATTTACCAATTGTGCGTGAGGACATTGAAAACAGAATGAAAGCAGTAGTAAATGATAAACAGTTATGGGTATGTGTCGACGAAACGACAGATCGAAAAAAACATTCTATTGTGAATATTATAGTGCGTGTACTAGATCCTGTCAAATCAACATTTCCCATTTTATTAGCCAGCAAAAGATTGGAAAAGTGCACTAGCAAAGTAATTACGAAGGTAGTGCTCGATACGCTACAAAAATTTCAAGTTTCAACTAATCAACTCCTGATGTTTATGAGCGATGGTGCTGCGACAATGCGTTCTGTGGGCCGTTCTCTTATAGCAGATTGTGAGAGACTTTTGCATGTGACATGTAAAGTTCATGCTTTACACCTTGTGGCACAAACTATTCAGCAATGTTATCCAGAGGTGGATGCATTAATAGCAACCACAAAAAAAGTGTTTCTAAAATCTCCCAAACGAATTCGAGAGTTTCACAGTTGGTGCCCTGGTATTCCCGAACCACCAGAGCCAATCCTTACACGTTGGGGAAGTTGGTTAAAGGCGGCATTTTATTATGCCAAGTATTTCCAACAAATAAAATCTGTGGTTCTACAATTCAATCCTGCCGAAGCTGTAGCCATTAAGGAAAGCCAGAGACTCTTTCAAAACCCTTCCCTTGATGCAGATTTACAAACTATTTATAACAATCATATAGGATTGTTTAACGCAATCGAGAAATTTCAAAATACTGCATTATCGTTAGCGGAGTCACTGCAAATACTGGACGATGTACACGCCCAGCTATGCGCAGTAAATGACAACAAAAATGTGAATGTAATAGAAAAGTTCGAGAGTGTGATAAACAATGATTTTGATTTTACCAGATTAAAACAAATTAGTAATGGTGCAAGTGTAGATTCGGTTTCTATCTATAAAGATTATTTTAATTGTGCGTGTGTTACATCCGTAGATGTCGAGCTGTCTTTCTCAAAATATAAAAAAAATTATTCATCACGGCGTACATCGCTCACCGCTACAAATATGGAAACGTATCTAATGCTACAAACTTACTGCAACTCTTATCCACTTGGCGCTATGCTATAATAATCGTAAATAAGGTAAGTGTGTTATTTATATACAGTACACATAACTGACATACCTAAGTGATATAAATAGCGAATGCATGTAAAGCAATAAAACAAACATTATATTCGTGCGTTTAACTGAATACTATCCTGGCACACCGCAAACATCCCCAGCTCTATTGATAACACCTTCGTATTTAAGAATTATCTTTCAAGAATTATTAAGTTAGCTTATCCCAATGATCAATTTTTGACAACAAAAATGTGAATGTAATAGAAAAGTTCGAGAGTGTGATAAACAATGATTTTGATTTTACCAGATTAAAACAAATTAGTAATGGTGCAAGTGTAGATTCGGTTTCTATCTATAAAGATTATTTTAATTGTGCGTGTGTTACATCCGTAGATGTCGAGCTGTCTTTCTCAAAATATAAAAAAAATTATTCATCACGGCGTACATCGCTCACCGCTACAAATATGGAAACGTATCTAATGCTACAAACTTACTGCAACTCTTATCCACTTGGCGCTATGCTATAATAATCGTAAATAAGGTAAGTGTGTTATTTATATACAGTACACATAACTGACATACCTAAGTGATATAAATAGCGAATGCATGTAAAGCAATAAAACAAACATTATATTCGTGCGTTTAACTGAATACTATCCTGGCACACCGCAAACATCCCCAGCTCTATTGATAACACCTTCGTATTTAAGAATTATCTTTCAAGAATTATTAAGTTAGCTTATCCCAATGATCAATTTTTGACATTCGTACTAAAACTACTACGTTATGCAAATGTCTTGTCTTGTCGCAATTTTATTATGTGGCCACAATTTACGGCCCTGGCTTGGATAGTGCTAATCGCATACAGAAAGTTCAGAATCCGTGTATGCGCTGTATCTTTGGTATACGTAAATTTGATTGTATTACGCACAAACTTCTCGAGTTGCTACAGTTAAATATGGCTAACAGGAGGCAGCGTTAAGCCCTATGTTTGTACCATAAAGTAATGACTTTAAAAACTCCATCGTACTTAACAGCAAAAAAACCTTTCCGACTTTGTAAACATAGATTGATACTTTTTCAAAGATTCTTTACATATAACATCTATCAACTGTACAACTCTATTCTAGCTTATGAGTATTACTAGTTCCCGGGACCGAAGGCATTCAGAAAAATTATGTACTTTCTTTTTAAATACCAATGATGATTTTCGTCTAGCATTTATATTATTTATATTTTGTACAGGTCCTATTGGATATTGTTTTTTACATGTCAAAATCATGTAAGAGTCATTATTAGTGTTAAGTTAGATTAGGCAAACTCCTAATGTCACAGATTTTATTACATTAAAGTTTTGGTGTAATAAGAAGGTGCGTGAACGTTCTCCATCTATCTGAACCACAATGTAAGGTTTCAGCACGTTTTTTTTTATTGTATTTTCTTTATAAATTATACCGGGTTTTTCTTTTATCATTACTAGAGAACGGACATTCTTACCACATGACTAAGTTCTCCTAATACAATAGCCGTTGTCCATTGTTAACGCTGCGAAAATCAGGTGGCCGAGAAAGTCAAACACAAATACTTCATTGTATTACGCCGGGATGTACTCAGCGAAGTTTATAAACATTTCCAATTGCCGATTGCGTTTAATGGATATTTATCCTCCGAATACAATAGCTGTGTTGTCATTGTAATCGCAGCGGACCAGATGGCCGGGAAAGACTAACAAATACTTCATTGAATTACGCCGAGTCATGTGGTAAGAATGTCCGTCCTCTAATCATTACACATTGGTATAATGCATTAATTTTTTTCATTTAGCTTTACACATAGGGATAAATGTATGGTGGCATAGTAGGCAACCAGTTATACACCAGTGACATTTTTCCAATTGTCAAATATTTCTGTTTTTCATTCATACGTAAATCTTTAATTAAATACATTTCATTAAAAAATACATAATTTATTTAAAACAGTTTAATTATCCCAACAGGCGTATACCTTGTGCGAAGACAATTTTAAATATTTTTTCCGTCGACCGTGTACCTATTTACATCCGTTATTAACGTTCTCAAAATCATACATTAATGACCCTTATTAATGCATGATTTTCTGTTAATGAACGATTTTGATGGTTTCCATGGTAACCAAGGAAATCAACAAAATCAAACAAGTTAATACATTTTAAAAAGGTATATAACCCCTTACCACAATTATTAGTCGTATCCTAAATACGTATTTCGACAACTAAGTTGTAATCATCAGTAGGTAAAAACTACTAATTAAAAGTCACACATGGGGCACAGTAAAGTAACATAAACGCTTCCGCACAACTACTATACACTGCAACCCTGTAAAGACTGTAAAGACCAGTCTTTACAGGGTTGCAGTGTATAGTAGTTGTGCGGAAGCGTTTATGTTACTTTAGTGTGCCCCATGTGTGACTTTTAATTAGTAGTTTTTACCTACTGATGATGACAACTTAGTTGTCGAAATACGTATTTAGGATACGACTAATAATTGTGGTAAGGGGTTATATACCTTTTTAAATTATTATTTAACCACAGTCTCCATTGAAAGAATTTAAGTTAATACAGCTAAAAAAATTCTTTGTGAAACTACAACACAGGCTTGTCCTACCACTCCTTCTACCGACGCTGAAATAAATTCTGTGACAAATATCCAAAGTAGTGAGGTAAACTTACATTCACAAAACCATACAAATTCTAATGCGTGTCCAATTACTTTTAATAATTGTAATATTTCGACTATGAACATATATAATTATAATAATGATCATTAATAAATAAATAAAAAAGTTGTAAACTGTTTTTCTCCACTTTAGAAAAATATACGGTCGACGGAAAAGTATTGTAACTAACTCTTACATTAAAATGCGATTAATGATCTCGAACATTAACGCGCTCGCTGCGCTCACGCGTTAAAATATCTCGATCATTAATCGCCTTCATTAATGTACTTGTTGGTTAAATAACTATTAAACAAAATCAAAGAAGATGGACAGTATTTCTTTAAGGATAAAATATATCTAAGATAGTAGAATTAGTGTATCAAAAAAGGTAGAAAATATAACAAAAAAGAACAAATAGATTTTTAATAAATTGAACACATCAAGCTAGTAGATATTCTTCCCATATGCGATGATTTGGAGAGCATCCCCAGAACCCAATTGAAATATAGGAGACCGATTTTGGTGAATACGGAAATTCAACATCCCTTTAATGTAAATTATTGCTGGATAGCTCTCCTCAAACAAAACCCTGAATTGAGGAATAGAGATCTAATTTCTAATCCTTCAGAACCTCTGCTGGACGTAACCCTCCCACGTAGGCAATGGCCTCAATTAAATAGGTTCCGCAGAGGCCACGGAAGGTGCAACTCAATATTGTATAAATGGAAACTAGCTGATACTAACTTCTACGACTGCGCATATGTGAAACAAACTATGACCCACATAGTAACCGACTGCCCCAGAAGATAGTTTTTCTAGTGGCATCCACGAGCTGATCAAGGCAACTCTTGCAACTTTCGACTGGTTAAAAAAATTTAGATATCAGTGTACAAATTAGTTTAATGACCCTTTTTTGTCATAAAAGTCATTTATACATTAATATCTAAATTTGGATTTCGCTTCTTATGCGAAATAAATAAATAAATATTCATGGCAGGCCCAGTGGAATGTTTTGCACTCATAGAACTTCAAGTACGTATGGACAGTACCGAATTGTAACTATTATTATTAGAGAACGGACATTCTTACCACATGACTATATTGTTATTGTTTTCGCGGCGAAAGCAGGTGTCCGAGTAAGTCAAACACAAAATCTTCATTGTATTACCCCGGGATGTTCTGAGCGAAGTTTATAAACATTTTCAAGAAGTTTATAAACATTTTCAATTGCCGATTGCGTCTAATGGAATATTTTCTCCGAATACAATAGCGGACTTGTGCATTGTTAACGCTGCGGACCAGATGGCCAGGTAAGTCTAACAAATACTTCATTGAATTACGCCGAGTCATGTGGTAAGAATGTCCGTTTCCTAATTATTATATTACGTGTACCCATCGTGAAACTCAGTTGTTTCTTTAAAATATAAAATACGCTAATCCTTGCATCTCGGACTAACTCACGCATCTTGTAGTATTTATCACAATATTAAAGATTTTCACCCACCTGATCACTGTTCTGTAAGGCAATTCATGTAATCATTTTGAAAATCTTGATGACGGTACCGTATTTTGTGGCCTCTGGCTATAGTCCTTATCTAATTCCACTGTTTTTGTTTCAGAAACATCCTAACGAAACTACGTTAGATCGCCAGCCAATACCAGGCTTTCTTTTTCCCGGCATTAAAGTTCGACCCCCCCCCCCCCATATTTATTACATAATTAAGAATGGTAATTGTTTCTGTTAATTGAGTGAAAATTTGAAATTTGTATATTTTTAATATATCAATTTGTCAACCATAAAAACACATATTTAAATAAACTAGGAGCATTTGGCCTTCATGTATGAATAATAAATATATTATTAAGAAATTCGTATAAATTAAAAGTGCTTAAAACAGTTTCCGAAGTATAAATAAACTACCACATAATCTCGATAAAATAAAAATGAAAAAAAAAATTACACTTAATTTTAATTTTATTGATAAAACACTATGACATTTGTTTCGACACACAGTGTCTTCATCAGATGCAGTTGTATTACAAACTAAACCTAAAGGATGTTAACATATTTAAACTTAAACGAATTGCTATAATTAATAAATATTTTAAAAGATAATTTAATAACGGGTACTTTATGTTCAAGATTTAAATCTTAATTACATTTATCTGATACAAACATTATAAAGGGGAAAACTAAAATAAAATAAAGATTTAGATGTAAAATAGGCTTAATAATGGAAAATTACCGAGTTCAGTTTGGTTATTAAGTAAAAGGTTCGTATTTTTATTTTTCAAAATTTCAATTGGTTCCAATAAATTTGAAAGATTTATTTATTTTCTGTATGTAAAATTTTATAATTATAGTTAAAATTATGGGCTTCTTCTTTCAGATGGATGACATAATCTGAATTATTATTAATATAACTTTGTTCATGTTCTTTAATTCTTTTAGAAAAAGATCTACTTGTCTAACCTATGTAAAATTTAGGGCATAAACTACATACAAGTTTCTAAACTCCGAATTTATCTATTATTTTTTTCTATTTTTTGTTTATTGTTTTTATAATTAAATTTAGGAATTTGTTGGTTTTTAAAACTATGTTATAATTATTTCTTGATAATAATTTAGAAATTTTGTATATAAGATTACCAGTATAAGTAAAGTGTTTTATATTTTCAATACTGTCTGTAGAGTATATTAATTAATAGCTTTCTCGTAACTTTGTTTGTTACGAATATTGTAGATAATATCTAGTCTATATCCAAAATACAGATGGAGAACGAATTTACAAAAAAAATCAAATACGCTACTGGTATACGCCAAGACGATACACTGAGCCCAGTCTAGTTTAGCTTAGTAATGGACGAAATAATAAAGTATCAAAAATGTGTCCGGATATAAGATGAGCCAACAAAACATCAATTCTTTACTAGCAGACGCAGAAGACAATTTACAAAGGCTTCTTTACAATTTCAAATTGAAAGCGAAAGAATTTAACATGGCTGTAGCCCCTTATAGTACAGATTTAGCACCCAGTGACTACTTTTTGTTACCGAATCTCAAGAAAGCGTTTAGGGGAACAAAATTTAGGGGCGATGGCTATAGATATGGCGAGGTTTACTTACTCAAGTATGTTTCAAATTATTTTATTATGTACGCTCATTTGCCTCCGACGTAGAGCGGAGGCACGTTAATACAGTTTCCGCAGGTTGCGGCTGTGTGCGTCAGACGAAAACCCCTGGCTTAGTTTTACACTTGTCGGTGAAAGTATATTTTCAGCGACATGAAACTGATGATTCTACAGTAGGATAAAACAGGTGCCTGCATGTCTGGATAGATATTGTCATACAAATATGAACCTGTACAGTGTTCCACACACCTGATAGTATTTTTATATTATGATATATTGGTCGTTTACATTTAAAATCGCATCTACAAACTACCAATAAGCAGTAGACAGGTACTAATCAAGCCTGGGGGTATACTTCTAAGCGAGAATGCCGTTGAAAGAATACGTCATACCTTCCAGATAACATTTAGTTAATAAAAATTCTACATTGCGACAGAAAACAAACATACTTCTACCTTAGTTAAAAATTATTTAAATTATTAATAAGAAAACGCGGAATGCCATATACAATGATAAAGTACGAATTTAGATAATACAGAGTATATCCGCTATTATTTCAACTAGAGGGACCCAGAACAACTTTCTAAGAATATTAACGAATTATATTTTGATTGGTTTAAGATAAGAATTATATAATATTTTTAAGAAATTCATCGGGATGACGTATAAAAGCATTGATCAGGAAATATAATATTAAAGGCTAATCACGCAATTTGAGACCCAAAAAAACCGTCATCATAAGATACTTCCAAATAATTCATTATAGTTTGTACAATATGTGGTGTGTTGTAAAACCCATTTCTTTTTGCATTATGATGCTACTGATTAGTACTGATTGCTAAACGGCTCTGAAGTCACTTATCTATTTATTGCATGATGTTTGTATAGGTCCGTTATCCGTCTTCTACTAATAGCAAAACATCAATTTTTATCAGATGCAGGTCTGTTTCAAAGAAATTGTGAGGGATGTCATTTAACAAATTATGGTAATTCTGCTAATAAACTTTCTTTTTAATAATTGTAATAATTTCGCTAAAGATTTTTGTCATATACATCCTGATTTTCGTTTTTTTTTTTTTATTTAAATGAAAATATAGATGTTGGTCATATTCTGCAATTGCAAAAGATTTTCATGGGAATGTTTAAAAAGGTTTAGAGCAAGTTTTGCTTCTGTAGATAAGGAAGAAGACGAAGTTCAGCAACTTCTTTTAACTAACGTTCGGTAGTCAGAGTACCTCTAATGGACGCCAGAGAGGCCTACTCTCATAGGTAACGGCGCCACATATTATAGCAGTTTGGTGAACAAATCTTTCACCAGAAATTCGAAAATATAGATTGGTCAAAAAGTTACTTAGTTACTTGATCTCCAAAGCAAACTTTAGCAAATGACCATGTAGTCGCAAATCAATCTCTTAAGCCAACAGTCTCAAGCAAACTGCTTGACGAGCAGTTGCTCTTCTTCTTTCGATGTTGCTGATCATTTCCAACTCGACATCATCTCATAACGGTGGACCGGTTTCGATTAACAAGGTTAACAATTTCAATGAATACCAATTTTCAATAAACGAAACTAATAACTTGATCTTCCTAAAACTCACTCAATTGGCGATCATTTTCGCCTGTTTGGATTCCTTAAACTAGCCATTAATACCAAAACAATCGTAAAAATTAACAAAAATGCGTTTGTTAGTAATTGAAGTAGATAGATTCACATAATATCAATTACACCACTATCATTTGATATATAATTTCAAAATTTTAATCAATTATTATATTTCAGTGGTGGAATGTTTCTGCTATATAACTGACATATATTGCCGAGCATATAAACAGCCTTTCCACAGAAAAAGGCGTTTGTAGTAGTTATCTCGCCGATATAAATTATGCCTAATATCTGAGTATGATTTAGAGATTGCTCACCATTTCGGGCACAATTTTAACAACAAATTCAGGGCTTTACGAACATGGAAGGACGAAAGAAGAAATGCACACAAACTAAACGTCCTCGTGTTACAACAGAGAGTTAGAATTATATTGTGTCATTCCATTACGTCATTCCATCAATTGGCGCAAGGTTGGCTTGCTGAGAGAAAAAGATAAGTGTCTCATTGTAGTACTGTACGTCATCGGCTGTAGGGCGGCGAACTGTGAACATCCAACTGATTCCACGCGCGATATAGCAGTTTGCCGGCGAATTGGCGAGTGTTTAACCGACGCTTGCGTCCAACCACGGCATAAACACCAACAGTGCATTATTCGGTGTGTGGAATCTCGTTCTAAGTAACTAGTCTTCTCCGAGCATCATCCGTTATCGAGGTTTTCCTGGCCTGATTGTTTACCAGATCTGAACCTTATCGAACATATCTGAATTATCCACCTTCTTCGATTAACGTTAAATAGCTATGACGCTAAGTGGACCAGACATGGTTCGCAATTCATTAATGCCGCATCTAGCGGCTGGTTAACGCAATAATTTGTCGGATAACCACTAAAGCTGTTATTTAAGGAGGATATGAGGATATCCGCGATACTTCCTTTACAGGCGGACAAGTGTCTCGTCGTGATGAGTATTTTCTATACTTATTAACCCTAAGATGCATAAACTGGGCTTATCAGGCCCGGAATAATATTTGATTGCCTATAATTTGTATTAAATATTCTTAAATTAATCCAGCGTCTTGGTATGGTCTAAACAGGCATTCACTCAACTGTTTCTCAGGTCAAATAACTTTCATTTATTTTTTTAAATTAGAAAATAATTTTTTATCATTACTATCCTGCATTTTCATAAACCGTTTCTGCGAGACCCACAAGCAATATTTTTGTATTAACACGTTTCAGCTTATTATTCCTGGCGTGTCTTGTCGGTCAATTTGAAGTAAATAAATCTGCGTGTTTGTATAAGTTGGAACCTGCATTATTACAGGATGTATAAATATCCGTGCAGCATATTTTGTCATTCAGTTGAATCGCAGGCTGCATTGTGCAAAGTTGTAGTACAAAAGCAATAATAGCATCGAAAAAGTGTGTACAAAATCTAAAGTTTGGTGATTTGAAGTTCCAGGAAACGTTGCAATGAGCAAATGAGTACGATGGCCCCCCTTCTGGAGAAAGGGATGTTTCAGAAGTAGACAATGATGACATTTTTTAAGTTATTAACTTGACTGATATAACTGTTGCATTTTGTGGATACTCGTACTCCGGTTTACACCGGAACGGTTCCTCAGCCATCGTCATGGATTTGATTTTATCTATGGAGATGTTCATATTAAACTTTT
Organism: Melolontha melolontha; assembly: GCA_935421215.2. Lineage (NCBI taxonomy): Eukaryota > Metazoa > Arthropoda > Insecta > Coleoptera > Scarabaeidae > Melolontha > Melolontha melolontha. Next base: position 98,658,967 of record OW285240.1, read on the forward strand.
CCGCTTCCTAGTTGAATACGTGATCGTTCCTTGTGTCACACACCAGGGTTACATCGTCCGCGTAACACAGTATTTTGATCTTGTCATTCCGTAAATGATATCTTACTCCTTGGGTTTTCACAGCCTGTATTATTTTATTCATGATTCAATTGAATAATGTGGGGCTTAGGCTATCTACCTGTCGGATGCGTATTTCCCGTGTCAGCGTGTTCTTCACTTCTATTTTCGTGGTCATGACCTTATTAACTTCTTCGATTGTTCGATTGTATATACTTCGTTTCCACACCTGAATGTCATTATATCTGATACGTCGAATATGCATAAATAGGCCGGAACGTTGTATTCTGATGCCTTTTCTGCAATCTGACGCACATCAAATATGGCCTCTATGGTTGATCTATTCCACCTGAAGCCCTGTTGTTCTTCTTCCAGCGGGATGGTCTGTTCGATCTTCTGTGTTATTATTTTCGTGAACATTTTCCCTACTGTGTTTAATAATACTATCCCTCTATAGTTATTCGTGTCTTTTTTGTAGCCTATTTTTAAATATAGAGATAATGATGCCCTTCTTCCATTCTAAGGGGACTATTTGCTGTAGCAGGATGCCGTTGCAAAGTTTGTGGAGTTCCGATGATAGTGCATTTCCAACATTCTTGATCAGTTCGTTTGGTATGTTATCCTCGCCCGGTGTTTATCGTTTTTTTTTTGTAGCAGTTTCTATTTCTTGCAATGATATTGTTTCATTGCTTTCCTGTTCGTTTCTCGTGGTCTCTCGTTGTAGTTATTGGTTTTCTGCCCGTTGTTTGTCCTGGTCTTGTATGCGCTCAAAGTGTTTGACCCATTGTTCTTGACTTAAATCGCTGACCTGTTTTGTTTAATTCTCGTTTCGTGCCCGTTAGAATTTGCCAAACCCTTTTTTCTGTTCCATAGATGTTGTGTTCCATCTCCTTACTAAATTATCCCCAGTATTTCCTTTTTATTTCTCTTATTCTGCTATTACTTGGTTCCTAATAGTGTTATAGGTTGAGCGTGCTTCTTGTGTTTGTGTTGATCTGCAATGTAAGTATGCATGCCTCTTTCTGAGGATTATTTCCTTTACTTCTTGTCAGAACCACGGCTTTGTATTTGGTTTTGCATTCAAGTTAACTCTGCGTATTCCTATAGCTTCTTCAGTCGCTTTCTGTTTATTTGTTTTCTTTGTTCGATGACATTTTCGTTGGTGGTAGGGTTTTCCGATATATGATGGTGTAATCTAGTTTTATGGAAATTGCGGGTGCTTTCGTTTGCCAGCAATTCTAGATTGTATTTTTCGCCCATTACTGGGGATACTTTATTTCTTGGTGTCGGGTTTATTTCCATTTTGCAATGGACAAGGTTGTGATCGGATCTGATGTTCGCTGATGTGAGGCTTCTCACATGCAGTATCTAATCAGGGAGTATTGACCTATTCGTTATGATATAGTCAATGGAAGAATTGTTGTTTCCATTACCAACGAATGTTATCTTGTACTGTCCCTTGTGTGGGAAGAAAGTGTTGTTAATTTGGAGCTCATTGCTTGCGCATTTCCGAATCAATATTTCTCCGCATTCGTTAATGATGGATTCATTGCAGTGCTGTTTTATTTCCCCGATTATCACGTGCCAAACCCACCCGTTCAGATCACTCAGAATTATGAGTCTTTCGTTGTTTGGTACTTTATCAATGTCATTCTGTCGTTCATCGTAAAATTGGTGGGCTTCCTGTGGTGATCTTCCGGCATCTGGAGCGTAAACCGAAATGATGTGGATCGGTTTGTTTTCCATACTGAAGTTATTAGGATTCTATCGTTTACATAGCTAATGTCTATGATGTTCAATTTGTATCGTTTGTGAACTAGTAAAGTTTCTTCAGAGCTGGCTGTTTTGTGTTTTTCCTTGCGATTATATATGAGTACGTAATTTTCAAGTGGGGAAGCTCCTTTCCCTTTTTTCTTGGTTTCAATGAGGATGCACATGTCGATGTTCTACTGGTTGAGTTCGAGCACTATCACAGTGTCTTTTTTGTTGAGTGCTCTTACATTCCAGCGTACTATCCTGAATCGTTTCTGCTTTTGTTTGTTCAATATCCATTTTCGCACTGTGGTCGTCGTCTTATAGTCCGTCGGTAATTCAAGGCTTGGCCTTTTGGTTCTCTGAGCTGTGTAGTCTTTTTACCCTAGGCAGGTAGCTGGCCTTACCTAGGAATCCTCCTTTTTTATTCGGGCTTGGGACCGGCAGCAGCCCTCACTGAGCTACTCAATCTACCTGGCGAGAGACTGCATGCGAAATTGGAAACATATGTACAAATTTAATGTTGAAAAAGATTATTACAGAAGCTCGTATTAACGATATGACAAATTGAATTAAAGTTATAATTTAAGCGAAATATTGAACTAAATGTACATCTAAATCAATTAAAATATCCCGTTTCAATATTTCTATACATTCGGGAAACTAAATTCAAAATCCTAAAGCGACACTGTAGGGATAATAGAGATAAAATATGTGTTTGTTATTGTTATTTTTAACTGGCGTTCATACATTTTTGTGTTTCAAAATCTATATTCCTTTAATTTCATAACCACTAAATTGATTGAAATCATTGTTAACTCTCTTAAAAGATATGCTTGTGCAATTATGATAATTGAGAATGAATCTATTGTTTTGTTAATGTTCTAAGTAATACATGTGTCATTCAACTAGATAGGGTGTGTCACGCAAAGGGAGTTGAAGGGAAAAACATTGCGGAATAGTATGGTGTTATTGATCCCCTTTCGGTAATAGTGCACCATTCGTGCGCATACTGGGACACACTGCACACGAGTTCATTGCACTTCCACTTAATAGATAAAGGGTGTACAATATAGTTGGGGTGGTCCGCACGTTCCAAACCTGACGGTGTTAGCACTGAACATAAACTTCTCATATTCACATATATGCTTCTTAATTGTTTCCACATAAGTAATACATTGTATTAGCAACTGTTTCGAAACAAATAAGAATAATTAATATGTCAATGAAGCTAGACCGGAAATATATGTTTTTCTAGTTGATAACTGTATAAAACAGAATATTCTTCTTAACATATTCTATAATAATAATAATTATTATTATAAAAATATTAATGCCCAACAGAAATTCCAATAATTCCAATTATAGCGTTCCTCAAGGTTCCAATTTGGGCCCGCTGCTTTTCAATGTACATATATATTAACGATCTCTTGCTGCTTCTAAATTGTAAAATTCTTGCCTATGCAGATGACTTAGAAAGCTTTAATAATATCACTTCTCTGTCAGACTGCCTATTTCGGCAGAGAAATACTTATTAACGAACAAATTAATTTTTGAATAACATGTGCCAAAGCCTCTTCACGAATTGATTGCACTTCCTCAATTATTCTCTGCCATAACTCGTCCAGATTATGCGGTCGTCTAGTATAAACCACAGATTTTAAATGACCCATTGAGTGAGGGCCATTCAATGAATCCTCTACGACCAATCCACCGATTTGGGAATGTTTTGTTTAAAAAACTTCTCACATTAAGACCTTAGTAAGGGGGTGCTCCATCTTGTTGGAAGCAAACACTTACAGGTAATTCCTCAATAGTAGGAATAATCTGATCAAGTAAAAGATTAAAAATATCTGTCCAGTTAATATACCATGAATGGAAAAAGGACCAATAATACGGTTCCTGAAAATACCAGCCCAAACGTTTAATTTCTGCGGATGTTGTGTATGCGTTTCAAGCATCCAATGAGGGTTATGGAGATTAACGGTACCATTTAAACAAACTTAGCCTCGTTGGAAAACAGCAAATTGTATGTAAAATATTGGTAATTTTTGCAAATCGTCATCACTCTTTCGCATAATTTAATTCTACGATCATAATCCCCGTCTAATAATTCTTGCACTAAATTTGGTTTATACGGTTGATATTTTTTGTGCTTCATTATTCTAGCTACTAATCGGCAACTTACATCATACTTTAGTGCGAGGGATGTAGTAGAAGTTTGTGGCAATTCTTCTAATGCTATAGCAATATCTTGAGCAATAACTTCATTAGTTGCACCTTTTGGTCGTCAGCTTTTCGGTAAATTATTTCCGGTCAAGTTATTCTTTTTCAAAGTTTTACCAACGACAGTACGTGATATTGGATGCCGATCTTGATGCAAATTGTTAAATAAATCGCATACTTCTTCATGAGTTCTGTCGCGGTCACCAAAACCAATCATCATCAGAATTTCAGTACGTTTTTTTTAGTTAATTGAACCATTATTAATATTTGAACGGCTGCAAAAGTTAATTATGACAGTTTAAGTCAAGTACTGAATTTTAATTATTCCATGGCTTACTAAACATAAACGTAATTTTAAAATATGTTTTAATTAAATATCTTTTGTCACATCAAAGATATTCGAATGGATGCATACACATGCCTAACCCTGTATAATTAGTCTTTTTTTTCTGAAGAAGACAATAAAATGCCGAAACATTAAATAGTATGTTTTTTCTAAATAATTAATTAAAGCCAAATTCCAAGAAAAGCACTAACCTTTATACATAAGAGAATAGCTAAGAAAAAAATTGAAATATATATATATATATATATATATATATATATATATATATATATATATGTGTGTGTGTGTGTGTGTGTGTGTGTTGTAACTGGATTCCGGGTTTTCTTCCGCGTTTCCATTGTTTGGTCTTTGTAAAGACCGGTGCTGGTTTCTGGCCGACATTTCGGCAAAATCACATTTGCCATCTTCAGGTCTGCGATAACTGTCTGCTTCTGGTTACTCGTAAAGACAGTTATCGCAGACCTGAAGATGGCAAATGTGATTTTGCCGAAACGTCGTCCAGAAACCAGCACCACCGGTCTTTACAAAGACCAAACAATGGAAACGCGGATTGAAGACACGGAAACCAGTCACAACAACATACTGCTACCCGTGGAAACCTGAAAGAAAACATATATATAACAAGTGTTCATTTGAAAAGTCAATCTAGTAGCTAGTAGTAGTGATTTACTGAAAACATTTCGAAGTATGTCGTAAATTAAAATTTACTACTTAACCTACGAAGTCGTATATTTTGACAGTTTCATACATACAAATAAATAACAAATAATAGGTATTTATTTGTATGTATGAAACTGTCAAAATATACGACTTCGTAGGTTAAGTAGTAAATTTTAATTTACGACATACTTCGAAATGTTTTCAGTAAATCACATGCTACTAGATTGACTTTTCAAATGAACACTTGTAACACAAGTAACACAACATATGTTGAAAATGTTGTCCTTCAAGATCAATGCACTTTAAAATCCTCCGTTCAAAATTTCTGATGATATTCTGCAACATTACTGGATTGTTATTAATTTCCATGCATTTCTGTTCGATTCTCTGTAGCATATCATTCAAATTCAATATAGGTGTTCGAAATATGTTATTTTTTAGATAAGGCCACAGAAAGAAGTCGCAAGGTGTTAAATCGCATGAACGTGCAGGCCAGGCAATTTCAGTATTTCGACTAATTATACACTCATCAAAAAATTCTCTTAAATAATCCAAAGATTCTGCAGTACACTGACAAGGTGCTCCGTCTTGTTGGAAATATGCATTTTGAAGTTCATCATCATGCAACTGATTGACAAATGGTTGTTAAATTTCCGTACGGACCTTTGAGCAGTTAACGTTCCCTGACAAAATATTGGTCCAATGATTCGCCTTTGGCTTATCGCTGCCCAAACACCAATTTTCTGTGGATGTAGCGATTCTTCATTAATTACATGTGGATTTTCACTACTCCAAATTCTTGTATTTTGTGAATTTAGGTATCCCATTTTATAAAACCATGCTTCATCAGTAAAGATGACTCTTTGCGAAAGTTCTCCATTATTGTTGATATTTACAAACCAATTACAAAACTGTAGTCTATGTGGGTAATCAATTTCTAACAATTCTTGGACTGCTGTGACACGGTATGGATAAAGTTGCATATCTTTTTTTAATAACTTGTATAACTTGTAATAAGTTGTACCAACAGAAAGGTTTATTTGTTGACTGAAATGTCGAACAGATGTTTGTGGTTCATTTTCCATTATTTCTTCAACACGATTGACAACTTGAGGTGTTCGTTTCTTAACTGCTCCGCTGCCTGATTTTCTTAAGAGACTACCAGTTTCAGAAAAAAGTTTTGAAGTGCCATCCAAAGTATTCTTAAATTGTATATAATCTATTACAAAATGTGGAAACTCAACTTGAAATTCTACCATGCAATCTTGAACTGAATAAACCCATAAACCATCAATTTTATTACCACTTCGCAAATAAGCCTGGACTAAAAAAATTTTATGTTCTTAAATGAAAGCCATTTTAAAACTGAGAAGCAATTTATTTAAACCAGAATCGACGCACGATTATTTTATGCACTAACTAATATTTGTGAATGACATTATCAAATGTTATTTGGATTTACGATTACGGAACAACAAACCCATACTAATATATTTGCGTCTCATTCTATCAACATTTCAAAGTAACCTAGATTGACTTTTCAAATGAACACACGTTATATATATATATATATATATATATATATATATATATATATATATATATAGACTATTAAGTATTATCAACCGTACTGTATAAGTAAAAATTCATTAACGGGTGAGCGGTCTGTCAAGTAAAAATAAAACTCCTTTATTCCACTCTATATTTCATAACGGATTAGTTACTTCATCAGGAGTGTAATTCAGAGTTAAAATTTACCAAGCAACGGTACTAAACATGTTAAAATTCGTCAAATTTAAAACATCAAGTCAATATGTTGCTAGTTTGTCGCCAACCTCTTAAAAACAAATATACATAAAAAAAATGATATTTGTTTTTAAGATGTTGACGACAAACATAGCAACATATTGATTTGATGTTTTAAATTTGACGAATTTAAACATGTTTAGTGCCGTTGTTTGCTAAATTTTAACTCTGAATTACACTCCTGATGAAGTAACTAATCCGTTATGAAATATAGAGTGGAATAAAGGAGTTTTATTTTTACTTGACAGACCGCTCACCCGTTAATGAATTTTTACTTATATATATATATATATATATATATATATATATATATATATATATATATATATATATATATATATCCGGTATACTTGAATAATTAATTACGTTGCAATAAATTTTCGAGTGTAATTATTGATGTAATTATTAATCTTGAATAGTTAATAACTTTATCTTATCTATTTTTGACCTGACAGTTATGCATAACTGTTACAAATTATTTCAATTACCAAACCACTTATATATATTCTACAATAAATTAGATTTACAGTAAATTATTTAAGAATTGCATTGAAAAGATGGCGGCCAGTTTATGCATTTAAATTTGGTTGCTATTTATAACTTTTAGAAAATTAATTATAGAATATGTTAATTGTTAATTAGTAAGTGTATAAATAATTTTTATACGTACATGAAAATTAACCTTAATTACTCGCCAAAGAAACAAAATAATTTCAAATTACATCATTTTAATTAACAACTTCACGTATAACAAATATGAAATGTAAATGATGTGCAAGCTAGAATACAAATATTCTTGAATTTATTATATAAATCCTAGTTCAATGGTCGCTTCAACTTTACTAAAATTTCCTTAATTTCAGTATTTCGCTTATATATAAATCTTTAGATAAATTAAACATAAATATCATCAATTATTTAAAAAAAACTAAAGCATATTCCACAATTATCATAGAAGTAAATGTGTTATTAACAACAAACCTCTTGTTTCTGGAAATTTCCTGGAAGGTATTAACAATTACATTAATAATACTCCTCAGGGCCTAAAAAATACTTCCGCATTTCACCCTGTCGACGAGAATGTCGTGCTTTAATACTCCTAAGGACCTAAAAAATACTTCCGCATTTGACCCTGTCGACGAGAATGTCGTGCTTCGATTCATCTTAAGTATTAAAAGAGTGCTGCTGTTGTTAGTGATGGCATTGGCATTCACATGCTAAGCTTGCTCATACCGAATGCGCTTCCATACGTAACCCATTTAATAATTTGTTGGATAACAGAAAGTTCTTTTCCTGTAACGTGCAGAAATCACTTGTAATCCCTATATTTAAAAATGTGAACGCTGCTAACATCGGTGACCTTCGGCCTGTTAGTTTGTTGCCTATTTGAAGCAAAATTAAATAGTCAAATTCATGAACATTTTCAAGCTTTTGATTTGCTCCCTCACTGTCAATCTGGTTTCCGACGTAACCACAGTTGTACTACTACATTTTCGAAGGTCACAGATAACATTCTCAGATCTAGAGATGATAACTCTGTCTCTATTGGTTCTGCTAGGTTATAGTAAGGCGTTATATACTGTTAACTATAACATTTTATTGGCTATTTTACATCATCTCGGTTTCAGTAGTGGTGTTTTGAGTCTGGTACTGTAAGCGCCAAATTTGATGGCGAGCGGTGGTTTAGAAACGCGCACGTCCACTTTCTTGCAACTTTATGTAAAACCAAATACGAAACTTTCCACTATTTCTAATATTATTTGGGCGCATTTAGTCCCACCGCTCGCCATCTAATTTTGCGTTTACTGTACATTCGTATCTCTCCGAGAGATGTCAGCGCGTGAGGTTACGTGACGATCTATCATCGACATTGGCTGTGATGAGTGGTGTTCCACAAGGATCCATTCTTAGTCCTTTGTTTTCTCCATTTATACTATAGTCATTTACACACATATGTCAAGGACTGGCAGGTGCAAATGTATGCCGATGACGCAGCTCTACGTTGGCTCACAAATACGATGTTCAAATTGCTGTTGATAAGATTATTCAAGACTTATAGCGCATACAATCATTTTCGCAGCTTCCCCAGCTTTCCTTGCTTTAATTCAGAGCATTAAAGAACAAATCGCCATCAAAATCAATAATACAGAAGTGTTGTTGGTTGATTCAGAATAAAATCTGGGTTTGATCATCGATAACACCTTCAGATATAAGGAACATCTTTCAAAAATGATTAAGTTAGTCTATTCTTTCAATGGAGACTGTGGTTAAATAATAATTTAAAAAGGTATATAACCCCTTACCACAATTATTAGTCGTATCCTAAATACGTATTTCGACAACTAAGTTGTCATCATCAGTAGGTAAAAACTACTAATTAAAAGTCACACATGGGGCACAGTAAAGTAAAATAAACGCTTCCGCACAACTACTATACACTGCAACCCTGTAAAGACTGTCTTTACAGGGTTGCAGTGTATAGTAACCCTGTAAAGACTGTCTTTACAGGGTTGCAGTGTATAGTAGTTGTGCGGAAGCGTTTATTTTACTTTACTGTGCCCCATGTGTGACTTTTAATTAGTAGTTTTTACCTACTGATGATGACAACTTAGTTGTCGAAATACGTATTTAGGATACGACTAATAATTGTGGTAAGGGGTTATATACCTTTTTAAAGTTAGTCTATGCTAATCTTAAAACATTGTATCCTTATCAATCATTTTTTGACATCCGTACTAAACCAATGTTAATAAGTGAAAGTCTTGCTTTGTCGCAATTTAATTTTGCGTCCACAGTCTACGGCCCTTGCTTGGAGTGCTGATCGGGTTAGCAGACAGAAGGTTCATAATGGGTGTATGCGTTATATTTTTGGTATACGTAAATTTAATCATATTACGCATAAACTTCTGGAGTTGCAGTGGCCAATATGGCTAACAAGAGAAAGCTTCATGCCTTATGTCTGTAAACTTATAACTTTAAAAACTCCATCGTACGTAACTGAAAAAATACGTTTCCGGTCTGATGTGCATAATATAAATCTTCGCAACACCAATTTTATTAACCTCCCAAACACAGATTGACGCTTTTTGAAAGATCCTTCACACATATCACATCTATCAGCTGTACAATTCTGTTCCCGCTTATTACAAATCATTAGAGCTAAAGACATTCAGGAAACAAGTTATATACTTTCTTTTTGAATATCAATGACGGTTTCGGCTAGTAGTGTGTGTGTGTGTGTAGTATGTATCTGTTTGTATGATATATATTTTTCCCCTACGTCTGTTCTGGCTTCATGATTCGTGACTACATGATGTATTGCATATTGCATTATTTGTGTATATAGGTACTTTTTTTATTTATTTATTTATTTATTTTTTTATAGAGTAGCAAAATATTAGCGTTAAGTTAGACGAGGCAAACACTTGCTATGTTATCGATTCTGTGCATTAAGCTTTTGGTAGGAGAACAGGTAATTCTTTTCTGTCCATCTGAACCATACCTTAAGGTTTCAGCACATTTTTTTCTTTTTCTCTTTTTTTTTTCTGTTTCCTGGAGATTTATTGTTTTCATATATATAATGAGAAATTTTTTGTGTTGAAATAAAGAATATATTATTATTATTATTAAATTATAATAAAATATCGCGTAAACCCCCCTATAAAAATGCTATAATTTTATATTATTTAATAATTATAATTTATTATAGTGTCAGACAAGGTTTTTGCGAGAGTAGCTATTTATATATCTGGAACTAGCACTGGGCGCCATCTGACATTTACCATCTAACTTTATCGTTAAGTTTGATATTTTTTATGGTATACGTACTCAGACCGCTTTGTCAATGTAATTAAATCGTGGAAATTTCCTACATCTTTCGACATTATCTCAACAACAGTGCATCGATCAACTGATTTCCTTCGCTCACAGATGAATTTTAAGATGACCGTTAAAATTCGGCGTGTGGCAAAAAACGTCTATGCTGTGTAGACCATGCCAGCGACATAGGATCACTCTTCACCATGACAATGTGAGCTCTCACACATGACACAAACAACGCAATATTTGACTGGTCAAAACACCGAATTAATGGTTCATCCGCCATATAGCCCTGATTTTGCACCCACTGACTTCTTTTTGTTGCCGTACGTGAAGAATAAACAACGTGGTCCACGGATTTTGGCGCCAGAAAAAGCAAATGATACACAGCGCCGCGCAATACTGCCGCCTGTGTGCATGCATAAATTTGCCGCCCCTAATTTTTTTCTATTTTAACATTACAATTACACACACAATTACATTTATGTGTTAGGAGTGCATGTAAAGACAAATCGAAAGTATTACGTGTAGGGTCCGGAATCCATATATTCAAGATTTCAAATCATTCATGTGTTGAAGATCACGAGAAATATGTGTTATCCAAACGAATATTATTATTATTGTATGTTCGAGTGCATACATTATTTTATGCTAATATTGCAATAATACAGATATTATTTATTGATAAATCTATGAATTTTCGAACTGTAATTAAATGTATGTACTTATTGCATATATAATGCTTACTCTGGAAAATTTGTATATATGTTTGTATATATATATTATATGTTTATCCACATCTTACATACATCTTATGTTGTTAGTTGTTATGGATTGTTATTGTTATGGGTTACCGAAAAATAATTAGTAATTGATGCGCTAGTAAAACAGACCGTAATATAATATTTTCAACAGTAACAAGTTTAGAGCCTGACACACATGCTTGCTGATGCATCTTAAAATTCTAAACACTTGCAAAAATATATTAGGGTAACCCAAACAGTGTTATATTTTCTTACCGCAACCATAAATTTTCCAGTCATTGATAAGTTATGAAAAGCCCCATAAAAGCCCCGTAATATAAATAATGTTCTAAACACTAACAAGTTTAATGCTTGATGCTCTTTAAATTCTATACACACGCAAAAAATATAACGATTAGAAGTGTGTTATCGAGGCTATGGTTGTTTAAAGTAAACATAACCGATCACCCACTTGAATTCATTCTGTCAATAGACCAGCGTGCATTTTAAATTATACGTTAGTATTATCTTAACCTATTGATTAATGACCAGTGTCTCTAGTAATGCCGAATAATTTTCGCCCCCCTTTGATTTGGCCGACCGTGTGCCTTGCACACATGCACACAATTACGGCGCGGGACTGTTGATGGATTCAAAATGTATGTTTTTTTTTGCAGAACCTTCAATCGGAACGGAAAAAGTGTTACACAAATTTCAACCTAAATAAAGTGCATCGATCGTCACGGAGAAAATTTTGAAAATCAATAAAACCATTTTCAATGAGAAATATTTTTTTCGTTTGTTATTCCGGGTACATAAATAATGTACCCATGATTTGCCGGGATAGTCGCTTTTCAAAAGTTGACAACACTTTCGCCATGTTGAATAAATTGCCGACTTCAACCATATTTTAAGAATCTACCGTCAAATTGTGAAAAAATAATATCGATTTTTATGAAAATTATTGGATTAAATAATGTTTCAACACTTGAACTAGATATTTCTTTTAAAAATTCAATTTTAAAGTAATCTAAACGTTATAATAATATAATAAGAAGAAATATTATATGATGGAATATTAAATGACGCAAAAATAAAATGGTTTTGCGAGAATACTTTTGGAGAAAGGGATCGTAAAGTATTATTAAGAACCTTAAATAAACAAAGTAAACATTAAGAAGCTAATCAAAAAAGGACCAACGTCGGACATTAAATAGAAGAATTTAATTAAAAGAAGAAAAGATACCAGAAGGAGAAATTGAATACATAAGGGCAATATGTAAAGGAAAGGATTGAAGCCAGGACATTTAGAAAAGAAGCTTAATACAAAAATTAATCAGGTTTTATAGACATAAGAAATAGATATATAACATAGTAGTATATAATAAGTAGGGACCGGACACGAGAGGCCGATGACTCATCGCGCACAGGCGTACTATTAGAAATTTGTATTATTAAAGAGTTTTTAATTATATTTATATAATTGGAAAACAAACGGGTGGTAATCTATAAAATAAGGAACACATTTTGATTTATTCATTTTGTAGTTCAAGTTGAGTAAAGGAGAATTAATAGTAACTAGCAATACTTTCTCAAAGTTCTCTTCTGTAAAATTTGTTCTATTTGAATGAAATACAATTCTTGTAGATAGAAAACCTCTTTTCTGCATCGAAAATGGTTATAGGTACATACTGGAAATATTCTTTTATTTCAGCGTATTTAGCAGTTAGATTTTGAGGCATTGTCGCCATACACATTATTAAACCTGGATTTCTATTAAAAAGTGCGTCTAACTTTTGCCGAAGGCCACATCCGAAGTCACTTGGAATATTTTTCAAATTATTAATAGCCACATCTAATGTGGTTAATCCATCATTTAATTTAAGATTTTGGTTTTCAAAATAAGTGATTAGATTTGGCAAATTTCCGAAGTTTTCCTGAAGAAAGTACAACTGATTTTTTTAAATTGGGAATTTGTATTAGTTCCTTGCACTCAAAAATACTTCGAGCATTGTCATTTAAACATGTAACGAAATTTTCTAAATTATCGAAATTCTCTGCATAAAAACTAATAGCTTCCAACCATGTTCCCCATCTAGTTATTACTGGAGAGGGAGGCAGTGATAAAGATGGAAGGTGTTCTCTGTAAAGAGTTAGTCTCAGTAGTGTTTTTCTGAAAACTTTTTTAAAAGCGGATATATATTCACAGAATCTGTGGAGAGCATGTACTCCACGAGTAATATGTAGCATATTAGGATATGTTTCCTTTAATAGTCTGTCTGTTTTTAACATATATACAGCACTGTCACTGACAAATAAAAGTATTTTTTCTTTGTACCTGTCGCCCAATGAAGCATTTGTTTGATAGTGTTTCTGCATCAACTGTATTTATAACTTTTGTTGCTATTACATATGCGTTATATGGAATAGTTGGATATAGATAGTACACCAGCTACAACATTTACCATACAGTGTCCTAATATATCGACAGTTTCGTCGGCACTTATCCATAGGTACTGATTTGAAAGATGACTGCTAATGCGTTCTACGGCTTTCATGTAGCACTTAGAAACATTATATTTGCGTAAGGTGGTATATTTTTGGAGAAATGTTTTGAAGGTGGGATTGTTAAGTTTATTTAATGGAATATTTGCCGCCATTAAAGTTTCACAGAGTTCTTCATTAAAATTGTCAGATTCCAACGAGTCTAATATCTGTGTATGAGTTTGCGATGCTAAGTGACATTTTACATGCGATTTCTTGGAATTTTTTAACGATATTTTACAGACTTTGCAATAAATTTCGGAATCACTGGCAATGGATATACAATCAGTATGACCCTTAATCCAACTCGCCATTGTTTCACGATGCCATTCTCGACAGTGTTCTATATCATATCTGAAAAAGTAACTTAAACAATGTTCTAGATCTAAATAAAAGAAAATGTATGTCTAAGTTATTGAAACTTAACGAAATTCACTGGACACTTATGTCGAAATAATTGGGAGAAGTAGATTCAATGAAACGATATTAAACAGGATCTATTACAAAAATTACGAAGTATGTAATTAACAGTTAAAACAATGAAAAAAGAAACTGACTTCACCGTACTTTATCTTACAAAATATCAACTAAAAAATAAAATAAATTATAAAAACTTCACGCTTCTATCTACGCCCACGAAGAAAGAAATTTAACTGTAATACTGAAGTAATTGCGTCACAATTCAACGAAAAAAAAATAGATGTGCGGTTAACCGAATGAATAGTGCTATATATGTTATAGACTATATATATAGTTCATCGTAATTTCGGCCTGATGCGTATGGTCTCTAATAATAAGTTATAAACATTCTAGAATAGAGAATTGTTTAATGTTTAAAATGTACTTGCGAGGGTGTGTCTAGAACTACCTGAAAATTAGAACAGATGGCGCTGCCACTTCAAATCCAACATTATGCACCCTAATTTTCAGACTGATCTGTGAAATAGTCTTGTTGTGACATGCATTTGGATCACGTCTACGTCTATTTTTTGCGCGAGAAAACCATCAGGCAAATCAAAAAAAGCTCGAAAAGTATTATGGGGACTCTTCACCATCGATTGAAACCATCCACCACTGGTTTACTCAATTTCGGTGCGGCCGTATCAATATAAGTGACCCAAGTCACCCAATTGAGGTCACCACACCAGAAATGTTCGATAAAATCCGCGGTATGATATTGGACGATCGGCGAGTGAAGGTGCACGAACTTGAAAGGCCACAGGGATATCACATGGATCAGTGATTTCAATTTTGCGTAAATATTTAGATATGAAGAAGCTATCCGCAAGATGGGTGCAGCATTTGCTCACAATTGGCAACAAACGCAATTGTTTTACAACTTTAAAGGAGTGTTTGGCGATATTCAATCGCAATTCGAACGAGTTTTTGTGCCGTTTCGTAACCTTGGGCGAAACATGGATTCATCACAATACACCAGACACAAGGAACAGTCGAGTCAGTGGACTTCTCAGGGTGAATCGAAGCTGAAGAAAGCCAAGGTGGGTCTATCGGCCAACAAGTTCATGGCGACAGTTTTGTAGGATGCGCACAGTGTCATTCACATGGATTACTTTAAAAAGGGTAAAATGATCACTGACGCTTATTATGCTGAGTTGTTGTATCCATTCGACTAGGACAATGCACCGGCACACAAGTCCGCCGTCGCAATGGCGAAATTGCACGAATTGCTCCCTCATCCGGCATATTCTCCAGATTTAGTCGAACGATGAAACAAACGCTTATTTTGAGGGCCTCAAGAAATCGTATTAGTTGGAAGGCATAAAAAGAATGGAGAAACATTGGATCAAGTGTAACAAGCTGAAAGGAGATTATGTTGAAAAGTAAAACGTTTTTTTCCCAATAGAGTGTTCCTTATGTTAATTCTCAGGTACTTATTGACCCACCCTCGTATTAAACTTGAATATTAAGAACTTCAATCGTCTACAAGAAAAGAAAACAAAGAAATTTAAAATATATTTTAAATTTCTTTGTAAAAGGCATTATGTGCCGAAACATGTAAGATTATTTTAAATATACACATGTTAAAGTAAAACAGACCTGTAATCGCCGACTAATTGATTCTACTATATACATATATATATACATATATATATATATATATATATATATATATATATATAATTAGACCAGGAGTCTTTGCCGTTAGAACATGTATGGAAAGGATAATCGTTTTTTTTGGGGAATCCAGCAAAATTAAACTCTATTAAGTCACTTCTTTTTTTTTTTAACCCAATATTTCGCATCAAATTCGTATGCTTCCTCAGGGGTTCAAAATGTGAACTTGTTTTTTTTTGGAGAAATTACTCGTCGTAATATTCATATGTTTGTAATATTCTAAATTAATACAACCAATATCAACGGACGTACACATAGTTATTTTGAAATGACATTTTAAAAACAGGACAAACACATCTAAAAGAAAGCCACATGTGCAATATTGAACGAACAAAAGAAGTAATCGCACAAACACATGTTCTTGTCACTATATATATATATATATATATATATATATATATATATATATATATATACAGTAAATATCGTTTATAACGACATCTGTTATAACGACATATCGGTTTTTGGGACGAAATTTCAAGGTCCTGGCCAGAAACAATGCTTTCTAAACGCGAAACCTGTCGGTTATAACGACATCGGATATTACGACGAAACTAATATAACGACGAAAAATAACTTGAAATTTGGATCAAATTATCTTTTATAACGACGGACACGTCGCATAGTAAGAAAACGGTGGGGAAGTTTCGAATTGGCTAGGGGAATTACAGCGATATGAAAAGGCAAGGCGAAATGCGACAGATAAACGTATTTATTCAGTAGTTATCAAGGAATTGAAGGTACGTTGTCGACGTCGATATGGCGAAACGAAAGGCGTTTACAATTGAAGAAAAAGCATCAATTATTAGGCGCTTGGAGGCTGGAAATTCTAATATTAATATTGCTAAGGAATATAAGGTAAGTTTTGTTTGATTTCTATGAGAATAACATGCATACTAATATTATTCTTGTTTATTTAGGTGGCGCATTCAACAATCTCCACGATTTGGAAAAATCGGAATAAAATAGAGGATTTAATTAATAGATCTTCATCATTACAAACGAAAAAGATCAGATCTTGTAACGCGTATAGAGCAGACGAGGCCCTATATGAATGGTTCAAAATTCAGAGGAGCCACAACATTCCTATTAGCGGTCCGATATTGCAAGAGAAAGCAAATGATTTTGCTCGACGATTAGGGTTAGAAGGTTTTAAATGCACAGTTGGATGGATTCAACGATTCCGAAAAAGACACAATATTGTTTTTGGTAAAATATGTGGCGAAGCAATAGATGTACCTAAAGGGATTTGTGACGACTGGTTAAATACAGTGTGGCCAAATTTAAGAAAAGAATATACAGACGAAGAAATATTCAACGCAGATGAGATTGGTTTATTTTTCAGAATGATGCCAGACAAATCGATGAAATTTAAAGGGGAAAAATGTATTGGTGGTAAACTGAGTAAGGATAGATTGACTGTTCTTGTAGCAGCAAATATGACTGGATCGGAAAAAATGAAACTTGTGGTTATTGGCAAAGCTAAGCATCCTGGATGCTTTAAAAATATAAAATCTTTACCTGTTGAACATGAAAATAACCAAAGAGCATAGATGACATCAGCATTATTTGAAAAAATAATTGTACGATGGGACAATAAACTCATTCGGCAAAAAAGGAAAATCCTATTGCTTTTAGACAACTGTCCAGCTCATCCAAATATTCAAAACTTAAAAGCTATAAAACTTGCCTTCCTTCCACCAAATACCACGTCAGTTCTTCAACCGATGGACCAGAGTGTAATAAAGTCCCTAAAGACACATTTTAGAAAACTTCAAATTATAAAGCTTTTAAAAGACATTGACGAGAATGGTGTTCCTCAAAAACTAGATATCCTGCAGGCTATTTTTCTACTTTCCAAAGCTTGGGATCGCGTTTCTCAACAGACAATAGCAAATTCCTTTGCACATGCTGGGTTTAATTTACACACAGCAGAAAACTATTTTGATGACGATAATTTACCCTTAGCTGAGTGGCTTCGACTACAAAATGATACGGAAGAAGATAACTTACCTTTAACTGAATGGGTCCGCACATTACCTGTAGTTAACCTGGCAACACAAGAGGGTTGGGATAATTTTTCAAATGTTGATGAAGAACTCGAAACGGAGGAAGATATGACAGAAGATGAAATTTTAGCTGGGTCCAGTTCAAACTTGGAGTTAGAAATAAACAACGATGAAGTGTAAATGGACGAAACTACGGAATTTTAACCACCTACTATAAAGGATGCATTTTCAGCAGTTGAAATGATTCAGCATTTTTTCACATTTAATCAAAATTTGAAAGACGCTAAAACAGATTCTGCATTGCTCCATTTGGAAAAAATTATTGAAAAACACTTCTTTGAAAACAAAAAATTACAACAAACCAAAATGACAGATTTTTTTATTAAAATTTAAATATGTATGTATGTATAATGGAGTCCGTGCCTATGTATTATTGTATGTGTTAAATTGTTAGTAAAATAAGTTGAGAAGGAAATGTTTTTTTTTATTTGTATTTTATAAAACTAGAATATTGTTTTCGTTGTTTAAGTGTATCTTCTAAGATAAATAAAATGTGTTTATATAATAATTTGGTATTTGGATATAGCGACCTACTCTTATAACGACCGAATTTCGTTCGATATTTACTGTATATATATATATAGATATATAGATAATTATTTCTTGACCTTTGTATATTATAGTAGATTTAAATAGTCGGCGATTTAAGGTCTGTTTTACTTTAATATGTATATATTTAAAATAATCTCTTACATGTTTTGCCTTTTTCAAATCATTTTAAATTATTTAAAATTCTTTGAAAGAGTATGTCTAACTAAAAATCAGAAAAGAAATTTATTCTAATTCATCAAAAATTTCCATATTTTTAGGGCCAAAATATAGTTAAATTCAGTCCATATCTTTGTTTATTCTATATTTACCGAAATACAGCTTTAATTTAAGTTCATTGCAAAAAAAATCGATGATATTCCTAGACATTGGTTAGACTATACGTTTAACAATACGTTCCTATTCATAAGAATAGTGAATGTTTATATGTTCATATCAAAGCATTAATGCCTTCACTTATGATATTTTTATTGATATCTTTTTTTTGTGGATATCAATAATAACCTTTAGGTTGAATATGTCAACAAGCAGATGGCGCATTTTAATTAATACAATTATAGTTACAAAATGTATAAAAACAAATTTGTATCTGTATATGCATGGACACACAGTACGTATTTACCAGCTTTTGCTTCAACTACCAGACACATGCGTTTCTGTGTAACCACTTTGTCAATGATAGATTTACGAAGCAAAGGACTATAGGTACACTTGCGGTCATGTAGTAAGTTTTGTCCTATCCGAAGACATCAGATAACCTTATGCCATCTGACGGACAAAACCGACCACGCCGGTGCAAAGTGTTTCTTCTCGAATAGCAAAGCTATTACTGGTAAAGAAGAAAAAATACGCATATTACTGTGAGTCCATTAACTCGTCGCCAGGTGGCGTAGTATAGCAAAAAAAAAACAAGTTTTTTTTACAATTATAGTTAACTAGTTTGAACATAAAGCCTCTTCTAAAATAAAATGTTTATAATAAAACAAAAATCATCATAAAACGAAAAGCTTTATTTAAAAGCTAACGTGTCGATTACGTCTCCAATGGGAAAGATACCGGGTGTTTAATTATTTGTACGGAATTATTTATATATAATTATCGATAGTACAATATAATTCATCGGTAAAGAGAATTACTGATGAATTAGAGGTGGAAACCCGTATTGCTGCTTTGCCTCCCGTACTGCGACAGTTAAGTATACGTATGTCACCGCTAAACGTCTACTGCAACATTGATGGGGTATAACCCTCTTTGCCCCGTCATCGCTTTAAATTTCCTACTTCTCGAACCTATCGGTATAGTCTTGTGATCTCTTCCGAGCGGTCTAATTAAGGATTTAAAATTGTCGATGCATTTTTATATACCACCAATATTGAAAATAATTCTCCGAATATTTCTTAACTGAACTTTGTAAATCTTTTTGATTAATATTATTTAAATTCAAATTTGATTTATTTTGTTTGTAAATCAATACTATCGTACTTAGGCAAGCAAACGAAAAGTTAAATTGTTTGCGCAGTGTGGCCTGTACTCATTATATAAAATAATACAGAACTGTTTGTTCGGAGAAAAGCACCCGTGCAACTGTGTATACTAATTTTCGAAAAACAAATATTAATATTTTAAGCACCTTCTAGCAAGATTTAATACCAGTGATATTTCGTAACAAAAAAAAATCTTGGAAATTTGTTTCAGAAATAAGTTAACTTTAAAATGAATTCAATATATGCGCTACGGTATTATTTAATTAAGTAAAACTCAGATACCAATTATGCATAAGTAACAACGTTAAAGTTCAGAAGAAAATCTTTCTAAATTCTGATAAGTTACGCACATATTGTTTTAATGATCGCCCAAAGGAATTTCTCCGCAAAGGTAAAATTGAACTAAAATAAACTTACTTAAAATTGCTTCGAGGTATATAAGACAAGTTAGAATTTCGTTTTAATTACCTGACATACCCATGCATATCTAAACATAATAAAGGATACACAATCCGTAAAATCACTAAGTTGAAATTCTTATTTTGAAAATGTGTGTAAATGAAAACAGATTATGATACTAAAAAGCACGGTTTCGAATACATATATTTATTATTGTTTGGCTATAGAATATACACCTAGTATTATCAAAAACTTTAATAGCAGGGATCGTTCTTATATTCCCGAGCTCAACACGAAAACAAAAGATCGAAACACAACAAAAATTTAGAAATCGCCGGATTACGGAATAACAAATTGGTCGGCAATTAGGCATTAGTCAAGAAAGAGTCTAGTACATTGTTAAGACGTTGAATTACAGAAAAATTTGACAATTAACGGATGTCATGAAAGAACAAAAAAAAAACATTTGTCAAGAACCACCAGGGACGAATCTTGGGTTCATCATTATGACCCCGAAAACAATCGGCAGTTAACGGAATATCGTTATCCTGATTCTCCACTACGAAATGTTTCAATAGCGCAGAAGGTCATTCTCACCATTTTCTGAGATGCAAAGCCATTCATTCCGAATATCTGCCGAAGGATTCAAAAAGATACTGCAAAACGTTGCTATCACTAAAGAATCGTATCTGTAGAGTAAGGCCGGAAAGAACGAAACTTTTCTTGCATCACAACAACGGCAAACCGCATTACAACAAGGAAACGATGAAAACAGTTATGAGCCTAAAATTCAGGGTTGTTTCGCACCTTCCATACAGTCCTGATTTGACACCTTCCGAGTTCTGATTGTTCTCAAAGTTGACGAAGGTTTTGAAAAGCCAACATTTTTCATAAGACACTGAAGTTTGGACTGTTGTTCGCAATTGGATCAGCAGTAAACAAGAAAGTTTTTTCGTAAACGCAATGAAGAAATGGATTCAGCGTTTGGAGGAATGTGTTGCACTAAATGGTGATTATGAGCAGTGCAATAAATTTATTTAATTTCGCGACTGATTTTTTTTTTTATCTTTTTTTATTCTTATTTTATAGAGTTGGAGACTTTATACATCAATCCTCCCTCGTACAGTATAAAATAATCTTATCCTAATCATTGATAATCCGTTTTTGATATCTTCGTGACCACAAAAGACGTTCCGTTTTGTATTATTCCGTTAAGTGCGGCTTCTGTCGTATATTTGCATTCAGATGAGTAGACCCTTGTGAGGGACTCTTTTTTTTTGACCGAAACGGATATTCAATGAACTTCTGAAAACTTGCTGAAAGTTTTTTCGATGATTTTCGGCTGATGTAGGGATATTCGCTGCAAAAATCGATCTCACTTCTCCGTTTACAACGTTAAAATTTTTCTCTATTTATAAACGATCCAATTTTCTAGTTGTGAAATTGCAGTTCATGTTAAAAAATTTTATTTTTTTTTTGCTATTGCATGAAATGCCTTTTTTTTAATGTATATAAAAACATTATTTGATCACATTCAACTTGTGTTTTAGGTAAAACATATCTAGATTAATTAAAACTGCATAAACATATACAACAAAATTTATACATAAAAATTGTGCTGTGTTTAAATATAGTTTTGTGATGCAATAAATTCTTAGTAATGTACCTAAATTAATAGACGAAGAGCATATGTGTTGAATAAAACTCCATTAAAATGTAGATTGAAAATCAGGTTTTTAAGTTTCCAATTTTTTTTCTTATTCTCGTCTCTTTGTCTTCTTAAAACTTGTTTTTAATCTGCATTTCAAACATAAATTTACAGCACACTTATTTTCTTTTAATTCAATAAAAATGTATACAGTTGGTCCTGCTAGTGGTGTCGTAATACATATTGCTGTGGATTTTTCCATCCAGAGAGAGAGAGAAAAAGATGGAAGATTTAAATTTTGAACAACATTTGAATTTTATTGATATTTATTATATTTGTAATTATATTTTTGACTGACTCTGTATGTTTATTAGTTTAAACGTATGGATGCGGACAGTATTGGTACTATTGAATTAGATGTAGGACTAGCAAAGTAACTGGTTGTAGAGTATAAGAAATTCATTTTTATTCTCTGTTTTTAAGTAAAGTCGGGTTTTTATTTTTAGTTTATGCATTTATTCCTGTGCATGTAACGTTATTTCGATTTTTACGAGAGTTGGTGATCTCGTTGTTGAATTAATTAAAGTATGGTATCTCTCACGTAGTTTTTGTGTTATCAGTGCTTAGATCGATGTAAGTTCTATAAAAACATTTAATTTATATAATTGATACTACGATTATTTTGCTTATGTTTATAAGTTTGTGTATAATTTGCGATAATTTTGATATTTAAAGTAGTATATGAATACTAGAGAAAGTTGTCATGTTTTTTAGTCAGTGGAGTTTTTTCTTCAAGATAATATTCTAGAACGTTTTAAATTCAGGTTGGATTTTTTTTATTAGTTGTGGGTTGATTTTGTCGTGTTTTATTTGCGCATGACTGTAAGGCTGTTACGTGGTTTCGATAACTTTGTAGTTGTTGACATTTGAGTTGTAGGGGTTAAAGTAGAGGTCAAACTTGACAAATTTCTCAATTATTTATTAATTTTATGTTTGTTCGAGAGTCACAGGGGGTTTTTCTCTTTGTGCGAGTCATATTCATAAAGAGTCTTTCCTCCTAAGCTACTGTTAATTTGCTTTAGCTCCCTGTACATTCGGTAAAGGGATTTTTTTTTCTTTTTTTTATTTTATTAAATATTGTAAACTAGCTAGATGTGTCTTTTATTAATGTTTATTGTTTTACTTCAAATATAACCTGGCCCATATCTACGAAGATCGACCCGAGAGAAGTGAGCTCAAGGAATCTACAAGACTGAATAGCTGGAAGTATAAGTTGTAGTGTGAACAAAAAAAAAAGATTAATAAGTAATCAAAAGCAAATTCCACTGCAATATGAATGTAGGTGCATATATGGTTCTGTAGAAATTTATATGCATTGTCTAGTAAAGCATATCTAATAAATATTATATTAGTATAACAAATGTCTTTAATAGGGCAAAATATAAATTTATATAACATTATCATAACATTAATCAAGTAATATCATTGGAGTTTTTCTCAAGTTTAATTCTAGAGCATAAGATCTTAAAATGCGGTAGATCCCGTAACTAATTAACATATTTCCATATTGTACCGAACCAAGCCACTTGACCAAAGGCTTACATGGAATCCTCACATCGTAACAACCACCGAAATGTCAAATTCGATGTCGAAACGGCTCTAGCTCTATTGGTTTTCGAGAAAGTGCTGGCACTCGGGGATGAGTCACCGCCGACCAACGAGTCGGATTATATCTATAGACGCTATCGATTTGTTACCACATTAATTCAGTTTTAAAAATGCATATGTATCTAATGATTGAAACATTTAATATTATTTTATATATCAATTTTTAAGAGTCCGCCTCTGGTTGTTAGCGCAATTTCTCTGCTCTATTTACTATCATTTGAACTGGATATAAACGGAACAGTCAGGATGTGTGATATGTTTTATAAACTCCGCGATATTCCTTTTGGAGAAGATGTATTTACTCTTACCTGCCGATCCCTAGTTATTATAGGGATCCCTTGTAGGTTTTTTTTTGTAAAAAGGACTTTTAAGTTTCAATTTTACTTAAACTATTTTTTTTACTTTTGTGTGATAAATTGAGTAGCGCCCAACAAAATTTAAAGTTATCCATTTGAGTAAGTTTTAGTAACATTTTACTAGGGAACAAAAAAGGAATTTAGAACAAGTAAAATGGATGTAATTAATAAGAGCTAAAACTTCACACCCTAAACACCGCATTTATGAACAGAAGCAAAAAATAGACTATCGTTTGAACACAAAAATTTATAAGGAATTATATATTCATCTTATTCCTGTTACTGTTTATACAGAAATAAAAATATTGATAAATTAATATAATTTACATTTTGAATATTTATAACTTAAAACTTAATTTATTAGGTTCCCGTTTATTTCATTATTTATTTGTTTTCCTATATTTAAATGTTTATGTAAATTTACTGTGTTATATTACCTTTTCTATCCTTTTGAAATTTGTGTTTATTATTACAGTACATTTATGTGATATGTAAATTTTATTTTTATTTCTCGGTACAATATAAATAAGTTATTTACGATGGGAGGACCGTGTTGGTCTAGTGGTAGGTCACCAAATTGAATTGGAGAGACCTGGTTAAAATCCTGGTTAACCCAATATTGATGGCGTTTTTCCGGTCGCAGGTCGACTCAGGCTGACAAAAATGAGTACTTGGAGATAAAACTCTGGGGTAATAATAGGCTGTCGATGCGTAGCACTAGCCACGTTACCATCTTAGTTGTACTGAACGACTCAAGTAACAATAGAAATGCACTTGTTCTAATTTTATTCCATTTACTCATATTATTGCTTGTTGTCCTTCTGTTATACCATCTCTTGATTTGTTTGCGTCAATTTTCATATCATTTTCTTTTAGTATTGCCTTCCAAATATATATATATATATATATATATATATATATATATATATATATACCGTGTGCACAACGTCGTGCGATCGATGGATATATAAGTAATGACTGGCCAACTGCAAGTATATTCGCCTTGCTTGAACACAATGAGCGACTGATAGGAATATTCAATGTGTTAGAGAGAGATTATTTGATTCGTACTTAGATCGTATGTAGAATGTGTTGGATAAAGAAATGGAACGCCCGTACAGTTAGACAGTAGAACAGATTGAATATACTCGCTCAACCCTAACCACATAAACTCGCTATTCGTCTTCGTCTTACTACATTGTGGTAGATCAATCACTCCCCGGCGTTCATACGGTATATATATATATATATATATATATATATATTTAGTGTTTATAAGAATTTAATTTTTCTTATTTATTTTATTGTTAGATAAATCAACCCCCCCCCCCCCCCCCCGAACACACAAACCAAAAAAAATTTTTTTTTTATCAGTTCCCATTTGTAAATACTTTAACTAGGTATATACCCCTTAACACGGTCCTGACCACTTTGCTAATTCCAAAATAGAACAGAAATTAACCTCTCTGAACCAAGACACAGACACTTACAATATTTGAACCAGTGCGGTCGGTCGTTAATAAAAAAAAGTCTCGGATGTCCCCGATAACACATGTTGCACAGAATGCGTGTTTTTGAAACCCAACAAAAGAAACGGTGAGTTTATTGTCATTCAATGTTTTCTTTACTGTATTTGTAGTTAATTCAAATTTCCAATTCATTTATACAGATGTAATCACGTTAATTTTTCCTTACTTATCATTAATCTAATTTTAATTTAATTTTAACTTTAATTGTTAATTTAATTGGTTAATTCAGTTTTTTAATCTACTTTTAATTTTAATTGTTAATTTAATTGTTAATTCAGTCTCAGAAAAGCAAACACAGTTCTCATGTTTTCATTGTATTAATTCTTGTTACTAGTTACTTGAAAAAGACTGAATAATAATAAAAGTCGAAACGTCGTAGAATAAAACATCAAAATTCAATAAAAGGTCGCTAAACCAATAAAAAGTCTATTATTTTTAATATATATATATATATATATATATATCTTGAAAATTCGGCTATATATTAATTATCTATTTCTTAGCCGTACAATTAATATATATCATTTGATAAATCTTGGAAATTCGGCTATATATTCAATATTTAATTAGGATGTTATTTCGCTAAGTAATGTGAAAATGTAAATATTAGAAATTACAATGATAATTAACGAAATTTTTTGAAAAATTTCGTCCATGGGTGGAACTCGAACCCACGACCTTAGACTAACGCTCTAACCAACTGCGTCACCAAGACTCTTGCGTTAGAGTTTTGTTAGAAATGCCTTAAGTTACTTATTAATAGAGACCGGACACATCGGGCTGAAATGGACGTCATTACGACGGACGGTATAAATAGTCTACAACATCTGTAAGTACATCACGCAGTTGTTGAATAGCACTATTCATAGGGTTAACTGCACATCTATTTTTTGTGTGCGGTTAACCGAATGAATACTGCTATTCAATAACTGCGTGCTGTACTTACAGATGTTGTAGACTATTTATGTCGTCCGTCGTAATGACGTCGTTTCAGCCCGATGTTTTCGGGCTCTACTTATTAAGGGACAGATATTAATATTCATGTCGTCGATGGAATTTAGCTAAATTTCATCCATTAGCTATTTGATAATAATCTATTTCGTAGCCGTACAATTAATATATATCATTTGTTAAATCTTGGAAATTCGGCTATATATATATATATATATGTGTTTAGATAATTTCTTCCAATAATTTATCAATTGTTATATATATGTATATATATATACATACAAGTGTCCCGTAGCGTTCTGTTCAAATTTTAGGAGTGTAATGTAGACTTCATTTCAAGTAACAAAAACGCAAATGTTGTATATCCATTTTTATTTGTTTCAAAGTTACAGATCTATGAATGTGATTTGTCAGATCATGAAAAAAAATGTAATCCTAAAGTCAATAAAAACTGATTTTATTTAAGAAAGTTTAATTAATAATATTTTCGAAATGTCTACCTCCTTGTTGGATGCAGGCTTGTGCCCGTAAGCCAACAGAAGAGGTACTTATCCGAATTTCATACTTGTTTTGTCGGATTTGCTCGGCAGTCAGGTGAGTACGATCCAACAACTCTTCTCTTGTGTTCGAAACTTGCGCGTAGACTAAATTTTTCATGTACCCCCATAAATAAAAGTCAAGGGGATTAAGATCGGGTGATCTGGGTGGCCACCAACAGGACCACCTCGACTAATCCATCTTGGATAAGTGACGTTAACCCAATTTCGGGCAGCAATTCCGAAATGTGGTGGTGCCCCAGCCATGTGAAACCACAAGTCTTGTCGAGCATTCAGTGGGACATCCTCTAAAAGACCTGGCAGTTCCTCAATAAGAGATTGAAGGTAATTGTCTGCATTTAACCTCCCAGGAAGAACGACAGGACCAATCAACAAGTCATCGATTAGGGCCGCCAAAACGTTAATAGAAAATTCATGTTGAAATTTAGATGGGCGTATAGCTTTGGGATTTTCTGATGACCACCTGTGCAGGTTTCTCAGATTTGTGGCACCACTTCTCGTGAACGTAGATTCATCTGTCCAGAGGACTGTTCTGCAGAAATTAAAATGAAGCCGTGACGGTCTTAATATCCAGGTAGAATAAACTAGAAGAGCATAGTGATCTGCCTCAAGCAAACCGTGTCCCCTGTGATAGTGATATGGATATAAGCCCTCACGTTTTAAAATTCGCCAAACTGGGGTTCGTGGCACTCCTAGTTGTCTAGCGATTCGACGTATACTAAGAGTTAGATCCTTCCTCTAAGTCTGCTGGCAAATTTACTCCTCGGTCGAAAGGATAATCACGCAATCCGCATTCCCGAAATTATCTGGTACTTCCAGAAACGTTCTGTAATGAGGAATGCGCCTATCGGGAAACCGATGTCGGTATTCAATAACTGCTTGACGTGCACTGCCGTTACAGTAGCCATACACAAAATGCATGTCCGCATACTCTTGAGAAGAAAATTGATAAGGCATTTTGAATAAAGAAAACGTGTCCACTCCCTAATAAGCTGTTGTATGAACTGAAACGTAATGTAATCCTTTATTAAAAAATGCAACGTTAACAGTCATCTGAACATTTGTTTATTGTATTATATTCATGGTTCAGCACTTACGAAATAAGTAAGAACCTTCTTTATCATAAATCAATTTCCAGTACTCTTTTTTGTAGATCTCCAAGAAATTACTGTACTTTTTAAATAAAATCAGTTTGTATTGACTTTAGCATTACATTTTTTTTCATAATCTGACAATCACATTCATAGATCTGTAATTTTGAAACAAATAAAAATGGATATACAAGTTTTGCGTTTTTGTTACTTGAAATGAAATCTACTTTACACTTCTAAAATTTGAACATAACGATACGGGACAGCGTGTATGTATATATATATATATATATATATATATATATATATATACATATATACATATATATATATATATATATATATATATATATATACATATATACATATATACATATATATATATATACATATATATATATATATATATATATATATACATACACACACACACATATACATACATATACATATATATTTCTGTAATTCCTTCTCGATCGTTGCCATAATTACAACATCGTCCGTATATGGACATTCTGAGACATCTACTATTTGTAAATTTTTATAGCCTATAAATAAATTTATTTCTTCGTTCGTTGCATCTCTTGATAATATTTTTCTATGAAGACTGAATAATGTAGGACTTATTGCTCCACCTTGTCTTGGTCGCGCCTTCATTCTAAATTTTAGTAAATGAGCATATTCGTAGTTTTTATATAGAATTTGAATTATTATTAATACTGTTAATAAACAGAAAATTTATTTAAAAAAGACTATACAAACAATAAAAAAATTTACTTCAATTATCAATATGTATTTTTTCAAACATTATTTAATTTTTAAGAAAAATATGGAAAAGGAACAATTATAAAAATAATTGAATTCCCGACAAAATATAGCCATTTGTAGTCTGTAAATAGTCACCGTAATTCCTATCATAGCTTGTTGGTAAGGACGTGCGTGGAATACATGGTTTTATGTGAAACTCACTAGTTAGATAGTACTTAAATTGTTAATTTTATAATTGGCTCCTCGCTTCGACAATTGAATGGTCAATGACATTAAACTTGGAAATTATTATTTGGTTTTCTAACAAATCCGACAGTTTGTAACATTTATGTCTAATTTTCTGGCGAATTAATTTTTAATTTCATAATGTTTTATATTAAATATAATTATGAGAAATGTTGAGGAAAAATTTGACTATTCAACAATTAGAAAAATTTCGAAATGGCAACGACCATTATATCTAAATAATATTGATCTTTCAATATTCAATTAGCATAACGATAAAGAATTAATCTAGCTACTGAACCGGAGAAAATACAGTCTTATATATAATTTAGTATTATTATATAGTTTGCGCTTAAACAAAGGACACTCAAAGAAGCTTATCCACAAGGTGATCCAGATTGGACTTTAGGATTTGAATTACGCGCCATTTTCGTTCTAGGAATGTTGGAAGTTTACATTTTTACAGTTGGTATCTAAACACATCGCAAATTCAACATGGCGTCGTATACAGTGCAGCAACGGGTAACTATTGTGCAAGTTTATTATGAAAACAGGCGATCAGTTACGATTACGCCAAGAAAACTTCGACGCAATAATGTTCCAAGTCAGCGTGCAATTATCTACTGCAAAAATTTGAAACAAGTGGTATGGTTATTAATACACCAAGAGTTCGCAATCAACGCAGAAATCGTCAAGGAAGGTCAACTCAATACTAAAACACTACTAAGGGAGCTGGACGGAAGGTTTTCAGCCAACCTAATTCGTAGTAACAAAAAAGAAATTAACATAATTACTGGCTTAATAACCGGACATTGTCCTTTAAGGAAGCATCTGTACAGCATGGGCTTGGTTAGCGAGCCCTGGTGTAGGAGATGTGAAAAACAGGAGAAAACTAGCCTTCATGTAATATGTGTGAGGAACTGAAGGAACTCAGACAGAAATATTTCGGGAGAGATCTATTGCTTCCTTCGAGTGTACTCAAACAACCCCTGAGGAGGAGCTTTTATCGAGGACACAAGACTAACAGAGTGGAACTGATATATCCATTGGGGATAGTAGAAAGAGCAGTGTGCTCAAGTGCCTGGACGTGCTGACGTCCAACCTAAAAAAGAAGAAAAAGACGGTCCGTACTTTTTTGAGGATGAAGCCTTTAGCGCTATTACCGTCACGGGTGTACGCTATCGGGAGATGCTAAAGAACTTTTTCTTCCATGAAACCAATGATTTGAACTTATATGACATGCGGTTTCAACAAGATGGAGCCACATGTTACACAGCACGAGAAACAGCCACTTTACTTCAAACCAAATTTCCTGATCATGTTTTTCTCAGAGGGGCGACATCAGTTGGCCAGCGAGGTCTTGCGATTTAACCCCACTAGACTTTTTCCTCTGGGGCTATTTGAAGGAGGGGGGTCTATGTCAACAACCTGCTTCGATTCCAGAACTAAAGGAGAACATCAGACGTGCAATTACTGAAATCGAACCGCATTTATTGGAACTTGTTACGGAAACCTTCGCTAAAGGAGTGGTATCATGTCAGCAGAGTCGTGGAGGGCATTTGGACGATATCATATTTCACACATAATTGCCAAGTCTATATTTTACACTATTAACAATAAATTTCGGATGTTTCAAATATCTTGTGTTTTATTCAAAGAACAAATCCTAAAGTCCAATCTGGATCACCTTTATATGTGTCCGTTATCGACTAAAAGGCTACTGGACTGATTTACGCGCGGTTTTTTGCAAAATGATCCACGTTGTCCGGAAAAAAATTTAAAGCTATTGAAATCCTCGATCTGACCAGTAGAAAGGAAGTTTGGGGCCTAATAATATAATATCAATAGTAGTAGTACTATTATTTAAATATAGGTGGCGCCACGAGCCAGTGCTTAAGTACTCTCACATCTGGGAATTGGTGATTTACTATCATTCGAACTCTTGATATAAACGGTGAACAGACAGGATGCGTGATATATTTTATAAACCTTGCAATATTCCTTTTGGAGAAGATATATTTACTCTAACAAAACTCTTATATAACAAGTACTTGATAAGTTGTTGTTTCTCTATACGTATTTTGATTCGCGTGTGAAAAATGTTAAATCGGGATTTGTGATGTCCTCGCTCCGTCCCTGGCACTGACGTGTACCCTTGAGTGCCAATCCCTAGTAATCGTCAGCATTCTATCAGGAAAATTTCACATTAATTTCTAATTTCCAATTAAACTTTTAAATACCGTAGTGAAGGAAACAGTACGAATATATAACACTGGCCTACAACCATTTTGGTGCTGGAGATTTTAGAGCCGATTTTAAGTATATCTTACATGGCGATATCAAAAATGTTACCCGTTTTCTTCGGTCAGCTCTAGTTCCCGAGAAAAAAAAAAACACAATTCACGAAAAAATATATATTTTATTGACATTAAACATCAAGAAATTGTCTTTTGAGTGATTTTCTAGAATGAAACTGACTCGGGCAATCTCGCATGATTCCCCAGCAATAGTCAGCCATCATATGACTGTCCCACCTTCCTTGGTATCTATTCTCCATTGTTTTTAGGTCTTGGTGGAAACGTTCCCCTTGTTCTTCGTTTAGATCTCCTAAATTGTGTTGGAAATGATGTAGATGACTATGAGATTGAGATAATTTTATACTCATATTACAGCCTAAATCTTTGAATCGCACCAGCATTTCCTCTACTAGTTCTACATAGTTGTCAGCCTTATGATTTCCGAGGAAATTTTGTGCAACTGCTACAAAGGTCGCTGCTGCTTCAAGTCGACGCAGATCACCCAGTTATGTTCAATATATTTAATTTTTTGTAAAAGATTTGAAATTACCTCATATTCTTCTTTTACACATGTTGAGTGAGCAATTGGAACGGGAGCATATTTATTTCCATTATGTAGAAGAACTGCTTTTAGACTTCGTTTACTACTGTCAATAAAGAGACGCCATTCATTGGACTGATAGATCGTTAAACCCATGAAAGCCAGCAAACCACTCACATTACAGCAATACACAAAATTTTCATCACATGAAAAAAACTTCAATAACTTTCCCTCTCTCGTGCGATATGTAGACACTCGAACATCTGAGGAAAGACATTTTTTTTCTTTTAATCTTGACGCTAGTAACTCAGCACGTTCCTTCGAAAGATCTAAGTCTCTGATGAGGTCACTAAGCTCATTCTGCGAAAATGGCTTAGGATCTGATGTTATTCCGCAGTATTGAAAGTCATCATCTACTTGGGAAAAAATAGGTATTTCAGCTTCATCCTCCTGAGATTGCTGCACTACCTGGTGAAAAGTTGGTATAGGAACATTTTCTGAATGAGGAACAGGTCTTTGTACTGAAGAAATATTTGGGTATTTCCATTTATGGCGATTGTTTTTGTTGATGCCCACTATATTAATCATACAAAAGTAACAGTCGTCATAATGATTTTTTTGTTCTCGCCATATCATAGGCACTCCAAACTTCAAAGACTTACTTTTCCCTCTCTCCCATTGTCGCAAATGTTCAACGCATATTTTACAAACACTATGAGGCACCCACACTTTATCTTGGTGAAGAATTTCAATACCGAAGTAAGCAAAATACAAACGACGCACTGTGTTTGTAATCGATTTACTGATTTTTCAGTATGTATTCACCACAAACATAACAAAATATATCAGGATCGTTAACACAACGTCTGGACGTACTAGCCATAATGAAATAGTAACACAAACTTTGTCGATATATTGTAATAATGACTACTTACGAACAAGACCATAACAAGACCGACAACCAATTCACAATGAGGGTAGTAGGTAAACTAGAGCTGATGAGTTAAAGTGACGTATGTCAATATACTGTACATTACCTACTTTATCGACAATTCAAACAAACAGAGATGCACCAAAAAAAAAAATTTTTTTTTGTAGGCCTGTGTAATTAATCATTTCGAAAAACGTATTTATTTACATCTTAGCAGACGTAAAAAGAATATTGTCAAACAAAATAAAGACGTGTTTTTTATATGTGCGGATGTCGAAAAATAATTATATTTTTAATAAAAGTTCTTCAAAAGCTTTAAAACGGAATAAGCATGGTATTTATTAATTAACTAAAAGCAACGAAATATTTTTCAAGTACGACAGAAAGAAGTACGACGAAATAATAATGATGAATTTGGCGACAAGTCATTCTATTTATACAACTCCTATCCTTCAGTAGCGCAATATTGTTCATTAGAAATTAAACGTTTTATAAAACACTCAGAAAAAAGTAAATATGGCGGGATTATAGAGAAATCATATAATTTGACATTTTTTCGTCATTTTTCGAATACCTAAATAGTGATATATTTACTTCATAATAATATACCTATCCGATATCACTTTTAATATCACAGATTTTAGCTGGATGTGTACCCTGCATATAAGACAATAATTGTGCAAGATTATTTAGATTGTTTATTAAACAATCTTCAAAATCTCCAAATATGTTTGGAAAAAAGTTGATAACTTACTGGAGCCTGTTAGATTGTTAGACTCAGTACAAACCTATTGTTTCTGTAGTTACAATAAATCTTATATTTATAATTTCGTAAATAACAAAATAAATAACCTAGACGAATTAAGAATAAAAGTTCGAAATAGCTTAGGAATGATTAGACCTGAGATATTAAGTAAATGTACAGGATGTAGCAGGCATGGAATACAATTTATTTTAAGTTGATCTTCTTCTATCTTCTCGTGGCTATCTTCTTCTTGAATTTCTCGTGACGATAGGTAAACAAGTAATGCACTCGTTTCTCCGCATAAGTTCTTCTTCGGACGGATGTGTTGACGTTTCAATCACTTCGCAGCTATCTTCTTCTTGAACTTCTCGTGACGATAGGTAAACGAGTAATGCGTTACTCGTCCTCCTATTGTCATTAAAATCAAAAACAGGTGTTACACAAATAGACTTTTTTAAGTACGGCCATTAAAAAAAATGCACGATGTTAAATCGTAGGAACGAGGTGGCCAAATTGTGTTTGTATTTATACTAATAATTCGATCTCCAAAAATCGCTCAGAAAAACAATGTTTTCACTGATAGTATGTACACGAGCTCCATCTTGTTGGAAGTAGCTTTCCTGTAATTATCATCGTGTAACATATTTACAAATGGTATTAAGATTTTCAGTATGTAACACGCAGCGTTTAATATTCTTCAAAGGTGTAAGCATTTTTTGACTACTGTTTAAAATTTTGTATTTTTAATCGACATACCTTCAAAAAATATAAGTCTAATAATCCTTCTCTAACATACAGCTCACCAAACTCCAATTTTCTGTGTATGCAGTGGTGCTTCCACAAAAAAGTACGGATTATTTGCGCTCCACATCCTCATGTTTTGATCATTTCCGTAGCGAGAGAGATGAAACCAGGATTCATCAGTAAACATAATCTTTTCAATGCCTCTATCATTAACAACAAAATAGTCAATAAATCTTTGACAAAATTCCTGTGGCTTCGGTCTGTCCACAGGAAGTATTTCATGCGTCGCTTGCAAGCGGTGAGGGTGTTAATGTAGATCATGCTTAAGGATACGTCTGCAAGAGCTATAAGAAAGATCTAATTCTTGGCGTGAATATCGCATAGAAAGCTGAAGACGTTCTTGTACCAATTGCCTTGCCGCATTAGCATTTTCCTCATTTCTAACTGTTGGCCTACCTTTTTGCGATTCACGTTTCCCGTTTCCTTGAATAATTGCACAAAGCGGCGAATGCATGTGAAAAACTGATCATATGGGATAGCAACATCTGGAAATTCTTCCAAAAAAATCCTCATATGCTTACCTGAAAAAATAAACCCTTTCTCAATTAATTTTACTACCATTTCTAAAATAAATTGCAACCATGTGCCGTTTCTCTTATAAGTTAAATGCAAAAGTCATTATTTAATAGCTAATAAATTGCAAAGATATCTTCCAACTTGTCAATTTGACTTATGATTATTGCGATGAGTCATCCGACGATGCGTCAAGTCTCACACGGCCTGGCACCTTCTCGAAAGATATCGAAGCGGAAATATCGAGAATAGGAAAACACGAGAGAAGTACGGGTGAATCTAGAATATACGACGGCCGATATATAAGCCGTTGAGGAAGTCGTTAGGGATTCATTCCATACCAAATCATCGCCGAGTGATCTTGCATAAATATAAATACATAAATGTTCTTATTGTTAGTAATTAATTTTTAAATTGTTATTTCGTTTATATTGTTAATATAGTGTATGTGTTTAAATTACCGTTAGTTTTATTCGAAAACCCCGAAAGGCAAAATATTACATTATTTACAAATGACACTTCGTTAATTCTCTAAGCTCAGACGTGACTTACATGTCTATCTCCGTCGTTCATGGCCTACCTAGGATACAAATTTTGTGGCTCGCTTTATATATATATATATATATATATATACAGTGTGTATAAGCCAAATGGAATAAATTCATTATTTCGGTTACTGTACATATTTATAAAAAATCCCGAAACATGTCATATTTAATTTATAAATTAACATTCTTCAACGTGAAAATGCGATCCCTACCTTCAACCCCCTTCGAATGACAGGTACAACCCCCATTTTTTTAAATGGGAAGTATAAGCTTGTGATATATCGTTGTAAAGGTCTCTTTATTCTCTATTCAAAAATGTTATAATTTTCATGTTTGTTGCAACAATTAAGATAGAATAAAATAAAATCATGTTGTTATCGAAATTCGCTACAATATACTTTAATGCAAAATGTAAAGAAAAATTTAAAACGCCAAAAATAAAATATGAATGTCAATGAAGTAGATGTTCAAAATGTTCACCATGAACGTCTTGGCAACATCCTAATCTTAAATAAAACTGTCTTCTAACATTATTTAACATATCAGGCGTGATCGACCTAATCGCAAGCGTTATTCGTTCTCTTAAGTCATTTAAATCCAAAGGTTTAGTTTTGTACACAATGCTCTTCAAATATCCCCATAAAAAAAAATCAAGTAAGGTCAGATCAGGTGATCGCGCTGGCCATTCTATCGATCCTCGCCTTCCTATCCACCGATTGGGAAATATTGCATCGAGGTACTGCCGGACATTGCGTTGGTAATGTGGTGGTGCTCCATCCTGCTGAAACCATATCGTATTCATTGGAACTTGAGGGTTTCCTGGATCAGGATATAAATTTGCCAAAGTTGGAATGACATCATTTTGAAGTAGTGCCAAATAACGATCGCCATTCAAATTGCCTCAATGAAAAAGGGACCAATGATATGGTTTCCAACAATACCTGCCCAAACATTAACTTTTACTGGGTATTGTGTGTGTTCTTCCCTCATCCAGTGAGGATTTTCCGTAGACCAGTAGCGGCAATTTTGCCGATTAGCATGACCGCTAAGAGAAAAAGCGCACTCATCAGAAAACATAACGTCTTCTAAATTGATAATATTGTTATCCAGCATGTCCATCATTCGCTCACAAAAATAAGTTCTTCTATCAAAATCGGCTTCCATAAGCTCCTGAGTAGATATCATTTTATAGGGATGCATTTTATTTTCTTTTAATATGTTTACTATCGATGTATGGCTAACATTTAATGTAGTGGATGCATGTCTACTCGATGTATGTGGGTTTTCCATAAACTCAAGCATCACATCTACTTTGATTTCATCACTCAGTGCATTGGCAGCTGGTTTTTTTATCTGCCTTACATGACCAAACTCTCGAAACTGCTTCTCTATCTTACTTATTGTTCCTTGAGCTATAGGCGGTAAATCAGGAAATTTCTCATGAAATAGGCGGGTTACTTCTTGTTGTGTTCGGGTTCTATCTCCGTAACCAATCATTTGTATGACTGTTATTTTATGCATTTCCGTTAATCTAACCATTTCCCAGAATTGTATTTTACGAAAATCAAACTAAAATTATCAAACTGTCAATTTAAATGACAACTTTTAAATACAAAACAATTTACTAAGGCGTTTTAAACAAACTAATGTTGCCACGGAAACTTTTTAAAGTATTTTTAATGGATACCATCTAAAAAGCACATTGGTATGGTTTTTACTCACTTTCTTATTATGAAGACCTAAACGGGAAGTAAGTAATGCAATGATGCCTTTGATGTATGTATTAAATCTTTATAAACGCAAATGAGCATCTACTTCATTGACATTCATATTTTTTTTTTGGCGTTTTAAATTTTTCTTTACATTTTGCATTAAATTTTATTTTTTGAGTATATTGTAGCGAATTTCGATAACAACATGATTTTATTTTATTCTATCTTAATTGTTGCAACAAACATGAAAATTATAACATTTTTGAATAGAGAATAAAGAGACCTTTACAACGATATATCACAAGCCTATACTTCCCATTTAAAAAAATGGGGGTTGTACCTGTCATTCGAAGGGGGTTGAAGGTAGGGATCGCATTTTCACGTTGAAGAATGTTAATTTATAAATTAAATATGAAATGTTTCGGGATTTTTTATAAATATGTACACTAACCGAAATAATGAATTTATTCCATCGATCTCACCACCCAGATCACTAGCAGATACTTACATTAATGCCAATAACAGTTTAATCTCGGGTCATTTAATTCGGATTCAATGAAAAATTGTTGAGGCAACACAGTCTTTTTAATAAGAAAATAATACATGGCCATTCATTCAAAATAATCTATCGGTAACTATGGTTACAAATTAATAATCAATCTTAAAACGTATCTTCACCCAATCCAACTGTTGAACTCCAAATCTTGGCATCAGCAATACATTCCATATCCAACCCCTTGAACCTTCAATCCACTACATATTCCCCAAATAAAATTATCATAATTTTTTTTAACTTGCTTGAACCGGAAAAATTTCTTTAAATTTTATTTTATCAATTATTAATGTTATTGATTGATCAACTAGCGACCAGTATACATGCTCTATTGTTGCGCTTTAGTGTCCTTCTAAAGCAACCACGTATAAGGGCTGGCTAGTCTCTCAAACAAATAAACAAAAACAAAACAAAAAACAATTCATTATTCTATTTTCATTACTATTTAATACTGATATTTAAATTGCGGTTTGGTTATTAAATTTAATTTTCGAGCATCTAAGCATAAACGAATATCACCAATTTTCTTTTTAACAATAACTAATGGATTTACATTTTAATGTCGATTTTATAAGATACATAGTTTTGACATGAATCTTCTTTTTCTCTTCCCCATATAAAAGATCAATATATTTTTTTATATTATTTAAATAATTCAATGGATGAATTCGTTTGTCACCATAAAAATTTATATTATTTTCAATTCCTATTAGACTCGATGTGGGTAATACACTAGATATATTGATATTACTTTTCTTTTTTACGTCCAAATCCTGTAACATACTATTAATTATTTCTTCATGATTTTTAAATTTGTTATCTATATCCTCTTTTAAAAGTGTTACTATCTCTACTCTACTATTGTTAATTTTTATCTAGCCCTTCTAATGTATTAGACTTTTCTGCTTGAATGAGTTTGTGTATATTACTTATCTCTTGAGAATTTATAATTATTTCATTTTTATGTTCTATTAATTTTTCTTCTACCTGATCATGTATATCTTCTATTCTTTGTTTTGTGACATTAATTTCTTGTATAGGATTGTTTCAGCCTTTACTTGATGAAATTCCATTAAAACTATTATCAGGATAAAATAAAACAAATTTTAATGAATTTCACTTTTTAATTTACACCGTAACGATCGTTTCGCTCCAACCTGAGCTTCATCAGACATATAACTAACTTATGTAGAAATTTTTACACCAATGTACCGTAACAAACACATGTTTTGTTTTGGATAGTTGAAGGAATGGGTACTTTTATTACTAAAATGTCTATGCACAAAACTTTCACTACGGTTTATACAATACTGTTCTTAAGTGATAAAACTCAGGGTCTACATTATGTTACAGGGAGGTAAAGAAGTTCTATGAAAAAATACAATATATGACTGTCTGAATATCAAATAAATAAATTGAATAACGGTGAATTATTAGTTTCTAATTCATCATTGAGGATCTCGTCGGTTTTCTTTAATCTATTAATTTCAAGTGACTCTAATAAATTAAGTTTTTTGCCCTTATTTTCTACGTGTAATATTTTAAATTCTTTGTTAAAATTGTGGTTTGTTAAATTAATATGAGACGCATATGAAGAGTCACTTTTATTATTTCTAAATGAAGAAAAATGTTCTTTGATGCGTATTTCCCACGAGTGCCTGAAGCAACGGTGGATGAAGTTAGACAATGCTTCGTGCGTTCGCCACAACAATCTACAAGTGGCGCAGGCCGTGCACTTGGTATTCCGCAGCAAACTGTTTGGAAAATTTTGCGGAAGCGTTTGCGATTCAAGCCGTACCGTATACACATAACACAAAGTTTACGTCCAGACGACTATGTCAAGCGAACCGAGTTTTGT
This sequence comes from Melolontha melolontha, assembly GCA_935421215.2. Lineage (NCBI taxonomy): Eukaryota > Metazoa > Arthropoda > Insecta > Coleoptera > Scarabaeidae > Melolontha > Melolontha melolontha. The sequence continues at coordinate 98,698,852 of OW285240.1, forward strand.
TAGACAGCAATAGAGGACGACGAATTTACTAACCGTCTCGTGTTTAGCGACGAAGCGACATTTCATTTAAGTGGCAAGGTGAACTGTCATAACATTCGGATATGGGGTATGGAACCACCTCATGTCATTTAGCAACATGAAAAGGATTCTCCAAAATTGAATGTCTTCTGTGCTGTATCCAACACAAAAGTGTACGGACCGTTTTTCATATGTGAAAAAACTGTGATCGATATATCCTACCTCGATATGTTGCAATGGGGAACAACACAACATTTTATTTTTTGTTAAAAACTATATTATCTTAAACTACATATCAAAATATAATTACACACAAAATTTTACGTTTTAAAACCTACTAGTTTTTTAAAAAATTAAACAAATAAATCTCGTGACGTCACAAGGCTCGTACGCTAAAATCACTATGTGACAACACCGTCGTCATACTTATGAATGGAATCGATCGGCGTTTCCGGTTATTATTTGTTTACTAAACAGTTTTGTGTGGTTAGTGAGGTTGTAATAAATATTTATTTCTAATTCGCAACATGAATCGTGGGTTTTAAGATGTAAATTCAAATAATTTACCTTTTGTATATTATTCTATGATTGATGATTCATCAATGATGAATATTACAATAATACATTAAGTTTTATTAGTACAGTGAAACTCGTGGAGCAAAAAACACAAAGTAATAATTTTTTCTGTAAACTAATTGGATGCTCTGTATTAAAAAAGCGTATTTTAAGGTCAAGTAGAGAAGTATATGGGGATAATGCTGTTGGTTTTGTACAATTGAAAAGAGAGAATAATGTATGTAAGATACAAGCCAAAATTACACCCGAACATAAAGTTACATCTAAACCTTTTACAGTTATGGCCGAAATTGATGAAACTGAACGAATTATTGTGAAATCTCAATGTCTGGACTGTGCTGCTGCTGCAGGTAAGATATAATGATATTTAAATATTAAAATAAAAGATCACAATAAATAAAATATATCAGTATATAACAGTAATAATTTATATTTACTGTTTTCCAGGTGGTTGTAAACACAGATTAGCATTATTATTTTGGTTGCTAAGACGATCAGAAGAGCCTTCAACAACTGCAGTAAAATGTTATTGGAACAAATCAGAGGTCAAAATTCAAAGGTTGGAAGTTTAAAAAAATTTATCCGTGTGATGTATATGGAACCTGCTGTCGAAGTGCCTATTATAACCAATAACTCTTTGCAAAATGTAAATAGTGAATCCTCCCGATCTTACCCCGTGCGATTATTTCCTTTGGGGATGTATTAAAGACAGGGTTTACGTACCACCATTACTTACAACACTTGAAGAACTAAGAAGACGCATTACTGCTGCTGTTAACAGTATCGACCGAGACACCTTGCAGCGTGTATGGACTGAACTGGACTATCGTTTAGACGTTTGTCGTGTGACTCGAGGGGCCTACATTGAATATTTGTAATGATATGCTCACAAACTTGATTATTTTCTCTGCATATAGACATGTCATTTACTATTCTATCTATAATACTTTCTGAAATATAGCTTTCTCAAAGCCGATGATTCTTTTGTAGTAACCCCGTATATATACCGTATATAACGTATTTTTCAGATAATACTTCGTACAAACTTCAATAAAATTCCATTATAAAACTTGTATTGAAAAAAAATATATTTGTTTTATTCTTTGCACAGCCATCAATAGACCCGTTTCATTATCCTAGAACTAGTGAAAAGATATATGTATTCAGTTTACAGCAATTCTTGCAAATGCTTTTAATGTATGAAAGTAATTAAGCGTCTATATCTATGTGAATTTATATAGAACGTAATTAAAACATTACAGCTCACTGAATTCATATTAACGAAATTTGAATAGCAGTTGTTTTCCAATTTTGTATTCTTCATTATAAAGCGTGTAAACAGAAAAATTTCACAAAAACTGAATCGAAAACGGTAAATTAGGTAATTTTGTAATAATGAACGAAAATGATGAAACCCGAATAATGGAAACAACAGAGTTAATTAATTAGCTAGTCACAGAAAGAAGCATATTTGCCTGAAATTATTTTTTTTGTACCGCAATTTAACCGAATGCGAAATAATCTCCATTCATTTCTTTATACAACACTCTCTTACCAAAATATTTTTGTGACTATACGATTGATAAGAAAACGATTAAATGTATATACTATACTGGTACCCATAGGTACCATCACCAAAAATAACTAAAGATCAAGTCAAATGCACATACAATGAAGTAGAATTCGGGAAATGCACAATATGGGTATTTTTGTTTAAGAATAGCATTAATATTTTATTTATTAGTTTCACCTTTCTATTATTCCCATTTAATATTGATATTTAATTAATAAAAACAAGAACATGTTTGCAATCTTTGTAATATTATTTATTTACTTATGTAGAAAAATGTCACACTATATATTAAAATTGTAATCTGAAATTAACAATAATGACGTTGTATGATATATGTAAAAATGCATCAACATGAATACTGATTTACGAGTAACATATATTGTTTTCTACTCGTATTTACAATTTTTCTTTAAAATAATTAATTTTTTTATTAGCTTATCTATATTTTAATATCATTCACTCAAAACTATTTCAAATATTTATAACCATTCGCAAAATGTTGTTCATGGTGCACAGGCAAATTTCAAAGAAAAAAAAGACAATCGCGATGAAAATCCTTGCATTCGGGGGTTACACGAGAAACACCAGGGTGAGAAGACGCGTTCGTTGACCCTACAAAAAATAAAATTAAAATATTGCCTAAATATTCTTTGCGCGCTTCAAAATATAGTGTAGAAAGATAGCTAATATGTCTACACGTTTTAAAGGTTACTGTGCGGATGCATCTCATATTGGAGCCGAGATATTTTATTTTATATCAAATCTACTACCCGAGCAGATATACCGATAAAAAAAACTATATCACTTCGTAAAATTGACGAAATCAGAGAAAAGGTGCCGACATAGCGAAGAAGTATTGTTCCGGGATTAAATACTTCCAAGGAGACTCATTCCAGGCGATTCCAGTTAGAAAATTTGGCCGTTTACAATTTTGGAGGGAAAACATGAAGCACGGTATTGCCGCTCGTTTTCGTACGAACCAACCAGGAGTCGTCTGTCAAGACCAATAGGATTGCAGCTTGAAAAAAAAAAGCGCCAATCAGAGCACAGCGAATTCATGGTCAGGTATTTTGAAAAAGAAATATAAAATTGAAATTAAATCGTCTCTTAAAATATTTATAAAATCGCTTCTAAATAAAATAGTCTTTAATTTATTCTAAATTGATGATACAAAATCTATCATTTTTTAATTATCAAATTGTTATACAAAGATTGAGGACTTACCATTTCTTAACCTCAAACGTCCGCATGTCGACGATTTTGACATAGCCTCTGGTACTAATTTTCATGACATTACTTATATGCGCCCATGTTAATGCATTTCCAACAATTAATACCTAGAAAGATATTGTATAGTATTGCATTACATTTGACGGTAGTTATTTACAATTACTTGTGGATATATTTGATTTTATTTCTGTTCATTTAATTTCATATAAGATTCAAGTGTGTGTGCATTTATTTATTTATTTATTGATGATATTGACAGTTACTTTTATTAAAACATAATTTAATGTTTACCTTCGTTTTGTTTGATTTCTTCCTGAACAACATTCTGTTTGAAACTGAGTAAAGTAAATACATTGTTCATTACACCCGGAACGACATTAAAAATCTGGTAAGTAAAAAGTAAGATTAATACTGAATTTGACATACGACGCAAGACCCCCCCCCCCCCTCACCTGAAGAAGACAGAGCACTCTCGTGTTAGTCCGGAGCATCAAAAAGTATAATAGTTTATGCATGAACCCAACATTATTTTATCATATTATAAAGAACTCTAGAAACGTATAAGGTTCAACCAAGTATTTATGGCGCTAAGAAATAAGTAATTAAACATCTAGTTTCAAAAATTCTTTTATTGTAAATACACTACAATATTGTTTCGCCATTCAATGGCTTCATCAGGTGGATGAAATACTCAGTATTTCATCCACCTGATGAAGTTTCAACAAGTATCTCCTTCGTCAATTAACTGATTATTTATGGCACTGTCTGTTTAGACTTATAAACATTTTACAACTACACGCTTCCCGTATTTTCTATATTATTTTTATTATTATCTAATTATTATTAAATCTCTCAGCCCCATTGTTTATAAAAATACATGCGGATGAAATTATAGATGAATATGAAGAAGAATTTCACAAAGAACGATCAACCATTGACCAGATCTTTACAATTAAACGCCTTATTAACAATAGCTATGCGCAAAACCTAAAACTATATACATACATATGATTAGATTAAATAGAACAGTTCAATGTGGTCACCCAGTCGTAATGATGAAATGCTTCGATATTTTTCTTCGATCGTCCTACTACATCGACTTTCGCTAGAGTTCTTTTTACCATCTGACTCTAACGATAGCCTACAAGTAAAGTGGCGACCGAAGAAAAAAATATCGAAGCTTTTCAACCTTAATAGAGATTTACGACAAATAGCCCGCTTTGAACAGTTTTATTTAATTTAATTTTGGAAGCGATGTTAAAAGAAAATGAAATACATGTATAGAATTCTAAAGACTATTGTTTCTGAAACAGCTAGTAAAAGTATATTGTCGCTTCTTTAATCTTGCATCTTCCAGTACCAAACACTTATTGTTTTCAACATCTAAAGTGATCACATCATTAAGGCGACTTGGACGAAGATCATCATTCAATCATTCTCGACCATGTTTAAACAGTTTGGACCACTCACATATAGTTGACTTGAAAGGACAATCATTTCCGTAAACAGGCAACATTTCTTTAAGAATAATGTTTTGAAGCTTTTCCTACTTTTGTAGGAACTTTGGAACACCTTTATTTTCGACTTTGTTCATTTTGATACACGACAACACAATCTGATAGATAACACAGGTCTACAAAATTAAACTTTTTGACAAATGTTTTTATTTTGAAAACTGATTTTATATAATTTTGGTAGGCTGATTTCAAAAATTCTATGCATTTATTTGTATCACGTAAGGTTTTTTTTGCAAATATTAAATGAAAAAAACGATATATCTAAAAAAAATTATTTGTTTATTGAGTAAAAAGGTGGAATACAAGTTAAAAAAGTGGAAAAAATACTTTACTCAGTCTTTTTAAGTGAAATCTTTGTCTTTTCGCCAGAAAGCTGCGTTGTCCGGACATTCGGTTGTATGTTTTTAAGGGCATATCCCGTTTTAACATCCAGCAGTAGTCCGCCATCATCGTTATGCTCCATCTGCCTTGGTATCGCCGTTCCATTTCCTTAATGTCTTGGTGAAACCTCTCTCCCTGTTCTTTGCTAACTGCTCCAAGATTTTCAGGAAAATAGTTCAAGTGTGAAAACAGGAAATGCACTTTCAAACTCATATTACAACCTAGACGATGAAAGTGTTGTAACATATTTTGAACAATATTTTCGTAGTTTTCGTCCTTAGAGTTCCCAAGAAACTTATCAATTACTTCTTTAAATGAAACGCAGGCGTTTTTCTCGACATTGGTCATTGTGTTTTGAAAATCCTTGTCTTTGCATAATGTTCTTATCTGCGGCCCAACAAAAATACCTTCTTTTAACCTGGCATCGGATACGACTGGAAATGTCTCGCACAAATATTTAAAACACTGTCCATTTTTGTCTAGGGCTTTAACAAACTGCTTCATCAAGTCAAGTTTGATATGGAGAGGAGGCAGTAAAACTTTTTTGGGGTCAACAAGCTATCTCTTAATACATTTTTGCTACCAGGTGTAAGGCTTGTTCTAGAGGGCCATTCTATTTGAGTCCAATGTCTATCCCTTGCTCGACTATCCCACTCACAAATAAAGCATGGAAATTTTGTATAACCTTCTTGTTGTCCTAGTAGCATGCACAGCACTTTAAGGTCACCACAAAGCATCCACTTCCTGTTGATCCACTGTTCTTGGTAGTTTATTTTCTTTAAAAGAAGTTCAAAATTTTCATACGTTTCCATTAAATGTACCGAATGGGCAACGGGAACCGAGGCCAGCTCGTTACCATTGTGCAATAAAACGCCTTTTAAACTACGCTTACTTGAGTCAATAAATAGGCGCCATTCTTCTTTTACATACGGCACATTTCCTGATTTTTAAATTAAGTCAGGAATATTGTTGCAATACACTAGCGGTCCGTCTTGAGTAAAATATTGACATAACTCTTTTTCGCGATCCCGGTAAAAGCTTGATGTGACGCCAGGTGCCAGTAAATGTTTCTCACGAAGTCGGGAGGCTAACAATTCGGATACATCCTTTGGAAGGTGCAAATCTCTAATTAAATCATTTAGTTCGCTCTGGTTAAACACTTCGAGCTCTCTAAAATCTGGTGTGAAATCTGAGTGATCTGGGTCGCAATTAGATTCCTCTGATTCTGACGATATGACGTTTTCTAGTGCTTTTGGGGCGGCAGGTATCGGTATATCTGGTCCATGAGGAACTGGTCGAATAGCAGAGTCAAGATTGGGTACACAATTTGTTTCTTATTTTTTCTGTTGATCCTTGAACTTTACACGAACAAAAATAACAATCATCACTGTGATTTCTAGGCTCTCGCCATACCATAGGAACATCAAAGCTTAAACATTTCTTCCTACCTTTTTGCCAGTTTCTTAATGCTTCAACGCAAACGGAACAAACAGTATGAGGAGCCCAGGACTTGTCTTGGTCGCCAATTTTTACACCAAAATAAGCATGGTATACATTTTTCACAAAAGAAGTTATAGTTTGCCTCTGCTTTACTACGACACAACTACCACAAATATAACAAAAGTTATTCGGATTGTTCACACATTGTCTTCTTTCCATATTTATACGTTCTAGAACACCTAAAATACGCAACAACGAAGACAAAAAGCGCATGGACACAGTAGCACGACGACTAACACAACCAAACTGCACATAAGCAGGTTTCAACGGCGTATTGACGCTTCTGCACCGACTCTGTTGCTTTGCTGAGAAATCTAATATTAACCAGTGTTGCCAAATCACATTATATTCATAAAAATCAATTCATTTAAAAATCATGCCTAACATGGAACAAACATATTCTTGTCATAGGTATGTATATTAATAAATTAACATTTTTAAGATATAGAGCGCTATAAAAAAAAATTACGTGATAGAGCAAAAATATGGCGTTTTTTGGAATAAGGGCCCCCAAACAAATACAAATTATCAAACAGCTTTCAAACATCAAAATCACTGTAGACCTGTGTAATAAAATTAATAATGTTGCAAATGTTTTGTAAATTGACAGACAAGTTACCAAGGCATATGTGATTTAAAAAAAGCATAATGGGGAATTGCATTAAAATTTAAAGCTACTTAGTCTGGGAAGATGAAAATGGCCCCTAGTACAGATATTGTGATTACTGATTACATATTTGAATAACGTTATTTATAAACATATAGCTTAATTTTGGAATTTCTTAAAAGCTATTTACTGGGTATATCTTGTGACAGTAAACGTATTGTCCTTTTATATCTCTTTTAAGAGAAATACAAAAAATACTATGTAGTTAAAATTTAAAAAAGCTTTCAAACAGATTTTCGGCTCCTGTCTAAAAGCGAACTTTTTTTTTCCGTTTTTAGGTATTACTTTCTTCTTCTTGGGCTAAAAATAAATTAAATGAAAATTAAAGGAGAGAAATTATTCTGTTTTGTTATACGAGGGTATATCAAATTTAAACGGGACTGATTTTTTTTCAAGTCAGAGCTACATTATTTACAAAAACACACTATTTTTCCACATAATCTCCCGCCCTGGCAACGCATTTCTCCCAGCGGATTGGGAGTTTTCGCACATAGCTATTGGAGCACAAACTCCTCTACTGCTTAGTTATTGTTGAAACGCTTTCAAGTGTCCAAATAGATGAAAATCAAAAGGCGACAAGTCTGGACTGTACGGAGGAAGCTACATTGAAATGTACATGTGAAGAAATACAAACACGCTCAATTTAAAATGGATATGTTTTTAGTAAATGAAAAAACTGATATTGTATCTTGGTATTTTCAAGGGAATTCGTACAATGAGAACAGAGTCATGTACATTAACACAGAAATATCCCACAGTATTTGAAAAATAACAAGAAATTAATTCCAGATGTGGCAATATTTGATGGTCTGCGAGTTCTCCGGATTTGTCACCTCTTGATTTCTTCCTTTAGGGATATATTAAAAGTCAAATTTCTAACAATCACAGACCAACAACTTTGCCAGAGCTGCAACAAAAACTTGTTGAAACCTGTGATACTATTACTCCTGATATATTATTTAACGTTAGAAGAGCTTTTTAGAATGGGATATTGAATGGGATGTTTATGTTTTTTTGCAAGGAGAACAAACGTTTGAACATTGAATTTAATTGAGAATTATTTTATTATAGAAATTATGTCAAGGTAGAATGAATTTTATTTTAAAGAATTTATCTCTTTTTTTATTTTGACAATAAACAAGTTTATTAAGAATAAAAACTTAAAAAAGGTATATAACCCCTTACCACAATTATTAATCGTATCCAAAATACGTATTTCGACAACTAAGTTGTCATCATCAGTAGGTAAAACCACTAATAAAAATGTCGCACATGGGGCACAGTAAAGCTAGCACAACTGATCACGCAACAACTTTACACGGCATCCACGTATACACTACTTCAAAATACAAATATATCGACTAAAAATCACGGCAAAATTACCTCTCTTAAGGAAACGGCACCCACATATGTTTACTCTCTTTTCGAACCGTCTACAATCTTTCTACCTCCTTTTCTAAGAATGAAAAGAGACAGCTATAGGGAATCGGTCTCTTATATCCGTTCATGGTTATCTGTTTGTTTTTAGCGATATGAATGCTTTCGTATGCGTCAAGTTCGCGGGGATTATTAATAGCTTTGACAAGTTTTAGCCCTTTAATCGACATATTGTGTAGTGTATTTAAAGCATGGTTGGCAACGTTAGATTTTTCTGGTCTATTGTATTTAATATGTGATATGTGTTCTTTACACCGGGTTATTATTGATAGTTTCGTTTGGCCTATATATTTCAAATTAAAATTAACTTTATCTTTGGTATTCCCTAAGAGACTTTTGATAGTATTTTCGGACCGAAAGTCAATTTGGAGACCTCGTTCTTTCACAAGTCTATTAATGTTTTTCGTGATAGGGTGATATGGCACTTTTTCTCCTGGTTACTTTGAGATACAAACTTGTGGATTCGCGAATTTTATTTTTTAATTTCGTTTTCCTAATTAATTTATTGATTATTTCTATGTCAAAGCCATTATATTTCTCAATATTTTTAATGAAATCTAGTTCTAACCAGTGATCATTAAAATTTTCGCTCAAGTAAGCCATGTACACAAAAAGTATGTCCTAACTTAAGTTATTAGAGGAGATCTGTCATTATAATTTCAAACGTCATGATTGTTAAAAAATAATTTGAAATGCTGACTTTTATATTAAATATATTTATAATTTTTATACAAAGTAATAGAATATTATAAAAAATGTGTAAAATGTTGACCATTCTCCACCAAGCATAATCGCACTCTATTTCGTAGAGCATTGAAAACATTGATCATTATTTGCGGTGAGTTATTGATGTGTTCACATTTTTCTATGATTTTATGTCTTAACTCTTGTAGATTATTAATTGGTGTTTCATAAATAATATTCTTTATATATGGCCACACAAAAAAATCCATGACTGTTAAATCACACGATCGTGGTGGATATGGAATAGCTGTATTTCTACTTATTATCCTATCGCCATAAAATTGTTGCAAAAACTGAATATTTTCAAGTGTAACGTGAGATGTAGCCCCATCCTGTTGAAAATATCCGACCTGGAGTTCATCATTAGTCAATTGATTAGTAAAAACACTGAGAATTTCGTTACGATATTTCTCCGATGTTACCGTGCCCTCAAAGAATATTGGTCCTATTAATCGGTGACGACTCATACCTACCCATACGCCTATTTTTTCTGGATGTAGAGGAACTTCTCTGTAGAAATGAGGATTTTCACTGGACCACATACGCATATTTTGCGAATTAACGTAACCTTTCAAATAAAACCAAGCTTCATCGGTGAAAAAAGTATGATTTAAATTTTTAAAATATTGTCTGTCATTGTTTGAATAAACCATTGGCAAAATTGTGTTCTTTTTTCATAATCCGTAGGTAATAGATTTTGTACAGAAGTTAATTTATATGGATACATGTGCAAGTCCTTTTTTAAATTTTTTTGACATGTTCCATACAAAAGCCCTACTTGTTGCGAAACTCTGCGAATAGATGTTTGAGATTCGTTAATAATTTGTCTGACATTTTCAATTACGCCGCGACTTCTCTTGAGAGGAGGACCGCTTCCTTTTTTCCTTAAAATACTGCCTGTTTGACGAAAAAGATTTACACAATGCATTAGCGTATCACGGAATGTTTTATAGCTAGGAACAGTATTTGGATATCTCTCTTCAAACTCCGCAAGGCAATTTTCTATTGAATGCTGCCAAATACCATCAATTTTTTGAGATGTCAGGAAGTAACATTCTACCATAAATGCTTTATGCATATCATTAAAGGCCATTACTTTTTCTTTTGATGAAACTTTAAAATATATATTTGACACTGACAGATGTTTGAAATAACATCTTAATGACTAAAGCTACGACATAATTTTTATACACGGCCAGCTACGAGTGAAAATTTTAATGATCGCTCGTTACTTCATATCTCTCTTTTGTTAACGGAAAATTTAGTAACCGATTGACTAAGAAATTAAAAGAAGCTGTCTTATGTTGAAAATTGAAAACTATGATTTGAATCCGCGATGATGAATCTATTAACATTGGTTTCTTTCCGGAAAATATCGATTTCTATTTTATGTTTATTTCTAATAAGTAAAGTATCTAAAAATGGTATCTTGTCATTGTTTTCCTTTTCCACCGTGAATTTAATCGTCGGAAATTTCAAATTTAACTGATTAACGAACATGTCTAATTCGCATTTCCGTGTATCAAAAATCGCGAGAATGTCACCTACGTACCTAATCCAGACTCTCGAGAAATATTTAGCGTTATTATTAAATTCTACTTCATATTGACTCATGAATAAATTGGCTATGAAAGGAGATAGGCAGTTACCCATTGTTGTGCCTTATTTTTGCTCATAAATTTTTTCTCCTACTTGGAAACAATTTTGCGTCATGCACAGAGTTGTCAATCTCATGTATTCTTTTATTTTTGAAGGTTCAATGTTATTCTTATGGAGCAAGTCTTCTAAATATTTCATAGTCTCTGGAATAGGTACCGGAGGATACATCGAATAAAACTAAAATTTCCCCGGCTTCCAGTTCACAGTCTTTAATTAATTGAACAAATTCTAAGGAATTACTAACTGACAAACTTTCTGGTTTTACGGGTAAATTTTTAAATTCATTCACTAACCATTTGAAAATGAAATAAGTCGGTGAGTTAATACCTGAAACGATAGGTCTCATCGAGTTACCTGGTTTATGTATCTTCGGCAAACAATACATTCTTAGTACTAAAGGATTACTAACATTTAATTTATACTTTTGGGTAGAAGTTATTAAAATTGAACATTTCTTTAACCTGTCTTTTGTGTCATTAATCATTTTAGGTAACGGATTTTTCTTAATTTCTACATAGTTGTCGAAATACGTATTTAGGATACGATTAATAATTGTGGTAATAGGTTATATACCTTTTTTAAGTTTTTACTTAACCACAGTCTCCAAAGAAAGACTTATTAAGAATACTACAAATTGCCTTTTTGTTTAGACATCGTCCATGTGACTGTCTGACAGTAGACGTTTAGTGATGACAGTCACTGTCACCACTAAACGTCTAACCACCGCTTTAAATTTCCTACTAGTCGAATCTATCGGTATATTTAAAGTGTTAAAATATGGTTATTACGAAGATGTAATCGTTTATCTATCTATAACTATCGAACACTTATCAATGAATGTCGCCCTGGAAGACTGATAGAGGTGATGACTCTATGAGTAGAGTAAAATCCAATAACAGTTTCCCAATTCTGCATTTTATCAATAACCTCCCAATAATCATAATTTATCACAGTTAACTATTTTCAATGGAAACTAGCAATTGCCCACGAATATAACGGGTGTTCATGGACCTGTTGGCGGGCACCTCTAAAATCGACGTTGATTTACTCTATACCAGATGGCTTCTGCCGCGTGAGCCATTGGATGGTCCTGTCATCATTCGTATAGTAGGTAGGTAAGGTGGGGAATCCCCCGTCGTACATCCTGGTCAGCTTTTGCTCAAACATCTAGGACGCCTATATCGCATCCGACGTTCTCTATACCAGGTATTGAGAGGGAGCTGTCTGGCGTATTAGGCATAAGATAGAGCTCCTATTCGGTTGTTCGCCCCCCTAATCTCCCCTAAGATCCTACTCGGTTAATGGGCGATCCTGGGCTATCGAAAGAATGGAGTAATATTTTGTGAGACTGAGTAAGACGGTTACCCATCCAACATTGACGGAGAAATCGGTCTAGAATGAGAACCAAGGTGTTGAACTTGAAGTAGATTTAATTTCTTAGTTTTATGAGTTGTGCTGTTAGAGTTCATAAGACCTAGGATGAGTAGGTTCCTGTTTCGTTATGGGGTTAATGCCAACGCGTTCGAACCCATATGTGTAGGTTTATGCCGCGTATCGGTCTAAATCGACTGTCCACGAATATAATTTTGATCATCCACATACGTAATCAATTCTAACTTGTTAATAGATTAAGCAGGTGTCCTAGAGTAACCCTACTATTAATGCGCACGGTTGTTTAGCTATTAGGCCGAAGATCGGGTATAACAAAACCTATTCAATTTGAAAACTAATAATAGAACAGTAAAACAGTATGTCGTTATATTATGCCATTATCAAAGGGTACATGTGAAATTGCTTAATTATTTTTGTTTTTATAGTTGATACATAATTAATAGTATTTATTATTAAGGAAAAATTTTCTTTTGTTACAGCACAACCGCCGGCCATTGTAAACCAAACCCAGCAACGTCTTTCGATAGAATTAAAAGATCCCAACGATGTAATTGTCGGAAAGGGTCAATCGGCCAGCCTCACATGCGCCATCCAAGCAACCGATGGAAATGTCGAATTAGTGTGGATTTATAATGGCAATAGAATTCCTTTGAACGATCCCCGTTGGAAACTTCTTGACAATGGCACTCTGTACATCCCCAAAGTTACCGGAAAACGGATGAACTCTGTTGAAGGACTATATCAGTGCCTAGTGAAAAATAAGGTTGGCTCTCTACTTTCCAATACCGCAAAACTCAGTATTGCAAGTAAGTATTGCACCTGCAAATATAAAATAATATAATGCCGTTAGCTAAATCTCTATAAAGATATGACCTGCTTATTGCAAAAACGAAAAATTAAATAGATATTTGGGGAGACAAAACAGCTACTTCGTATCTTCTGTTTTCTCATGCCTGAACTTCTTTGATCTTTTATATAGGTCGGACGCTCTATGTTCATTTCGTGCTCATGCAGAGACCGCCTATTTCCATAGGCTCTATTGATCCACGTGAATTGTCACGGTGAATCGATCCACGTTTGCTTACTCATTTCTATAGCTTTTCGTTTTTCTCTCATTCTTTCCTGTCCTTACCTTTTTCCCTCCGGGTTTCGATTCCCATCCTTCGCATATCTTAACCTGCCACCTAGCTTTTGGTCTTCCTCTTAGTCTGATTCTTTTGTCTGGTTCGTTATTTTTCTTATTCTTGAGTAACCCGTTGCCATGCTTTCGAAACCATTTCAAGAGCATCGAGCAAATTTACTGCTATTTATGTGCTATTTTCAATGCAATTAAGATTACTGATCATAAAATGCCGTCGATTATAAACTTTCAAACTATGAATTACACCTTAATCCATTAGTTGCAGCACATATGTTAAATTTGGTGGGAAAAAATTCCAGGTTAATGTTATTCAGGTTCGAAAGATGCGGATGAGCAGGGCAGTTGTCAACAAGCAATAATCTGCGCCTGTTCTCGCTTATCAGTTATTTGTCCCATGATCTTAATTCACTATCTAAAATGTCAGCGGTCATCCACGCACGCTTGTTCACTCTATTGTAAAGTTTGTCTTTTCGGGTTCTTAAATAAAACTAACAATAACTTTAGACACACACTATATTAATAATAAAATGAATAACAATATAAAACCTAATTACTAAATAAGCACATTTATGTATCTGTATTTATGTTCACTCCGCGAAGCTCTGGTATTGAATGTCGCCATCCCTTCCTCGACGGCTTTTATATCGTGGCTTATATTTTCTCGGTCCATGCAGAACGCTCGAGAAAATGTCAGAGGTATGACGCGCTACGTGTCTTTGGATGAGTCATCACACTATAATTAACTGGCAATTTTTTTATGTTTTTGAACCACCTGGGTCTGTTAAACTTGCTAAAGGTTACGTTGTCTTTTTCAAACACATAGATTTACAGATATCGATTTATTTTACACCACTTTCTATTTCCTGAATTATAGACATTTTTTTATCCATTCTTGAAGCCTTCCGAACTGTTTTAGTTGCACTAACTTGAGCTGATTCATCCATACTTAAAACACAGCTCAAAAGGTCGCCTGACTACAGCACGAACATGGCTCCAACAAGAAAACTAAATCAAGAATAGCAAAAATGAAATTATCGCCAATAGATGGCATAAAAGAATTCTTAAATTGCAAATACGGGGCTGCTATTTCCAACTAAAAACAGCGGCCACGTTTATCGGCGGATTCAAAGGCCGCCGCCTTTTGATCTCTTGTCGCCGCGCCGCGTGCAATACACATAAATTGCCAGTGCCGAAATCAATAAAAGATTATTGATAAAAAGTACTTTATATTTCCTGTTTTCGGATGTTGGTACCCAAAAATTTTGTACTTTTCATCAGAAGTACCTAATACCTAGTACGTTATAAAAATTATTTTTATATTGAATGCTTCATAAAAACAGCCGGGACTTTTAATTTGGTACGTTAAAATTGTAGGTTCGTAATAAGCGTGTACGTGAGTTTTATTATATGTATATACAATATTTTTATTCTTTAAGTGAATTTTATTTGAACAAATAATTTTAATGTGTTGTCTATGTCATGCTCTATTTCCTTTTTTTTATATACTTACATACATATACTTGACGAGTTCTGACGAGTTCATTTTGAACAAAATAAAGATTATTATTTCCCAGTTTGTTATACTGTCTGCTGTTATTGAACGCTTAGCATACAAAGCTGTTTAAACAATGTTATCTTGTAATTTTTATAACATCGACAGTTGTTACATATGAACTTACATACATATGATACAGCGTATGTGTGTGTGTAAGTTCAATAAAGGTATTATTTTCAGACATTCTAAATTCATAGGCGACACATAATACAATTTTCAGCGGGTTTTTAATTTTGGGGTTTGCGTCTTAGTTGACTGAAAATTTTTTAGCTTAATATTCTATATAATTGCATCTTTCCATTTTTTACACGTTGTCTTTTTCTTTCAAAGGCAGCCTTCACAATAACGCTTTCCTAAAATCTGAAAATATTTTTAATAAAGAAAAAATTAAAAACCGTCAAAACCTTTACCAGCTCCAGAAAAATGTTTTAATGGCATTTATGCCTCTGTTAACTATTGACAAAACAATGAAAAATTCGTAAAAAATCACTTCTATCTCGAATGTATGAATGCATTTCACTCTTATTGGAGCTTGTCAACACACAGTATCCTAGAGACAAACATGACCTCCACTTCTATACTTCGCGTATATATATACGCGAAGTATAGAAGTGTGGTCATAAAGTTTGGAACCAAGCTTATAACCGCATTATTTTACATTTTTAGGAAAAAAGCTCGGACAGGTAAATTTTCTTTTTTAAAACGCCATCTTTTGACATACAATTTTTTTCTATGACGTCATTGGTTTTCGAGTGATGACGTTATCAACACTTTCTGTAAATGGCAACCATATTATTTTTTTCTCGTTTTTGGTAGATCTTTAGATCTTTATATAATTGGTATGTTGCATCACAATTTTTTTGAAAAAATGATATAAATTTAGAAAAAATTGCGAAAATTTTATTTTTGTACAAAATTAAAATTAAATTAAAAATAATACATCTGAACTTAAATTTATTGTAACAGTTAACGTAAATTTTCAAAATGGACCCCACCAACCAACTGACACTGTCCCAGCCGAGTGTAAACACTTCGTATACTCGCCTCAATTATGTCTGGGGATATTTGTGTAAGTTCTACGCGAATTCGTTCTTTTAAATCTTCTAAATTGTTCGGTTTGTTAAAATACACTTTCGATTTCAAATACCCCACAAAAAAAAGTCTAACGGAGTCAGGTCAGGAGAACGAGGTGGCAATTCTATGGCGCCTCTCCGTCCAATCCATTTATTGGGAAATATTTCGTCAAGATAGTGGCGAACCTCTACACCATAATGGGGAGGCGCCCCATCTTGTTGAAACCAAATATTTGGATGGGGTGCATCACCATCCTGTGATAACGCAATGTAGTTATGTATATGCAAACACTCTCAACGAGGCCACAGCCTCGTTCCTTTAATACAAATGTAACGTGTTTTACAAACACGATCTCGCTCACGTGTGGTTTGCATACACAAACTATATGTCAGGGTTTGTATTATATTCCAGAAGAAGTACAAGGATCATCTGGGGATATATATAACGACAGTAATGTAAGTGAGAGACATTCAGATTCAGATTCACATTCAGATTCAGATTCTCATTCAGAATCATGTTCACATTCATATTCACTTTCAGATAGACAGTTACAGTTTTAGTGATAGTTAGAGCATAGTAATAATGTATATAATTGTTATCCAGTTATAAGTGTTATATGTTAAATTATAATATGTTACCCGAACTTTGTGAGTATCATTCTTTACGATAAGTCGCCCTACCTGCTATCCGGTGTGGCCACCCAACGGCCCACATTACATGGCGATTCTGTCTTAGGGCTTAAGGCCCCACCGTTATTACATGCCGATCCTCCAGGCACTTAGGGCCTAAGGCCCACGTTATTACAATCCTCATGATTTGGGAAAATAACAGCGAGCGCTGGAACCAGTTCAAATCTTAAAAATTCTAAATATTGCACAGCAGTCAAATTTCCTTCAAAAAATTATGGTCCTAAAATGCGTCGTCCAATCATTCCAACCCATACGTTAACTTTTCCTCTGCGCTGAGTATGACACGCTTGAGTACAATGCGGATTGTTCTGCGACCAATATCTACAATTATGGCGGTGAACAGATCCATTTAGGCAGAACGTAGCTTCATCTGAGAAGACGATGTTTTCCAAGAAATTTGGATTTTGGTCACAACGTAACATTACGTCTTCACAGAACTGCAGTCGACGATCTTCGTCAGCCTCATGTAATTCCTGTACAAGTTGAACTTTGTAAGGACGATAGTGTTCTTTTTTAAATAAGTTGACGACAAATGAGTGAGCCACCTGATTGGCTAACGCAAGTTGTCTGGTGGAAACATGATGCCTTTCTTCTGCTTCTAGAAGCACATTTAATTTCACATCTTCTCCTACTTGAGGTCTACCTTGCCGCGGTCGATCTTTTACGGATCCAGTTTCGGTAAACTTTCCAACTAGTTTTGTCACCGTAGACCTGGTAATTGGAGGTCTATCAGGGTGTTCATGGTAAAACAATTCGCATGCTTCTGCATGCGTTCTTTGTCTGTCCCCATACCCAACCATAATTAAAATTTCGATTCTTTCTCGCTCAGATAAATGTGCCATTTTTTATATTAGCGAAAATGAACAATTTTTACGCAATATCTCAAAAATCTAACGTCAAAAATAGAAGTAAATAATTCAACAATGTTGTCGCCATAGAAACAATTTCAAACTAAAATTTTTGTACATAAATTGTATAAAAAGAAGCAAGAATGTCATAAAGAAATATCTTGCAAAAAAGTGCGTGTTTTTGTTTTTGTAAATTTTTTGCATAGTAACATGAGTACATGTGTTTTTGACGATCCGGTTTGTTCAAGAAGAATATTTAAGTCCTCACACAAGACAGAAGTGTGAAAAAACTTACTTACATATTTCAGTAAATTTTGTAAGCTTAATTAGTTTTTGAAATCTTCAATTTTTGGGCGATAATTTTAATTAAGAAATGGTCTGCCACATCATGTCAATTTTTTAAATAAATTAAACTTCTTTGGCCCTTTTTTGTGAAACTATTTAATGTTAAATAAGATTTTTTAATAAGTAATTGACCGATTGGGAAGACGAATTGCTTTTGACCTGGAGCGAATAACGCAGATTACTATTGATCGCAAAGCATTTACACACGGCTAGGACAGTGTCAGTTGGTTGGTGGGGTCCATTTTGAAAATTTACGTTAATTGTTACAATAAATGTAAGTTCAAATGTATTTTTTTTAATTTAATTTTAATTTTGTACAAAAATAAAATTTTCGTATTTTTTTCTAAATTTATATCATATATCAAAATTGTGATGCAACATACCAATTGTTTTATATCACTATTTGGTGGCTATAAAGATCTACCAAAAGCCAGAAAAAAATAATATGGTTGCCATTTAAAGAAAGTGTTGATAACGTCATCACTCGAAAACCAATGACGTCATAGAAAAAAATTGTATGTCAAAAGATGACATTTTAAAAAAGAAAATTTACCTGTCCGAGCGTTTTTCCTAAAAATGTAAAATAATGCGGTTATACGCTTGGTTCCAAACTTTATGACCAAACTGTATAGTTAATATATTGAACGTAATGCAAATGAGAATTTTTCATTATTCTAACAACCAAGAAGGTGGGTGGCGTCGCGACATGTAGCATTCTGCATATTGGTACAAACTTAGCTTGTCGAAATGTAGAAATTAACGCAACATATTAGGCGACATTTACATGTAAAGTGAGATTTAATACTCAATCATTCTCATTTGCAGTTCAATATATTAACAAAGCAGATGAAAATTGTTTTAGTTAATTAAAATTTCTTTTTCTAGAAAATAAGTAGTTCATATTTGATTCATGAAATCCGACATTTCATATACACAATAGGAGCTAGTATAATTTGCTGTTGCAATAAAATACTATAATAAAATGATAAATTTATTGATAATTAAATAATAAACAAGAATAATAAATAAAATTGGATATTTCTTTGGTATGTGTACTAATGGACGGCCGTTTGTCAGTTTCTCTAAAGAGGCATCTAAACAAGAAAGCCGCTGTTTCTCCCGTTTACTTACACAATGGTTTTTACGTTTTTCAGTCCATGTACACTAAGTAGTTTGGAGTATTCCACCAAGACACATTAATAATGTATGAACAGTAAGAACGACAAGATATAATCCACACGAAAGTTATATAACTGGCACAGAAACTTTTGAAAGGATTAAGTTCATAAACAATAATAATGGCAACAACAAAATTGTTCCATTAAAACGAACTATGAGTACACAACATACAATTGAAAATTCTTTGTTGCGTAGTTGAAAGTAATCTTATATTTTCGCCATAATGAGTATATTGCTGACATCACTTCATGTTTTAGAAACCTAATGTCAAAATTTTGCCAAAATCTGTGAGATAGACAAGTTTTTACAATCGTTTAACTATTTGTTGCTTTGTGTTAATATTAAGAAGTAAGAATTTCGTATATTAATTAAACATTACTTTTGACGTGGAAAACCCATTAAATAAATTCAAGAAAAATTACATAAATATTATGATAATCTGCTCCTTCTTATGAAATGATGTGTAAGTAATTCACTGCTTTCAAAAATAGTATAAGCACAGAAAATATTACAGTAACTTCTCCAGAAATAATCTAATCAAATCCATACCATTGTAAAAAGCGACCGCCCAATAAAAGTGTGTGAAATAAGTAATGAAGTAAATATCGCAACCGAATACTTACACAATATTTTGCAGCAAGATTTAAATATGAAAAAGCAAACCGTAATTTGCGTTTGCTTACTATCGAGCAAACAGGAACTCGTGTTACAATTTAAAATGACTCACCTGTGTTCAGACTTCTTTATTCCGTCTCAAGTGATTTTCTTTTAATCTTGCAAAATAATCGTCCACTGTTGAAGTTAGCTCTTCATTTTTTGCCTCCGCGAAAATCTTTTAATTTATGGAATAGACAAAAGTCAGATAGTGCTAGGTCTGGTGCATATGGGAGGTGGGGTACTAATTCGAACTTTAACACTTCAATTTTGTTTTGCAGCAATCATACTGGAATGTGCAGGTGAATTATCATAGTGAAAGAGCACTTTGTTCTTAGTCATTTCTGGACACTTTTCAGCAATAGCTGGCGTCAAACGATTTAATAGACTCGTATAATATTCGCAGTTTATGGTCTTGCCCTTTTGAAGTTAGTGTATCAACAATATTTCTTTTGCCTTCCAAAATACCTTGGCCTTCTTTAGAGTTAGTTCTCCACGTTTAGGCCACATATTTGACTGTTATTTAAATTCGTGTCTATAATAATGAAACCACGTTTCGTCACACGTAACAAATCGGTGCAAAAAAATCTGTTATGTTGCGTTTAAAATTTTTTAAATTATTCATCGATATTTGACAGCGAACACGTCTTTATTCGGTCGTCAATAAACGCGGCACCTATCTTGCCGAAAGCTTTCTCATATCAAGTTCTTCATGCAAAATATAAAGCACCCTTTCCTTTGAAATGCCCACTGCCTCTGGTTTTTCTAACGTTTTCAGTCGTCGGACGCTTAAGCAACAAATCATGGACTTTATCCACCATTTCTGGACTTGTAGCCGTTTTCGGCCGTCCACTGCGATGATCTTCTTCTAAACTGCTCCTGACACACTTAATTTCATTTCCCCATTTTCTGACGGTTCCATACGAAACACAACCTTCATGTCTCTCGCATGTCATCATGGATTTCGGTAAAGGGCATGCCTTTCTTTAAAAAATATTTAATCACTGCACGATATTCAAAATAATCCATTTACACTTAATTAGTAGCTTGGTAAAATTAAAAAAATTGCCTACGAAACACGCTTTGTAACAAATTTATCAAATACTAACAGTAAACTGAGAAGACATCGGTTGTCTAAATATAATACGTATTTTTTTTTTATTTCACGGCCTACTTTAGGCGATCTCGCGAATAAGTCAACCCGCGTAAGTTCAACTCGTAAGTTCAAATTAAATCGAAGAGAATCTTTTCGTCGAAGAACAGAACAGCGAAAACTTTAAAGCCACAACATCACATAACGAAACCCGGAAAAATATTGTATTACTACAAAATATAAAAATTAAAACTTGTTAATTCTTAAAGGAACACAGAAATTGTAATATAAAAAATCTCTAACATAAATGGAACTCTTTAAAAAGTGTTTAAAGTGTAAATATTGACCAAATTATATCTTGTATGAATGCAATCAGTCCAATGGATCGTATAATATGGTAAAGTATCTTCAATCTTAGTAGCAACCGCTGTTGGACTAATAAAGATTATTATTATTATTGTTATTATTATCTTTCTCGCCAAATCTTCTCAACTCACTTTCCATCGCAGTTTAAAGCGATTTTAATTTTTAACAGTTTTAACAAACTTATTGAGAGAAATTTGTGTGTGACGCTTTCTGACACTTGTGACAAAAACGAATAATAAGAACACGACCAAAAAATAGAACAATAACAGAAAATAGAAACAATCACAATAACCCATTAGAGATCAATAATCGTAGCTTTACACCTTTGCGGATATTTTCACAGAACTACAGTATGTTATACTGTAAATATCTTCCAAAATATTGAAGATAGGTATAGGAAATACTAATCAAAAAAGATATTTGCCACCGAAATAAGTAAAAAGGATGTAACGGGATAGACAGAAATATAAATGACAATCATATTTACTGAAAACAGCAGGATAAAACGAAAAATAAACCATAATTAAAAATACTAAATATTTTTCTCTTTGTTACAGGCTTTGGCAAAGAATTCCAGCAGCAGCCCCTCAACAAAACAGTACAAGAAGGCCGGCCTGTAGTGTTGCCCTGCAAAATTCATTCCTTTCCAAGTGCTACAGTAACTTGGCTACAAAACAACCTAACTCTACCTCAAACAGCAAGGTAAATACATTTTATCATAAGTAAAAGCACAAGAACTTTTTTTTAATCGGATAAATTTCTCTTTGTAACGAAATTATTTTGCCAATTAGTAATTTGACGAGAAAAACATGTATGATAAATGTAATGATAGGTTTTCTTAATTGTAATTCGTAATGTAATTTGTCGTAAATATTCAATTAATTCATTATCTTCATTTACGTTTTGATACTTTCGGTTAACCTGATCGATCTCTTCGTCTTACGATACCCTCATGCAACCGTTTATTTTTTATTCGCCATATCGTACCCCATCCTACCCCAAATTCTGATGCTAAATCGGTCATTATCCTGCCACCTCGAAGGTACGCGTCTATTCTAGCCTTATCCACGGCATTCAAATGCGGCATTGCAGCAAAAAATATTTGAATGCGAGTGACATAAATGACAAATTGACAAACAATTGACAAGGAAGAAATTGCCCTTTCTCTCTAGAAAAACCTCTCCATTCTAGAAATAAATTCATTTTTCCGTTTTTTTTTTTACAACGAATATTGTATTGTATTGTTCATTTCTTTTGAGAATGACATGTTTATAATGTCGAAACTGCAGTAACGATATCTATTATAATAAAATGATACAAACAAAGTAATAATTTTATGGATCAATATGATTAACTATCACCAAGTTACAATAATTTTTTTTTTATACAAAAACTGTTTAGTATTTGAATATTTCTGTTCTTTAGCATTTTTATTTAAAAGAAAATATTCAGGACGATAAGACTAACTTATAATTGCATATATAACTAAATTAAAAATAATGAAAAAAAAGAAACTAACTCACCCTTAGTTTCTTTTTTTCATTCTTTTAACTATTAATTACATATATACGTAAGTGTCCAGTGATTTCGTTAAGTTTCAATAACTTGGGCATACATTTCTAATTTTCATTGATTTAGATCTAGAACATAGTTTAAGTTACTTTTTCAGATATGATGTGGAACAACGCCGAGAATGACATCGTGAAACAATGGCGAGTTGGATTAAGGATCATACTGATTATATGTCCATTGCCAGTGATTCCAAAATTTATTGCAAAGTCTGTAAAATATCATTAAAAAATTCCAAGAAATCGCACATAAAACGTCACTAGAATCGCAAACACAGACACAAAAATTAGACCCGTTGCAATCTGACAATTTTAACGAAGAACTTTGTGAAACTTTAATGGCGGCAAATATTCCATTAAATATCCTTAACAATCCCACCTTCAAAACATTTCTCCAAAAATATACTGGTCGAAATGTTCCTGATGAATCCACCTTACGCAAATACTATGTTTCTAAGTGCCACGCGAAACCAGTAGACGCATTAGAAGCCATCTTTCAAATCCGTACCTATGGATAAGTGCCGACGAAACGGTCGACATTAGAACGCTGTGTGGTAAATGTTGTAGCTGGTGTACTACATCCAACTATTCCATACAACGCATATGTTACAACAACAAAATTTATAAATACAGTTGATGCGGAAACAGTAGCTAAAACCATTTACAAGAATATGCACCAAATGCTTCATTCGGATGAGATGTGCAAAGAAAAAATACTTTTATTTGTTTATTAAAAACAGGCAGACTATTAAAGGAAACATATCCTAATATGCTGCATATTACTTGTGTACCACATGCTCTCCACAAAATCTGTGAATATATCAGAGACATCTTTCTGGAAGTTGATAGACTTGCATCCGCTTTTAAAAAAGTTTTCGGAAAAGCACCATTGAAACTAGCTCTTTACAAGGAAAAACTTCCATCTTCGTCACTGCCTCCCTCTCCAGTAATAACTAGATGTGGAACATGGTTGGAACTTACTTTTTCGATAGTTTAGAAAATTTCGTTACATGTTTAAATGACGATGCTCGAAGTATTTCTGAGTGCAAGGAACTAATACAAATTCCAAATTTAAAAAAATCAGTTGTACTTTTTTCAGGAACACTTTGCAAATTTGTCAAAACTAATTACTTATTTTGAAAATCAAAATCTCAAATTAAATGATGGATTAACCACATTAGATGTGGCTATTAATAATTTGAAAAATATTCCAAGTGACTTCGGATCTGGCTTCGACAAAAGTTAGACGCCATTCTTTAATAGAAATCCAGATTTAATAACATTGCGAAGAATATTTCCAGTATGCACCTATAACCATTTGCAATGTAGAAAGAACGTTTTCTATCTGCAAGGATGTATTTCATTCAAAGAGAACAAATTTTACAGAAGTGAACCTTGAGAAAGTATTGCTAGTTAATATTAATACTAAAGTGTCTTCCAACAGGGACTTCCGAACTTTGACAGTTGATAACGGTCATCTTGTGGAAGCTACATCTGTCAAATTAGTTGTCATTTATTCAGTCTGTTTTGCCAAATCGCCATGGACGGATATAGCATTCAACAACACTTGCAAATAATAAAATTGTTTTATCAAAATGGGTATTCTGTTCGGGCAACGTACCGTGCACTTCGCCCATTTTACGGTCGCCATAATCGTCCTACCGAGAGGACTATTCGCAATGTGGTGGATAAATTTGAGTCCACTGGTTCAGTAAACGATCAACCAACACCCGTACGTCGACGAAATGCAAGATCTGCCGAAAACATCGCCGCTGTCCGTGAGACTGAGCTGGAAAATCCGAGGCAGTCGATTTCGCGTCGCTCACAAGAACTCGGCCTTTCGCAGACCACAACTTGGCGAATTTTGCGTCGTGACTTGGGCCTGCACCCGTACAAAATTCGTCGTTTACCTTCAGTTCCTGGGTCAGTTGCCAGAAACTGAAGGTAAACGACCATAGACAACGACGTGTGTTCGCTGAATGGGCTCTGGAGCAGTTGGCAACTGACCCTAATTTTCATCGAAAAATCATCTTCAGCGATGAGGCCCATTTCTGGATGAATGGGTACGTGAACAAACAAAATTGTCGAATTTGGGACGATACCAATCCACATAAGATCCAAGAGCGTCCAATGCATCCCGAAAAAGTCACTGTTTGGTGTGGATTTTGGGCTGGCGGCGTCATCGGTCCATATTTCTTTGAGAACGACGTTGGCCAGGCCATCACTGTCAACGGCGAGCGCTATAGATCGATGATTACCAACTTCTTTTGGCCTGAATTGGATGATCTGATCAACAGGACGGCGCTACGTGCCACACAGCTCATGCCACATTGGATATTCTGCACGAGCGATTTGAGGGCATGGTCATCTCACGTGTAGGTGATGTGAACTGGCCACCGAGATCGTGCGATTTGACCCCGTTAGACTTTTTCTTGTGGGGTTTTCTTAAGTCGCAGGTGTATGCGAATAAGCCACAAACCACAGCGGTCCTCAGAGCTAACATAACCCATGCCATCGGTCAAATTCAGCCTGATTTATGCGCCAGAGTTATGGAAAATTTGGCATTTCAGATGCGCTCCACCCAGAGAAGCCGTGGCGGACATTTGAACGATGTTATATTCCACACATAATGGCATCAATAGGTCTTTCAAACGAATAAAAAATTTCGATAATATCTCACACACACTTTGTTTTATTTAAATTTAAAGATAGGAAGCGCTTAATGAAAGACCCGTTACAAAATGAACAAATAAAAATATATTTCGTTTGGTTTCCAATTATATAATTAAAATAAAAAACTCTTTAAAAAATACAAATTTTTAATAGTACGCCCGTGGGCGATGTGTCATGGGCCTCTCATGTCCGGTCTCTGATCATTAGACATCAGTCACGACATAGATTCTAAACAGCCTAAACGAACAAGACCTCCAGAATTTTTACTAGGAATGGCAAAATTGCTGGAGACGCTATATGCATTTCCAAAAAGCATAACATTCAATAAAAACTTAAAAATAGACCATTCTCATTACTTCTGAGACATACTTCGTATGCTGTTATAAAATATCGCACTATTGGGGAGAGTATCAGTCTTCCTTGAGCTCGGCGATTAATATCAAAACTTAAGATCGTTGCAAAAAAGCTAAACGTCTGGAAGTTCAACGTTTATTACGTAAACTGTTGTTCTTCTTATCAATCTTATCATACATATTATTATTATTACTTATGCGCTCGGAGCTTATTTTAGATCTGTGCAATTACAGGATTATATATCCGAAAAGCTTAGAAGAGGATGCGAAAACAAGCTCAAAATATTCTGCCTTTGTTATCTACAGCGACAAATTGTGAGGGATAGATACATATTTACATACATACGTACATTATGTGTTCAAGTTGGCAATAATATTAAAATGATTAAGTAAATGGATTAATTTAATGTACAATGGAATATGTATCACGAGGAAATTTAAATTCCGTAAAGAGAGAGCATAACATACGAGGGTTATTTGACGGAAGAGTGACTGTTTAAAACTTGCCAACACTTTCGCCATATGAGTATATTACTGACTTCAGCAATGCTTGAGGAATCTACTGTCAAAATTTCACCCAAATCTATCAGATAGATAACTTTTTGCAGTCGTTTCAAGAAAACTATTTGTTGCTTTTTTGTTAATATGGAGAAAAAATAATTTCATGTTTCAATTAAACATTTTTTTCATGTAGAAACGCCATTAAAAAAAATTAAGGAAATTTTAAAAAAGTGTAAAACCCTTACTGCATTAAAGTTGTTGACGATGGGTGATTAATGGAGTAATTGTTTGGGCTATTTCCATCGTTTGTAGGATTTGAATAATTTTGGCTCTCCAAATAGTGTAGAAGGTTAATGTGCTTGATTTAGTTCAAAGTTTCGAATTTCAGACCTGGTTCGAATCTCACACGAGTACATTTCGCAATAAAAAGAATTGGAAAGACACATATGTCAGACATGAGTTTGGCAAGAACTGGTCCTTTTCAGGGCTACCCTGAAGACGATAGTAAATTCCCTGCCGAAACGTCGAATTATTCAAATCCTACAAACGATGGATATAGCCCAAACAACTATCTAAATACATATTTTGACAACTAAGTTGTTATCCTCAGTAGGTAAAAAGTAACAGTGTTGAGCATGGGATACGGTAAAGCTAGCACAATGATCGAACGGAATATATGCTGTTCACCAAATCGCCAGTAGGAGTGTTATCCCACTAGCGATTTGGTGAAGAGCATATTTTCAAAGGTTGTACCTCAGCCAAAACATCTACACTCAACACTATCTTTCTTTTTCAGATACTGAAGAGGAAAGTTAGTTGCCGAAATACATATTTAGAGTTAATTAATTTATATTGTGGTTAGGGATTTTCCTTGTTTCTGTTTGTTTCTTTGTAAATAGTTAAGAGAACGGGTATAAAAAACTTCAATATGTTTCCAATGTATTATACTGAAATATTAATAAACTTTTGTCTCAATACTATATCGTTCATTACAAATTTATTATTTAATTAATTTACTTAAATTTTCAGATATGTTCCTCTTCCTTCGGGAACTCTACTAATTACGAGTACTCATTCCTCAGATACTGGATCATACAGGTATGGTATTAATATTGCACGTAAAACAAGGCCGGCTTTGTTTAAGTATCACTTGTTACATAAGTTTTGGGAAAAATATTAATGCTCTCTGTAGTATAGTAAAAGTAATAGATCTGGTCAAGCATGAAGAAATTTGTTGATCGGTATCTTGTTAATTTATTTGACATATCACACCAGTGCCTGTCAGTTCTACAATGTCGTACAAACTAAATATTCGTAAGTCCATTTACAACCTGGTTGGACAGCTGTCCAAACGAGACAAAACATATCAAAAAGCCACTATATATCGTATAATTTTAGAATGCGAACAAAAATACCATGCATCAACCTCCAAAAAATAGGCCGCCCGCGCAAGTTGACTGGAGTTCAAGTCAATAGATTATCAGAACGTGCCAAAAATACCATTGGGCTGCCTACCCGTAAACTTTCTTACCGTTTTAACGTTTCAAACGCTACAATTTCTCGATATTTGACACGAAATGGTTTAAAGTATAGAAAACGTAAGAAATGTCCCAAATATACCGCTGCACAATTGGCCAAAATTCCTCGTTGTTGTCCAGCTTTACGACGTATACATTTTGCTAATAACCGAACAATAATCATTGGCGACCAGAGATATTTTACATTTAGTCATGCGGAGCCTCCTGGAAATACAGGTTTCTATACAGACAATATTGAAAATATCCTTGATAATATAATATTTAAAGAAAGGGCAAAATATGTTGATAAAGTTTTAGTCTGGTGTGCATAGCTCAATTAGGAATATCTATGTAGGCCATGGAAGAGGGCAAGCAATGAACTCCGAATTATATATCCATAACTGTCTGACAAAACTAATGAATTTCATTAATGTACATCACATTCACGATAATTATATGTTTTGGCCTGACCTTGCATCGGTGCATTATGCTAGAATAACCTTAAACTGGTTAGAAGCTCAAGGAATACCATATGTTCCTAGAATCGACAATCCTCCAAATGTTCCGCAGGCAAGGCCAATTGAAACTTTTTGGGCCTTATTGGCTAAAAAGGTATATGACAATGGTTGGAAAGCTCGAAATGAGCAACAATTACGACAGAGGATATTCCAGAAACAGAGAATTTGATTTAGAAGCCGTGCAAACATTAATGCGAGGTGTAGGAAAAAAACTTCGTATAATTGAAGATTGAGCGTCTCTAACGGCAATATAATATTTAAGTATTAAGGTCTAAGGTTCATTAATTGATGTTATAATATTATCCCTTGTTGAAGTTTTTTTGAGTTTAAATAATAAAGGTAAAAAAAATTCTCAAACCTTATGTAGCAGGTGTTAATGAATGGCAAACATTTTTCATTTTACATAGGAATATATACGTTAGATTACTTATATTAAACCAAAGGTGTACTAACTATAACTAATTGAATTGATTCGCCTTTTACTTGATGAAGATCCTTAATTTAAAGTAGAAATAAAGCTAATAGTTAAAATCTTCACTTTATTAATATGTGATCGTAAAACGACAATTGTTTCGTGAACACAATGGCTTCATCAGAGCCACATTACAAACTAACATCGGTGTATATAAATACAAAAAGATTAATATTATCCTTCGATCAAACAACTAGCAATCGATAACGGCTACACAGATACTCTAATTGAAGATCTGCTAACAAAAAAAACTATCTCTATAGTATTATCCTTCATTTAAAAATGAAAAACAAAGTTCGACTTTTTTTGCCAATCATCTAATAGAAGAAAACTACACAATCAATAATGATTTTCTACATTCTACATTTAGAAAATAAATCCACAAAATTAGATTTCCTGAAAAGTTTAGAAATTAATAAATTTTTGCAATTAGCGTTGCTAAGAGATCATTAAACCCATTAAATGCCTGGTGAGCCTAGTGAGAGGGCTCGAAAGGAGCCTACACCACAAGGAAATTGCACTTGCAGTCTTCTTAGACATAGAGGGAGCTTTCGATGTCTTCTATTATTCGATCTTTAAGAGATCGAAAAATAAAGAACACCACATGCAACTGGGTTCATAACATGCAGGGTAGTTCATGCCCAAATGCAAAACAAAACGATCTCCATGAGGACAAGAAAAGGGTGTCCTCAAGGAGGCGTATTGTCACCACTACTATGGAGTCTAGTAGTGGATAATCTCCTCAGGACATTAAATGACCAGGGAATATGGACGCAGGGGTTCGCCGATGACATTGTCATAGTGTCCCAGGGGAAATTCCCGGGGACAGTGGCGAGCATCATGCGAAATGCTCTGCCAATTGTAGAAAGATTGGTGCCTTGAGGAGGGATTATCTGTCAATCCTCAAAAAACCAAGTTGGTAGCCTTTACCACCATGAGAAAACTAAATGATCTGGGCAGCATAAAGCTGTTTGGACAAGAGTTAGAACTAACCAATGAAGTGAAGTATCTAGGCATAACACTTGATGCGAAACTGAATTGGAGCAGACACCTAGCCAAAGTGGCAGACAGGGCGGCGCAGCTCTTCTGGAGATGCAGAAGAGCTGTTGGCAAGACCTGGGGACTAAAACCAAATGTGGTACACTGGTTGTACACAGCAGTAATAAGACCAACGATTACCTATGGGGCAGTTGTCTGGTGGAGGAGGACGGAGCGGACATCGTCGGTGGGGCTCCTCACGACTCTCCAGCGACAGGCCCTGTTGGGAATCACGGGAGCTATGAACAGCACGGGAACCGCTTCCATGGAGGCCATCGTGGGTCTCCCTCCGTTGGAACTATTTATAAAGGCGGAGGCAATGGCTGCGATACTGAGGCTGAAGGCCAATGACGTATGGTGCCCTAATAAGGTTGTAGGGAGCCATACAGATATCACAGGAACTATACTGGAAGAGCCGATATTTCAAATGCCGGTGGACAGTATGGCACCTGAAATTATGTTTACAGCTAAGCTGAACATACTTATACCGACCAGGGAACAGGCAAAAAGACGCTCGATCGATTGTGGTGCCGGCACCTGGTACACTGACGGATCACAATCTAGTCAGGGGGCAGGTGCAGGCATATATAGAATGTGCCCTGGAAGGAAGATATCGATATGTCTGGGGAAACATGCTACGGTTTTCCAGGCCGAATTGTTAGCAGTCGCAGCCTGCGCCGATGAAATTCGGGAAGCCGGCTGCGCAAGCAAAAAAATTAACATAATGACTGATAGTCAGGCGGCTATTAAAGCCATTGTGAACCCATCTACCAGGTCTAAGCTGGTGAAATATTGTAAACAGGTCCTAAATAACCTGGCACAAGACAATACAGTGTCGCTGATATGGGTACCAGGGCATGAGGGAATTAAAGGCAATGAGCCGGCAAACTGGCCAAAGAAGGTACTAATAGGAACTTCATAGGACCAGAACCTGTATGTGGAATCACTAAGGATTCCGCTAAAAGGGAGATCTGGTTATGGCTAGAAAAAGAACATAAAAACAAATGGAGGTTAACGGAAGGTCAACTCCATACCAAAACACTACTAAGGGGGCTGGACGGGAAGTTTTCAGCCAACCTAATTCGTAGTAGCAAAAAAGAAATTAAAATAATTACCGAGTTAATAACCGGACATTATCCTTTAAGGAAGCATTTGTACAACATGGGCTTCGTTAGCGAGCCCTGGTGTAGGAAATGTGAAAAACAGGAGGAAACTAGCCTTCAGGTAATATGCACGTGTGAGGAACTGAAGGAACTCAGACAGAAATATTTCGGGAGAGATCTATTGGATCTTTCGAGTGTACTCAAACTTCCCCTGAAGAGGATAGTGGCTTTCATCGAGGACACAAGACTAACAGAGTGGAATTGAGAGATCTATTGGGGATAGTACAAAGAGCAGTGTGCTCAAGTGCCTGGACGTGGTGGCGTCCACCCCAAAACAGAGAAGAAGAAGAAGAAGAAGAAGAAGACCCATTAAATGAAACACTTGGCGGATTCATTTTAAGTTGGTCACACAACGTCTATAAGTCATTAGCCATAGTGATAATTAGACTCGGGAAAGAGAGGCAATTTCCAGTGCAGTGCCGAGAGCAACATAGAGAGGAGAAGCGCGCGGCATTGAAAATCAAGCGTTCGTATCAAAGCACACTTGTTCAGTATTATTCCACAGGTCGTTGTGAGTGCATGTCAGTATACACCTACTTAGAAAATGTCGCATTTGGGTACATTTCGGAAACAGCGTATTTCGATGAAACTAGAAAACGTAATAAACGTAGTATGCCGAATTTAGAATACGAAGAGGCTAGAATTAAATGTGTAAGGTGCAACGACTATTTGACGTGTACCAGTAAATGGAAGTGTGAACGCCACCTAAAAAGTATTGGCAAGACGAAGTTACAACTATTGATTAGGACCTAAGAGGCGCGTGTACAACAACTTCAAGAAACGTTTGCAACAATGCATTGATGCAAACGACGGCCATCTGCCTGAGGTAGTTTTCAAAAAATAACCTTATAAACTTGTCGTATTTAAAGATTTTTCATATAACCTATGACTATTTAAAAAAAGTTAATTGGCTTCGCGCCAGCTGTAGGTATATATTATTTGATTATTATTTTATTATATACATATATATATATATATATATATATATATATATATATATATATATATATATATACAGGGTGAGTTTTTTTGAATGTTTAGCATTGGGATCTCAGAAACTACTGTAGATAGAAAAACGCTTAAATGGGGAAAGATGTGCAGTTTTACGAGTTTGATTTAAAACTGCTTTTGTTTCTCCGATAACTTTCATGGCTTATTAGATATTCAAAGAAAACTAAATTTTACGATTTTCTTTAAACATGCTTAGCATCGTTAATAGTAATTTTAGAGAAAAAGTGTTCAGACAAAAGTTTTAGATAATTTTACGCCAAATAAAACTATGTAGCTAATTTTTTTTTTTCGTTCACCATTATCGAGTTATGACACAAACTTGTGTTTTTTTAAATGGAAACCATAGTTGGTTTTGACATCATTAAAAAGCTTATTTTTTGCTGATTACAATGATATAAGGTTTGATATGGTTATTTTAAAAAATAAAGAGGATATAGACATTTTTATGTTTTTTATGGAAAACAATTGAATTTCGAACTGATAAAATACAAACCAAACGAAAACTTATTTTGAAATCTTATGTAGTAATAAAATGAAAACTATAAGAACTTTTATTAAGGCCACACAACATTATTAATGTTCAAAGATACCTCCATTATTATTAATACACAAATTGCATCTCTTCACAACAGAATTTGTAGCATTGCGGACTTTACGCCTATCGATGTTATTAAAAGCAACTAAGACAGCTTCTCTTAAATCGTCGATTGTTTCATATGTTCTTTTGTATACTGTGTGTGTCCTTTAGTACACCCCACAAGAAAAAATCCAAAACTGATAAATCAGGGGATCTAGCCGGCCATTCAATGGGTGCATTTCGTCCTATCCATTGATTATGGAAGTTCAAATTTAAATAATTTCTAACATTCAGTTGATTGTGCGGAGGCGCTCCGTCATGTTGAAACCATTGCAGCATTGCTCGGGTTCTTAAATTTAAATTATCTAACATTTCCTCGAAATCTTGTTGTAAAAAATTAAGATAACGATTGCCAGTTAGTGATCAATCAAAAATAAAAGGAGGAAGAACAGTTGATTCTATAACACCACACCAAACATTAAACCCAAATTTAATTTGTGGTCTCCTATGTTCAACGTGAAGTGGATTTGTTTGAGACCATATGTGCTCATTGTGCCTATTAAACATTCCACAATTTGTGAAACGAGATTCATCAGTCCATAATATTTTCATTGAAAAGTGTGGATCGTTTTGACACTGACCTTTAAACCATCTACAAAAAGCTATTCGTCTGATGTTATCACGTTCGTGTAAAGTTTGTGATACTGATAATTTGTAGGGACGTAATTTATGCTTCTTCAACACTCTGACAATAGTGCGTTGAGAGGAGCCCATTTCTGTTGAAATTTGTCGGGTCGTTGTAGATGGATTCTGAGCGACACTTACTAATATGTTTATTTCTCTATCTTCATCCATCCCTTTTTTTGATTTTGGTTTAACGAACGAACCATAATCTGCTAAATTATCCCATAATCTCTTAAAAGTAGGTAGCGACGGCTGACGTCGATCAAAATAATTTTCAATATAAACTTCAGCAGCTTTAGTAGAATTTTTCTGGCACTGAATGTAACATTCAACCATATCACGCTTTTCTACGTTAGAAAATTCCATAGCCAATGCAAACTTATGATTAACGGCCGTTTGCACCGCTTATAGTTAAGTTACAATTAAATTAATTAATAGTTAATTGTCAATGTTTGACAATTAACTTGACTTAAAAGTAAAAATTAACAGCTCTCACTTCTGTGACTCAACGTGAAAGCAATGTTTGTATATTTATCTCGACTGCTCCAACGAACACTATTGTAACTCAGATTTTTCGTTTTTTGAATTACAAAACACCAAACATTTTTTTTTTTAAGTTTTTATCTTATAAAGTGAACAATCATAGAAATGTCTATATCCTCTTTATTTTTTAAAATAACCATATGAAACCTTATATCATTGTAATCAGCAAAAAATAAGCTTTTTAATGATGTCAAGACCAACTATGGTTTCCATTTAAAAAAACACAAGTTTGTGTCATAACTCGATAATGGTGAACGAAAAAAAAATATTAGCTACATAGTTTTATTTGGCGTGAAATTATCTAAAACTTTTTTCTGAACACTTTTTCTCTAAAATTACTATTAACGATGCTAAGCATGTTTAAAGAAAATCGTAAAATTTAGTTTTCTTTGAATATCTAATAAGCCATGAAAGTTATCGGAGAAACAAAAGGAGTTTTAAATCAAACTCGTAAAACTGCGCATCTTTCCCCCATTTAAGCGTTTTTCTATCTCCAGTAGTTTCTGAGATCCCAATGCTAAACATTCAAAATAACTCACCTGTATATATATGTATTTCATATTATTTAATTAACAAAGTTATATTCGAATATTTTAAGTAAATAAATTCTCAAATGATGAAACTCGTTCTGCCTTCATTTTGAATATATGTTGCGTATTATTATTGTAAAAATCAAGATTTTGTTAAATTGCAGTTGTGACGTAATGAATCCAATACTTAAGAACAAGCCTAGAGAAAGTGATGTAGGATGGCTAACAGTTACGCCACTTCCTCTGCGAGCTTCCGATGCCCCTGCAACTCCCCCTGTATTTCTACCTCTAGGTATTCGCCTTAACGTAACTGCTCTGGTCGGTGAAAATGTAAACCTCTACTGCGCCGCTGATGGTTGGCCACTTCCTTCTGTACACTGGACTAAAGGCAATTATAAAAGTTGTTCCATTGAGTAACATATAATTTGACTTTTTCAATTTTTCAGAAACGAGTTCTGTACCGTTAGGAAACTCCACTATCTTAACTTTATGGAACTCCACAGCTGATACTACGGGTAAATATATATGTGTCGCTAGGAATCGCTTAGGTGATGTAAACCAGGTAAGTTATCGCAAATGTACATTTACGTGTTCTTATCGTAATTCGTGCAACTCTAAATACAAATTGATATACATATGCAATGAAATATTAACAAATCTTAATATGAGGTTTTCGAGAACAATCAATTGAAATACTGTGTGTCCTGGATAAATTAAGTTATTTGCATAATTTACTTTGAAAAGTCTAAAAAGAAATTTCGTGTAGGAAAAAGTAAGTTAGGTAAATCTAAAAAGTTTTTCTTGTCATGAAAAGACTCTCGCTTCAAAGCAATATATTTGTACGTCCTCTTTTATCCTTCAACTGAATATACAAATTTTTATTCATCACATTCACCGGCACGAAAAAACCGGTACTTTTTTTATAGAATGAATAAGTTTCTGTACAACTGAAAACGTTAGGTATTAAGTTTAAGATGATTAAATTACTGGACTACTGTTAAGTTAAATTGTACAGAGTCACTTAGAAGGAGAAATACAGTTTATTACAATAACATGAAAGTTACGGAAACTTTCTCAAAATAGACAAGACAATATAAACAATAAACTTACACTAACCAACACTAATCTTGCATAAACCTTGAAAGATTGGCTTAAAATCGCGTATTACCACCACGAGCCTGCATAGCAGTCCTTATTCTTCTAGGCATTTCTTCAATGAGCTACCGTATTTTGTCTTGTGGGATATTTTCCCATTCTTGTTGAAGAACCTGCCGAAGTTCATCAAGGTTGATAGGAGCAGGTACATGATTATGAACTCTTCTACTGAGCGTATCCCAGATATGCTCGATAAGATTGAGATCGGGACTACGTGCCGGCCAGTCTATTCGAGGAATGTCAACTTCATTCAGGTAGTCTCTCACTAGTCCAGCTACATGTGACCAAGCGTTGTCATACATGAGAAGGAAGTTGTCTCCTATAAATTGTGCATAATGGACAACATAATCTTGCAGTATCTCCACAATTACTCCACCTTACAGCTGTCAGTGACCCCTTGGAATAACGTACAAATCAATTCGTGCTTCCGTAGATATTCCGGTCCACACCATGACTGAACCTCCATGAAAACTGATCTTTTCACTAAAAGTACAAGCTGTATAACCCCTAAGACTAAACCGTGATTCGTCGGTAAACAACACACGACTCCAATTGGCGTCCCTCCAATTTTGATGTTCTCTTGCAAATTAAATTATAACCGGGCAACTCGGTGTTGTCCAGTAAGTTCTGGTACGGTAGCCGGGCTCCGTGCAGTCAGATTTGCTTCTTCTAACCTCCTTCTAACGATCCTTTCGCTCACATTAACATTTAGTACCTCTCGCAGCTGATTTCTGAGAATAATAGCGGTTCCATAACGATTTCGTAAACTTCTTAGGACAAAGAAACGGTTGTCTTGAACGGTAGTCCTTCTTTTGAGCCGAGTGTACAACTCAGTCTCCAAGAATCGTGTGTGAAGCCGCTGTACAGTGCTTCGAGATACCGTACCTGTGAGCTACGTATGTCTGACTCAATAATTGCAGCCATTGTTTCCATAGGAACTGACATGTTTTCAAGCGAACAACTCTGTGGAAAATAAAGAACTTGATGTTTGTAACAAAAAACAAAACAAACATGTCAACATCACGCCAGACACTTGATTACAATATGATATATAATACGACATATCGAAAGTTATACATCCCCCTCCCCTGTTCCTAACATAGGAAACCAATCGCCAGAAGGTTATTACTAGAGTGGACCAATTCGGAGCGAAAGCAGAGGCGTGACTAACGAATTAGTTCCCGCGTGCCCCATCGCACATACGATTACTTAGTATGTTGTTCACGGTCATCGTGTGTACACGTATAATAGCAGCAGGAAAGTGTATTCTGTGTATTTAATAATGTTGAAGGAGCGTACAGTAAAAAAACCGCTATCATCAAAGTTAGTCAATAGGTTTATTGAGAACCATCCTAGTTTATCTTACAATGGGGTAAATGTAAAATGTTTAGTGTGCAATATATATATAAACCATTTAACAAAATCAAATTTGCAACGCCACGTGCATAGCGCAAGACATAAAGATAGAGACACTGGTGCCGATACAAAATACGAAGTGTTCTTATTTGATTTGTGTACAATGATGAGAAATATCTTTGGAGACGCACCTTATGTTAACAATATTTCATCGCGCTTCTCCAGATTTTCAAGTCGCAGAAAACGCATAAGACGGTAAGTTTTTTTTTAATCATCTAATTACATACATTTTAGATTTTATTTTTTATACGTATCATCGAGAACGTTTCATAATCTAGAAAAACGGTCTTACATTTTTTTTTGTATCTAACATAATAACAGCACCGTTCGTGATAGTATATCTCTAGATATTAATAATGTTTCGCATGCGGGAACAAATTCGTTAGTCACGCCTCTGCTTTCGCTCCGAATTGGTCCACTCTAGTTATTACGATTATTGTCGTTTCATTTAATCAGGAACAAGAGATTACTGCGTAATATTTGTCACAAACTCCTAATTTCTAAGCTATTAGTTAAATTTGCCCTTAAAAAAGTGTCCGTTTTTCGTGCCAGTTAATTTTTATTCTTTTGTCTTGAGAAAATATAAATAAAATATGATCGATGTTTGGAATATTATTAAAATTAATGTAAATTTTTATATACCATATCGTACTAATTGCTAATTACATAGTACTATTGGAGATGTGTGTTATCAATGAGGACGGATTGATATACCGGTGTCCTTAAAGACAACGTATGAAAAATGGAAAGATGTATTTATATAGAATATGAATCTAAAATATTCTGAGTCAATTACGACACTAACCCCAAAATTATGAACCCTCTGAAAATTGTATCATGCTCCGCCTATTAATTCAAAATAAATACACACATAGACTGCAGCGTACGTTTACATAGATAAGAGCTGTCGATGTTATAAAAATTGTGTGCTAAAGTCAATAACCTCGTACAAAATTAAGCTGTTTATACGTTCAAGTAACTTATTAAAAATTAAGATGTGTGTTACATTAATTTACAAACCCATTTTAAAAATCATACTAAAAATAATTTCACTTTTAGAATTAACATCATTTCGTGAATGTTGTTTTTTTGTTACGAGAAGTAAGAAATATAAGAATTCAAAATGCCGCTATTGTATTTAGACGCTGCAATGTTTATATTCATAAAAACGCTAGAAAATAGCATAGTGTATAAATTTCGTTATGGTAAGAATTCGATAACCTAGTACGAAAGTCAACTGTTAAAAATTTATATTAAATGTATTAAGAGAACAAGCTCTACGTGCGTTTAACGTCCTATTTGGTAACAAATTTTACTTACTTTTCGTAGCTGCCAGAAATTGTGTATCCAAAATTTCTGGTAGCACTGACTGTGAATCAAACCACATTAGTTGCTTATAGCGTAGTGAGAGATGCACGTACGGCCAACTTTGTATCAAGCCTATGTTCTTATTTAAGGCTCCGCTTACTGCATACAATCGTTTCTCAACCTAGGGGTAGCGACCACAAGGGGGTCGCGGTGATATCAAGGGGGGCCATGAAATAACCTAAACAACAATGAAAAATCATTTTATGACAAAAAATAATTTATTATAAACATTTTACTTACAATAAGTACACATGCAAAGAAAAGAAAATTAATGTGATGGTTGCATTTGTTTTTCATTTAAAAGTTCTCCATGCGTGGATCTACGTTAGAAACACACAAAAGCAAATTGTTTCCGAGTGATAAAAGACGATTCCTGTATTTAGTTTTTAGCGCAACCATAGACGAAAAACCCTTTTCACAGAGATAAGACGTGGCGAAAACGATTAATATTTTCAATGCTTCTATGACTAAATTTCCATATTCATTTCGACGAGCAAACCAAAACGTATTTAAATCTTCAGATGTAAATTGTAGTTGTAACGTTTTGTCCGCAGGCATTTCGATGAGCTGGTCGTGAATCTCAACTGGTAACTTAGCAACGGCAACAACATTTTCACTAAACGGATTCAGTACCCATCTCTTCGAGAAATCATTTTTTATTTTCCAGTAAATAGTCACAAAGAGTCAACTGAGTTTTTAGCTCGCGCAAATGCATCTTCGTGCAATCCAAACTGTGGTGAATAATGGTGTCTTCTTCATTCAAATTTTTCTCAATATAATCCGAAGTGAGTGGGAACATATCCAAATTTTTACTTTGAAGGCGAATAATCCATATATATCTAGCTTCTTAATGAAAGCATGAACTCTGTCTCTTACTAATAAACTTATTTTATTTTATCACTTCCTTGTAAATTCTGTAAAAACAATGAGAATGGCGTTTGTTTATCCTGGAAAAAATTAAAAATTTTGCTTCTCGATAATCATCTAACTTCTGTATGGAAAAGAAGAGATTTTTATTTTCGTCCGTTTCATCGCATAGTTTAGCAAACAACCTGTTCTGTAACGGTCGGCTTTTAATAAAATTAACCATTTTTACAGCTTCACAAAGAACTTGATTGAGATTTTCCGGCATGTTTTTTGCGACAAGAACATGTCTGTGCGCCCATTTCGCCCCTGGTATAAGACAATCTTTTAATATTTTCATTAATCCACTGTTCTTTCCTGTTATCGACTTTGCACCATCACTACATACTGCATACATTTTGGCCAAGCTGTTAGTATAGCTTCACAAAAAAAATAAAACAGACTGTTACATGACCCGGTACTGTTTTGCAAGACAACATATCTTCTTTGACTGATGTGTCCCTATCACATTCATGCCTAACACAACATAAGAACCGAGACATTTTTGCTACATATGTTAATTTTAATTTAATATGTTAATAATTGAATACTAAACAATTCACTTGAACTCACTTGCTGAATTATCTGATCACGAACATCGGCAGCCATGTCATCGATTCGCCTTGATATTGTGTCGTT
The DNA here is from genome assembly GCA_935421215.2 of Melolontha melolontha. Taxonomy (NCBI): domain Eukaryota; kingdom Metazoa; phylum Arthropoda; class Insecta; order Coleoptera; family Scarabaeidae; genus Melolontha; species Melolontha melolontha. The sequence continues at coordinate 98,739,119 of OW285240.1, forward strand.
AGAAAGCGGATTTTTTTTCAATTTTTTTGCTTAAAACACTGACCATATTAATTGCAGCAGCCAATATGAGATTTTCGGCGATTGTATGAAGTTTGGATATCTTAGCTACTCTTAATGCTACGAGATAAGATGCTTCAATTCAAAATAGTTTTTTAATTTCTCAAGGTATGTTAGTTTCTTTCGAAATATAATTTATTTACATTTACTATTTGGGGGATCGCGGAGCTAAGAATATTGAGTATCGCTGCTGTATACCATTACTATAATATTTTCTATTACCTGTAATTTTTTTTTAAGTTTGCGTTAAATCTTTAACACGAACAAAAAAAAACACAAAAAGATCGCATTTCGTGTTGCATGAATGCATAAAATATTCAAATCGATATTTCTATTCAAAAGGTCAGTACTTCAATAAATTTTACGATCATATGACATTCAGAAAAACAATACACGAATATTCACCAATACATATATTTTCATAGAATACGCAACAGCAAAAAAAAAAGAAATATCAAAAAGCAAACTACTTTACTTTGATGAAGTATATCAGCAGAATAACAGAAGTTATTAGCATACTAAATATCTACTAATAACGTTATTTGATAACTGCATGGTTCCAAGCGATTGATATGTAAATTAATTTACATTTTTACATCGACAGAGATTACATAATGAACTAATATATAATATAGACTTATAGGCTATGTATAGCAAACGCCAATTAAGTTGGCGCGAGGAGGGGGTGCGCAGAAAACGTTTTTAAAAACGTCTACCCCCACTACTCAACTAATTGTCAGAATACATTTGTCATTGACGTTTGAAGGAACATAAAGTGATACACACTCAGAGGTTAGAATTATCTGACATTTGATGTAAAACCAAATACAAATATCCCCACTACTTCTAATCCTGCGTGAACTTACCCCTCCTCGCGCCAACTTAATTGGCGTTTGCTATACACTACTAATCACACGTTTTGGTACACTGAAAGTTTCGTCATTTGCCTAAGCAAATAAAAATAGCATATCATTTTTATAAATAAATTTATTTGAAACTATTTAATCTTACAAATTTTAGAATATTCTACGAAGAGAAAAATACAAAATAATTTTTTTAAATTTCTGTAGCTTCTACGAGTACAGCAGTCAATTACACGACAATTGTAACAACATTCAAAATATTTCCTCAATGAGAAATTTCTGTTAGTGCTTAATTTAAATGAAGTTTTTATGTTTAATGAACAGCATTGAACTATATTTAACTAAACTATACCATTTATACTGATTATATTACTTATTTGAGTCATTCACGATTCAATATTACCACAATCAGGCAATCGTCTACCTAAAATATTGAAGCGCGCTAACACTCTTACTTACGTAACCGGGTGTCCTTGAAATAAAAAGACAAAGTATGAAGAATAGAAAGATGTAATTATATAGAATATGTATCCAAAAGATTTTTCCAAAATTTCCTCTCATAAGCGAAAAAAATGACAAAAATATTTTTTGTTACGCCACTGTGCGATCGATTATAGGTATTATACAGAGTATCAGAGACGATATCTTAAAGCTGACAAACAATAACAAAAAGAATAGTTTTGTTATTGCCCATCTCGCTTTAAGACAAAGGCATTCAGGAAACAAATGATATATGTACTTTCTTTTTAAGCGTCAATAATGGTTTTCGGCTAGTATATATATATATATATATATATATATATATATATATATATATATATATATAAGTGTTTAGATAATATCTTAGCCGTTTATTAAATATAACAATTGATAAATTATTGGAGTTTTTCGGCTTTTATATGAAATATTTACAAATATCAAATTAGAATGTATGTAATAGCAGAGTAAGTGGGGATGTAAACATTGCTGTCTACAAATTACAAAGCAAATCATACGAAATTTTTAATTGAAAAATATGGTCTACGTTGGGACTCGAACCCAGCCCGGCAAGCTGTAGACTTGGGTTCAAGTGCCAACGTAGACCATATTTTTCAATTAAAAATTTCGTATGATTTGCTTTGTAATTTGTAGACAGCAATGTTTACATCTCCCCACTTACTCTGCAATTACATACATTCTGATTTGATATTTGTAAATATTTCATATAAAAGCCGAAAAACTCCAATAATTTATCAATTGTTATATATATATATATATATATATATATATATATATATATATATATGTATATATATATATAAATATAATATTTTCATGACCATGGTATGATATGGTAAATTTAATCAGTTGGCGATTAAAGGTCCGGCTTTAAAGTATATATATATTTAAAACAACCCTACATGTTTCGGCAATGATGCCTTTATCAAGGATATAAAATATATATATAAGGTAAACTTAATAAGTCGGCGATTAAAGTTCTGGTTCATTACTTCAAAGTATATATATTTAAAACAACCCTACATGTTTCGGCACTGATGCTTTTGTCAAGGGAATACAAAATATAAATTTGTATTTTGTATTCCCTTGACAAAGGCATCAGTGCCGAAACATGTAGGGTTGTTTTAAATATATATACTTTGAAGTAATGAACCAGACCTTTAATCGCCGACTTATTAAGTTTACCTTATTATACCAAGGTCACGAAAATATTATATATATATATATATATATATAAATGTTTTTATAATTTCTTAGCAGTTCATTAAATATATCAATTGATAAATTCTTGGAATTTTTCGGTTTTTATATGAAATATTTACAAATATTATCAAATTAGTATGTAGTTGCGAAATAAGTGTGAATATAAACATTGCTGTCTACAAATTACAAAGCAAAGCATACGAAATTTTTAATTTCGTATGACTTGTAGACAGCAATGTTTACATTCACACTTACTTCGCAACTACATACTAATTTGATAATATTTGTAAATATTTCATGTAAAAGCCGAGAAACTCCAAGAATTTATCCACCGATATATTTAATAAACTATCTAAACACACCTATAATTATGGAGTAATAATAAGCAATTTCAAACCTTAAAAACTGACATATGCGTTCAAATACTGACATCTGCTTTCAATAACTGACATTTGCTTTCAAAACTGACATCTGCTTTCAAACCTGACGTCTCCTTTCAATAACTGACATCTGAACCATTAACATGTCACTTTATAATGCATTTTGAAATAGCTTGAACCAAGGTCTATCTGGCTTAAGTGGTAAAGCAACGGTCCGGCACACCGTAGACTTGGGTTCAAGTCCCAACGTAGACAAAATTTTTCAATTAAAAATTTCGTATGATTTGCTTTGTAATTTGTAGACAGCAATGTTTACATTCACACTTACTTCGCAACTACATACTAGTTTGATAATATTTGTAAATATTTCATATAAAAGCCGAAAAACTCCAAGAATTTACACTTTCTCTGTTTTTGTTGTCTATTTATTTTAGAATACTAAGGCATGATTTATTATTATTCAATTGGAATGTATCTTTGAATAATTTTATGCATAGAAACTGCAAATGTATGACATTAATATACTGTCATTTATATTTTATATTCCTTGAAAAAGGCATCATTTGCCGAAACATGTAGGGTTGTTTTAAATATATATATTTTGAAGTAAAACCAGACCTTAAATCGCCAAAAAATTGAATTTACCATAACATACAAAGGTCACGAAATAATTATCTATAATCCTTTTCTGCTTCTCTGCGTCTGTTCTGTGCTTATAATTCGTGACTATATGTACAGGCTTTATTGCATATTGCATTATTTGCATATTGTTTGTTTTATTTTTTTTTTTTATGTATTTTTATTATATCGAATAGCAGAATATTAGTGTTAGACTAGGCAAACTTTTTATGTTATTTATTCTGTGTATTAAGGTTTTGGTGAAAGAACAGGCGGCGGAATTCTTTTCCGTCCACCTGAACCACGTCTTAAGATTTCAGCACTTTTCTTTGTTCTTTTTCTTTTCCCTCTGTGATTAGTTGTTTTCATGTATGTAGTGAGAAAAAAAATTGTGTTGAAATAAAGGATATATTATTATTATTATTATTATTATTATTATTATTATTAAGTATTCCCGATTCAGTCAGTTGTCGATCGTCACTTACGTCTTCGGTCAAAGATAGATTGCTACCAAATAGGACGTTAAATGCCCGTAGAGTAAACATCTTACATCTTCTCTTAATACACCTTTGAAAAATTCGTCAAACCTTTAGCATACAAAGCTAAGCTTCCATGCCACGTTCTGTGGCCACGTTCATGTACTTCTGCTACAAAATCGTAACAAGACCTGATTTACTTCCTAAAAAATTAATTTTTTTCATTAACTAGATATTCGATTCTATTTATATTCAAATTAATTTCCTCGCCCTATTCATAAAAAATAATGTCTCATAGTACAAACTGCCAACTAAGTTATTTAGATAAAAATGTCAAATTTTACAAATATGACAGTTAAAAAATGCGAGCACCACTTAAAATACTAGATTTCAGAAATTTTGCCTGCAGGCCTAAGATGGAATACTTTAAAAAATAATAAATGTATTTAGTCAAAAAAATAATCAATTTAACTCAAAAAAACAATCAAATAAAAATGAACTTTTGATAAAGATTTTAATTATTACGGTTTTTTTATCTCCATTTCCCTTATTGGTACTTTGCATTTTTGCATTAATTAATATAAAATTTATAACAATTTATTTTTCCTCTATTTTGCATATTAAATTAAAAAAATATATAGCTTCAGGTTATTATATGAACATAAGGCATGCATTTTCCATAAGAAACCGATACATATGCATATATATTCATGCATATATGATTTACAAATAAAACTAATTGCTTGTCACCGACCTACAACAATGCTAAATGTAAATTATTATAAACACAACGGCTCACAATATATCTGGATACCGAGAATGCAACAACAACATTAACAATAATGTGTGTAATAATTATAATCTATGCAACCGTTTAAAATAGGTAATGTGCAACAAGAATTGCAGTTTCAGGGTTGGACATTGACCGAAACCCGATGGCCTTCGTTTCGAACAATGAATTCCAACGCAAAACATGTGCAAGAAATAAAACATAAATTTTAGATAGATTTACCAAACTTTACATTCTATTATGTAACTAAACTACGTGAAATAATTCTATTTCACATAATATGAACTGGATTTATTATACTTCAATAGATTTTTCCTGTCTAATTACCTACAAAAAGTTTCCAAAAATATTCTAAATACGAAATTAGACGAAGAAATAATAAATTGTCATAAATTCATATTTAAACGATCACCTTGAAACCGATGCACAAGATAGTGAAGAAAGGTCGTTTTAAAAGCATAATTACAAATTGTACTTACAATGGTATTCAAATAATATTTAAGTTACGAATAATGAAAAATAGTTTTAACCCTTCACTGCATGATTTTTTATTTTTTATCTATTTAAATAAAATGCCAAGTACTGTAAAAAAAGTTAAACATTAGTATCATGCACTCTAATCACAATGAAATTTTTTAAAACAGTTCTTTTTTTTTATTTAAACATCAATGGATACCACATTTTTCACACTTTAGAGAACTTAGTTTGTTGTTACACGTTGGTACCGATTTCTTGAACTAAAAATTGGAAAATGACCTATTTCGTCTTTTCTAATGGCCATCGTAGGTATATAAGACGCTGTAGCTTTCTTTCGCTTCTTGGCTATTGGTCGTCAAGTGTGGATATTCTGCCTCGTTTATTTGTTGATCCTGTTCCGTATTTGCATAAACATTCATCTACTTCAATTCTAAATTCCCATAATTGAATTTTTGGTACATTTGCGCCTGATTCAGCCCTCTTTTTGTATGTGTTTTGTATAATATCCAAGCATTGACTAAGATAACATCTAATAAGTGGTAAAATATGCGAAGATACCATTTTTTACTTCTAATTCATATCGACCCATGTGGCTGTCGAATAAGTCGACGCCTCTCATATGTTTATTATACTCTTGGACTATGAACGGGCAATCAACGGAAACTTTTTTTCTTTGTTTGTCAGAACGTTAAACTTTGGATACTGGAGTCCTAGAAAAGGCGCAGCTAATGTGACAGTCTTGTGTTTCCAGGCAACAAGAGATATTTCCACATTATAGTCCTTTTACGATAACAGACGAGGCACGTCATCAACATACGTCATGTTTGCGTCACGCACTCTTGCCAAATCTTTTGTTTACATCTATCACAGAGGTTATGTATTAAAAATCAGTTGACATGTAATCCGCGTTGACAGTTACGTAGGTCTTGTTCATACTTAGGAAATAACGATAATTTACATACTTTTAAAACAATTAGATAAACCTAACGCCTCTCATTCTAACTATAGTTTTATGTACGTGGTAAATTATAACTGACAATTAGCATAATTGAGACATGTTATTAACAGCAATTAAGCTATCGAAATAAAATAGAAATACGTTTATTTCAATAAATATTATTATCAGTATACACAATAAATTGACATTATAATAAAGAAAAGCAAATTTAATATAACATGATATAAATGACAAACATAATTTTTATTCAAAATCGCTGTCATCGGTTGAGCTTTCTTCTGCGCCTATATTAATAACTAAAGGCCTTACATCTTCTCGTTCAAAGCCAATTTCTCTATCCCACCATTTTTTAATTTCTGTTTCGGTGTGTTTGATGCTGTTTGCCCAACATGTTGGGGTTACTTCACTGAGCGCTTCCTTCCATAATTTTATGCAGCCTTCTTCTGTTCTGCCGTATTTGCCAATATGGTTATTATAATAGCGTTTGCTAATACCCCATATCAGTTCAATAGGATTAAAAATGCAATGATATGGAGGTAGACGGAGCACAACGTGACCATATTTATTAGCCAACTCATCAGCCTCATAAATGGGTGGTGGTTTAAAACTATAAATAATAATAGCCAGTAATTATTAAAAAAAAGAATAATTATACTAACCGCTCAACTAAATCTAGCAACTGTAGCTTTAACGCTGATGCATCATAATCAATAGAGTTTGCATTTAACCAGTTCGTAATTTCTAATTTTGTTGTGGAAGATGTTGGAGGCTTATTCTTAATTGTACTGTGATAACTTGCATTATCCATTACAATCACAGAAGGATTTTCTAAATTACGTAGTAGTTGATTTTCTAACCAAAACAGAAAATTGTCACGGTTCATATATCACCATGATAATCAGAGTTTTTGTTATTGGATGTAAATATTAATTCAGCACCAGGAATAAAGCCATCTTCGTTTCCAGCATGTAATATTATATACCTATTAGAACAGAACATAATAAAATTTATGCAACAAAGAAAAAGAAAAACGATTACCTTTTGCCACCTATTTGTTTCGCTTTCACAGTTTTGACATGTTCATCTTGCCAGGTTCTTGAAGTGCTTCCATCTTGAAAGATCCAGGTTTCATCAAGAAATATAAACTGATATATATGTTCTTGTTTTATGCGTATATACTGCTGTAGAAAAGAGATCCGCTTTAAAGCAACATGAGGCAGTTCCATCAACGCTCGTTTAGGATCATCTTTCGTGAAGTTAAAACCAATGTTTCGTAGCACTTTCCATAGGGAAGTAGTACAACCATTAAAAATATCGCTTCTTTTAAGTACGTTGTTTAAAGTACATAAGGTGATATGTTCTTCTAAAATGTGTTTAAGGGAAACTTAATGTTACAGTTCGAAATAAGATAATAAATACTTACTGTCTCTATACATGTTATAAACTTTGTTTCTAATGGCACACTGATTAAAATCATCAATGTTCACTACTGGTTTCTTTTTTACCCTTTTCTTCTTTGGACTAGATGGAATAATCCCTTGTTTAGTCATTGAAGAAATCTTATTAACCGTAGAAATGTGGATATTTAAAGCATCGGCTACTCTCTATAAAATACGCAAGGTTTAATACTCTAAAAATATATTAATTATTAGAATTACCTCTCTTACTGCTTTCAACGGCAATAGCGTAGCATTGTTATCGCGTTCTTTCTCGAAATACGAGATTAAAGACGCAATGAGCGCTTTTGATTGCCTGCTTAGTGGCTTAGGCATGTTTTATTGGTTATTAAAGGAACCGTTGTTTTAATACAATACGAATAATACGACGAAACCGGATAAAAGGGACACGAAAACTAAAGAACAAACTGCGAACTAATGAAATGCAAATAATACCACAAAACTGAATAAAAGGGACACGAAAAATACAGAACAACAAATGGCGCACAAGTGACAGATACGAATGACAGTGGCGAAAATAGAAGTTGGCAACGTTACGCAGGATAGGAACGTTTGCAAAGAAGAAATCTCTAGATATATGATAGTGAAAGACAGTTCTTTTTGGGTTTAGTATTGTATAGGTAGGTAATTCTGAAGTTTCCGGTTATGACGTGCCTCGTCTGTTATCGTAAAAGGACTATATCTACCATTCCGACAACTTCACAGGTGTATCCTTTATTCTTTTTTTTTTAATTTCTGCCTCTGAAGGCAATTTTGAATTTGGAATACGGTTTCTGTTTATTGTACCTAATGAATGTATACCCTGTTGTACCTGGCTAAGTATACAATTAGTGACAAAGTAGTGTAATAATTGTCGAAACAAATTTGATAATTTTTGTTACGTTCTATCGATCTGTACAAACGAACACATTTGCACTTGCACCTAATTCAGATTCATTATTTTGTAAAACATTTTCTTTTCCTGAGTAAATTTCAAAAGTATAGACAAATCCGGATTGTCCACACAAAACAAATAATTTGACCCCATTTGTTCTTTGAAGAAATTTGGAATAATTTCCAAATATGGATCTTATACATTAGTTATTACTGGTGACTTTAATCTGAGAATCTTGGACGCTGATGATCCGGATGTCGGGAATTTCTTGGATATTTTGGCTTCTTTCGATTTGACGACTACTATCTCTGAACCGACAAGAATCACAAGTAGGTCTGAAATTCTTCCAGATAATATTATCACCAATTCTAAGGGTTTTATGGGCATTATGACTGTCGTGTTGTGAACGCGGCGTGGTCGAATCACAAGGGTCAGGAAATTAGTTTTACATATCTAGATCTTCATGATCCAGAGGCGGTCGGGACCAGGATGAGACATTATACAAAATATAAGTTAAATTTAATTGCGAGAAAACTTAGTAGTGTAAAATGAATCAATCACTTAACGATAAGGAACTTAGAAAATTGCTCGAAAGTGTATGTAGTGCGATTTTTAATATTGTGAATGAAATCTGCCCATCTACGTCCAAACAAACAAGAAGAAAAACGAATCCATGGCTAACTGACGAACTCAGGAAAAAGTGTGGAATTAAGGGTTATATTGAAAACAGATTACCTAAAGAACTCTATAAAAATTACGCTGATTATGTAAAGAGTAAAATCAAGAAGGCTAAAACGAATATAATTCAAATAACATTCTTTTATCATATAATAAAAGTAAGGCAACATGGGAATTGGTGAATAACATGGCAGGGAGGAAGAGGGAGCAAAGGAATTTAAAGTTGCTGGAATAACAGACCAAAAAGAGCTCTTGGACTACACCAACAGATATTTCCTGAGTATAGGTGCTAATATTGATGAAAGACAGTCGGCACATTTTGAAGAAATGCCCTGTAAGGAGACATGTTTTATGGAACCGACGACACCGTCAGAAGTCTTCAATATCATAATGGAACTAAAGAACACCATGTCTACGTGATATGACGAAATATCCGTTTCCGTACTTAAGGCCGTCGCAGAGCATCTGGCTGACTCACTGTGTCGTCTTTAAAGACCGCTGTTATGTGTCCGGTGTACAAAAATATTACAGACCTACAGCACTCATTTCGAATGTTGCCAAGGTGTTTGAAAAACTGATATATAGAAGAATGAATGGGTTTCTTGACAAACATAAACTTATCACAGATAGACAGAATGGTTATTAAACAGGAAAATCGACATGTTCGGCCGTGTTACAGGTGATTTGTGAAATATTTGATGCTTGATCGAACAAAGAGCAAGTAGTAGAAATTTTTATGGATTTGCCCAAGGTTTTTGATAATCTTAATCACAAAATCCTTTTGGATAGATTGGAGGAACTTGGGATTTAGAGGAAATTGTTGGAATTTTATTAAATCTTATCTATAGAACAGAAGACAAAGTGTCGTGCCAGTGAATGGAGAAGGAACCAGGATAGGGTCTGGGTGGCTCACTGTTACCAGGGCTGTACCACAGGGACCGGTGCTGGGGTCTCTTTTATTTTTAATTTACATAAATGGGTTACCGCTAGTATTTAATTATCCTATGGCTTTATTTGCGGATGATGTTTCATTGGCAATAAAATCAACGGAAACAATCATCTTGAGGGAAGCGCGTGTGAGCGCGTGGTTCAGAGCGAACGATCTTAAGTTGAATGTGGGCAAGACCCAAATCATCCATTTCGCTGTTTCTCAGCGGGAAGATCTTGTTATAAACTATGGAAATGGTGTACTAACCTCGTCATCCGAAGTAATATTTCTTGGCATAAGGGTCGATTCACAACTGAATTGGAGGTCCGATATACACCATCTATTTCGGAGGATTTCTCCATTTAACTATGCCCTTAGGGTAATCTCCGGCTCAGTAAACAGTGAAACCGGTTTGTGTGCGTATCCAGCTTACGTAGAATTGCGGTCGCGGAATGGTTTGGTCTCCTGGGGGGAACAGTGTGAATATGAGAAGACTTTTTGTTCTACAGAAGAAATGGCTTCGTGCAGTTTTTAAATTGGGAGTTACTGACTCGTACCAGGAAATATTTAGAACAAGAAAAATACATACGCTTACCAAGTTCTACATTCTGGACTGTACTTTGTATGTGAAAAGGAGTATGAGTGCATTTGACAGGTATGTCTTGAATCACACGTACAAAAAGTGTATATTTTACCGTGCCACAAACAACTCTGACCAGGGTACAAAAGAACGCAACTAGTCAGGTCTTAAATATTTATAATCATATCTCAAAGTACATTAGGACTTGAGCAGGGCAAAGTGCTTCAAAAAAGCATTAGAAAATTTGTTGTATATACACTCTTTTTATTCTTTAGATGAATTTTATTTGAAAAAATTTTAATGTGTTGTCTGTGTCATGCTTTATTTTCTTTTTATATATTTACATGTCTTGTATACATATACTTAACGAATTCTGTACACTTGTATAATTTTGAGCAAATAAAAACTTCTTCATGTAATGGTGTTTTTTTTTAATAACCAAACGGAACTTACTTATAAATCGCCCCCATGAAATGCTAACCGTTAGTCATTCTTATTCCTTCTCTGTATTCTGTGACCAGTTATTTTATCAATCAATTTAGCTTAAACTTGTAGTGTAGATAATTTTATTGGTATTATGGAGAGTAGGTATGTCGCAGCAAACAATGAAGTATTTCTTTCCCATTTGTCTTCATTCATCCAGAATTTATCTTACGACTAGCACGTTACACCTATAGAATATAAAATAATATAAAATTAGATATATTTTTTACCGTTCTATAGGTCGGTATATATAAAATGTTTGGTACGAAAATAATGCTCAGTATTGAACGACATTCGCGATAAACAGAGAAACGTATAATGTGAATTTACTGTTAAACCAGCGTTGCCAACCCGACGAGAAAAAATTACCGTATTTCACGCGCAGAATTACCGTATTTAACACGAAAATACCGTACACCCAAATACAGTAAAGTAAAACAAAAGTTTATAGAAAAGGTAATAGTTTAAAAAGATAAATAATCAAAAAATATTCAATTTAAATACATCGTATAAAAATATTTATTATAAATAGGTACATATATTATAGAATTGTAAATTAATCGTCACTAGTAAGAGCGTCTTCAGAACCCACTTAAAAGTTAGGATACATGGTGCCCTTGGTCATTCGAGACAACATTACCACTTTTTTAATGCACTGACTTCTGAGAAGACATCCACTAACAGTGGGTGTTAGTTTATTTCTTGATTTTGTTTTAATTGCATTGACTTTACTAAACACCCTTTTACATGCGGCATTAAAATGAGGTAAAGACAATATATTTAAGACAAAACGAGATAAATTACTAAAAACTGAAAGATCTGTCAACAAAAAATATCTGTTTCTGCAGTTTGAGTAATTTCTTCCATTTTGAATTTATAGTGAGACAATAGTCTCCACTCATCATCAATCAATTGAGCTTTAATGGAATAAACAAATCGAGGTACATAATGTAATGTTTCCTAGAGTTGGACATTGCTCTTGAATTCAATGTGAAACTGCATTTTCTGGTGAAAAGATAAAAATATTGGATAACAAACAAACATCAAAATCGTATGTTTTTTTAATCTCAGAATAAAGAATGCTGTAAAATTGTTGACATCTACCGTAAAAATGATCTAATAATTCAGGATTTTCATAAATGTCGAGTTTTTTAATTTTATTGAAAATTTCTAATCCTAAATATAACCGATGTTTTGGAAAAAACCAGCCTTCATTGCACTCAAAGTACAAGTAATTACAAACTGCCGCTGCATATAACAAAACAACAATTCCATTTAAGAATCTGTAATTGCATTATTTAAATTAAAAATTATTGTTTCGTTCGATTGAAAGAAAATATCGATTGAGAGCATTAATTTTTGGTAAAACATGATTAAGAAACATAAAATATAACTTGTCAAATGGATCATTCATACTTTTATAAATGTGTTCAACAGATAGCGGACGTCCATCTAACCATTTCGAATTAAATAAAAGTTGTAGCACTGACCATTGCTCTAAGATTCGTTTCATCACTTCAGCAACTGACAACCATCGTGTCTGCGAAGGATGGGGGAATTTGACAAATGGCCTCAGCAAAACTTTGAAATTCCTCCAACTCACATTGTCGTTTACTGCTTGACTGAACTGAACCGTTGAAAATTTATTAATTTTTTTCTGAAAGGATAACTTACTTTTAAAAAGTTATATATATTTCTAGCAAGATCTTCAACGGATCTTGGTAAACTCTTGCATGCATAACTGCTACATAAGTGTAATGAATGACATATGCGTTTGAAAGTAAAGATTCCTGTGCATAAATCTCTAAACCTAGAGGCAACAGAATTGAAGTCCTCCATCATTACAGCCATCGGATGCAAATCCAATTATATTTTCGACCAAAATTTATGTTTATAAAATGAAGCCATTATTTGTTCAAACAAATGTTTAGCTGTTCCTTGTGCGTGCACTTCCTTTTTTGCATTATAAACGGTCCCAAGAGAAGACTTAATTTTCCCGGCGCCATAATCAAAATATCTCACAACTATACAAGCGAATTTGTGAACAGTTGTGATTTTACCTGATAGATGGGGCAAAAAAACAGCTTTAGTAGTATTAAAAAAATAATTCTCTTAATTATTGCCAAATTATCGTGCAATTGCATACGGTAATGCTATTAGGACCGTATACCGTATTTTAGTTATAGTTATAAATTCCGTACATGTACGGTAATTACCGTACGGTTGGCAACACTATGTTAAACGCACAATGTTGACGTCTTACGGTTTATAACGGGTGTTCAGAAACATTCGAAGTGAAGTGGGCTCTGAACAAAAAATCGTATATCTTTACTTAAGTATAGCAAACGCCAATTAAGTTGGCGCGGGGAGGGGTAAGTTTGCGCAGGATTAGAAGTAGTGGGGAGATTTGTATTTGGTTTTACATCAAATATCAGATAATTCTAACCTCTGAGCGTATATCACTTTATGATCCCCTAGCAAATACATTATGTTCCGTCAAACGTCAATGACAAATGTATTCTGACAATTACTTTAGTAGTGGGGGTAGACTTTTTAAAAACGTTTTCTGCGCACCCCCTCCTCGCGCCAACTTAATTGGCGTTTGCTATATCTGATTTGTAATAATTATTAAATGTCAACTGTTGTCTGTCAAAAATTGTGAGAATCTAATATCGAAGATACTAATTTATATTTTTTAATTTTGAAAATGGTATTTACTAACGTACACAAAGCATTCATGGTTGAAGCATATTTTCGAAATGGTCAAAAGATCGATGGCCAGTGAAAGTATTCAATTCAAGCTTGTTTGGAAGAATTTCGAGATGAATTTCCCAACCTTGCTTTTGATTATAATACTTTTCAGTGTACACTAATCAGAATTGTTCCAGTTTTTCGACAAACTGGTAGTGTGGGACGCCAGTAGTAGTGGGTGGGCGACCAAAAGTCCGGACAGAAGAAGTGATTGCGAATGGTTTACAAATAATTTTAATGATGATGTCCTAGACAAAGCCCAATAATTTTTATGTTGAAGCTCCTTTACATCCTCAGAAAGTTGGTGTTTGGTCTGCTATAAGTAGAAGAAGGATTATAATCCTTCTTCTACTTATTGGACCAAAAATTATTGGTCCAATTTTTTTTAATGGTACCTTGACTGCAGAAAGATATTGCCTTTCTTTAATCAACTTCGCGATGATGAACTAGCTTTGGGATACTTTCAACAAGATGGTGCTAGAGCTCACACAGCGGGGGAAACAATGAATATGTTACAAGAAGTGTTTGGAAATCGTTTAATTAGTTTGAACAGCGATCATAAATTTCCTCCAAGATCTTGTGATCTTACACCGTGTGATTACTATTTATGGCCTTTTTTAAAAAATTAAATTTATCAGTGCAAGATTATATAGATCTCCAAGACAAAATTATAAATAAAATTAGTGAAATTAGAAATAGTCCCATACTGCAAAATGTATTTAGTAGCATTCGGAGCAGGTGCGTAAAATGCTTGGAAGAAGGTGGTGGACATTTTCAATATCTTTTATAATTATGGTCATTATTGTTGGTAATTTATACAACTACAATTTATGATATTTATTATAAGGTTGTAATCTAAGGACTCTACAAACAATTTATTTGTTTCAAATTTATTTTAAGCCATTTCTTACAATAATTTATTGAATGTTAATATATTAAACTAGTACGATAACTAGATACTATTGTCACTATAAGATGAATAAAACCTTTACATGTAAAGTTATTTCCTCTTAATTCTGCATTGTCTTTTTACATGTTACTACAGATTAGATGAGCTTTATTACACAAGAATGAATAGCATATTAATTGGATTATGTAATTTTTTCCAGTTATCGCATGAAGAGGTGCTATTGTTCAGCAAGAATTCTCTAAAATATCAAAATACTTAATTTGAAATTTGCAAATTAATTACTGTTACCTTCTAAAATCATTATTTGACTAGTTTATATTAATTAATATGGCATATTAAAGTAATATATTTCGACATAAACTGTCATTTGCGTGTATGATAACCTATATAATTGTATTAAGTAAATGTATCAATCTATATCAGACATGACTTCATATTTTCAAGGACTACTTTGACTTCGAATGTTTCTGAACACCCGTTAGATAACAGTTGCTAAATATTAGCGCCCTCTATTTCACAGAACAGAAATGGCGCGTCATTCAAATCCAATAGTGCCAAATGAGATCCTTTATATGTACTTTATCAACTGTATTTCCACATGTTGTACACATGTTAATTCTCGAAGTATATTCGATTCCCTTTGAAGTTCAATATTATTTTCTTGGCCTATTTAAAATCTAAGCCTTGATAAATTTAAACTATATCAAGCGACACAATTAATAATTTTTGATTGACGTAGCATAGATAGATAATCTTTAATTCATATGGAATTCCAAATTACAGAGCGAAAATTTGAATAACTTTTAAACGTAAACTTTATTCATAGATGCAGATGTTGATAAACATGTCATGACGAATACAGTTCATAAAGTGTTTCTTTGCAGTTCGTACTACCCAAGTGTGAACCGCTATTTATTCTTATGCCTTAAATAAGGTCATGTGACTGCAAAAAATGACTTTATAAATTGTGGTTAATTATAACGTCATAAAGTCTGTTCGGTTTGGAAATTTTAAAAGATCAAGGATAAATTGTGTTTCTAAATGCCTAAGATAAAATCTGTTCTAGACAATTTAATTTTCTTTTCAAAAAAGTAAATTTTGTTTTTCGTTGGTGTTCTCTTATTTAATTTACATTCGATTGAAAGCAATTTATTTTTTAGTTATATGTTAAAAGTATCAAAATTATGGGTATTAAAAATACTTAAGCTTTTACCTTTCTATCGTTGGGTGTAAAGTGTGATATTGAAAACGAACTTTTTATAGTGCTTTTTCTACATACAAATGTCCTTGAAATAAAAAGACAAAGTATGAAAAATAGAAAGATGTAATTATATAGAATATGAATCCAAAATATTGTGAGTAAATTACGACGCGAGCCCCAAAATTAAAAACCCACTGAAAATTGTATCATATTCCGCCTATGAAATCAAAATATTCAGAATGTAAATATGTACCTATATTGAAGTTACACACGCATCGTATGTTTATATGCGTAACAGCTGTCGATTCTGTAAAAGTTATAACATCCTGTATGCTAAGGTCAATACCTCGTACAAAATCAGCTTTTTATACATTCAAGTAAATAATTAAAAATTAAGATGTGTGTTACATTAATTTACAAACCCATTTTAAAAATCATACTAAAATTTTATGTGTATTACGAGAATGTTTTTTTTTTTTTGTTAGATATAAGAAAAATTAAATATTCAGATTCAGAATGACCCTATTGTATTTAAAGGCGGCAATGTTTATATTTATAAAACCGAAAAGTTTTATTATGGTAAGGCTTCGATAACCTGAGTCAGCTCTTAAAAATTTATAGGGTAAACCACATAGTTATTGGTAGAGAACGGACACGCTTACCACATGACGCAAAGCCTAGTGCAGTAGTACTGGCGAAAGGCTGTACATATTTCTAAAATATTTAATTTTATTTATATAATTGGAAAACGAACGGGTGGGATCTATAAAATTACGAAATACATATTTATTTGTTGAAAAGTTGTATTTATAAAGTTTTTAATTAATTAATGTTTTAGACTATCGAAATTCTCAGCATAATAACTAGTAGCTTCCAGCCATGTTCCCCATCTAGTTATTACTGGAGTGGGAGGCAGTGACAGAGATGGAAATTTTTCCCTGAAAAGAGCTACTCTCAATGGTGCTTTTCTGAAAACTTTTTTAAAAGCTGATACAAGTCTATCAACTTCCGGAAAAGTGTCTCTGATATATTAACAGATTCTGTGGAGAGCATGTGCTACACAAGTAATATGCAGCATATTAGGATATGTTTTCTTCAATAGTCTGCCTGTTTTTAACATATACGCAGCACTATCACTGACAAATAAAAGTATTTTTTCTTTGTACGTGGCGTCCGAATGAAGCATTTTTTGCATATTCTCCTTAATGGTTTCAGCAACTGTTTCCGCATCAACTCTATTTATAACACTTGTTGCTATTACATATGAGTTATAGGGAATAGTTGGATGTAGTACACCAGTTACAACATTTACCACACAGCGTCCTAACATATCCACCGTTTCGTCGGCGCTTATCCATATGTATTGATTTAAAAGATGGCTTCTAATGCGTTCTACTGTTCTCGTATAGCACCTAGAAACATAATATTTGCGTAAAGTTGATTCATCAGGAACATTTCGACCAGTATATTTTTTCAGAAATATTTTTAAAGTGGGATTGCTAAGTTTATTTAATGGAATATTAGCCGCCATAAAAGTTTTACAGAGTTCAGATGTGTTTGCGATCCTAAGTGACGAATTTTTGACGATATTTTACGGATTTTGTAATAAATTTCGGAATCACTGACAATGGACATACAATCAGTATGACCGTCAATCCAACTCGCCATTGTTTTACAATACAGTTCTCGACATTCTTCCATATCATGTCTGAAAAAGTAACTTAAACAATGCTCTAGATCTAAATAAATGAAAACTAAAAATGTGTACGTAAGTTATTGAAACTGAACGAAATTCAATGCACACTTACGTCGAAATAATTGGTAGAAATAGATTCAATCAAACGATACTAAACAGGATCAATCACAAAAATTACGATGTAATTAACAGTTAAAACTATGAAAACAAGAAACTTACTCACAGCACTTTATTTATCTTACGAACTATAAACTAATAAATAAAATACATTATAAAAACCCCGCTTCTATCTACGCTCATGAAAACACTTTAAAAAGCACTATATTCTCCGAATACAATAGCTCAGTTGTCCATTGTTATCGCAGCGAGACCAGGTGGCCGAGTAAGTCAAACAAATACTTCATTGAATTACGCCGGGATGTACTGAGCGACGTTATACACAATTCCAATTGCCGATTGCGTTTTGGAAATTGCATCCGTTCTCTAGTTATTGGACAGTTAAGAAAAATTTTCAAAGTCAAGTATAGAAAAAGTACGTGTTTCAACTTTATTTCTAACAAAAAAAATATTACATAAAATAAGACCAGTCTATTTTAAAGTACGATATAAAACCTTCATGTAACATGTTGGTAACTCTCTGAAAAAAATATTGAAGGTGCACATGTTGAAAAATATAGTTATTGGACAAAGTTTTCATTTATTGGACACCATTCTGACAATTATTGGACGAGTTATACCTCTATCAAATTAAATTTAAAAACCTAACTTCTTCTGTTCCGATGTAAATAATTGGAATAGTTGCTCGGTGTCAAGGTCATCTTCACTGTTTTCCGCACCGTCTTTTTGGCGATTACTATTACAACTGCTGTTTTCCTATAAACTATGGTGGTGACTATCACTCACACTGTCTATTCCTAGTTTAAAGCAAATATGACATAAATATAAATCATCTGACTCTTCATCAGGAATATGAATTCCATGATTTTTTGGAACACAGCCTTTATCTGTAGAAGGGCCACAAGTATCTTTATAACCTGGATTTTTTAACTTAAATTCTGTTGTTGATTTTGGTACAGTAAAAAAAATACGTATCCGAAGCCGTTCTATAGGACATTCGACCACATTTTACCTCTTGTACGGCTTGGTCAATTAATTTAGGATCACAATCGCGCTTTTTTTGCATTTTTTAACTTAAATTCTAGTGTTGATTTTGGTACAGTGTAGTACATATCCGAAGCGATTCTATAGGCCATTCGACTACATTTTACCTCTTGTACGGCTTGGTCAATTAATTTAGGATCACAATCGCGCCTTTTTGGCATTTTAAGACTAAAATGAAAATAAAAAAGGTCTAATTCATTTATTAGACACACCATATATAGTTATTGGACACCTGTCCAACAACTGTACGCTCTAAAGAAATTTAAAAATGAAGAAAAGCGTATTTAGGAAACGAATGTCCTGAAAAAAGATAGCGATATCGTGTAACTTTGTTAAATTCAGTTAAATATGGAGTAAAACCGTACGAGTTATGCGAATTCAATGGAAATGTTTTGAAAATTCAAATTTATTGTGATAAATCTGAAACTGTTGTTCACAAAGGTGGACACGCTTCCCAAGTAGTCCTGCAGTTAATGAATGATTTTTTAGATAAGGAGTATGTGTTATAATATACAGATAACTTTTACAATTTGCTTGCACTTACAAAGAATATGACATCTAGAAAACTTATATTTGTGACAGTCTGCGCAATAACGGCAAAGCAAACTCAAAGAAAATGGTGTCAAAAACACTGAAAAAGAAATACATTTGTGGTTGTGTGTAAGTGGAAAAATAAATGCGATATCCTTACAATTCAAACATGCAGAAGGTGGAAATGCTCGAAGTTAGAAATAGAAACGGTAAATTACTCAAAAACCAAATATAGTCAACGATTACAATGCTGGACAATGTCACGTATTGACCAGTCGGATCAAATGCTAAGCTACTACAGCAGCTCTTTGAGAAAATCAATTAGGTGTCCGAAGAAAATAGCACACATTTTTGAAATATACATACCTACACAACGCACATTTACTTTTTCCTAAAACCAAAAAAAGTAACATTAAATCTTTAAAATTTACGGCCGGTTCCATAATCACACCCTAAAAGTACTTTTACAAAATGAACCAATTACCGTAATGGGCCAATTAGGGATGCATTTAATGTACCGACATTCCATAATCAATGATATTGGCTTCTTTAGCTAAAGTTTCAATTTGTAAATTTATTATACGTTGGCTGCCCTGAAAAATATATAATTCCTTTTATGTTTACTCCTACAAATTGACAATTGGCGCGAATATCCGGCATTTTTTAATGTTTGAGAGGTTATATCGCGGTATTTTCCACTATTTTCGTACATTTGAAACAAGCGTCCCTGTTATTAATTCTTTAAATTTTGTTGTAATTGTTTTGTAAAATTTTATATTTTGTTTGGGTTTCTTGTGCCCAATTTTTTTTTAAAGAAAGGGTAAGATAAAATTATAAAATTATGAAATGATGTAATGACAATTTCTAAATATTACAATTAATAGTAGATAACAATGTGTACACCAACAAAAAGAATGCGTCCAACAAACTTTACCAAGGAGGAAGAATTATCATTACTGGAGGAAATAAAAAAACAAAAATATAGAATGCAAAACAACAAACAAATTTTAGCTTCTTTAAAATATATGATTGTTTCAGCCTTTACTTGATGAAATTCTATTATAACTATTATCAGGATAAAATAAAACAAATTTTAATGAATTTCACTTTTTAATTTACACCGTAACGATCGTTTCGCTTCAACCTGAGCTTCATCAGACTAAAATGTCTATGCACAAAACTTTCACTACGGTTTATACAATACTGTTCTTAATTAATAAAACTAGGGATTTACATTATACTACAGGGAGGTAAAGAAATTCTATGGACAAATACAATATGTGACTGTCTGAATATCAAATAAATAAATTGAGTAAGGGTGAATTATTTGTTTCTAATTGATCATTTAGGATCTTGTCAGTTTTCTTTAATTTATTAATTTCAGGTGACTAATAAATTAAGTTTTTTGCCCTTCTTTTCTACGTGTAATATTTTAAATTCTTTGTTAAAATTGTGGTTCGTTGAATTAATATGAGACGCATATTCAACGAACCACAATTTTAACAAAGAATTTAAAATATTACACGTAGAAAATAAGGGTAAAAAACTTAATTTATTAGAGTCACTTGAAATTAATAAATTAAAGAAACCCGACAAGATCCTAAATGATAAATTAGAAACAAATAATTCGCCCTTACTCAATTTATTTATTTGATATTCAGACAGTCACATATTGTATTTTTCCATAGAATTTTTTTACCTCCCTGTAATATAATGTAAACCCCTAGTTTTACTACTTAAGAACAGTATTGTACAGGTGGTCCACGGGAAACGGATGGATTAAAAAAAACAATTGCTCTTAAAGTTTTAAACATAGACAAATTTTATTATTATAGAAATAAAGGTAAGGTTATGCCATTTACAAAAAAAATACTTTGATTCATTTTTTAAAAATTACATCACCCAAATGACGGCCATTGCAACGGACACACATTTCAAGTCTTTCTCGAAAACTTGTTTCCACTTTTATCAATAACTGTTCATTGATTAGTTCAATTTGGTTCCGAATTGCAGTCTTCAATTCTTCTAGAGTACGTGGCTTTTCTTTGTAAACATGTGCCTTCAGGTGACCCCATAGAAAGAAGTCACACATTGATAAGTCCGGTGAACGTGGTGGCCACGCAACATCACCAAACCGTGAGATCACTCGCCCTGGGAACAATGCTCGAACTGCTGCCATAGAGGCTCGGGCCGTATGAGCAGTAGCCCCGTCCTGCTGAAACCATACGTGATCGAGATCGATTTCTTGTCTTTCAAGTTCCGGAATGAAAAAGTCTGTCATCATATTCACATATCGTTCGGAAGTTACAGTCACAGTACTTTCGTTTTCTTCAAAGAAAAATGGTCCGAAAATTCCACATTTTCCTACAGCACACCAAACGGTGACTTTTGGACTGTGCAATGGTCTCTAATGTAGCTCACGAGGATTTTCCAAGGCCCAATAACGGCAGTTCTGTTTATTAACAATCCCATTCAAATGGAAATGAGCTTCATCACTCATCACAATTTTCATATCCTCATTCTCTTCAAACATGTTTAACATTGTCTCAGCTAACGTAATGCGTTGTTGATGATCAGGCTCATTTAACTTCTGTACAATCATAATTTTATATGGATGAAACCCTAAATCCTTGTGTAAGATGCGTTTCACTGTGCTCTTACTCAGTCCAAGTTCCATTGCGTGACGCCTTGCGGAACGGCCGGGACTGCGCTGAATTGCATCTCTCACTCTATCCACGTTTTGTGGTGTACGTGCAGTACGAGTAGGGCCGGGTGGCTTTGTTTTCATTACTGATCCTTTAGATCTAAATGCATTCACCCACCTTAAAATTGTATTCCGACTTGGGACTTCACCATGACGACCAATACGAAAGTGACGCCTAAAACATCGTTGAGTTTCAATGACAGACTCACCACTTTTTACAAAGGTATCGTATACAAACACGCGATGATCTTTCGTCCACAGCGGCATGATGACAACTAAATGGCATGGAGTGGGGAGTTGAATAACCTTCACCGCGAGTTTCTCCCTCCACCAGTCGCCAAGTACTGCGCGATTCAAAAACGTTCGTTTCCCGTGGACCACCCTGTATAAACCGTGGTGAAACTTTTGGTTACGGTGTAAATTAAAAAGTGAAATTCATTAAAATTTGTTTTATTTTATCCTGATAATAGTTATAATGGAATTTCATCAAGTAAAGGCTGAAACAATCATATATTTTAAAGAAGCTAACACTAGTTTTTTGGCCCTTTGGTATTTCAAACTTATATTACGGAGTAGAATATCGACACAAATTTTAGATCGTCGAGTAATTCAAAATAATGTTTGCGTTCTTTGTAAATTTTCTTCTAACAATTATTATCTTCATCTTCTTGTGACGAACTGGTGCTGGACGTCTCAGTTGTATTATTATATTTATTATTCATTTTTATCAAGGTATAATTCGTATTCGTTGTAAAAGAATTTATTATTTAGCAACGTGTCGATCGGTGTCGGTATATAGGTTATGTTTGGTTGTGTTGAATTGTCAAACACAGAGTTAAATGATTTGTTAACGACGTATAGCAAACGCCAATTAAGTTGGCGCGAGGAGGGGTAAGTTCGCGCAGGATTAGAAGTAGTGGGGAGATTTATATTTGGTTTTACATCAAATGTCAGATAATTCTAACCTCTGAGCGTGTATCACTTTATGATCCCCTAGCAAAGACATTATGTTCCGTCAAACGTCAATGACAAATGTATTCTGACAATTAGTTGAGTAGTGGGGAGGACGTTTTTAAAAACGGCTTCTGCGCACCCCCTCCTCGCGCCAACTTAATTGGCGATTGCTATAATTGGCGAATATTTGTACATTAATGGTAATGGAGCATTACCTCTAAAAAGACGATTATGAAACCAGGTATTGGTAATATAATGATGTTTTAACCGTAATGGATCAACTAATATAGATTATGGAACCGGCCCTTAGAGAATTATTGATTACATATCTAATTGAAAATAAAATGACAAGAAGCTGTAAAGAACCAAGACAAACCGAATTTAATTACTTGCAGAGCATACCTCCCACAGAAAAAATAATTGCGTTTGCACCACCCAATAGAAACCCACTATGTCAAGAGAAGCCTACAGTATGTATATAAGATTGTTTTAAGACATATCACAAATAAATTTGTTCTTATTGTATTGTTTAATTTATTTTTTTATATTTTGATTATCTTGTGGAAAAAATTAATAAATAATTTTGCGACGCCTCTTTCTTGCAGATGAACCTTTAACAGACGCCCATCTCACAGAATTCCTATGCATTTACAACGTGTTAATTCGTGATGGGCACCGAGAAGTTATTCTGTAAAAACGAAATAACTCGTGGTGGGCGTGCCAGCAGACTACCAAGCACGAGTTATCTTGTAGTTGACAGTCAACGTGTTAAATTACAATCGAAAAATTGTATCGAACGTACGTAACGATCACCAACAAATCAATATTTAAAGTGAGATGGACAGTAACAAAAGTAGATTATGGGTCAGCTTTAAGATATTTATGATATATTCAGCCGCACAGTGGGGTAACAAAATTTCTTTAAATATATTTGTCATTTTGTTTCTCGCTTATGAAAGGGAATTTTGGGAAAATATTTTGGGTATATATTCTATATAATTTACTCTTTCCATTTTACATACATTTTCTTTTAATTTCAAGGACATTCTGTATATTACATATATCCATCAAAAAGCGTTTAATACATATGTGATTTGCTTATGAAACGTAACGAAAATTATCCATTTTTGAAACAATTAATAACAGCCTATTCAACTGGGTTATTTTCAACAATGTCAATCGAAAAAGATCGTTGGGCAAGTAAGAAAGCAGCACAAACAACGTCCAAAGTCTGATATTCATCAAGAGAAGGTAAATATCAAGAGAAGGTAAATGTTATCACTGTTATCAGTTCGATTGAATTACTAAGGAATTATTTAGTTTAAAATTTTACCATGCAATCAGATGTGTATATTCAACACAACTCAATTCAAGAAGAACAATCAGGATTGGCAAATTGTAAAGGTATTATGTTGCGCCACGACAATGCAAGATCACACACATCTTTGGTCATTCCGTATAAGTTATTAAAACTTGATTGGAAAGTATAACACCATCCATCGTATAGTCCTCACTTCGCACCATCAGATTACCATTTATTTCGTTTCAAAATTTCAACAGTTTTGTGAACCAAATAGGTCTGAAATCTGAAACAGAAACAAGAAAAATATTTAACTACAATGTAAATTAATTCACTCTAAATACGTATTTCGGCAACTACGTTGCCATCTTCAGTAGAACAATCTGAAAAATAATGCTAAATACCAAAAGTTTTTGGCCAAGGTACAACTTTTGAAGATATGCTGTTCACCAAATCGCTATAGCGCGTTTCACGCCCACGATGAAGTATGGGCTCTTATGGAGCATTCCCCTCTTTTATTTTCTTTAAGAAATTGCATCGCGCTATCCTTTTCCACTGCTCGCTATGTCGAAAATTTATATTAATTTTTATTGGGGATTTTTAATTCGTACAGATAACCAGACCGCTACAATACAGTAGTTTGTTCACTTTGTTATCTTGTCAAGTGTCAAATTGTTCCTTTCCGTATTTTTATTAAATATTATTTGTTGTTCTTCGTTCTTGTTATATTGTTATAGTGATATTATATTATATACCTTATATTCTTATTATATATTATATTCTCTCTCTCTTTATTATATTCTCCCGTTGTTGTTTACAAAAGTTTGTGGTAAGTTGGAATGTGAAGGAAATGTGCTCGTAAATAAAAACATTACCGTTACAGATTCTAAACTTCAGTAATGGAGCCTGGAGAGAAAAAATCACGAAGGGGTGAATGTTTTAGTCGAAGAGAAAAGCAGATGATACTAAATGTTTTTAATCATTTTCTTAAAACACCTATGACTGTTACTGCTGCTGAAGCAAGTGAAGCACTACATTGTTCAGTACACAGCATATACAACATGAGAAAGGAACAAGAAAAAGGGCCGTTGTTGAGTCCAAAAAAAAACAAGCAGAAGAGAAAAGGGGTACAAGTAAATGCTCGTCTACACCGTTATGATGAAAATATACACGCACTTGTACGACAACAAGTTCATAGATTTTTAATGCAAAACATACCACCCACTGTGAATACAGTTCTTGCTACCATCAACAATGACAATGATCTCCCTACTTTAACACGATCAACATTATTTAGACTTTTGAAAGTTTGTTAATATAATGATTTACTTTTCATATACATTAACTAGAATGATATTTCACTCTTATTTACTTTTTCTTGGCATCGAATATATTATAAACAGATGCAAACTAAGAATAATAATTTTAAAATTTTGTTCATTATAAATACAATTAAGGTTATGTCTAGAGCTGGGGATGTTTGCGGTGTGCCAGGATAGTATTCAGTTAAAGGCACGAATATAATGACCTTGTTTCGATCGGTGATGCATGCGTGATTTTATTGCTTTACATGCATTCGCTATTTATATCACTTAGGTATGTCAGTTATGTGTACTGTATATAAATAACACACTTACCTTATTTACGATTATTATAGCATAGCGCCAAGTGGATAAGACTTGCAGTAAGTTTGTAGCATTAGATACGTTTCCATATTTGTAGCGGTGAGCGATGTACGCCGTGATGAATAAATTTTTTTATATTATGAGAAAGACCGCTCGACATCTACGGATGTAACACACGCACAATTAAAATAATCTTTATAGATAGAAACCGAATCTACACTTGCACCATTACTAATTTGTTTTAATCTGGTAAAATCAAAATCATTGTTTATCACACTCTCGAACTTTTCTATTACATTAACATTTTTGTTGTCATTTACTGCGCATAGCTGGGCGTGTACATCGTCCAGTATTTGCAGTGACTCCGCTAACGATAATGCAGTATTTTGAAATTTCTCGATTGCGTTAAACAATCCTATATGATTGTTATAAATAGTTTGTAAATCTGCATCAAGGGAAGGGTTTTGAAAGAGTCTCTGGCTTTCCTTAATGGCTACAGCTTCGGCAGGATTGAATTGTAGAACCACAGATTTTATTTGTTGGAAATACTTGGCATAATAAAATGCCGCCTTTAACCAACTTCCCCTACGTGTAAGGATTGGCTCTGGTGGTTCGGGAATACCAGGGCACCGACTGTGAAACTCTCGAATTCGTTTGGGAGATTTTAAAAACACTTTTTTTGTGGTTGCTATTAATGCATCCACCTCTGGATAACATTGCCGAATAGTTTGTGCCACAAGGTGTAAAGCATGAACTTTACATGTCACATGCAAAAGTCTCTCACAATCTGCTTTAAGAGAACGGCCTACAGAACGCATTGTCGCAGCACCATCGCTCATAAACATCAGGAGTTGATTAGTTGAAACTTGAAATTTTTGTAGCGTATCGAGCACAACCTTACTTCGCTAGTGCACTTTTCCAATCTTTTGCTGGCTAATAAAATGGGAAATGTTGATTTGACAGGATCTAGTACACGCACTATAATATTCACAATAGAATGTTTTTTTCGATCTGTCGTTTCGTCGACACATACCCATAACTGTTTATCATTTACTACTGCTTTCATTCTGTTTTCAATGTCCTCACGCACAATTGGTAAATAGGTGAGTAACGTTCTCCGTGACGGTAGCTTTATGTTGGAATTGTATTTATTCCAAAAGTCGTGAAAGGCTTTTTTATCTAGCAGGTGAACTGACACATCGCAGACGAGTATCATTGTCAATAAATCGAAAATGAATTGCGTTTTAGACAGCACATTATTTTTTTTTGTCTTTGTGGTGTACACTTTCAACATGTCTTTTACAGTCATATTTGTCCCAGCAAAGTAACTGTTTATCGCATAATTTACAAACCACTTTTGCTCCATTATAATACAAATCGGGAAAGTCTCGGATAAATTTCTTCACGTCGTTATACAATGGGCGCTTTCATGGCTTGGGCACGTCCGTCATACTTATTAAATAGAGCTCAAGACAACACACGATCACGTTGCCAGTTCACGACTAACTAAAGTGTTTCGCTGCATCGTGTTTATACGCTGGTGGGGATGCACTACATACGGTCCTGCCGTACCGCAAACATCCTCAGCTCTAGTTATGTCAATCCAATACTATTGACAGCAGGCCTGATTAACAGCAATATAGGTATGTTGGTAGGAATGAGTTCGCGACTTGACAACTATGTACGCTATCTCCATATGGCCTGTACTTCATCATGGGCGTGAAACGCTCTATAGTAGGATAACATTAAATTCCTAACATTGACATAAACTCTTATATTATGTTACTATTTAACCCTAGCGTAAGAATTGAACAACCATGAATACTGCCTGAGAAATGACGAAGGATCTTTGATAAAAAATAAAAACATTATTGAATAAAAATATTTCGTCGCATACAAAAATTGCAATTACTTCGTTGCCAAACCAATAGTTAATCTCTCCACAATAAAATTTTTAATTGCAGTATTATTTTTAAAGACGAAAACAAGGATGACAGTTCATTACATTTTCTGTCTTCTCAAAACAAATATGATGTTATTAAAAATCTTTTTAAACCAATATATATTACTTTAATTAAACATGTTAATATACAGTGATATACGATAAGGTGCATATGAATAAAAATAATTTAAATTTATAATATATGTATAAATCACGCACCTTAGCTCATACAAGATATGAAGAATTTTTTTGTATAACATCATTGGACTGAATAGCCGTTTCTAATTAGTTCATTTAATATGACATAATTTAATAGAGATAATAAGGAAAGGGAAATGGTACAGACTAACATAATAAAGTTATTATTGAAACCGAATGCCATATTAATAATAATGTCATTTTTCATTGAAAGAATGCAGCTGCATTTGATGAAAGAATTACGTAAGGTGCTCCTTGACAACAATCAAACAGTATGTATACATTATACAAGGTACAATCGTAATATTTAACGTATTTTATATTCTAACAAACCTCAATGGGTGAAATAAATAATTATGATAATAAATAATACTTCATTTATTGCAATTTAATTTAATTTTAACATATTTACACAATGCAATTACAAATTTTCTTTTCTTAATCAACTTTTCTGCCTAGTTGATAATTGCAATTTTTTTTGTTTCTTTGGACGTTTCGGTATTAATAATTATTTTTTTAAATGATTTAAAAGATTAAATAAAACACACAAAGAAAACAGTAAAAGCAAGTACACACAAAAACGTGTACACACCACCTTCATTAATAAGTTATTAATTATATTATGGAACAATAAAAATCTACTAAAAAATCTAAGAAATTAGATCGAATTTGTAATATATTTTAATTTATAAGTGTTCATATATAGTTTATAAAAATTTTATTTATATATTTATGTAAACAGATATGCGATTTCTTCTGGAATTCCGGATAGGAACTGCGTCCTCGACACTGCTGCCATGAATATTATTTATGCAATATTCTGAAAATCATGTCTTTTTATTACCTTGAATTATGTCTTCACAATGACACAATGACATCACAATCATTACAATTTATTTTATGTACAGCGCATTTATTCAAAATTGTAACTTTGTCTTTGTTGCTTGTTAACATTTGGCACGTAATGTACGTCATGCCGTTTTATGTTACATGTTTCTTTAATTTTTGGGGTAAAGGTAATTTCGTCGTTTTTTAATTGTTCAAGTTTTATCATACTATCTATTGTTTTAATTATATTTATTTCTTTGTTATATTCTGAATTATTTAATAGTATGTTTAGTAATATATGTATTAAGCTATGAAGGTGACATTTTAATTTTAATTTTCCCCGATTATTTTGAGCCCGCATTTGTATTTGTACGAGGGTAGTCCACAAAGTAACCTCCGTTTATGTGTAGCGCGATAAGTATAGTGAGGTAGCGCCACCATTCTACAGTGTTGCCAACAGTATTTTTTTAATTCCGTTAAATTTGTTGTAGGTTTCCGTCAAAAATCCGTTAAATTATTTTTTTTCCGTCAATAAAATCCGTCAGAATAAAAAATGTGCGAAACAAATAAAATTTATTTTATAATAAAATTTTATAAAAGAAGAACTTATATTAAAAATCGAAATTAAAATCGTCATCACTGTCCGTACCATCAACAGGTTGGCCCATAGCAGTGGAGGTTGAAGGTTCGCTTTGCCTATAGCTTTGCATAGTCCCCACCATACGAATTACTTTTTCAGTCAACTCATATGAAAAGCAGGTTTTATCGTTCCTCTTCAGCCCTGATCTTATATTCAAAATTGCATTTACCATACTTTCCTTCATTTTATTGCGCAGCTTTGATTTCACAATATTCATCACACTAAAAACCCGTTCTGCCTCTGCATTTGAGTATGGCAAAAGCAGAATTGAAAAAGCAAAATCGCATAACTCCTTGAAAGGATTTGTGCCTGTAGCATCTTCATACTCTTTGACTTCGGACCAAAACGCCACAGTGTCATTGATGTTCTCCCATTTAGTGTAATTTATGGCGTTCCATTGCGTCTCGATTAGAGATATTTCATGTTTTGAATACTCTAAATGGGCCAATAAGGGACTTAAAGATTCTTTGTGAACCCTTAATACGTTTTTGCATGAGAGTAGATTGGTTTTCTACACGATTTCGATATTGTCAGGTAACCTACAGTAAACAAGACGGAGACTCTTTTAGGGAACATTGAGAAATGAGAAACTGACAACTTACCTCAAACGTAATTGTTGAATTAATTTTAAAAGAAAGTTAATACACCACACCGTTGACGAAGATCTTGTTCACTTTGCCCGTTTATAAGACCTTTTTCCCTCATTTCTCGTATCTTGGATTCGAATCCGTAACCAAAGTATGGCTTAGGTTCTAAATGATTCTCCACAATTATAGTTAGCGGATCAATATTGGGACGTGGCATGACTACTTTTGAAACCAGAAATCCAATAAGCGTAGATAAATCCGTAAACAATTTACATGGATCAGCATCTTTGGCTTCAAAAGATTTGTTCGTTAGTTGCAATTGTTCTAATATGGGACATAGGAATGAAAATAAGGCCAAATTACTCTCATCTTTATAAATATTGTACAACAATTCAGCAGTATAATTTCGTCGGGATATTTCAAAATGTGTTTGAAGTTCAAGCCATTGTTTTAAAATTCTATATACAGCCGAATAAATTGATAACCATCGGGTTTGACAAGCTCTAATAATTTTTAATGGTTCGTGACCTTCATTAATTGTGCGATGCAGCTCTTTGTATTCAGCCTGTCGAACTGATGATTGAGAGAACCAATTGTATGTTTCAGAAACCATAAAATCCAGATTCCTCGGCAAGGTATCTTCTGAGGCGTGAGATACCGCAAGCTGAATCGAGTGACAGACACATCGTACAAGAACTAATCCTGGAATATCTTCTTTTAGGATTGCATGTACGCCATTATTTACACCTGTCATAACACTGGCATTGTCAGTTCCGATGCCAAGAATATTTTTAAACTCCAAACCAAATTCGTTTAGCGTCTCTTTAACCGCGGAAACTCTGCCTTCTGCATTGCATGCGGTTAGTGGTGCCAATTTTAAAAAAGATGTTTTTATTTTCTTGGATTTTGTGCTGTAAAATATTATTACAATGTCAAGATATTTTACCACAGTTACAGTTATATCCGTGGACTCATCCAGAAGTAAACTAAATTTTCCATTTCCAATATCTACTTTTAAATCATCTTTAAAGTGAGGGCTTAAGATATTTTTAATAATATTGGAACAGTTTGTGCGATGCAATTGCATGTCTTTAACTGCTTGTGAATCATCTGCCACCTTTTTCATTATCCGCCCTAAATGATCTACTGTTAGTACGCTGCAATGTTCGGCAATAAACAGTGTTGTATAAGCTTCCAAATATTTACTTTTTTCTGTCTTTTTGGGAGTAAAATTAATTTTTGCTTGGCGTGATGGTGCCAACATATCTGTATTCTTTATATGTTTCTTCGAAATCATATGAGCTTTTAAATCAGAATATTTATTGCTACTACTTACGATGCATCGACAAAATATGCACTCAAGGAATGACTCACCAGAATTTTTATCTGTTTTCATAATAATCCAGTCTTTAAACAGCTTGTCTTGAAGCCATTCACTACGAAATTTTTGTTTATATTGCACTTTCGGCATTTTTGTCACTGTAAACAAAATTAATTGCACAATACACTGAGAATAAGATTATTCTACTCACTAAGACGTATATACGCCAGTGCCACATACACAATGCAATGATCCAATAATTATTTTGAGAGGATTCGGGGCCCGGGAAGTCCCGGTCGAGCGGTAGACTACAGCCGGTAGTCTGCGATGCCAATCATGCGGAACCAATGACATAGTGTAATATGATATTTACAGACAAAAAATAGCTTGAATCGGTAAACAGCCAGTTAACACACTTACAAAACTTAATTTAGAATTTTTTGACGGAAATTTAGTTTCCGTTAAAAAATCCGTCACCCGTTGAAACTGTTTTTTTTCCGCTCCCCTTCACCAAAATCCGTTAGATATGACGGAAAATCCGTTAAGTTGGCAACACTGCATTCTAACATCAGTGTGCGCAGTAATTCTGTACGCTTCTAACTGTGCAAGGGGGAGTATCGTACGGTCGCGCGTTCTCGAATTCTAACCTGTAAACATCTGTGCCCCAATAGAAAATCCCGTCAAGTGTGAAGTGCGTAACATAATAAGATTTCTTTGTGCGAAAAATCACTCACCAGCTGAAATTCATCGTGAATTGCGTGCGGTGTATGGCCAAAACATTATGAGTAACTTTAAAAGACAGTACGCAGATGGTCAGGGTCGTTTATTTAAAAAAATGTGTAAAAATTTTATTCTTTTAATGAATAACTTTTTTTTATTTATTAAGACCGGAACGTCCGAGGAAACAAAACAAAAATTAATTTTCATTTATTAAATTAATTAAATAATTGATTGTATGGGATCTTACTTTTTGAAACTCCATATTAAAATTCAATAATAAGTGAAAGTTGTATGAAAATACTTTATTGTACACTAATATACACTACAATATTGTTCGGCCAAACTTCAGCTTCATCAGGTGATGATAACTAAATAATGTTTACAAAATTATACGTTTGTGACAGATGTACTAAAATCGATTTTTAACATTAATGACAGTTAATCTAACCACCGAGCATAGTTAAAGCGGCAAACGAACGTCATTTCGTCTGACAGTCCAGAAAAATTTCCACATAGGAAGCTGGTATCGGTGCATCAATATATATTGTGACAGTTCATTTACAATTATACTGAACTTATCCCTATATGCATCTTAGAAAAAATAGCATTTACTACTCGAAATGAAGTACTTTTTTTTTCGCTTATGAAATTCACTCGTTCCGCTTCACTTTGCTCGTGGACAAATTCTCACCTCACGAAAAAAACCAGTATTTTCATCTCTTGTAAAATATACTATTCTTTGAGAATAGTAGAAATTTACAGAATTTATTGTCAGAACAATAAAATAAAAAAGTAAAACTTATCAAATGTTTGTTATTATGATTAAGATATTTAAATACACCGAGAACAGACTAATAAGCTTTAACAAAGAATACTGCTAACGTTATTACACAAAAATAATAGATATTTATGTATTAAGGGAATAAACGACAGTTTTAATCCCGAGACAGTAAGTAATGCCTGAGCGACCGAAGGGAGCGAGGGCATTTTCTGTTGAGGGATTATAGACGTTTATTCCCGAATTATATACAAAACTTTTCTCCCGACCTTAAATATAATAATTTATTTCATTATTAGTTTGACAGTTGATTGATAGATTGATCTGATGTCATTCAATTAAGTTGGTTTGTCATGAAAATGTGCATAGTTTCTGGTTACCAAGGTAAAACGAGTTTGTTTGTGTCTATATATAAATATTGTAAACTCATCTAATGTTACTATTACGATTACAAAATAAAATTGATTGATATATTTAAATGCTTCGTCAATCTGACAGTTAAATTAATTTTGACTTAAATAAATGAACCAAAAGTCATTCACTACAGTATTCACTTTATTCCCTAGGGAAAATCGAATATTTTATTCCCTAGAGAATAAAGTAGTCTTATATATGTCAATTGTCAGATGTATAAGATGACACTTTATTCTCGGTCGGGAGAAAACAATTGTATGCCAATTTTAATGTATTAAGACTAATAGTTCCAACCTAAATATCAAGAAGAAACTTATTATTTAATCGTCCACTCAAAATTTAAAAAAATCCCCTAGATTCTACGTACGAAATATATTAAATGTATCTAGTACATAAAGACTCGAAGTTTAAGGTTTACGATTACATGTATAATAGAATAATTTTATCTTCAATTATTTTCTTTCATTACAGACCTTTTTTGTGGAAATTCAACAAGCTCCATTTTTCAATAACACACTACCTTCAAAGGAGTACGTACCACCGGTAACTTTAAGAATGCCCTGTAACCCACTAGGGATACCCAAACCCAAGGTGTACTGGTTAAAAGATGGTGAACCCTTCAAATACAGTGTTAGGCAGCGAATTCAGTCAACGTCACTGATTATTAGTAACTCCATTATAAAAGACATGGGTAAGATTGTCCATTGAATTACTATAATTTTTGAATTACTATAATTTTTGACAAGTAAATTTTAGAGTATGCTACAAATGTACTACTATGTACGAGCATTTAACAAAAAGTTAGAATGACGATCTGTATGTTTCATGGATTTCTGTATTACATTTATCTGGTATAATTAAATAAACGTTAACTTATAAACATACACAAAATAAAATAAGAAATATACAACAGAGTCTGGCAGAGAAATTGGGTGTATTTTTTCTTGGTTGCGGCTATGATAAGAAGC
This sequence comes from Melolontha melolontha, assembly GCA_935421215.2. Taxonomy (NCBI): domain Eukaryota; kingdom Metazoa; phylum Arthropoda; class Insecta; order Coleoptera; family Scarabaeidae; genus Melolontha; species Melolontha melolontha. The sequence continues at coordinate 98,773,668 of OW285240.1, forward strand.
ATTATCAATAGGGACCGAACACGAGAGGCCGTAATTACGATGGACTATATAAATAGTCTATAACATCGCTCAGTTATTGAATAGCACTATTCATTCGGTTAACCGCACATCTGTTTTTTGTCGTCAAATTGTGACGCAATTACTTCAATTTTACACTTAAATTCCCTTCTTTATGGGCGTAGATAGAAGCGGGAGAGGTTTTAATAATTTGTTTTATTTATTAGTTTATATTTCGTAAGATAAATAAAGTACGATGAGTTAATTTCTTTTTTTCATTGTTTTAACTGTTAATTACATATATAGGTACGTAAGTGTCCAGTAAACTTCGTTAAGTTTCAATAACTAGAACATTGTTTAAGTGGCTTTTTCAGATATGATATGGAACAACGTCGAGAATGGCATCGTGAAACAATGGCGAGTTGGATTAAGGGTCATACTGATTGTATGTCCATTGCCAGTGATTCCGAAATTTATTGCAAAGTCTGTAAAATATCGTTAAAAAATTCCAAGAAATCGCACGTAAAATGTCACTTAGCATCGCAAACATATACAGAAGTTAGAGCCGTTGCAATCTGACAATTTCAACGAAGAACTCTGTGAAACTTTAATGGCGGCAAATATTCCATTAAATAAACTTAATAATTCCACCTTCAAAACATTTCTCCAAAAATATACTAGTCGAAGTGTACCTGATGAATGCACCTTACGCAAATATTATGTTTCTAAGTGCAACACGAAAGCAGTAGAATCCATCTTTCAAATCAGTAACTATGGATAAGCGCCGACGAATCTGTCGATATATTAGGACGCTGTGTGGTAAATGTAGCTGGTGTACTACATCCAACTATTCCATATAACGCATATGTAATATCAACAAATGTTACAAATTCAATTGATGCGGAAACAGTAGCTAAAACCATTTACGGGAATATGCACCAAATGTTTCATTCGGACGACAGGTACTATCGTGAGCAATTGAAAGTAAACGCACTATTATAGCTGCGTAAATTTTACCAAATTGTCAAGCTAATGTCATTTATGTTATGATATGATTAAATGTTGACACTGACACTTCAAAAGTACTGTATACATTAGATAAATTTTGAAATTTCGATATGCCAACATAATAAAGTGTTAACTTTCCATTGCTCACGATAGTACATAGAAAAAATACTTTTATTTTACAGTGACAGTGCTGCATATATGTTAAAAACAGGCAGACTATTAAAGGAAACATATCCTAATATGCTGTATATTACTTTTTTTTTGTGTGTGTCAGGTGGAACGCTCATGCTCGCCTTAGCTTGTTCTCAGCTTAAGGCAGTGTGGGACTCAAACCGAATTTTGCCTACCCACCAAAACCACCTCCTTTGCTCCTCCGACATGCTGGAATCTACATGATCTGTTTTCCCTCAGACATTTCGGGTGTTTCTTTAAAGTTTTCCTCTTTCCCTTTCCTCCATCTCTTTGGTACGCAAAACCTCTCCTACATACTCGTTGATGTTATCGAAATATGTTTTACCACTTGTCATTATGTTGATAATACTTCCTGTACTCAATTTCTTCCCTATCCTTTCATTTTAATCATTTTTCCTCTTTCTGTTCACTCCATTTGCAGGTTCCTGCTTCCCTCGCCTTAATTCTTCTTCTTTCATTTGTATATTACTTACGTCAAAATAATTGGTAGAAGTAGATTCGATGAAACGACATTAAACAAGATCTATTACAAAAATTACGAAATATGTAATTAACTCACCGTACTTTATTTATCTTACGAAATATAAACTAATAATATAATTGATTGAGGTCTCGCTAGGCACTTGGTGAAACATATTAAATGATAAAGGTAAAAGAAAATTCACACTTGGTTATTTGTTTCACTGCAATTTTATTTACAAAATACGCTTGGACAAATGTGTTTCGAACTTAACAGTTCATTCTCAACTGAATGGACCTTTTGGACCTTACACTAACAAAATTAAATGGCAAATTAGATTATAGTATTTACAGAAAACACACATACACTGACACCCTCATATCTGCAGATAGCAAACAACCCGATAGCATTAAGTTTTCCTCTTTCAACAGTTTCATACATAGATTACTATCCGTTCCCCTTTCAAAACCAAATTTTGATAAAGAAGTTGCAGTCTTGAAATGTCTAGCCGTGAACAACGGATACAGTCCTGATATTATTAATAGATTAATTTCAAAGAAAAAACATAAACAGATTAATAAATTCTTTTATGCAGCCCCCCAATTAGAACCAAGTAATTATCGTTTAATAAATTACATAGGAAAGACCACGAATAAAATTAATAATAGATTAGTTAATCAAGGCATGAAAACTATAATAGTAAATAAATTAAATTTAGGTAAACTTTGGACAAATAATAAGGATATAATTCAAAAAGCAGATAAATGTGGCGTGTATAAATTAAATTGTTTAGACTGTGATGCTTTCTACACAGGTCAAACTGGAAGATGTTTTCGCACACGAATAGAAGAACATAGGAAAGCAATTTTATATTCCAAGAAATGTTCAGGTATATCCGAGCATTGTATAAATGAACAACACATGGTATCATTAAATAATTTTGAAATTTACACTCTGCAAATAAAAGTAAACGATTAGACTTTTTAGAAATAATGGAAATATCTAAAGCAATAAACAAATCATTAAATATAGTAAATGAACAAACAGAGTTCGTAATCTCCCCTATTATTAAGGCTGTTTCTCGTTAATTACTAGGAAAACCCCCATAATACATAACTCACGTATATGTTTCACAGTGTTACTCCCACCTTACTCAAATTATCTATTCGTATTTTAAGTAAACTTTTTCTTGTTCAGTTGAGAATGAACTGTGAAGTTCGAAACAAATTTGTCCAAGCGTATTTTGTAAATAAAATTGCAGTGAAACAAATAACCAAGTGTGAATTTTCTTTTACCTTTATCATAAACTAATAAATAAAATAAATTATAAAAACTCCTCCCGCTTCTATCTACCCCCTTGAAGAAAGGAATTTAACTGTAAAATTGAAGTAATCGCGTCACAATCCACGTCAAAAACGGATGTGCGGTTAACCGAATGAATAGTGCTATTCAATAACTGCGATGTTATAGACTATTTATATAGTCCATCGTAATTTTGACCTCTCGTGTCCGGTTCCTAATTATTATTAATCATAAATACAAAAATAATTTATATAACTATTAATTTTAAGTAATTACTGACACGACACCTTCACGATTTTGCAAAATCTATTGCTAAAATTGTATAGCAGAAACCTCTAAACAGACAAAATTTGTCGGCGGACCGTTAAAAAACTTAACCTACAAATGTTCAAAATTTACAAATCAACCGATATTACTTCACTGTTAATAGACATTGTTTAATTTGCAACGTAAGGATGATTATGTGGTTCAAACAAAAATGAAAGGAACATTGAGCACATTTGAAGAAAGAATGATAAAAATCGGGTTCATATCACTTGCATTGAAAGTGAAACAGTAATCAACAGGTGTAATGAATGTTACAGGTTCATCGTCAAGATATCCAATTTTGTAAAAAAAGTATTGCAACATATTTTGAAGAATTGGAAGTATAAACTTCAAATTGGTAAGTAATTGAAGGTTGATAAAGTTTTCTTGTTACCAGATTTTCAAGTCAGAAGTTACGGCGGACAGTGCCGATGTATTTCTTAAAGAAGAAAACATCAAGCGGTTGAATAGGTGAGATGTCACGGTAAAGATTTCTACACCAAATCTTCGACTTTGTTCTTCACGAAGCAACAAAAAAGAGAAAGTTGAAACAAAATTCAAGTTTTCCTTATTTATATTTGCACTTTTACCAGCATCCGATTGATGTTTTTGCTTAATGGAAAATGATAACTTGATTTTGAACAAAGGAGACTTAATTTTCCATTCAAATCAAAAATAAGCAAAGACACGGTCAATTTTGTAGATTCGTGATTCGTATAGTTAGATGTGTTAAATAATGTACGAGCGTCAGCAAATTAGTAATACCCCCTATTTTTTTCTAAATAAAGTTAATTAAGTGAAAAATTTGCATTTGGCGCTATTTCCCAAATCTTCTACAATCCACTGTAGTAGTAACTTTTACGTCAACAAGTGGTAGCACTACAATCGCTTGAAAAATGGCCGACATCGATGTTCGTATTAGACAGCGTTCTGCGATTGAATTCTTGAATGCAGAAGACAAAACGCCAATTCATATTAATGAAAGACTGAAAAATGTCTACGGTGATGCAACAGTGGATGTCAGCACTATTGGACGATGGGTTCGTCGCTGTAACGAAGCTGAATAACAACCGCCGTTGGCTGACGCAAAGCGGAGCAGCAGGCCGTTGACTGCAGTGATTCACGCAACATTCAGCGAGTTGATAACATCATTCGTGGTGACCGCCGGATGAGTGCAGATGAATTTTGTTGCATTCTCTTTCTCAGTAAAGGCAGTGTGATGACTATTATTCAACTGAGGTATTCCAAAGTTTGTGCAAGGTGGGTACCGAGAAAATTAACCGACCAGAATAAAGAAACAAGAAAAACAATAGCCTCACAACACTTGCAGCGCTTTCGTTTGGAGGGAGATGGGTTTCTGGAAAAAATTGTGACCAAAGACGAAACATGGGTTTATTTTTTTGAACCCGAATCAAAGAGGGTAGTCAATGGAATGGCATCACACAAAACTCACCCAGGACGAGAAAGTTCAAAACTGTACGATCGACAAGGAAAGATATAGCGACTGTGTTCTGGGATGCAGAGGGTGTGATTATGGTTGGTAGGAAACAGGATCGTGCTTTTTACCACACTGGGATACATGCCCTTGTTAAAAGATGGACCAAAACTGTGGATATGGATGGAGATTACATTGAAAAGTTACCAATTAATCATCAATATTGTGGTTTTCAATCTATGTCATTGCATTTTTATTTCTTGACAAATAAAGGGGGAAAAAATAGGAGGCATTAGTTTTCGACTGATCCTCGTACAAGTTTCTATATTGAAAACCTAAATAGTCACTGTGAGTAAACTAACCTAAGTACGGGGCAACGTGACGTGTCTCTTCGTTGATTATGTTTAAAAGAAACATAACCAACATAAACTATTGCAGTGTGTGAAGTGAAAAGACAAAAAAGTTAGAAAGACAAAAAACTTCTTGGAAACATTTTCATCCGTACTTACGATCCGTCGATAAGAATTTTTGTTTTCTAGGTTTTCTTTTGGACTTAAAATAGTAAAGCTAAGCATTTTTAGTAACCAAATTTAAAAAATCGTGAAAGTTTATTGATAGAAACAACTAAAACCTTGTTGGAAAGGCTTGGCTAAATAAAATATATTCAAATAAATTTTTAAAATTCACATACTTGGCATTATAATCCTGGCGCAACCTATTGCAGGAACTAATAATAAAAACCGGTAGCAGGCCGTGGAAGCTTATACATTTGTCACGGAGTAAATCTCTTATGACTACAACTGTTTGGTACACTAGCATCCGCCACGTATCAACCACCTATTATTACCCGCGAGTTACCTTCAAGTACGCATTTTATAGTCTGAGTGAAAGGGAACGGAGAAAGGTTTTTGATGTTTGAGACGATCCGAAACTCTAATCCGAGACTTTCGAACTTGTAATCTAGTCACTTACCAACTAGACCAGCACGACCCTCTATTACACGAACTACAAAGTTTTAAGTAACAATAACAAAATTTTTATAATCAAATTTATGTCAATGAAACTATTATACAACAATTATAAATCCAGAACAATAATAAAAAATTACATTAAATTAATTTGAAATGTATGCAATCACAGCATAAATTAGCATTTAATAATAACAATAATGGAAAGTCTTTCTTTGGAGACTGTGGTTAAGTAAAAACTTAAAAAAGGTATATAACCCCTTACCACAACTATTAATCGTATCCTAAATACGTATTTCGACAACTAAGTTGTCATCATCAGTAGATAAAACCACTAATCAAGGTGTCGCACAAGCTAGCACAACTGATCACGCAACAACTTTACACGGCGTCAACGTATACACTAGCTTAAAAATTCAAATATATCGACTAAAAATTACGACAAAATTACCTCTCTTAAGGAAACGGCACCCACATGTGCTTATATTCTTTTTGAACCGTCTACAACCTTTTTACCTCCTTTTCTAAGAATGAAAAGAGACAAAGGCGATCGGTCCCCTGTCTCCGTTCATCGAGTTCTGTTTCGCTTCGCTTTCGTATGCGTCAAGATCGCGGGGATTATTGATGGCTTTGACAAGTTTTAACCCTTTAATCGACATATTGTGTAGTTTGTGAGTCAATAATTTGAAGTAGAATTTAAAAATAACGCTATATATTTCCCGAGAGTCTGGATCAGATACGTAGATGACATTCTCGCGATTTTTGATACACGGAAATGCGAATTAGACATGTTCGTTAATCAGTTAAATTTGAAATTTTATTACGATTAAATTACGGTGGAAAAGGAAGACAATGACAGGATACCATTTTTAAATACTTTACTGATTAGAAATAAACATAAAATGGAAATCGATGTTTTTCGGAAAGAAACCAATGCTAATAGATTCATCATCGCGGATCCAAATCATAGTTTTCAACATAAGACAGCTTCTTTTAATTTCTTAGTCAATCGGTTACTAAATTTTCCGTTAAAAAAAGAGAGATATGAAATAGAACTAGATTTTATTAAAAATATCGCGAAATATAATGGCTTTGACATAGAAATAATCAATACATTAATTAGAAAAACAAAATTAAAAAATACAATCCGCAAATCCATAAGTTTGGTATCTCAAAATAACCAGGAGAAAAAGTACATATGTTTACCATACCACCCTATCACGAAAAACAATAAAGTTGTGAAAGAACGAGGTCTCCAAGTTGCCTTTCGGTCCGAAAATACTGTCAAAAATCTCCTAGGGAATTCCAAAGATAGAGTTAATTTTAAATCGAAATCAGGTATATACGAAATAAATTGCGATGATTGTAATTTGAAGTATACAGGCTGATTCATTTTGGGCCCTCACCATGGGGATCTCTCTTATTATTGGAGATAGAGTATAGGTTTAAATTTGGCAAAGTTGTTAAATTTTGTGTTTGTTATAAATCCGTAAAGAAAATAGACCTGTGACAAATGACCTTCGTTATTTAAAAAAAAAAACGCGAAAACCCCATTTTCTTCTTTTACCTGTAGCACAGACATTTGGCCTTGTAGAGAAAAAATAAAAACACATCCTTGTGGCCATTTCTAAACCTCTATCCAGTGGTGTAATCTAAATTTTTATACGAGGTTTCGTTTCTTTCTGGCCATCATCAACTATCTAATTTCTTATAGGCGCCATATTGGATTTAGACATCTTCAGAAAGAGTTTTTTTTTCTGATTTCAACCATGTACCACATGCTGACTAAAGTTTTTGACATTAGGTTTTATTTGAAAGAATAAATTATAAGATTAAATAAGGTAGCCTTTGGAATTGCAGTCTGTCAAACATTTCATTTATTGTTCATTAATAATACAAAAATGTCATACACTAACGAAGAGAAATGAGATATGATAAGTATTTTTTATTCTTCGAAACGAAATTCAACAGTAGCGAATACAAAATAACAAAAACATTAATAAAAATACATAGAAAAGTAAACAATAAACAATTACAGTAAATGTTCAATTATCTGGCCATCTTCGGTAATGCACAATTGGGCACGCCTTCTGGCATTTTGTACAGCTCTTTGTATAGTTCTTCTAGTAACTGCATCGAAGGCATTCTGAAGTCTGTCTCGTAATTCTTCAATGTTTTGTGGCGCATCTACTTTATAAATATTATTTTTAACATATCCCCATAAAAAAAAATCTAGCGGACTTAAATCAGGTGATCTCGCAGGCCATTCAACAACTCCCCTATTTCCAATCCAACGGTTTGCAAACTCTCGATTTAAGAAATTTCTAACAACAGCTGCATTGTGTGCTGGTGCGCCATCTTGTTGCCACCACAAATATTGTAATTGATTTAATGGGATATTGTCGCCAAGATAGTCAGATACGTATGTACGTAAAATGTTTAAATATCTTTCTCCATTTAAATGTTCTTCATACATAACTGGTCCTAAGAGACGATTTGCCAAAATACCCATCCAAACGTTCATTCCAAAACTATGTTGTGGTCATCTAGCCCTGTTTTGTCGGGGATTTTGTACTGCCCAATAGTGCTCCGTATTTCTGTTGAACATTCTAGAATTTGTAAATTTTGTTTCATCTGACCAGATGATTTTGCTTAAAAAATTTTCGTCATTTTCTATCCTTCCCATTAACCAATTACAATATTCTAGCCTTCTCAAATTATCTCCAAGCAGTAAAGAGTGACTAACATGGATCCTGTATGGTTTAAACCTACTTTTATGTAAAGTTCTCCAAACGCTGGACTGGCACAAATTTAATTTTGACACTACTTCGCGTGTAGAAATTGATGGATTATTATTTATCTATAAAAATACAAGATTAACATGAAATTTGAAAACACGCTTTTAATTTACCATTTGTAAAATATCTTATTCTTATTCTTATTCTATATCTTGTCGATTTTCATTTAAATTCCTGTTGTCTTGACCATTACGCGGCTTAGTAAACGATCCATTCTCGACCAAATTTCTGTCGAGATCTAGAAAAATGGTACGATGAGGCTGTTGTCGTTCTGGATATAATTGTAGATATCTTGTACTCGCTACTGTTGAATATCATATCTCGTTTCTCTTCGTTAGTGTATGACATTTTTGTATTATTAATGAACAATAAATGAAATGTTTGACAGATTGAAATTCCATGGCTACCTTATTTAATCTTATAATTTATTCTTTCAAATAAAACCTAATGTCAAAAACTTTAGCATGTGGTACATGGTTGAAATCAGAAAAAAAAACTCTTTCTGAAGATGTCTAAATCCAATATGGCGCCTATAAGAAATTAGATAGTTGATGATGGCCAGAAAGAAACGAAACGTCGTATAAAAATTTAGAGTACACCACTGGATATAGGTTTAGAAATGGCCACAAGGATGTGTTTTTATATTTTCTCTACAAGGCCAAATGTCGGTGCTACAGGTAAAAGAAGAAAATGGGGTTTTCGCGTTTTTTTTTTAATAACGAAGGTCATTTGGCGCAGGTCTATTTTCTTTGCGGATTTATAACAAACACAAAATTTAACAACTTTGCCAAATTTAAACATATACTCTATCTGCAATAATAAGACGAGATCCCCATGGTGAGGGCCGAAAATGAATCAGCCTGTATAGGCCAAACAAAGCGATCAATAATAACCCGGTTTAAAGAACACATATTACATATTAAATACAATAGATCAGTAAAATCTAACTTTGCCAATCATGCTTTAAATACACTACACAATATGTCGATTAAAGGCTTAAAACTTGTCAAAGCCATCAATAATCCCCGTGATCTTGACGCATACGAAAGCATTCATATCGGTAAAAACAAACAGAACTCGATGAACAGACAGGGGACCAACCGCCTACTCTCCTTTCATTCTTAGAAAACGAGGTAAAAAGGTTGTAGACGGTTCAAAATGAGTATAGATAAACACATGTGGGTGCCGCTTCCTTAAGAGAGATAATTTTGTCATAATTTTTAGTCGATATATTTGTATATCTAAGTTAGTGTATATGTGGACGCCGTGTAAAGTTGTTGCGTGATCAGTTGTGCTAGCTTTACTGTGCCCCATGTACGACACCTTGATTAGTGATTTTACCTACTGATGATGACAACTTAGTTGTTGAAATACGTATTTAGGATACGATTAATAATTGTGGTAAGGGGTTATATACCTTTTTTAAATAATAATAATGATATATTTTGCCCAACAGATTAATCCAAAATAGGACAAAAAAACTTTGACTATGTAACAATACAACAGTACATAAATAAGATAATTAATTCCATAAGAACATAAAATCATCCTTAAATAAATTATTCGCGTTTCTCGACGAATACACCAATGGCGCCCTACACAATATATTGGTCCTTGGTGTTGAAAACACAAAAGATCGTGAGTGTCCAGCAGTAATGCGTAGTACCAGTAAATTCACTCGTGCTAACAGCGATGCTGAGTCGATCCGGTTATTCAGGAGATTCGCCACCAACAATGCGCTCTTCCTTTGTCTGCGTACTGCTAACAATTCTAATCCATGCCTCACAAGCAAATCCTCGTAGTCTATATTGCGTTCTGGATAGACCCCATCCAGCCTCTAACTCAAGTACTTCAAAAATTTACGCTGACCGCGTTCAATTTGATTCAAGATTGGGTACCAAATGGTAGATGCATATTCCAACTTACTGTCGACCTATGCGAAATATAGAGATTTAATGGTACCAACATTTGGACAGTATTAATAAGGTTATCAGTAAAGATCACCATAAATCTTCCTACCCTCTTCCCTCCAAAAAGCACAAATAAGAACAGCAACCCTAACTATTTGGATTATTCGAAATGTATATTATTCTGATGAACATTGACCCATATGGATATGTATAATTTAAATTTAATATAATAGATGACACATGTGAAAACAAATGCGCCCATCTGTGAATATATTTTTAAAAAATAACGAAATAGACAACAATGCCTTATCCAGGTTAAAGATTGGGTAACACACTAAGTTTTAATTGTCAAGACCATTTCGTCAAAAAATAAATACATACATATTTGAAATTAATTTTGGTCGAATTTTCTTACTAATTGTAAATCAATTTTTTTTTAAATTTCAGGTTTTTACCAATGTGTGGCAGAGAATTCTGTCGGAAAGACTTGGATTGCAGCTCAATATGTTCCAAAAGATTTAGTTCCTGATGTTCATCCGCCTTCGGATGTAAAATGCCGGCCATACAACGACACAAGTATTTGTGTGCAATGGAAAAGTGTAGACAAAGCGAAAGTTTATGTCGTTTATTATTTTCACGGAGGTATTAAAAAATACAGTATTCAATTTTACATCAATATATCATTTTATTTTCAGAATCCGAAACTGAAATATTAAGTCTAACTAATACGACTTATCAAATGCTTGAAAACCTGAACAATAGTACAAATTATACGTTTTACATTCGAGCATTTACATTAAAGGTTAGCGATCAGTCAGAACACGTTGTTTGCAAATCTGGTAAGTAACTTCTAACAGTTTGTAAATTGAAACATAAGTGGTTTTATTATGATAGAGAGGTTCATTCGAGTAACAGCTCACCGGCGGCTTGTCCTAGCGCGTAATATATATTTTGTCAGTCGCCGTCCGAACAACGTTCAGTGCACTCTCACGTTAAAACAGATTTAAAAACTGTTCGGAACAATTACGTCGGACTAGAAAAATTAGAAAATCTTTCGGTGTCGCTAGTGAAATCTGCAAATAGTACATCATGTTCACGCATAGCTATGCGCGGTAGAAGACGCAACAAATATTTATGTTTTTGAAAATGTTTTAGATAAATATTCAGATTTTGCAACATTAAGAAAATCTTATGAACCGTTAAATTATTTTAAAGATTATTTTAATTATTTAAAAAAGGTATATAACCCCTTACCACAATTATTAGTCGTATCCTAAATACGTATTTCGACAACTAAGTTGTCATCATCAGTAGGTAAAAACTACTAATTAAAGTCACACGGGGCACAATAAAGTAAGATAAACGCTTCCGCACAACTACTATACACTGCAACCCTGTAAAGACTAAATTTACCATGCACATCTCAAACTACGAGACAAAACACTTGCCTCTTAGAAAAGGTTTTTAAACATGTGTTAAAATATCGAACAAAGGGACGGCAAAAATTCTTCTCTCAAGAAAGCGCCTACTAAAAACGATTTTAAAGCTACGGTGACCTACTAATAAACTAAATGAAACACCTTATATTTCCACAAAACACTAGTATATTTAACTGTATGAGCATTTCATGTGCAATGTACAAATTAATAGTTATTATTTAAACGTGTTATTTCGAGTACGCAGGTAGTGACAAAATCTATATTGGGTAGGAGTGTAAAAAAAATTTTCCATTAACAAATGGTTAAAAAGTCGTATATATATAGTAAAGGCCGAACTCTCATTGCAAATTCTGAGAAAGACACAATTAAGAAGGGGCGGCCTTTACTATATATATACGACTTTTTAACCATTTGTTAATGGAAAATTTTTTTTTTTTACACCTACCCAATATAGATTTTGTCACTACCTGCGTACTCGAAATAACACGTTTAAATAATAACTATTAATTTGTACATTGCACATGAAATGCTCATACAGTTAAATATACTAGTGTTTTGTGGAAATATAAGGTGTTTCATTTAGTTTATTAGTAGGTCACCGTAGCTTTAAAATCGTTTTTAGTAGGCGCCTTCTTTAGAGAAGAATTTTTGCCGTCCCTTTGTTCGATATTTTAACACATGTTTAAAAACCTTTTCTAAGAGGCAAGTGTTTTGTCTCGTAGTTTGAGATGTGCATGGTAAATTTAGTCTTTACAGGGTTGCAGTGTATAGTAGTTGTGCGGAAGCGTTTATCTTACTTTATTGTGCCCCGTGTGACTTTAATTAGTAGTTTTTACCTACTGATGATGACAACTTAGTTGTCGAAATACGTATTTAGGATACGACTAATAATTGTGGTAAGGGGTTATATACCTTTTTTAAATTATTATTTAACCACAGTCTCCATTGAAAGAATTATTTTAATTATACAAATATAACATCAGTAGATGCAGAACGCTCGTTTTCTGCTTATAAGCACATTTTTTCTCCGCAATGCACTCGGTTTGTTACTTAATTACTGAAGTTACATCTGATATTGCAAATATTTGACCGATTTTACCCAGTTTGTAACTTAACGGAAGACGTTTAAAACGGTAGGTGTTCCGCCCCACTTTTTATTAATTTATACCTTATTATTTATTTATATAGGTTTAGGTGTGCTTAGATTTTTAACAGCAATCATTTATTACCCTAAACGAGCGAAGTGCGCTTAACGTTGTCCGGCAGCGACTGAATATATATATATATATATATATATATATATATATATATATATATATATATATATTAGACCAGGAGTCTTTGCCGTTAGAACATGTATGGAAAGGACAGTCGTTTTTTTGGGGGGAATCCGGCAAAATTAAACTCTATTACTTAAGTCAGTTCTTTATTTTTTAGCCCAATATTTCGCATCGAATTCGTATGCTTCCTCAGGGGATCAAAATCTGAACTTGTTTTTTTTGGAGAAATTACTCGTATGTTTGTAATATTCTAAATTAATACAACCAATGTCAACGGACGTACACTTAGTTATTTCGAAATTACATTTTAAAAAGTATTAAAAGATTTTAAGTATTAACTTTGTGACAAGAACATGTGTGTGTACGATTATTTCTATTGTTCGTCAATATTGAACATGTGGCTTTCTTGTAGATGTAGTTGTCCTGTTTTCTAAAATGTAATTTCGAAATAACTAAGTATACGCCCGTTGACATTGGTTGTATTAATTTAGAATATTACAAACATATGAGTAATTTCTCCAAAAAAAAACAAGTTCACATTTTGATCCCCTGAGGAAGCATACGAATTCGATGCAAAATATTGGGCTAAAAAATAAAGAACTGACTTAGGTAATAGAGTTTAATTTTGCCGGATTCCCAAAAAAACGACTATCCTTTCCATATATATATATATATATATATATATATATATATATATATATATATACGCGCAAAGACGAGCCGCCGGTGCGATGTTACTGGAATGAACCTTAAATTATGTATCTACACCGTGTTTATCTAATCCCAGAGATGACTATGGTGCTGTTAAAAATTAAAATTTTCTTAATGAAATAGTACCAGAAATCACCTTATAAAGGTTGTCCAATGGGGGCGCTCGAACTTTGACAGTGTATAGCGGCCATGTTGGTGAAGATACAGCTGTCAGATTTGGAGGTTATAGAAATTAATGTTGGGAAAATCACCATGGAAATATACAGTGTTGAGCAACGCGTGCAAATCATTAAACTTTACTATCAAAATGAGTGCTAAGTTCGAGCTACAAAATTGCCCTGTTGAGTCGACTATTCGTCGTTTGATGAACATATTCGAATCAACTGGTTCAATAAACAATCAAACAACATCCGTACGTCGTTAAAACGTGAGGTCTGCCGAGGACATTGCTATAGTAAACTAGAGTGTGCAGGATAACCCGAGGCTGTCAGTTCCTCGTCGCGCTCAAGAACTTGGCCTTTCGCAGAGTTCAACTTGGCGAATTTTGCTTCGAAGCTTAGGCCTGCACCCGTACAGAATTCAATTGATCCTGGAGCTGAAGGTAAATGACCAAAGGCAGTGTCGAGCATTCGCTGATTGGGTTCTAGAGCAGTTGGCAGTGGACCCCGATTTCGGAAAATCATATTCAGTGGCCCATTTTTGAATGAATGGCAATAAACAAAATTGTCGCATTTGGGAATATGACAGTCCATATGAGACCCATCAGTGCAAATGCATCCAGGAAAAGTCATTGTTTATTGTGGATTTTGAAACGGTGGTGTCATTGACCTGTACTTCTTCCAAAATAAAGCTTACACCGCCATAACTGTTAACGGCGAGAGGTACAGGTCGATGATATCCAATTTTTTGTGGCTTAAATTGGAAGATATAGATCTCAACGCCAAGTGGTTCCAACAAGACGGCGTTACTTGCCACACATCGCATGCAACAATAGATCTTCTGCACGACAAATTCGACGACATGGATATCTCTCGTTTCGGCGACGTCAACTGACCACCGAGATCGTGTGATTTAACGCCATTAGACTTTTTCTTATGGGGCTACGTTAAATTACGGGTCTATGTGAATAACCCGCAGACGATTGATGCCTTAAAAGTCAACATAACCAATACCATCAATGATATGAAGCCGAATTTATGCGGTCGAGTCATCGAAAATTGGACCTCTCGAATACGCGCCGTCCAGCGAAGCCATTTGAACGATATTATATTCCATACATAATGTAATCGAATACGTTTTCAAGTAAAAACTAATAAAATAATATCACATACACAACTTTATTCCAAATTTAAAGTTAGAGCGCCCTTAATGGAAAAGCCTTTATGTTCAAATGTTATTTATTTTCTCTTTTTGCATTTTACGTGTTCAACAGTTCTTTTTAAAGCTGTGTTTGCTGTGGTAAGTTAAAAATATTGTCCCATTGCAACTATTTCTTCTAAAATCCATACATTTTTAGATAAATACCACATATACAATTTGCTTCTAGTGGCTAATAAATTATCTGGTATCAAGTAATCACGATGTTATCCCGTCAGGTGACAAGAGATATCTCGCGATATCTGATGGACAAGAGAGACTCGCCGATATAAGCGTTTCCTCTCGAATGGCTACGCTATTACAGGGCAGGTAAAGCACGTATAATAGTGTAAGTCCGTCAGATGTCGCGAGTTATCTCTTGTCACCTGACGGGATAAGATTGTGATTATTTGCGATGAGCGAACCATAAGACGTCACTTCGTGAATCCCCACTGACGAGATCATTTAGATCGAAACGCATATGTCAGCGGTTGAAGTGACCACTGGTTAAATACGTCATATACAGGCTGTCCCGTAAAAAACGCCAACATTCATAATTCCGTTATTTATTGTCCGGTTTTATTTAAACAAAAAGTAAATTTAATAGCATCAAAAACACTATAAGATGCAGTGTTTTATTTGTTTTCAATTGTTTTCATTAATGTCAAACGACAGTCAAGTTTTTTATTTTAAATGGCAATATATATATTTTTGGCTATATTCGGATTGGATTTTTTTTTCTGAATTCAACGATGTATAACATGTTTATTTTTGATAAACGTTTATTGCAAAAAAAAAAACTATAAATTTCATCTTTGTCTTCCATTATTTATAAATATTCGAATGTGTCATGAAACATTGGAAATGTAAGTATTATAAATATTATTATAAGAAACAAAACACTTTACAATAAATGTTGAAATTGCCCGCCACCTTGTTCAACACATATCGCACATCTCCTAATTACTCCAAAGGTCGCATTTAAAAGACAAGCGGCAGGTACTTCTTGACAAGTGTTAATAATTCTTTGTCTTAAAATGTCAACATTTTCTGGAGTTGTTAAATAAACTCGATCTTGTAGATAGGCCCGCAACCAAAAATCGAGGGGCGTAAGATCCGGTGAACGCGCAGGCCACTCGATAGGACCGGATGTTCCTATCCACCTATTTCCAAATTGGGTGTTCAACAAATCAGTATTTACTCTGGCGTTGTGCGCGGGAGCCCCATCTTGTTGAAAAAATATTCTATTTAAATTTGCCAAAGGTAATTCATCTAAAAAGTTTTGGAGATTTTCGTGTAATAAAGTGTAGTATTTTTCTTGATTTAAGCAACCATCTATGAAAAATGGCCCAATTAATTGATCACCTAAAATGCCACACCAAACATTTACGTTGAAACGTCTTTGAAAATTATTTTCAATTACAAATCTCGGATTGTCTGCACTCCACTGTCGATGTATGTTTCTATTAAAAATACCGTTGTTGCTAAAAGTGCATTCATCAGACCAAATTATCCTTCTCTAAAAATTCGGGTCTTCTTCTAATGCATTTAAATAAAAACGACAAAACTGGATTCTTCGGCCAGGATCATTTTGTTCTAATGCATGAACTTTTCGAGCTATGTACGGTTTAAGTTTGTGTTTTCTTAAAATACCATGAACTGTAGTTTTTGATACCCCAATATTATGTGCAATTTCGCGAATCGAAGTTCGTGAATTTTGCTGTACTGCAAGAAGAACATCTAATTCCTTATCTTCGGAGAATTTCCGTTTTTGTGTTTTTGGTTTGGTAAATGATCCATAATTTCTTAAATTCTTTTCAATTCTCTGAAATATTTTCGAACCTGGAACTTCTCTGTCCGGAAAACGAGCACTGTACCGACGAACTGCTTGAAGGCGATTTTTATTACATTCAAAGAACACTTGTAACATGTCCGTTAATTCATTGTTATTCATTTTTAACGAAAATACGCTTTTTGTTGCGGCAAAACGTTCAAACAGGATAATACAGAAAACTTAATAAAGTCAAACTGACACTTAAGGCACATTGACATAATGCTAGTGGACTGCGCCAAGTCTACTATAATGAAAGATGAAATTTATAAAGTTTTTTTTTTATTTTTTATTATTAGGAGATGTGCGATATGTGTTAAACAAGGTGGCGGGCAATTTCAACATTTATTGTAAAGTGTTTTGTTTCTTATAATAATATTTATAATACTTACATTTCAAATGTTTCATGACACATTCGAATATTTATAAATAATGGAAGACAAAGATGAAATTTATAAAGTTTTTTTTTTGCAATAAACAACTATCAAAAATAAACATGTTATATATCGTTGAATTCAGAAAAAAAAATACAATCCGAATATAGCCAAAAATATATATGTTGCCATTTAAAATAAAAACTTGACTGTCGTTTGACATTAATGAAAACAATTGAAAACAAATAAAACACTGCTATCTTATAGTGTTTTTGATGCTATTAAATTTACTTTTTGTTTAAATAAAACCGGACAATAAATAACGGAATTATGAATGTTGGCGTTTTTTACGGGACAGTCTGTATATCCATGTGTACAGATATGTTGTATACATATTTATATTAATTGTATAAAAGGGAATAATTAATTCAACTTTTTTAATTTTCTAATTTACTTTGCAGGTACTAAGGGCAAACGAAATTTGCAAATATTTCACAAAGAAAACACAGTTGAATTGAGTTGGTCTCAAATAAGTATAGATATTCCATGTGACGGATCGTCTTCCGATTATCGTGTGCAATGGAAACGTGTCAACCAAACTTATAGCAATGTAGTATACGTAAAACTGCGCAGCTACTATGTTCGTGGTGAGTAAAGGTATTGTAATAATATTTATTTTAGTTATTATTCTAAGAATATAAACGATTTCAATATTTAATAATCAAAAAAACAATAAATACGATACAATTGAAAATTAAGAATCTCTACTTCTTACACAAAGTTTTCTCTAAAGCTTGGTTAGTTATATTTTATTAGAAAATAATTTAATCTGATATAACAGCCGTTTCAAACTTGACAGCTGTTTTTCCATAAATTTCATTTTTATGTAAGTTCATATGTTTTCAATTAGATTAGCACATCGTGTGATTAGGACAGCCAATTTCCCATTTTCTATCTTCCAGGATATGCACAGACGAACCACTGTTTGAATGATTATTTTCTTAAAGTATCCAATTGAATGTCCCTTTACCAAACCACCTTTTGGCAGACTATAGTAGACACCTACGATAAATTTCCAACATTTTCTTAGCATCCAAATTCTCGAAAAACAAATATAAAGATCTGAAACTCTACTTTAAAACAACCTCATATACTGATGAGTCCTGTGCTGCCCATGCCCTTTCTTTGTAAGTCCACTCACATGGTAAACACTCCGTTATCCCAATCACGATTGTAATTTTTCTATTCCCAAAGAAATCGATGTATTTTTTAAGCGAGACTTCTGAAATGCTCAAAATATCTAACACAACTATCGTGTTTTATTCTCTGATTCTATTGTAAAGCCGTACAAAGTTATTCAGTTTTTTTTGCCTCCTGGAAAATTTAAATAACGTATGGAACATAAGTTTTGAGAAAAAGTTTTGACGAGGAATGTTTTAATCAAGAATTTCAAGACCTTACGTTGGGAGAATTAGAGGTGAAGCTATGGATGCAAACGTCTGTATTCGCAAATGTCTATCTAAATTGATAAATTTCATTAATGCTCATCATCCAAATGATTATGTAATATTCTGGCCCGATCTGGCTTCATGCCATTATGCTAGAATCACTCAGAACTTGTTAACTGAACATAACCTAAATTATGTACCTAAGGAAGACAATCCCAAGGTACCCCAGGCGCGCCCCATTGAGGAATTTTGGGCATTACTGAGCAGAAATGTTTATTACAAGGGTTGAGAAGCCCAAAATGAAGCACAGTTACAGGCCAGCATATTCCAGAAGATCCGAGAACTGAATATAAACGTCCAGAGAATGATGGGGAGAATTCTACCAAAATTGCACGCCATTGAGGACCATGGGCCCTTATCAGTTTTGTGAATTTAGTTTTTGATTGACGCAATAGTGTATAATAATTTCTCAATAAAATTTTTACTACTATAGTCTATTTTTAAACTAAGAGGAGCGTTTTAAATTAATCGCGCCAAAATTACTATGCGTGATTGGTTGCTTCAGAGGTAGGATTACGTTATGCAAAAATTACGTGTTGACCTATCTCTCTCGAATCTAAAAGCGGTCACCCATCCACGTACCGACCCCGGCCGATGCTGTTTGACTTCGGTGATCGGACGAGAACTGGTCTTTTCGGCATGCTATGGTGGTTGCCAATTAATTTTATTTCTACTGGTAATATTAACTAAACTTTCAAACAATTTTATATTCAGAATATCATTGATTTGGTAACTTTTACAGTGTAAATGTGGCTTTTCCATTTACTCCTCTTAGTTTAAAAATAGACTATAATCAATTTTTACCTTTGATTTTTTTTCTCAAAACTGATGTTCCATACGTTAATTACACATACATCCTTTTTGCAGCAAGGCGTTCAATTAATACTCGTTTTCTAATTACGTATTTCGACAACTAAGGCGTCATCCTCAGTAGATAAAATTAATAATTACAGTGTTGGACATGGGGCACAGTAAAGCTAACACAAAGAATCGCGAAACACTTTACAGTCTACGCCCACACTAAGTAATTAAGGTACTAATTTTAGGTCACTTACCCCTCTTCAAAAATGACATACATGTGTTCGTTATCACAACCTCTTCTATCTATCTTAAGAAGTCATCTAAGCAGGTAAAAGGAATTGATCCCTTGTGGAGGTTGTAGATATTATTTATTCTTGTTTTTAATAGTATGAATGCTTTCGTATAGTTCATAAAGTACAGTGTATGCGGAAATATACCATTGACTATATAAGCGGCGAATAGTTTAAGCCAGCCTAAGTACCTGGAATTTCGGTTGTAGGTAGTCGGCATACAGATAACCACACACAAAACCGTATATTTCAAACATACATATTACCACTATTTTATAAAATTTAAGGCTACAAAAATAGAGATATCGAATATATACTTTGGTATACACTAATCATTTCAAAGGTAAAGTCAGTTTTTAAACATTTTAGTATTGTAACGTTGCTAAGGTACTTAAGATCGTACTAACGTGCAAAAGTCAATTTTGACATTTACACCTATCTGTATATCAACGTATATGTTATTTGACAGTTATAGGTTATTTAAATATTTAAATTTGACGCCTACATTTAATATAAAAAGCGTTCAAATAAGCTTTGCCTCTAGTAGGCCATTCCTTTAAAAACGTATGATTATTAATAATTTAAATTTGTATTAGTTGTCAATTAGACAGATGCATAGTTGACAAAAATTGCTTTGTAATTTAAAATTGATTTAACATGGTTTTTACTATACAACACAAATCATTCATGCTAGAATCTTATTTTCGAAACGGACGTAAGATTGACGGACAATGGCAGTATTCTCTTCAAGATTGTTTAGAAGAATTTAGAAATGAGTTCCCTAACGTCATCTTTGATTATGACAGTTTTCAGCACACAGTGACACGTTCCGTTATGGTTTTCAGAGAAACAGGGAGTGTTAAACAGAAAGAAGGCGCAGGTCGGGCGAAAAAGCGTACAGAAGAGCTAGTTAATAATGTAAGAGAAATTATAAATAATGCACCAAGAACTTCCGTAGGAGCATTATCACAACAAGTGGGTGTGTCAATTGGCACATGTCATACAATTTTGAAAAAGGACTTACATTTATTTCCAATGAAAGGTATCGACAAGAAATTATTATGCCATTTATCGAACAGCTTGACGACGAAGAAATAACACAGGGTTACTTTCAACAAGACGGAGCTAGAGCACACACAGCAGGTGAAACAATTAATATTCTGCAGCAATTTTTTCAAAATCGGTTGATAAGTTTAAACACTGAACATGAATTTCCACCAAGATCTTGTGACATTACCCCATGTGATTTCTTTTTATGGCCATTCTTAAAGAACTCAATTTATCAAGTACAGATACCTGATCTTGCAGGCCTTAAAATCAGAATTGCTGAAAGAATTAATGGAATTGACAATGCGATACTACAAAACACTTTTTCCTCCATTAGAAGAAGATGTGAGAAATGTTTCGAACAAGGTGGTGGACACTTTGAACAATTTTTATAAAATTTTGCTTGTTTGTTGGAAATAAACATATTTCATTCACTTAAAAATGTTCGTTTTATTATTTTGACATTTGTCATTTCAATCAAATATCTCATCTCATAACCAACAAAATTCCTATTAAAATTAGTAACAAGCTAAGACATAATCATAATTTCCAAGGGCTACTTTGAGGTAAAATTTATTTGAATTCTTTGTAAATTCTGCATTAGAATTTTATTAATTGAAGCTATTACTTAATAACTTTTTAATACATACCTATTTTAACTAAGACCGGCCATCTTACATTAATGTCTCTCTTTCTGTTAGGGTTAGACCTCATGCTGTGTTAATTACGCTGCAATGAAGAGAATTTAAATTTTTCTTAAAAGTCAACGGTATATTTCCGGATACACTATATTTCATTTCAGTCCAAGGCCAAATTTAAGGCATAAGATTACCTTAAAATGACTAACGTTTGTAGTATTACCGCGAGTATTTATACGTGTTAGAAAGAGATAAAGGACAATTTGCGGTTCGCACTTTGAGCAGTACGAACTGCAAAGAAATACTATATCAACTGTATATGTCCAGTTTCCTCGGATTGCTTATATTTTTAATAAGTTTTAAACAATCTTCCGTAATGTTATGATATTTAAGTACATGAAAATAAGAATTAGGGAAGAAATTCTATTAGGAAATATATGTAAGCATCTAAAGAATAAGAATTAATAGCCTTTTTAAACCAGAAAATAATATAAAGGCAAAAACCATGCATTTACTCTTTATGTTCAAATTAATATTCGTAAACGAAGGATCGTAATAAAAGCTCTAAAAAATTTAATACGGGCGATAAAAATGTGGGACTATATGAGAAAATATTAAAATAATTAATAATCGACGAAGGAGATACTTGTTGAAACTTCATTATATAGATATAATAAAACACAGTTGTTTAGTTTCAAAATAATATGTATAATGTTAACACACTACATATGTTTCACCACACTGTGGCTTCATCAGGTGGATGAAAATACTGTATTTTAAATTTGGCCTTGGACTAAAATGAAATATAGTATTTTCATCACCTGATGAAGCCACAGTGTGGTGAAACATATGTAGTGTGTTAACATTATACATATTATTTTGAAACTATACAACTGTGTTTTATTATATCTATATTAAAATAATTGTTGCTTTCAATGATTTGCCGGAGCGTAGAATTTCTGTCGCAACAACAGAAAAATAGGATAAAATAATTTGTATTTTTATTTGAAACATATATTAATCTGTGTCCTTTGCATTTTTAGATCTACAACCATCAACAGAATACCAATTTCGTGTTACATCATCATTACTAAAAAACGCAAATAGTCCTTGGTCAAATTTTATAATGCCCGCATGGCGAGACAATACAACTGAAGCGAAAAATGCAACTAACTCTGAGACTTTCATCACTGCCCCCTACAATTTGAAGGCTGATTATATAGATTCGAGTAGTATTAACGTGTCCTGGTCGCATAATAATAAGAATATAGATCGTTTTTTGATATGTCATGTTGAAGTGTATTCTGACAAAAACTGCGAAATAACGTACAGGTAAGATTTGTTCATGAAATTGTATGTTACATTAATTCTAATAATAATAAGAATAAAATTATATTACATAGTGCCTTTTTCAAAGAAACTTAAAATATATTTTTAATTTCTTTGAAAAAGGCACTACGTGCCGAAACATGTAAGATTATTTTAAATATATACATATCAAAATAAAACAGTCCTTAAATCGTCGACTAATTTAATCTACTATAACATACAAAGGTCAAGAAATAATTATCTATATATATAATAATAATAATAATAATAATAATATATTTCTTAGTCGTACAATTAATATACAGACTGTCCCGTAAAAAACGCCAACATTCATAATTCCGTTATTTATTGTCCGGTTTTATTTAAACAAAAAGTAAATTTAATAGCATCAAAAACACTATAAGGTAGCAGTGTTTTATTTGTTTTCAATTGTTTTCATTAATGTCAAACGACAGTCAAGTTTTTTATTTTAAATGGCAACATATATATTTTTGGCTATATTCGGATTGTATTTTTTTTTTCTGAATTCAACGATGTATAACATGTTTATTTTTGATAAACGTTTATTGCAAAAAAAAAACTTTATAAATTTCATCTTTGTCTTCCATTATTTATAAATATTCGAATGTGTCATGAAACATTTGAAATGTAAGTATTATAAATATTATTATAAGAAACAAAACACTTTACAATAAATGTTGAAATTACCCGCCACCTTGTTTAACACATATCGCACATCTCCTAATAATAAAAAATAAAAAAAACTTTATAAATTTCATCTTTCATTATAGTAGACTTGGCCCAGTCCACTAGCATTATGTCAATGTGCCTTAAGTGTCAGTTTGACTTTATTAAGTTTTCTGTATTATCCTGTTTGAACGTTTTGCCGCAACAAAAAGCGTATTTTCGTTAAAAATGAATAACAATGAATTAACGGACATGTTACAATTGTTCTTTGAATGTAATAAAAATCGCCTTCAAGCAGTTCGTCCGTACAGTGCTCGTTTTCCGGACAGAGAAGTTCCAGGTTCGAAAATATTTCAGATAATTGAAAAGAATTTAAGAAATTATGGATCATTTACCAAACCAAAAACACAAAAACGGAAATTCTCCGAAGATAAGGAATTAGATGTTCTTCTTGCAGTACAGCAAAATTCACGAACTTCGATTCGCGAAATTGCACATAATATTGGGGTATCAAAAACTACAGTTCATGGTATTTTAAGAAAACACAAACTTAAACCGTACATAGCTCGAAAAGTTCATGCATTAGAACAAAATGATCCTGGCCGAAGAATCCAGTTTTGTCGTTTTTATTTAAATACATTAGAACAAGACCCGAATTTTTACAAAAGGAT
Organism: Melolontha melolontha; assembly: GCA_935421215.2. Taxonomy (NCBI): domain Eukaryota; kingdom Metazoa; phylum Arthropoda; class Insecta; order Coleoptera; family Scarabaeidae; genus Melolontha; species Melolontha melolontha. The sequence continues at coordinate 98,798,006 of OW285240.1, forward strand.
AATTTGGTCTGATGAATGCACTTTTAGCAACAACGGTATTTTTAATAGAAACATACATCGACAGTGGAGTGCAGACAATCCGAGAAGACGTTTCAACGTAAATGTTTGGTGTGGCATTTTAGGTGATCAATTAATTGGGCCATTTTTCATAGATGGTTGCTTAAATCAAGAAAAATACTACACTTTATTACACGAAAATCTCCAAAACTTTTTAGATGAATTACCTTTGGCAAATTTAAATAGAATATTTTTTCAACAAGATGGGGCTCCCGCGCACAACGCCAGAGTAAATACTGATTTGTTGAACACCCAATTTGGAAATAGGTGGATAGGAACATCCGGTCCTATCGAGTGGCCTGCGCGTTCACCGGATCTTACGCCCCTCGATTTTTGGTTGTGGGCTTATCTACAAGATCGAGTTTATTTAAAAACTCCAGAAAATGTTGACATTTTAAGACAAAGAATTATTAACACTTGTCAAGAAGTACCTGCCGCTTGTCTTTTAAATGCGACCTTTGGAGTAATTAGGAGATGTGCGATATGTGTTGAACAAGGTGGCGGGCAATTTCAACATTTATTGTAAAGTGTTTTGTTTCTTATAATAATATTTATAATACTTACATTTCCAATGTTTCATGACACATTCGAATATTTATAAATAATGGAAGACAAAGATGAAATTTAAAAAGTTTTTTTTTTGCAATAAACGTTTATCAAAAATAAACATGTTCATCGTTGAATTCAGAAAAAAAAATACAATCCGAATATAGCCAACAATATATATGTTGACATTTAAAATAAAAAACTTGACTGTCGTTTGACATTAATGAAAACAATTGAAAACAAATAAAACACTGCTATCTTATAGTGTTTTTGATGCTATTAAATTTACTTTTTGTTTAATTAAAACCGGACAATAAATAACGGAATTATGAATGTTGGCGTTTTTTACGGGACAGTCAGTATATAATTTGAAATCTTGGAAATTCAGCTGTATTAACTATTTTAAATTAGATCTTATTTCGCGAAGTAATGTGAAATGTAAATATTGCTATCTACAATTACAACGCTAATTTTACGAAATTTCAATTTAAAAATTTCGTCCTAAGGTGGCACTCGAACCCACGACCTTTAGTTCTCTAGACTAACGCTCTATCCACTGCGCTACAATAGGACATTATGTGCCCCTTAATAAATCACTTAAGGTATTTCTAATAACTCGAATCCATGTCCTATTGTAGCGCAGTGGATAGAGCGTTAGTCTAGAGAACTAATATAGAGGTTAAAATCAATGAGTTTTTTAGTTGACAGACCGCTTACCCGAATAATTAATTAGTCATTATAGTACGGTCGATAATACTTACAAATGCGTATAAATTGGCGTACTAACTATACGTAACGACGTTCTTGGTCAAATTTGGAGTTAAACGTCTTAATACTCAAACAATGAATAATGCTTCCTATGTTTTCAGAAAGAATTTAAAAGAAACATACATTTGGCAATATTTATGAACCTTGCCTTTTAAATCGTGTACATGAAACAAAAAGAAAAGAAAATTAGCTCTTGAAATTACTATTTATTCTGAAAATATTACAAAGTTTTAAAATTTTGTGGTAGTATTGACATTTTTGTACATCTCTTTGACAGAAATCAATGTCATTATTACCTACATAATTGATTGAATTGAAATCCATCAGTTTGTAGACATAGTTGTAGACATATGTGGTATCGTTTGTACTATTCGCTCAAGTCTTTCTGGTGTGTTTTCGAATACTGTGGCGTCAATTCGGGCTCTAACTTGGTCAGCGTTTGGAGGAGCTGTACAATAAACTTTTCCTTTAATGAAATCCCAAACAAAAAAAAAAATAATGAATTGAGATCGGGGATCTCGCAGGCCATAATATGAGCCCACCACGACCAATCAATCTGTTTGGGAAATATTCATTCAACCAGTCTCTTTTACATTATGAGGAAAGTGCGCAAAGGCTCCATCATGCAAGAAAATCATATTACGTCATATGTTCAGCAGTATCTCATCAATAACCTGTTCTAAAGCATTTAAATATTCACCGGCATCTAGAGAATTTGGTAAGTAAATTGGTCCAACTACCCTCTGGTTTATTATACCCAGCCAAACGTTAACGGAAAACCTTCTGTGGTGACCGTATTCGCGAAATTCATGTTGATTTTCATCTGCCCAATGATGAAAATTATGAGTATTAAACACGCCATCTCTGGTAGACATGCACTCATCACTCCAAAGAATAGGTCTTAGAAAGCCACCTTCTTCCTGAATCCTATTAAGATTGTATTGCAAAAATTGTTTCAAAATAGGTTATCATTTCCATTAATGTAGAAGCTAATTGACGGGTACTCGTAGAGGTATCTTCCTGTATTGTGGCTAGAATTTGCTCTTCTAGTTGCATGGTACGGCTTTGCCTTGGTCGACCAGCGTTCGCATTTCTTGGAATAAACAAACCTATTTCACGAAGACGTTGGACCAGTCTTCGAAATTCATTTTCACTTGGATGCCTCCAGTTTGGAAAACGCACTCGATATTCATGATATTCGTAAAAATCATAATAAGCAAGTCGAAAGAAGTAGGTAGGTATAGCAAGCGCCAGATAAGTTGGCGGGCGGAGGGGTAAGTTTGCGCGGGATTAGAAGTATTGGGGAGATTTGTATTTAGTTTTACATCAATTTGCAAGATACCTTACTAGTGTAGTAAACTACACATCTATCATTTAATAAATTAATAATTTATTAGAGTAAAATATATAACGTGGACGTTTATAAAAATGGCTTCTGCGCATCCCCTCCTTTCGCCATCTTATTTGGCGCTTGCTATACGTAAGTGTCAAAATTTTACAGTAATCAGGCATTTGACTGGAACAACATTAGGCTACCTACTTGTGGCTACTTATTGTTTTACAACGTTGTCAGATGTGTTTTTCGCCAAAATAAGTTAATAAATAATTGTTAAAAACAAACTTTAAAATCAAAAAGGAAAAATTAACGAAATAGTAATAATTTTTCTTTATTCTAAATTGTATCTCTTTCTGCCAACAAATATCGATTAATAACGCTTATTTGAAGACTGAAAGTCCGAAATTTAGGAACGTCCTACAGAGGTGTGAAGCATGGTACAACATTTTGGTTTTAGGATTTTAGACTCCGAATTTAACGAAGAACATCGCAACGTGAAGTTAATACGCCTATTTATACACCCCTTGTATATACGAGGGCGTGTTTATTGATAAATATGTTCACACAAATACAATAATATATGTAATATCATAAATTCTAATATAATATGATGATAATTATGCCAACCATCTCGTTCAAATGAACCGATGTGTTAACATACTGGCAACCTGGCAACCAAGAACAAATTGAAAGTTTTTGTGAGTGGAGGAAATAATAATAATATCTATGTTGCCCAACAGATGTAATCCAATTACAGCGTAAAAATTAAATAATAGATAAAACTAAAAATTAATAATTAATACAGTACCGTTTTATATAAAAAAGCAAACAAAGAAAAATAATACAAACTGAACACGCTAATATATGCTATGAAAAAAATAATAACTAAATTACAGAGATATCAAAATTAAATTAAAAGATGACTTTTCTCCAGAATCGATCAAAGAAAGAATTGTGTATCATATACAAAATAGTATGCGACGATACACAAGTAAATTACTAGCCAAAAGTTAAGAATTTATTTTTAATATAGTTAAAGGAATACGTAAAACCATATATTTTAGCTAATAAATAAGGATGTGCATTTGGTAGCAAACGTAGTGTCACAATAGAAAGAGATTTGGTTGCACGCATCTATTATATGTACATGTTTTCGATAGCGGTGCTAACGGCAGTTGTATTTTGTTGTACGCATGAGCGGTATTTCACAAACTTTGCATTTTATTGTAGTACCTATGTAAACTAAATACGGAAATCTATCTATTAATTTCTGTGCTTTGTGGTAGAACGGCTTCTTTAGAGCTTTCGACATTATTGATTTATTATTTTTACTTTCCATGAAATAACTGTACTATATCACAGCCGCATTGAGACTGGACACATATCGAAAACATATTGCTGTGTTTCTTTCTAAAGTAAAATAATTTAAATAGAAGTAATAGGGTGAAAACGTTAATAATAGGGAAAAACAGATACAATAAGTCTTCGGAAATAGAACGACAAAGCTTCGAAAGAATATTGCAATGTTTAAATAATGCTTTATATGGTGCATGATATCTGTAAAGGAGATATATATTTATTTTAAGCAATGTAAACAAAAATAAAGATGACATTTAGTTATATTTAGAGGTTATGTATCACTAGAATATACACAGTCTGGCAAAAATTGAAATAGAAGATACCTACTTTCAAATACGACTTCAAATTTTTTTTTTAATGCGTTAAACATATAAAGAAGACATACAGTATGTGGACAAGACGAGGAAGGAAAAGTAGGATAAAAATAAAATATTTTTATGTTTTAACATTCGATATATCAAAGCCAATGAAAAGATCCACATCATCATTTTTCACCGATGACAAACTTTATAAAATAATTTGAATTCAATATAAGAACGCAACTTTTTATAATGTAAATGTACAGATAAGATGGACGTTTTAGAAGATTTTTATACATCTGAAAAAGTCTTAGCGTTACCGAGATGATAAAAGCATGGTCTGGAGGAATAGAATAGAGATTCCATTACAAGCAACGTTTAGGGATGGTTTAAAATTTTACTTTGTTAAATAATTTGTATGTCTCATTATTAAGTATTGAATCACTGTTGAGTTTAATTTCATTAAGTAGATATAATTTAATTTTCTGTATTTTCAACATTTTGGTTTCACATTGATTTATTTATTACTTATTTATATTGATTTATTTATTATAAATATGAAAAGACGAAGACAATGTATCACGAAGAATTTGATAAAATATATGAGAAAGAAATTAATTTGTAATCAATTCATTATAATTCCTGTTCTATAACAGAATAAGGCAAGATCTGTTGGTGAACACGTAGAGATTTTGTCTTACAAAGGATTTAATGATATCTGTGCTTTATTTGTAATAAAAGATTCATGTATCGATTTAAAATTGTATAGTGTGGAGATATATATTTCATTCGGTAGGGATTATTTTCCACTGAATGAATATTGAATGACATACTCTTTTAATAAACTGGCGGACAAAAAAACTTAACACTTTGTGAATCGGTTTTTAAGTTTTGAAGGTTATTGAGATGCAAAATGTCAATGTAAGTATATTATCTGCCACATGAATCTATTTAAATATTTTATTTATAACCTATAACAATTGATATGCTATTTTTGAGAGATCGTTAACCCTTTTTACAATGCAAAAAAATGAGTCGCACAGTTTTTTGTCCACCAGTTTACAACAATATCAGTAAATTCAAAGATCCATTAAGCTTTAACATAGCGAATTAGACAAAACACTTTGTGTTATAGCTTAGTATTTGGAGGGTTTTACACCCGCTAGGCTAATATAATACACAAGTGTGCTGATTGAAAAATTTATAAAATCTGAAAAAGGACTTCAAGGTTATTTGTGTATATTTTTGACAATACTCGTAAATTTATATGATTGTGATTTGATTTAGATTAATAAATGATTCATAATGCTTTATTGAATTCATGATTTATAAATGTATATTGAAAATATGAACAATAAATCTATTTAATTTGACATTTTGTCGTCTTATTCCTTTACCTTTTACATTGGGTGCTAGGCCTAGTTACAAAGAACAAAGAACCCGAAAGCAAACCCTGGGTGCTATACTTATTCAAAGAGTCACACATATTATATATGCGTGTGTAATGACTTACATTTAATATAATTGGAGCTTGACTTATTAAGAGTAAAACTACACAGCAATATGTACATATAAAATATAATACACACGCGTGCAACCCAAGCCCCTTCCACTGCAATACTGCATTTGCTCCAAAATGTGCATCCTTTTTAATAAATGTATGTAAAATATATATTTGTGGTGCAATGTTTTTCGATTTAACATTGCTACAATACCATCGAGATTCAAATTACAAAGCACCAGTCAAAATCAATTGTTAAATTGCTCATTCATTTTATGTTAGTTAAAATGTGAAATTTACTTTAATTCTATTTGATAATCTGAATAAAGCATAATAAAACAAAAATTAATATTAACATCAAGCAAGTTTTGCTACATTATTTGATAATATGAAAAACCTGCAGAATTTGTTTAAAAAAAGATATTAATACCAACCGCAATAGCTTGAACAAGTAAAAATGGATAAGTATATATAAACATTAATGATAATGTTTCCTCATTTTAGTAAATCAAACAACTTTAGCTTCGAAAATCTTCAACCAAGTACTGGTTATGAATTTAAAGTTCGCACAAGGTACGACAATGGCTCTCTAAGCTTCTATTCTCAATCAATAGAAGTTTACACACTACGAGAAGGTAATCTTCACTAAATTGAATAATTTTTATTTCTTATAATTGTTATTACAAATTATAGTTTTAGGTCCACCAACAATTCAAGATTTAAGATATCGTGCACTAAATTCTACTTCGATTTGTCTAAGATGGCGTGCACCGACTACAGTAAATGGAACTCGAATTAAATTCCTAATATCTTATAAGAATGCAACGGACGGCATCGTTGGAAAAAAAATTGATATTAACACTTCTCAAGTACGTAAAACTTAATTGCCTATTAAAGAACAATATGCAATGTAAATATAAGTAAATGCGGGGGTGGGATGATAATTAGGTAGCCTAACAATGAAACAACGATCCTAAGTGTACAAAAATATTATTATCTTTCAATGTATAATGAACTTACTATAAATGAGAACGAATGAGTATTAAATCTCACTTTACATGCAAATGTCGCCTAATATGTTGCGTTAAGTTCTACATTTCGACAAAACCAAGTTTGTACCAGTATGCAGAAACGCTATACGTCGCGAAACCACCTTCCTGGTTAGGATAATGAAAAATTCTTGAAAAGTCGCATCTATCTGGAGAGCTTTCAATACACAGTATCCTGGACAGACGTGACTTTTCAGTTCTATACTTCGCCTATATACATATAGTTAGTATAATGAACTTACTTAATAAGTGTACTATAATGGGGAGTATGTTTAGAAAATTTTATTAAAATAAAGTTTTGATAATAAAATATTGCATTTTACCGTATTGGTCTCAACATCAAGTGAAATTATACATTACGCGTCTGCGCAAACAATAAACACAAATTCAACTATTCGTTTGTGAATTTTTGTTATGACAACTACGAGTATATTTTCACATATTAGAAGCAACCTAATTTACCTAATTAATTGTATTACTATTGAGAATAATGTAGCGCAAGTTAGTATATATTTTATTTCTCTAATTTAGCGCTGTTGGATACCTCCTCCACCCAGTGATGATATTTTTCAAGCTCAATTAACACAGCTAAATCCTGAAATGAGGTATACAGTATCTATTACTTTAGAAAACACCTCATACAGCTATTCCATTAACGTATCTACACGCAAAATCAATACTACAGTAGATGATCCAAAAGTGCAAATATATGAACAGCAAAGGCTTGGTTAGTGTCTTTGACTGCTGTAAAAATACATATTTTATAAGTCGTATTGTAGGAGTTATTTTGGGCCTTGCAATATCTGTTTGCGCAATTATTGGTTGCATAGGTTGCCTGATTTATAGCATTAAGAAAAAACAAGTTAATGCGATACCATCTACCAGAGTCAATTACTACCATGCTGGTACAAATTCTACAACTACTTACACACAGTTGCAGCTAAGATATCCAGAAACTAATATTGCAGATACTCAGGAAGTACAAACTCTTATTGGAGAAAATGGGATATGTCATATACCATCAGTAACGCCAAATGATTTAGATACAAAGGTATGTATAATTTAAATACATTTCACATCAAAATAATAGCAGCTCTCTACAAAATTTCTAAATTGTTTTGGATAAACCTGCTTAAAACATTTGTGTAAAAGTCTAAGAATTACAAATTTTAATAAGTTAGAAATGAGAAATTCATCTGATACGTCATTATCATGTTTTTATTTAAAAAAAATCAGAACGTATTTCTGTCAACCTCTAACTTTAAATTCAATTTTACTTCCGATGTGTACTAAAATAAAAATTAACTGGTAAATCATCAAAAAACGAATATCTTTAAACGATTTTTTTGAAAATTAATGTATGAAACTTGAGACGTTGTAGTTACAAAACAAAATTTACAGGTTGTGTCACAAGAATGTATGGGCGATTTTTCAGGAAATACGCTTCCTAAAATAGAAAATGTCTGTCATTGGAAGAAGGATTTGGCCAAAATGCATTACTATATTGTCGGTGGAATCTCCATAGATCTATTGCCCTTTTATCTGAATGAGAGAACACAATATACTGAGCTAAATGGTTTGAAATCAAAAGTCACACCTCGACTTATTATTACAGGTGTACCGCAGGGGTCAATACTAGTTCCGCTATGTGAATGACCTGGAAGTAAATATAATATAGCAATTGTACAATAGCAAAATCAACAATTTGCAAATAAGTTCGGTAAACTTAGAATTAGTAGTTCAGTTTTGAAGATTTTACACAACCTTGAACAAGGTTAGTCACCTTTACACTACACCATGGATAGTGGTGAAATAGAACTCACTGTTACACCAATTTACAACAGAAAAAGATTATGCTTTCCATTCGCTTCTTAAATCTAATAAAGCCATAAATTCAGAAAAGTATTGCAAACATAACGCACTAGAACTAGTACATAAATATAAAAAGTTACCCATCAATATTGAGGATATCGTCTTCATAATGACTGTGTGTGGCCTCATATTTCTTTTCAAACACAAAAAAGTTGGTGTAATTTCATCAAAATGTTCTAATTCACCCCAACATTCCCCTACATTGATGCAAAATTCACTTAAAGAAAAAATGTTGATACTTCAGAATTTCATAAAATGTTTTTGAAAAAAAAATAGAAAATTTTGGGACTTTCAAACTTCATCCATGCTTATATTATTGGTTAATTGTACTACTATTCTTATGGAATTTTGTGTAAAAATAGCTAATGGTTTTTCGAACATACATAGTTCGACAGTAATTTTACGAAAATATATTAAACAAAGTCCAATCTTCAGAGTCATTCCATGGTTATCATCATCATCATTCATTGTTGCTTTTACCAATAAGTTCTTCAAATTTGCAGTCCATATTTATCTGAATACATAAATAGACTAAGTTAATAGCGCTATAAAACATAGTCCGACAGAATAACCTAACGTTTTTTTGTCAGCTGTAACTTTAAGACGGGAACAATGATTTCCAAGGAGATCCAGTAAGCGAGTAAGCATTCAACACCTATTTGATTAGTGTCATTTGAGATACGGAACACAGCGCCTTCTGTCCTTGTTATTGAAGCATTTTTCTAGACAGATAATTCGGTTGTGCAAACTCAGCGCAGGTTTCGCAGGTATTTTAGTGGTTGACCAACACGAGCAAGTTCCGACACATAAACAATATTGTTTATTGTTTAACTTCAGCACAATGGTATCGAAGTAAAAAAAACCTGGCGTAAGGAAATGATTAGCGCGCACGCCCGAAAACAGAAATGTTACATTTATTTAGACGTAGGTTACCTTAATTTTTTTGCAATTAGCGTTGCTAAGAGACCTATTAAAGCACTCAAAATGAGTGTTTTTAGAAATCATTAAAGCATGGAACATTTAGCGGATTCAGTTTTAAGTTTGTCACACTATGTTCTAACGAGCCATCGAAAAAATTCATAATTGGAGACATTGGAGTAGGCTGTGAAATTGGGTTGGTACTTTAGCCACTTCCACATAATGACACATTACTTGATCCTTGACAGTTTCATGTGAGTTCATTGTAAAAAAAGGTTATGGCATTGAAATGATACTACAACAAAAAAGAAAACAAATAATTTATTTAATATCGAAATCATAATCAAAATTTACATATAGCTACAGAAGTTGTTCAAAATGTTGTCCATTTACATCTAAACACAATTAATTTTCTTGTAAGAGTTTTGAAAAATTTGACACAAACTTATAGTTTCAATCTCAAATAATAAATGTCATTAGTGGAAGTGGCTAAAAGTACCAACCCAATTTCACAGTCTACTCCAATTATGAATTTTTTCGATGGCTCGTTATAAGTCAGTAAGTCAGTAGTCATAGTGATAATTTAAGGGTATGATTAAACTGACAATTAATAAACATTTCATTATACGGTAATTATATTTACAATACAATAACAAATATTTTATTATGAAGAGAAACTAACGTTCTTTAATTTTAGTTAATTTAAGTCAACTATAGGCAACTAAATTCAAAAATTTAAAATTTATTCTAAACATATGCGGACGTTACCAACTGCCATAATATTTCCCTAAATTATAAAGTTTTTCTCGTTTTCTGTTAAAAAAAAATACGTTAACAAAACTAATTGCAAAAAATAGCATAAAAATACGTTTCATAAAACATTAAAGCACTCATTCATTAAAAAACTCGTTTTTTAAACTTTAATCCCGTGCTTTAAAACGTGTCTTATGAAACTGATTTTTTAAAATACTAAAATAATATTCTATTGCATAAACGCTAAAGCTCTGTCCCAGATTTCTCTACCAATGCTGAATGTACCCTTATTGATTTCAGAAAAGCCACATACTATTTATATTATTCAAAATTAAATACTTCTCTATAAATGTTTTAAAAACAGCTTTATCTAAAACAATTTATTATATGTCAACAAATATCATCAATAGATTACTACATTGGATTTTTAAGATGAAACATTAACATTTTCATTTAAAATAAAATGTTTGGCCAAATTTCTGTCAACCTTAAACATTTTAATATAACTATATAAATAATACATTAAATACACAATATAAATTGATCGTGTGTTTGTTGTGTGAATAATATAATGTTAAATTATCAAACAACAACCAATTGGTACACAAATGCAAATAGATGGTTAGCAATATCTTACAATAAATTTTCGACAAATCGAATAAAGCATTATGCGTTTTTGAAGTGACGATTGGCATTGCGATTAAATGTAAACCCATAATTCTAATCTTTCATTACTCATAATATCATTGAAACACATTGATTACTAACCCTATTATTAGTGTTATTCCTTATTCTAAATTTGAAAATGAGATCACAATTTATTTATAGGGTGGAATAGATTTTCCCAATCGTCAAGTTAATGGTTCTTTAGATCATCCTAACAAAACCATATACATACCCAACGGTAACGTTCATATAATCGAAAATCCACAGGTTAGTATGTTTATGTACAACTGTAAAAAATTATTTCAATCAAATTTTCAAATAGAAAAAATGTCTTTACTGGAAGATGAAAATGAAACAGTTCTTTTTGTCAATTTCACTACTATAACTTTTCTTAAATTATTAAGACTTTCTAAAATTATAATAAATATGCATTTTTGTTAATGGATGTTGTAATCGTTTCTTGGTGAAACATTGTATTTAGATATACTTAATAGGAATAATTATAAAAAACACTTAATAAAAAATTTGTTTAAGAAACAAGCACCATTAAATGGTACGTCATAAATTACATGCCTACCGTTAATAACCATATAAATGACTACTAAATGAAATCAGACTAACTATAGTAAATATTAATAAAAATAATTTGGGTGGCATGTTCACAAATAATAAAGACATAATTACAAATTTGGATAAATGTGGTGTATATAAAAGAAATTATAAAGATTGTGATTCCATCTATATCGGTCAAAGTGGTAGAAATATAAAATCAGGTTAATAAAACATAACGAAGACATAATTCAAAATTGTTAAAGAAAATAAATTAACTAAAATATAAAAATTATATAGACCCCATTCAATAAGTTTCTTTGTAATTAATAGCTACAAACAAGTTTCTTTGTAATTAATAGTTTTTGTAAAAGAAAACAAAAATAAAAATAAATATTTTCGGTTTATCAAAATATTCACAATTTTTTGTATAAATAATATACACTTTCCCGATATGGAAGACTACAAATTACTACACTATGTAAATAAAAGCAAAAAACTGGATTGCGAGGAAATTCCCGAAATATGAAAATAAAACAATAAATTGTTCTTACAACTTCTTCACTACCACCCCCTTCAAAGTACTCTCCTTCTGCATGAATGCACCGATCCCAGCGACTTGGCCATTATTGGAAGCGGTGCTGAAAGTCTGCATGTGTTAACACTGCCTGCGATTCGGTCTGAATCTGCTCAATCTTCTCAAAACAACGCCTCTAGAGCTTCAGTTTCAACCTCGGAAATAGGAAGAAGTCACAAGGGGCAAAATCTGGTGAGCACGGAGGGTGGAGTAGTACTGGCGTCTTCGTTGAGGTTAGAAACTGACCCACAACAAGTGATGTATGAGTTACTGCATTGTCGTGGTGAAATCGGGGTAAAATCGACCATTAACTGTTTCACCTGATGGGAGAAATTCTTTGCGCTTGATGCCATCGGCGTCAAAGAAACAAATCAACATCGACTTTACGTTGCTTCGAACTTGCCGCGCTTACTTCGGTAGTGGTGATGACTGTGTCCTCCACTGCAATGACTACTGCTTTGTTTCGGGATCATACCCACATACACCTATGATTTGTCGCCAGTAGTGATTCTAGTGCTGAAGTTCGCATCCCTTTCGGCAGTTTCTTCCGGCTCTGTGCACACATTAACACGGTGCCGTTTTTGTTCAATGCTGAGTAATCTTCGCACAAACTTCGCAGCAATACTCCGCATGTTGAGTTCGCCGGACAGAATACGCTTACAAGCGCCGATAATATTACAAATGTCATAGATTGTTCTCCTTCGATCTCTCAGGATGTATCACGCATTTTTGCCACATTTTATGGCGTACTTTCCGTCGATGAACGACCGGAACGCTTTTCATCGTCAACCGACATACGTCCATTTTTAAGACGGTTGTACTACTCATAAGTTTGCGCCTGGCCTAAAACAACCTCACCAAACGCTTGTTTAAGCATTTTCGGAGTTTCCGCTGCCATTTTACCAAGTTTGAAGCAGAATTTGATGCACTTTCTTTGGTTTTTCACATCAGACATTGTACTGTCCCAGAATAACTCAAACACAACTAAACAAGTCAGTGGCGTAGCGAGATTCGGAGCGCCCTGAAGCAGATTTACTCGTATCCCCTCCCCTCAACCTCCCCCTAGCCAAAAATATCCCACTACACCGCGATCGCTGTACAAAGCCTCAACCCCAACCCAACCCCTTGTATTCATAGCTGATTCGATAAACCAAGGAATGACTTGGGCGTTTGAGTTTTCACTAAAAATGTGTTTTCCCAGAAAATATACATTTTTTTTATTTGAGAAGCTTCCGCCCTTTTTTCCCTTCTATGCCACCCCGCCCTGGAGCGACTGCTTCACCTGCTCCTCTATCGCTACGCCACTGCTAGAAATAGAAACACAAAACCTGCTTGTCCAAAGTACCGCTTGACTGACTGACTTAGTATAGACGTACCTCACACCATCTAGCGCTATAGAGCTGTACTACCATCCCTTCGCGCGCCACATTTAAATTCCGGGAATTTTTGGGTAGCACTTCGTACTTAAAAATATTAGAAATAAAAAAGCAATTTCTAAGAACGAAAATCTGATAAATACACAGAAAGAATTTTTAAACACGTCAGTGATAGACACAATCATAAAATGATCAGAATAACTACTACAATACAAAGGTATTTTTAATAATATAAAATATTATTAAAAACCTGGTGTGAAGAACACAAATACAGGTTCACTATTAATATTTTTGTGAACGTGTCCGAAAATATCTTTCCCCAGAGACGTAGATACGTATTTCACCTTTCTACAGGCTCATTGGTACGCCCCTGCTGGAGAAAGAATATTTCCAGACACATCCACAAAAAAGAACCACATCACCGTAATTATCCAGACCGGGCGTAGAAGTAAATTCAGCGCTGCCTGTTGTCAGACAACCGAAGTACCTCGTTAACCAATGTGAAGTAACGACGCCTTTCCAAAGGTGAGGGCGAGGTACTTCGGTTGTCTGACAACAGGCAGCGCTGAATTTACTTCTACGCCCGGTCTGGATAATTACGGTGATGTGGTTCTTTTTTGTGAATGTGTCTGGAAATATTCTTTCTCCAGCAGGGGCGTACCGATGAGCCTGTAGAAAGGTGAAATACGTATCTACGCCTCTGGGGAAAGATATTTTCGGACACGTTCACAAAAATATTAATAGTGAACCTGTATTTGTGTTCTTCACACCAGGTTTTTAATAATATTTTATATTATTAAAAATACCTTTGTATTATACAAAACTGGTGGGGTTTACCTACTCATGTATGTTTCAATTATTCTGATAACTACTACACCCAGACATATAAATACATATATACACTTATACACTACATCGAAAGTTATGCCCCTGCATTTAGACAAATTTGAAATTACAGAAACAATATTGTCACGACAATAAAAGTGTAACTTATCAAGCGTTTTTTAATTATTATTCGTTTAAATATATCTAGATATGTATCTATTGATATTGTAAATTTAAGAAAGTTTATACAAAAATTGTATAGTCAATTGTATTGTCAATACGTAATTTACTACAAAGAAGTCGTTTTTTGTATGTGATTTGATTTGATTCACAACTTCAAAGGTACATAACTCAGTTACAAAGTGTAAGGAAAAAATTAAATGCGTCATTTCAGCCGTTCTATTTTTTATTGTTGGGAAAAAAAAGAAACCATATTAGAGCTTGTTGGAACTGTGGCGCAAGTGTTTTCAAAGCTATGCTTGTGCTTTGTTATAATGGAAGATAATTTCAGGCACACTTTCGGAAGTTCTGCGCTGTATCAGGCGCGGTAATTCTCCAACCAAATCGTAATAACATATCCAAATAATCTTCTTACCCACGCTGGGACTTTAGATAGTTTTAGTCCACTCTCCCAAATTTAAAAACTTATCGCAATATTAAACGTTGAAAATCGACTGTTTTCTCTTACATTTTCTCTTGCATTTCCTTAAACTAATGTATCCGTATTTTTCTGCCTCAATCAAAATGTGTGAATTTTAACGATAACAGAACTTTGCAATAACTAAAATAATTCTACAAGATTACTAGTGTGCTTGCAAATAATTCGTGAATAAATCGTTTTGAATAATCACAGCCGTGTCAACACATCCTTCACTGAATTCATCACTAAAAATGCAAATATAGGTCGAAATTCTGGAAGCAATTATGAACAATATTTAAAAGTGATGTTTAATTCCCTATTCAACACTATGACGCAATTAAAATTTAAGAGAAACTGACTTCGCAATATATCTAAAGCCATGTTATTCCTTGCCTCTAGGCTATACGCCAAACCTAATTAAAAACTATTTAAATCAAATATTGGAAGAACAAATTCTAAAAACAATGAAACGACTTTGAAACATCTAAATATCAGAGCGGCCCCTTCTCCCCTGACCATCATAATTTCTGACAAATTTTCAACCATAAGAAACAAAACAGAGAAAGTTGATGCAAAACTCGTTCAATCTGTAATAACATAAACGAATTTTTCGGCTTTAACAAGAAAGGTGCTGATAGGTAGGACTATTATTTCTGTCTGCTTTTTTTGTATTATGTTGTTAATTGTCGTTGTTTGATATTACATACATTTTATTTAAATAATTTTAATTTTTAATTTTATTTATATGACATATATGCACGAAGCACATTATCTGACTACCAACCCTAATCTCCATACTTTAACTCCACACTTTATGTGTACATGGTACAACTAAACAAGATATGTTCAAATTTTTATGTGGAAATTTTTTTAAATGCTTTTCAACCATTACATCAAAGTGATTCCCAATTATCGATGACATTCGATGACCCATTTAAGTTTAATAATAATGGTGTAGGGAGGAAGATTACGCTCAGCTCAGTGCACATCCGAAACAGATCCGAAATAAATGGGACTTTGTGGTGTAGGGGGGCATTTTGAAATAGTTCTAGTAACTTTTCTGGTAACAAATAATTACTTTCTTTAAAAACTTTAAATAATATTTTTTATATTAATCAATAAACTTAAATAAATTAAAGTTATATTTCATAAAAATGGTGTTTGATTATAGTTTCTAGAATATAAATAGTACAGCTTTTAATATTAGATTTGAATTTAACGCCAAATATAACCTTCAAAATGTCACCACTTACAAAGTCCCACATTTCAATCTCATCTTGAAGCGCCAATCTCTCTATTTCTTGTCTATGAACTAAATAAATTATTACGATAAATGAGTTTAAACTTTTTCTCTGGCCACACTTGCAATAATATATGTATTAATTACTAGAGCTGTAATTGCAAACGTTCAGTCAGTAGCGCAAGCCTCGAAGGGGTTTAGCAGGTAATAAATTTAAATAAAATCCCTTTTAAGCAGCGCTTTCAGTATGCAGATGTACAAAGTGAATAAGATCGGTTAAATATTTCCAGTATCAGCTATGTTTCAACAGTTTCTTCATGTAACCGTGCTCGCCGTGAGGAACAAATTTTCTTATATGTAGAGAACGACTCTTAATTAAATAGGTTCCGCACAGGCCACGAAAGATGCTACTCCATGCTGCATAAATGGAAACTAGCAGATACTAGCCTCTGCGACTGCAAAAATGTGAAACAAACTATAGTCCGCATAATCAATGACTGCCCCAGAAGAAATTTGCCTAGTGGTACCCACAAGCTGAGTGCACCACTGGATTGGTTGAATAATTTAAATATTAGTGAATACATTTTTGACTTTTTTTTAATGGCTTTTAACATCGATTCTCATACGAAATAAATAAATAAATTCAATTTAGTTAATGTTTCGCACTGTAAATATTGCTACTAAATATTTTAAAATTAGTTATATACAGGATGTCCTTGAAAGAAAAAGACAACGTATGAAAAATGGAAAGATTTTATTATATAAAATGTGCCGCCTATGAATTCAGAATGTCTGTAAATAATAAATACCTATATGGGACTTACACACACACACACACATGCTACAGCGTATGTATGTGTGTTACATACGTAACAGCTGTCGACGTTAACACTAAGATAACATTGTTGTATGCTAAAGTTCAATAACCTCAATATATTTACGTATGAAATCAGTAGTTTATGCTTTTAGTTTTTATTCAAATAGATTATTAATAATTAAGATGTGTGCTCTACGGGGCATTTCATGCTTTTCAACTGTATGAGTACTTTCGCGAAATTATTTTTATGTTTTGTCCAATTTTACCGTTCTTTTTTTGCTCTAAATAAATACTATATTACACAAACTTAGCATTAATTTACAAATCCCTTTTAGAAATCATACTAAAAATAGTTGTGGACGAAGACGTTTAGAACTGACCTAAGTCAGCTTCACTTCATATGTATTACGTGAATGTTTTTTTTTTTGTTAGAAGAAGTAACAAATATCAAATATTGAAATCGTGTTGGTCCGCAACCTTCGTAGTTTGATAACAATCTACCTGTTTTCAAAATAACTTGAGACATACTTGAGTAGGTAAAACCTCTCCAAATTTCGTATAAAACGAACATTTTTAATAATATAAAAAAAATATTAAAAATCGGGCGTGGAGAACAGAATACAAGTTCATGAAAAATACTTTCACGCAAATATGAACTTGTATTGTGTTCACCACACCCGATTTTTAATAATATTTTTATATTATTAACAATGTTTTTGTTTTCTACCTATTTTCGTTAGTCGGAGCACGTTAATAAGAATACGTAAATGTAAATCATACCGAATGTACACTTGTAACGATTTAAACTAAATAGGAGAACAATTCTTTCTCTACTTAAATGTTACTTCTATCCTTTATAGTCGTTTGCTCTTCTTTAAATGCAATGGCGGTAAGTAATTGTCGGAATACATTTGTCATTGACGTTTGACGGAACATAATGTCTTGGCTAGGGGATTATAAAGTGATACACGCATCAAACGATGCTTATAAAAATATTCTTAAAAACCTGTTTATACATTACAATCTCATTATTAATATCAAATTTTGTGTTTTATGTTTTTTTAATCTGTTCAATTATGGTTTTTTTCGTAGAGGTTATAATTATCTGACATTGCCGCCTACGGTATCTTGTGATTTGATGTAAAACTAAATACAAATCTCCACACTACTTCTTATCCTGCGCGAACTTACCCCTCCTCGCGCCAACTTAATTGGCGCTTGCTATATCTTTGTCATTTTTTTTTCTCGCATTTGCGAGGGAATTTGTAGAAAATATTTTGGATTCATATTCTATATAATTACATCTTTCCATTTTTCCTACATTATCTTTTTATTTCAAAGGACACCCGGCATATTGGAACATGCCCGAAAAAATAAACACAAGAACTCTAAAAAACACAATGTTTAATTGTACCATGTGTATGTATACAGGGTTAGGCAAATGATCCATTCGTATATTTTTAATTGGCTACTTAGATTTTAATAAAAGGTATTCGAATGGATCCATATATTTGCCTAACCCAGTATATTATTGTTTGTACTATAAACCTGGAATTGCGACTTATTTCATACTGATTTATTAAATATTATAAATTTATCATTGCGGTTAATATTGTTATTAATTTTATTATTAATTTTATTACAGTTTTTTGTACATAATCAGAACGACCATCTAGAAAGCAACCCTATAATTCATCGAACTCAAGAAGGTTCTTACGAAGAGGATTCAAATTCAAACTTACAAAATATAAAACTTCGTAAACTTTTCTTACACGGTGAAAATAGAAGAAGCGGAACATCTGCAGAATTTAACGAATCCGTTAGCTCCAGTGTAGATTCTTCTATAGGCGTTCCACAAACCATTACTTTAGATTATTCTGGTCTTACACCAACTGTATGCAGGAAAGTATCTGTACCTTTAGGACCTAATGGTTGACCGTAAGTCTAGGTTGAATTTAAGAATTACTGAAAGTTGCGTAAAAACGAGTCAATAGAGAATGCGTGTATTAATAGATTAGGGAACCAATAGTTTTAATATACCGTTTTATTTTTCATATACACATAATTTATTAGGTCGACTTGACAATTTGAAAAGTATCAATATATTATAACTTTATAGCACATGTTTGTGACTAGTGACACGAGTTCTTTACGTTCTCAAGTACAGAATCTTCAAACAGCTAAATAATGAAATTTATTATTAAACATAATATTTCATACTACTTTTATGTTAATATAATGCATACGATACATTTTGCGTCAAATAATGCTGCTCTGTATTTTTATTTATTCGATCAGTTTGATTCATTAAAGAATGAATTAATATGTTTATATACTTTTAAAAATGACAATTAGATATTTTAATTGAAAAAAATAACTTGAAAACAATTTTTATTCCACTAATATCTCTCAATAAATAAATTAATATAAATTTTAGAAATGAAATGCAATTAACACCCGTCTCAAATCTAACCTCTGATTAATATCTACACATTCTGCGAACCAATTGCTTTACAGTTTCTATTATACCCTCTTCTGCAATCTATTTTTATTTACTCATTGGGTATAATTATGTTATACGCGAGATATTTTTTAAATAAACTGTAAATATTATTAAAATATATTTATTTCCATATTCTACATACTTTCAGCTACTTTTCTTCATAATAATAATCATTTTTATTCAAACATTTGTCATACCGTTCAACAAGTTTTTTAATTCCCAAGACAAAGAAGTCAAGCCGCCTGTGAAGAAGCCCAATCAATCCATGATTGCAGTTTCTACTTCTTCGTCGTCGAACCGTTGATCACCAAGGAACTCCTTTAAGTACCAACAAGTGAAAATCGCTTAGTACAAAGTCTGGACTGTAAGCTAGATGATCCAGTTGTTCCCATTCAAAAGACCTGATAAGACCTTGTGTTTGTGCAGAAACATCTGCCTTTGCATCGTCATGGAGCAAGACCATACCGGAAGACAGTAGGCCATCCCACTTGTTTTATACAGTACACTGGAGTTTTCTCAACCTCTCACAATATGCTTTAGAATCGATTGTCGTGCCTCTCTGTATAAAATTCACTAACAAAACCCCTTTCCTGTATTAAAATACAGTTGCCAGAATCTTTCATGCTGAAAGTGTCTGTTTGGCTTTCAATCTGGTTGGCGACGATGTGTGTTGCCTGTTGCTTGGACTCGGAAGTCGTCTAAGATACTCAAGTCTCATCTCTTGTAACGATGTGATTCAAAGATTCATCCCCTTCCTGATCGTATCAAGTCAAAAACGATATAGCACAGCCCAATTTTTTTGTTTTGAAATCGTCAGAAAACAGTCTTGGAACACACCGACAACACAATTTTCGATATTTTAGTTTGTCCGAAACAATGGTGTACATAACTGATATTGAAATCTGTAGAAAATCAATTAATAACTTTGAAATCGTGTCCTCTCGAATTTTGTTGTCCACTTCACGAACCAAATCTTCAGAAGTCAGGGAAGGTCACCCCCAGATCGTGGCTCATCATGCACATTAACCCGTCCGTCCTTGAACATTCCCACCCACTTTCGAACGTTACTGCCACTGATAGCATTATCACCATAAATAAACCTTATAAATCTGATAGTGAATTTCCGCTGCTATCAAATTTTTGCACTCAAGAATCGAATTATAGATCGTAACTCACAGTTGGCGGGCAACTCAATTTTCTTAAAGATTATAAATTACTACAGCTCAGCGCACAGACAGACGATACTAGTGCAAATGGTGTCTAAATGCGCGCAAAGCATATTGGGAGCAGTAGCGCATGCCTACTGCGGCAATCTCGCGACCATGCTCACTCTCATTCACAAACGGATTATCGGTGATTACCGTTGTATCATTAACTGTCGGGGTGTAATTATAGTAATATAATTAATTATCTGTTCATGAACAGATTGAGTATATACAAAAAAAAACATGAAAAATATGAGCCAAGAATAAAGGTAAATTAAGTTTCACCCAATATTTGATTATATTAGGTGTGTTCTTTTTAATTATGTTTTATATTAGTAAAGGGCTGAACAGAATTGTTTGTCAAAAGATACTAAGACATCGTATACTTTTAAAGTATGTAAACATATAATTTTACTACACTTTATTTATTCTCCTCTAGTTTCTTACTTTTGTCTCGTTTTGTGTTATTTTAAAATATATATGTATAGCAAACGCCAATTAAGTTGGCGCGAGGAGGGGGTGCGCAGAAGCCGTTTTTAAAAACGTCCACCCCCACTACTCAAGTAATTGTCAGAATACATTTGTCATTGACGTTTGACAGAACATATTTTGTATGTTTTTGCTAGGGGATCATACACGCTCAGAGGTTAGAATTAACTGACATTTGATGTATAACCAAATACAAATCTCCCCACTACTTCTAATCCTGCGCGAACTTACCCCTTCTCGCGCCAACTTAATTGGCGTTTGCTATACATACTCGTAAATTATTAATAAATAAACTTATAAACACAAACATGACATAAACTCAACACACATGCTTCGTCAGCTCGGGAGAAGTAAAAAACACAAATAGAGTCTTTGACAAGTATATAAAACGAACATTCTTATCTATAAGTTTTTCAGAGTCACTAAAATTTACTGGTAAAAACAACGCTGTCATTATTGCAACTCCTTAATAAACATTCTGCACATGCGCTTCTCATCTGCATAAGTAAATATTTATGATCGTGTTTACGACATATATTGTGATAGAGCTTGTGGAAAATCGGAAGACATCAATCTGCGCGAAAAATATGACGTTACCTGAAAATACATACCAAAATCATATGTACAAACAGGAAACGTTCGAATATTTTGAGGTTATATTTGTCCACATGCAATCTCAATTAAGCCATCTCAATTAAGGCTTTCTGTAAAAGCTTTGGAAACTCATATTTCTGTACTATAGTCACACTAGGATATTTCTCTTTCCATTTTAAAAGTGTAGTTCGCCAAGCGATCTTAAACGGGCGAAAAAAACCGACGTCTAGTGGTTAAGTCAGAGGCGTCGAATCCGGAGGTAGGCAAGCGAAGTCGATATTGTACTCTTCACATGCCCTAAAAACTTCTGTAAAATGGGCCGATAAATTATCACCCAAGATTATTTTCTTTCCTTCCAAATTTCTTGCGCGTGGTAAAAATATTGTTTGGAACCAATCAGTGAATATTACGGCCTCCATCCATCCATACTTTGAACTATCGTATCTACAACCAACCTTACAACAACGAAGATTGCAACAAGGGTAATCCTTAGACCCATTTTCGATCCATGTATTCCACATTCCTTCCGATATATACATAAGGCAGCAGTAAGACACGAGAAGCAGTATTATACAGTCCATTATGGTTGTGGCGCTCTTAGTAAAATGGCAAACATGTTCAGGATATTTTGTGCCCCGTTTAAATAGCTTTTTGCTTCTTCCTGGGTCATCTTCCGTTATACAGCGTTCCGAATGGAATATTATAAACACGAGCTGTTCGCTTAATAGACTACTTTTCATCAATAATTGTTTGTAATGCTTCTTCAATTTTGTTTGGCTGGCAGTCGGCATAATGTCTAGCACCTAACTTTCTTCTATCCTTTCTCAGCATATCGAATAACAAAATTAAAAACAAATTTTTAAAATGGAACTAAGCAAATAGTTGACACAAATAAACAAAATATCATGATCAAAGTTGCCCGGCAAGATATTCATATTACCAGCAAACGAAAAATTGTAGGTATCAAAAAAATTCTAGAGATCTGTTATTATAAAACACTATACCTTTGTTATTGTAAAGAGTATAATACCAAAAACAAAGTTTATTTGATTGGGAAGATACAAATTTTTGTCAGTACTTCTAAACAAGCTTCCCTTAACCTTAGTTCACATGCCCGCCAGATGAACAAACACGCTATAACTCCAGATCAGAATGTGCTTTTGTCATCATAGCTAACTGAAAATCCAAACTGAAGGAACTTTAACAAACCGGCAATTTAAAAAAACGATAATCGAGACGGAAGTATACCAAACGCCAGATAAGTTGGCGAGCGGAGGGGTAAGTTCGCGCAGGATTAGAAGTATTGAGGAGATTTGTATTTAGTTTTACATCAATTTGTAAAATACCATAGGTGGCGTAAACTACACATCTATCACTTAATAAATTAATAATTTATAAAATACGTTTATAAAAACGGGTTCTGCGCACCCCTCCTCTCGCCATCTTATTTAGTGCTTGCTATACGTTTGACGGCAAATTGTTTTATTACTTGTGTGAAAAATTGTAATTTTGCTCTTGTCAATCACTATTTCAATAGTAAATGTCTAGTATTCAATTCAAGTATTTATTTTTAAAGTATTATTTTGAAATTTTAATAATGTATTAGCTAAATTTTATAGTCAAGAAAACGTATTGCTTAAGTTTTAAGATGCAGAGTACCATAGATTAAGTGCTTTACAGGCACCAACTATAGTTAATAATACAAGATATACAAGTGACCTTTTGACACCTTTCTTAAATATGATAAATAATGTGACGTGCAAAAGATATTAGAATAAGCTGTTGCATTATCAACAGTGTTTCATAACGAATAAATATTCCATTAGTTTAAAGCTTGTAAAATGTCATTGACTTACCAAAGTGTAACAAAAAGTACAAAATTTATACACATTATATTAAAAATTAATAAACTTTTCTCATTTTCGAAAAGATTCGAAAATCAGTTTCACGTTTTCTAATAAAATATTCAGATGAGAAGTTCCATTATCAAGAAATAAAACTCCATTAATCTTTGCTGTTACAGTTTTTTAACCATGTTGACATAATATCCAAAGTCATCCATTCATTTTTATTAGAGACCTAATCTATTAACAGTTTCTGATGTTCGTTCTTTTAAAACATCTAAGCGTCTTACTTTTACCAATAACTTTCCATGTTTAAGCGTGATAGTATCGTGAGTCTTTCGTTTGCAGATTTTCCCCGTATACACCTATCATTTCTTAATGTAAATATTTTTATAGGAAGAGCACGGAAGAATCACCTGCATTAAAACTATCTTTTGGATCGTAGTCCTTTAATATTACCTGCAACTCAGCTTTTCAATCCAAGTTTACGTAAGCAGATTCATCACATACGGTTTTAAAGGAAATTAGATGCCTTTGACAAAATTTTTCCAGCCAACCACTGGAAACTTGGAAGTTAGCTTTAAGCTGTTTTCAATGCTTTTTTTAAAGTAGAGGTTCAGTTTGGAAATATTATTGCTTCGTACCTTAATGAACCAATTAAAAACAGTTTCATCAATGGCCAACCAGCAGTTTTAAGAAAATTTCATTTTTGCTTCAGGTTTCCATTCTTCTTGAAAAGTTCTTTAACACGAATTTCGGACACTTAAGTAATGTTGTTCACTAGACACAATAACATTAATTTTGTCTTGTATCTATTCAAGACATGCTTTCTTTTTCCGCAATCCATGTTGACACTAGGCAAGGCGAATAATAGCCCGCTATTAATAAGCAACTTTACATATATTTTGTCTTGGTGAAAAATAGTGTGTCCACATCTATTTTCTAGAGGGTCCGTTATTAAGAGGTGACAATATTTAAAAAAAACATTGTAAAATTCTGTGAAAGTAGAGTAGTTCGTTACTTAAAGGTATCCGTAAATAGAGGCTTTACTGTACATTCAAGATGCTCTATTGACAAATTCGCTATTAAACAAAATACAGTTTCTCAATCCTTCAACACAAATAAATACTCATATTAATGATATTATGATTGATTTTCATGAATTTTTATATTTATTTTGCTGTATCCATATGATAGGTGGATAAAATTTTAGTAAACAAAAATCTGCATTCTTCCAGTACAAGTAATTAATTTTTTTTTATTTTTACGCCCTCCACGTTACCCTGAACAAGTGTACGTTTAGTACGCTTAGAACTCATTTCTAGGCACTGCATTGCCACTGCACTAGCTCGAACGGTTTTAGCCTCTTAAGCCGCCGAAGTATATATTTGATTCTGGAACGTCTTAATGACTTTGTTTGATTTTTTGATGCATCCCCAAAGTTGGATGCCATAAGTCCACATAGGCTTCAAATTTGCTTGTAAAGAAGCAAGTTCGCTGTGAATTGACAACTCGGAATGACATCCGAGGATCCAATACATTTGTCTAAATTTTAGGTTCAGTTTCATATGTCTCTTCACATGTGTTTTCCAACGTAGCTTGCCATCCAAAGTCATATCCAGAAACTTTGCTTCGTTGGCATGCGGGATTATTTGCTAGTTAACTAACAGCAGGATGTAGTCTCGTATTTTTTTTTAATTGATAAAATTGACGTGTGTCCACTTTGCCTCATTTAACTTGATGCTGCATTTCTTTGTCCAATTGGTGACATTGTTGACATCTGCTTGCAGTTTGTTTGTGGCTGAGTGAATGTCTTGGTCAGTAGTGAGTAGAACAGTGTCATCAGCAAATGCCGATGATACCGCTCTGCTCGCCGTAATTACTCCCTCGATCTGTGGTTGTACTCTACCTGTTGGTATACAACAGGTAGAGTACAAGTCCAAGGACGCTGCAAATAATTAAATGAAATTATTTAAGAAACTCGAATAACAGTTGTTATAGTAATATAATATTTTAAGAAAGTGGGCAAAGTCTTCACTTGAACATAAAAGTAATACTTCAACAAAAATTATTTTTGTATATTTATGTATTAAAAAAGGTCCATTACGACCATATATCGTTATATCATTTACTTTTCAAATCTTCCCAGTATCCAACTTTTATTATTTTATGCATACTTATTTTTATTGTTTCAACATTATAGCCCTTGAATGACAAAAATTAAAATCTGTTAATGGACTGCAATGAACCAATTTGATCGTTCCCATTTTAATATTAAAATAATTATTTTAAATTTATATATATATAAAATCAAAAGCGAAGAATTTTATGGCTTGGTATGATATTTAAATGCGTTACAAATTTAACAAATCGTATAAACCTGCAACACTTAAAAATTATGTAGTACTATACTTACCTTATTTTTAAACTAAGCGGAATACAATGGAATAGCCACTTTTACACTGTAAAAGTTACTAGACCAATAACATCATTCTGGACGTGTTTTTTTTTTTTTAATTTTTATTTTATTATATAGTATTTATCAGTTTTTCTTTATTAATTGAACTCAATGGTTGTAGTGTTACTTCCCTCTCAATTTTAAATATAATATTTTATCAGTATAAACCTATCTGTAAGACAACCAATCATACATGCACATTTTAGCACAATTAATTTAAAATGCTCCTCTTAGTTTAAAAACAAACCATAGTGATTTAATACAAAGTTATACCACATGCTTAAAATAAAAACATCTTTGGTATAGTTGTAATTTCATAGTTAGGTAAATAAACTATTAGAGCATTTGTAAGTACCTTCTAATTAAATTTATTTTACTGTAATTATCATTAGCAACTTGTTGGACGAGCATCCATCTTCTTCAAGCCAAAACTTGACGCCGTTTACGTTTATAATAACATAAATTGAATTAGTACGTATGCATTATTGTTTTAAAATCTTTGGCTTCAATACAATGCATTTTATAGAAAACAGTGATGCTTATTATCGAGTAAATTTACCACGTTTGGAAAATATTTGTATAGCAGCTCGTGTATCTCAAAATATACTCATAATTATTGATGAAATAGTCTCAAATCTACAATATGATCAAATATTTCTACCCTCTAGAAGGCCATGAAATTTTTCTTCTTTAACTTAAGGCAGTATAAGTTTTAAAATGTATTAGTCTCAGTTAGTGCATAAGTTAGTGTACGGTATAACCTAACCTGCACAACCTACACTTAGGTTAGGTTATACCGTTGACAGATTAGGTTTTGACAAATACCTAACAGTGTTGCCAACTATAGAATTGCTCGTTTTACTTGATGATTAAGCTTAAAATACCAAAAAATTACCAGATTTCCTCAATGTTGCCAATGCCGGAATTTTAACTCAAAATCAATTTTTTTTTATATACTTTTGCCTAACCTTTTAAGAGTAAAACAATTTTTAGTAAAATAAAATTTATTCAAGATACGAATCGTGCCTATTCATACATTTTAATGTAAAAAAAATGGCACGTCATTAATTGCATTGTCATTTGCACAAATCTATAAATAAACTGCTTGTAGTTCTCTTGCCTAAGACTGGAGAGAGCAAACCAATTATACGTTTCTTTTACTAAAAAATCGATATGTCTAGGAAGCTTCTCGGATACTTCACTGATTGCTAATTGCAGCGAATTGCAAATACATATAGAAACATACAAACTATGGTACGTGCTATAAAAAAAAGTAAAAATTACTTACCCAACTAATACCAAATGTGGCACACTTTCTTTTAATTTAACATATACTCCCTTATTGACACCAACCATTATGCATTGTCAGTTCCAATTCCTCTTAAATTGTCAAGTTTTAAATTATGCTTATAACGTAGCATATCTATTTTGTAGAAGCATGTCACAAACCTTGCATTTAGCTTTAGAGCCTTCTGTGCTATCTACTATTGTTAACCAACGAGCAAACACTGGGTCTTTAAACCAATTTGATTTAAATTTCTGGACGTACTGGGGCTTAGGCATCTAAAAATTAATTTCTAATTAGGTAACTGATTTAAAAGTACATGATAAATTAATTTACCTTCGCATTCTTGGATTTACAAAACGAAATAACGAAACCACTATCAACTCAACTGTGATGTGAAAATGCGATTTGCGCTATGCTATTGTGCATTTGTGAACTGTCAAGTATCAAACTGTCAATACATATCAAATGCTGGTAGAGGTACAACGAGACTATAAATGATTGTAAATTTTCGACTTACGTTGGAAACACTTCTGTAATTTTATGTTAGCACACCTGATTTTTAACGCATCCATATGATACAAATGACATAACCTACAAAGTTGTACCTATATACGAATATCCAGGCAAGCCAATTTTTCAGTGTTGCCAAAGTAAATATTTGTTACAAACATTTATAGTCACGTAGTATAAGTGATATGGGTGGCATGACTGACATGGGGGGTTCGGGTGTTGAGTGTTCACTCGCATCACAACACAATCGCGCTGTTTCACACTTAAAACTTAAATACAACGCATTTGTAGAAAAATTCCAATAAATTGTTGAGGTTTTGCCGACCATTAGGTATTTTACCAGAATTAAGTCCAATTAAAATTTCCCGTTTCTAGAATTTTACTAGTTACTGTTTTAAAATTATTCTGGTATTAATTTTACCAAGTTGGCAACATTGATACCTAACTACATACAAACGTTTCAGTTGAAAAAATAAAAAGTTTAATAACAGAAAAACAACAAACTACAATAAATGTTCAAAGACCATTCTCTATTTTCTAATTTTACACCATTTCTAAAGTATGATTCGATAATAAAAACTTTTTTAATAAATAATTTCATGACTAACTAGAGGGTAAATGTATTTGATCATATGGTAGTTAAATTGTTATACTTACGACAGTTTAGATTAAAAAAAAAAACAAATTATTTCATGCAAGTCAGCTAAGATTTTTAAGTAGTTACAAAAATATCTGGTCAGCTAGTTCTAGCCATAAGTTCCTAATAAAAAGTAATTTACAGGTTTAAAAAAGTAATTATCAGATTATATGGTGTCTCAAAAACTTCAATAAAAGTAATTTTATATTAGTTCAAGAAGTTACTTTATAATTTACCAATAAGCTATGAAGAGCCTGGTATTTCTTATTTTATGAATATTTTTATATAAAATAAAAATAATCCCAAAATGACTTAAAACTACACATGCAAAACGCAAATGTTGAGTATGCATTATGTTGTACAGTACCTGACAAATTAAATGAGAAAATTGACTTTAGGTTAAGTTTTAATTAATGTACAGTAAATATAACAAATGTATGTTTGTTTTTTCTGACTGTCTTAGAATGAATGTCCTTAATCGTTAAGCGTTTCATGTTATATGGCTAAAATGTTAACTGTTCTAATTTAATGTTACCGATAATTTATTACTACTTACTTTACCGAAAAAGAATCCCAAAGATTAGACTCTGTATCATTTCTACTAATTGTAACAGTTATTTTTTCTCCAGTCATACTATAACATAAATTATAAATATATACAGTGTGTGCCTTTATATTGTACAAAACAACGATTATTTTTAAATAGTTTGTACATAATTCAATTACTTCTTCAAAGTTACCGCTTCCGTTTTTCATTTCCTTCAAATATCATTACCTTTACTTGGTTGTTAAAACTTAATTTCAAATTAACATGTATATAGTATTCTATAAGTTATTTAGACTTACGGTATTACAACTTTTAAGTTTTATTTAATTTTATACTTACGACGCAGCTTAACAAAATAGACCATTAACTGTTGTTTTTTTTTAATTGTTATTATTAACAGTCTTATTTAATACATTATGGAAATTTGATTTTATAAAAAGTTGAATATGTAATGTGACTCAAGTTAATTACATAAAGGATATTGTTTTATATACATATGTTATGTCTTTTATATATTATATAAAATATTAATATTTAATATGAATTATAGAATATTAGTTTCAACTGAGGTATAATTGAATTCCTAGAGAAATAATACAGGGTTTTGTTTCAGAGAACATTGTTACCTGCAACTTCACTTTTACTCACAGTGTTAACCTATAAAACGATTGTTAATTTTTTTGCTAAATTACATAACCTGTATATTTTGTTGTGCAAATTTAGAATTTTCAGAAATGAACTATAGTTTTTAAAGTATAAGAAAACATTTGACTTTGAAATTCATTTCACTATTTGTCGCCTATGATTAAGTATTTAGGCTATTGTCCAAATCCCTCAAAACGAAAGTTTTTTTCAAAACCTGTGAAACTATTACAGAATCTCAAAATGAACAACTTTGCCTTAAAAGAAATGAAAAAATCAAAATGAAGATTAAGATAGCAAAAATACGTGAAAGTGATGTTTAAGTTCACATTGGCACTTATAAATAACACGATGATTGTGAAGTTTTTCGTGTTTTGGTTGTGTTGAAAATATACAAAACATAAAGTTAGTTTCAAGATTTTTATTTTTTTTACCCCTAAGAGTACGTTTGCCACTATAAAATTATAAGATAAAGTTGTTCTTTGAGGTCCTTTAATGGTTCCACGAGTTTTTTTCAAAGTACTTTGGCTTCAAGGGACAATAGCCAATTTATTGAAAGAAATATTTGTCATAACAAATCTTGAATTTGAAAGTTCCAAAAGTGACATAATTTATTTTTAGATATTTTCCAAATACATACATTAAAAATTAGAAACGTTATTATTTACAAATTATTATATGTATAAAATGTTCTACATTAAATTTTTAATTATTACTCTAAACAAACATAGAGAAAATAAATGATACAACAAATACTGAAGGTGGCCATATTTATTTGATGGTTAGTGACATTAATACCTAATTAGAATTTCATTTTGATCTGAATGAATAAGATTCAAGATACCACATTAGGGTATATCCTTACGATAACAACCAATTTCAATTTCATTACTGCATGATAGCCTGGGGAATGTTGACCGGTATAGTTTTTATGCACCTCCAGACTTCATCTTCAGTTATTATCAGGTCCGTTGCCAATAGACGATTCCATACCATCAAATCACCACAAAAGTCGACTATGTTATTTGTGACAAGACAATTGAATACATTTTATATTACATGTGGTCTAGGCTTAACTTATTGAAATACTACTCGATGATCTCTACAATAACGTTATTGCCTCCGCATCCACGATCTTCATTATGTATTAATGTAATCCCGCATCATATTGAAATGACAGGCAATCCGCACAAATTCGGACAATACGACCACTTTCAAATTCGGACCTACTGGTAGGACACTCGGTATAGCATCTTTAAGAAGCATCAGACATTACTATTATCACGCGTTTTTTATCAAGTGGTTACAGTTTGCTACGAATGTTATTCTTTCAATGGAGACTGTGGTTAAATAATAATTTAAAAAAAGGTATATAACCCCTTACCACAATTATTAGTCGTATCCTAAATACGTATTTCGACAACTAAGTTGTCATCATCAGTAGGTAAAAAACTACTAATTAAAGTCACACGGGGCACAATAAAGTAAGATAAACGCTTCCGCACAACTACTATACACTGCAACCCTGTAAAGACTCTTTACAGGGTTGCAGTGTATAGTAGTTGTGCGGAAGCGTTTATCTTACTTTATTGTGCCCCGTGTGACTTTAATTAGTAGTTTTTTACCTACTGATGATGACAACTTAGTTGTCGAAATACGTATTTAGGATACGACTAATAATTGTGGTAAGGGGTTATATACCTTTTTTTAAACGAATGTTATAATGATTTGAATGTAGTGTTTGTATTTTATTCGCTCTCTATTTTCTTGATGTTACATTTTACATTCCAAATCAGTGTACTCATAGGTACAACAAATATGTTAATATGATGTATGTTTATGTTTTAACGCCTTTTTTTTTAATATTTCGGCATATTTTTTATATACATATACATATCTGGTACATCTAGGAATAAGCGTATTGATTATCATTCACACAATTAAATTAATTTTCATTTATCAATCATTTCTATCCATACCTATTATATTATATAAAGCATATAATATAATTTGTAAATGAACTAAAGATTACTGTGCCCTTACTAAGTTTGAAAATAAATTCTAAAATTCGATTTTTTAACGTATTTTTAACAATTCTGGTCCAAAGAATTATCTATATTCCACCAAGCTTAAACTGTGTTGTATTAAATTGTATAAAATATTTTTGTTTTACTGTGCTTGCAAATACATTACTTTAAAAACTACCAATTCTGAAATCATTGAATGCAGCCTATAAAAAGAGTAAGAATAATATTAAGTTAAAATTGATAATTTAATGATCATATATTTAGTCTCAATTGCATATAAGCCCTCAGTTGAAGCTTACATTCTAGATAACTTAAACAATTCAGGTTTTAACAGAATCATACCTCAATAACATTCCTGTTAACAAAATTTCAATGGCGGCTAATCTTAAACGTATAATTAACATTCCATGTATTCACTACCATATTATTTGTTAGAGTATTATATGTTTTTGTTAATGATTTTAAAGAGCAATGCATTTGTTTCTATTTGTTTAGCTAAAATACGTGGGGAGATTTGTAATCTACCTAGACATGAAAGAAAAAACAGAAAAATGAAAAAAAAGTATTTTTCTACAGATTCCTTCAAAGTCTACACTAACTTCTAAGTCTACCAACGTTTCTACAATAACGAGAGCCCTTTAAAAAGAATCCTTTTGGTAACTTCTTAAAATAATAATTAAAAGCAGGTTTTATGTCATCACTTGAAAGAAATCTCGGCGCTCATAATTGTTTTTTCAGCATAGGTACTAGATCAGAACTAAAGAGTGAATGCTCCAACTCCTGGAAACCATATTCCTCGATAACATATCGAGCTTTTTGAACCTTATGCGCCCTACAATTGTCGAAAGCAATATATTATTTTCAACAAAATTATGAGGTCTTTTCACACAGATGGCAGCTTTAAGATTATTAATGGTTATTTATAAATAAACATTATTGGTAAGTGAAATGCCGTATTTCATGTACTCAGCCAACAACAACCCCTCGCAATCCCAGAAAACGTTGCCTTCAATTTTTCCCTTGAACACTGCATTTTCGCCTTTTTGGTGGCGGAAATCCTTTAAACAACCACTGCACTTGCCTCTTATTTCATTAGGAGGTTACAGTGACATATAGGAAAACGCACCAAGCAATCTACTTTTGTCATTAAAATCCATGATGTAATAGTTGTGGTACGTGTATGTGAGCCTTGGGTCGACTTATAAAATTTACCTTGAAGTTTATAGGTTATATTTAAATCTAAATTGACCAAATTTTCTAAAGGCAAATTAAGTACTTTCTCATTAAAGAAAATATAATAAACTAATGTATTTTGTGACTGTAAGTAAATTTAAGTACATTTTTAAGTTCGCTATTTAACAACCAAACACCGTCAACCTACTGTCAGTGACATGTGATGTAAACGATTTTTCATGATCGCCAACATCCTATGTTAATATCCTTAACAAAACAAGTTGAAATGACACCAAAATTATAATTTTTTATTAGTATTATTCATGGAAATAGTACAATTACTATTTTATACATATAGGTAATATCCAGATTAATAAAATTATAAATTTAGTAATATATACTTACTTAATCCTAAAGCCTTTGTACCCCTTGCAGGTGTAAGGCTGTACGGAACTGAGTCAGGACTTCAGCTTCTTTTTACATATCTCTTTTCATTCTTTTCTATTTCACACCCTATGTCTCAAGTCACTCCACTCAACACCCCCTTTCCCTAGATGCAGTTCTGACGACATCGTTTTTCTTGGTCTTCTTTTCGTTCTTCGCTTGTATCTTCTTGCTTCAAAGACTCTTCTTACTGACTTATCTTCCTTCATTCTCAATACATGTCCCAACCATCTCAGCTATCCATCTTCTATTATCATTTTTGTTTTTCCATCAATTTTCCACAAAAATCTCATTTCCGTGCTTTGAATTCTATTTTTATGTTTTTCTGTCAACATCCATGTTTCAGAGGTAAATATCGAGATTGGGGTGGCTACTCTTTTAAATATTTCAGTTTTTATCTATTTGGGTATTTCTTTTTTATCTAGGAACGAGTTCTTGATTGAATTGGAATAGTCTTCCCGCTGCTACTGTTTTTCAGTGATTTTCTCTTTCAAATCTACCATCTTGTGTTACTTTCGTTCCTAAATATTTAAACTTTCTAACTTGTTCTAATATTGTGCTTCCAAGTTGTATTCGATGTTTCTTTTCTTTTCTGCTTATAAGCATTGTTCTTGTCTTTCTAACATTTATTTTCATATTTCATGCTTCCAAACTGCTATTAACTATTTATATGTTTTCATTTAGTGTTCTTTCGTTTCTGGCGATCAGCAGTTCGGTAACCTTTATATCTTCCATTCTCCAGTGTCCTACTTTATATTGGTTGAAATTCTTTTTAGACTCTTTAATCCCTCATCTAACACTATTGAAAAGGGTAACGGACCCAAGATGCCACCCTGTCTCGCTCATTTTTTGGTTTCGAACATATGTGATTTTTCCTGTTTAACTCTATAGTAATATAAGTATAAGACAATTAATTTTGTTATTACGTGACTGGTAATACAGACGTCTTTGTTTTTGGTTGACGGTGAAAGTGGATTGCTTCGTGCGTTTTGCTATACCAGATTTCATCGACAGTGATAATTTTCGAAAAATTATTAGTCTTGTTTTAACGCATCCAAATTTTCCTGACAAATTTTTAATTTAACAAGTTTCTATGCTGCCATGAGGGTGAATCCATCTTGATAACACTTCCATTCTTGAATCTTCATGTAAAATTTTCAAAACTATTGTGTTTGATATCTAAACTTGGCTTATAACCGAAAGTTTATTGATACTATGTGTCGACACTAAAGCTTCAATTTGCTTTATTATTTCCTATGTTCTTGTTTCAGGAGGTTTACTAGCTTTTTCTAAATTATAATAATTAATATTATAAAATTTTTTAACATTTCTGTTTTCAAGACTATTCAAGCCACTACCAAAACTACAAAATATTTCAAATTCTACCAGTGGCGGCTCGTAGAGAAATGAAACGGGTCGGCAACCAACGTATACTTTCTTTTTTTTTAGTAAAGCAACATACAATTGTTTTAAGGAAAAGCATACGCAAAGAGTCAGTTATACTTATCAGAAAAACAACGGAAATCATTAAAGAATGTAACAATTTTTTAAAGGAAAACTTTTTTGCACAACCCCGGGCCGCCACTGTATTCAACCCCACCTGGTCAGAATAGCAATAAAGGTATACACTAGTTGACGTTGAAAAATGATTGACACTTATCATTGTTTTCATGGTAGATAGATTACATAGAAATCTCTACTTGTACTCAACAAGTTGAAAATTATTGATCGCATTTGCAAACAAGTTAACGAATATCATAAATTAATAGCAAAATACGCCGATTATCTAATAAATGACATAATGTTGATATTTATTAGTAGGATCCTAGTAAAAATATGTGGTGAAATAATTAATGTATTGATTTTTTACAATTCTATAATTACCAGGAGTTATAAACTATTTTTTACTTGAATCCAAAGTACCTATTGTCTAAACTGTAAAGATCATGTATGTATATTGCATAAATAGGAATATTTTCTTAAAAGAATATTTCACAGAAGCAATAACGAATTAAATTTGTGTTCATTATGCTAATTACTTAGCAATTTTTAAAGGAATTCAAACATGTTTTTATATTTATTTAATACATAAAAATAAAACAAAAAAATAAATGAACATAAAACTTGACAGGAGTAGAATAATACATCAATTTACATCAAACTAACTACACAAGCGTATTTCTCATTAATACGCATACATATTAAAATAGATTGTTTTGTGCAATAAATCACTTAAATAATATATTAAAACAACCCGTTATTTAAGCACTTTCAAAACATTTCAAACTGAAAATTGCTTATGTGAGTATTACTATTATTTTATATTAATGTATCCAGTAACAAGTAAAGCAATATTTTCATGTATTATTAAATATAAGTAATATATTAATCTATATAAATTCATAATATAATAATGTATAGTGTATCCGGAAATTTACCGTTGACTATATAAGCGGCGAATAGTTTAAACCAACCCAAGTAGTTGGAATTTCAGCTGAAGGTAGTCGACATACAGATAACCACACACAGAACCGTATTCAAACACTATTTCATAAAAATTAATGCTACAAAAATATTAAATATATAATTTAATATTCACTAATCATTTCAAAAATATTCGTGGAATTTTATTATGTACAGGTACACTCTGCATTAGAATTTTATTAACTGAAGCTATTACTTAATAACTTTTTAATGAATTCCAAATTTAAACTAAGACCAACCCTGGTACACTAATGTCTCTCTTTCTGTTAGGATTAGACCTCATGCAGCGTTAATTACAGTGTAATGAATAGGATTTAAATTTTACTTAAAAATCAACGGTATATTTCCGGATACACTATACATGGATCTTTGCATCTATACAATTTAACTATATGACGCTTTCACAGCTAATGGTTAATATCGCCAATACGCGGAGAAAATACATCTACTATAGACTATAGGTAATTCCGTATGCATAGTGATAAACTATAATTTAAGTTTTATTTCACAATTTAAACGAATATGTTTCCATACCCAAATGACACAACAGTAAAAAACTGCAATATTGCTCAACTCAGGGACAATAATAGTTTCTTGTTATAGAACACTAAACTTATGTTTTGAAAGTGCGTTTAAAGTTTCCTTTGATTTACACTTTTGCGTATATATTTATAAAAATTAATCAGCATAATTTATTGTTTATGTTTATTTTGAAACTCTTGCAAGAAGCATAGAAAACATACCTATAAGATAGACCAAAAGAGCAGTATAAGATTAAAATTTTAATATAATATTATAATGTTCAAAATACTTATCCACTTTTTGTGGTGTTCCAACTACCTCATTAAAATAATGTATTTAATAATTATAAGTATTGTCCTAAGAATAAGTTTGTTTTCGTTGTCTCAGGGCACGTTTTTTTATTCTATTAATTAGTGTTAGGCTCTGAACATCCACGAGTTTAATTTAGTATATAGATTTATTAGAATAATGATCTTGCTATTGAACAATTAATGTTAAAATTTGATCATTGCATGCAGATTTTTTTTGTTATGCCAATTTATAAATTACTTGGATGTTCACAGAAAATGTAAATAGCTTTTTCACGCTACTGTAATATATGTTTATTGTTGGGTGTATATAATATATATCTAGCTCTGAAGTTGTACCTAAGTCTGAATAATAGGCTGAAATGTAGTCTTCAGACTTTGTTGTTGTGTTTGAATACCTGTATAATAATCATTTCCTATATTTATTTTTAACTTATGACAAGAGAGTTATAAATAAATATAACGTCACTAAAAAACACAGCAGTCATTGAAATTGTAAGTTCAAAATAATCTTTCTATATTCGCCCATATAGTGTTCTTTATAAGTTTATTTAAGCGAATCACATGTGATATTTTTGTATGAGTAACAATAGTGAATAGTTATTTAATGCTTTTTTTATACTATATTTAAATTAATGAACTTGAATTTTAATAACTGTTATATATGTAAACAGAACTAAAGTGAAGTATTGGTTATTGACACAAGCTTTGTAAACTTTATTAGCGTTTTTATGTTACGTAAATGTACTTGGATACAGAGACTTTCAATTCATCAAGACTGCCATGATGCGCAATAAATAAAAAAGGAATCCTCAAATGACGTAAAAGATAATTATTTTACTTATAACCAACCACATAATTTCAAAATATTTTAAAATAAGGTTTACAGAATATTGGTTCTGTCTATATGTGTTTAATACTGAAATTGTTACAGTTAATGCTGAAAAGATATATTGTACGATATATTTAAAAGATGTGTAAATGTGTTGATAATATATTTTTGTACGCTTGAATGAGTGCGATATTATTATGTATTTTAAAATAAATATTTCCCAGATATAAAATTAGTTTCATTAAAAACAATTCCAGCTAACGCTAGCATAAAAAACGGAGTCACATTTTTTTAAAATTATTATATTTGCACGAAATTAAAGTCACTATCACAGGAAAGCTATGATATTTATTTAAAAAAGTTGTAAAACCCGTTACTACATTAATATTCGTATCCTATACAAGATGTCCCGTATCGTTATGTTCTAATTTTAAGAGTGTAAAGTAGACTTCATTTCAAGTAACAAAAACGCAAAACTTGAATATCCATTTTTATTTGTTTCAAAGTTACAGATTTATGAATATGATTGTCAGATCATGAAAAAAAATGTAATCCTAAAGTCAATACAAACTGATTTTAATTAAAAAAAAGTTGTACGCTTCAATATCAGGCCTGTAATTGTTAACGTCACATAATAAAATGTTATCCTAAAATAAATAAACACGTGTCGTAGTGCATACAGTAATTTCTTGGAGATCTACCAAAGAAGAGTACTGGAAATTGATTTATGATAAAGAAGGTTCTTACTTATTTCGTAAGTGCTGAACCATGTATCATACAATAAACAAATGTTCAGATGACTGTTAACGTTGCATTTTTTAATAAAGGATTACATTACGTTTCAGTTCATACAACAGCTTATTAGTGAATGGACACGTTTTCTTTATTCAAAATGCTTTACAGATTTTCTTCTCAAGAGTATGCGGACATGCATTTTGTGTATGGCTACTGTAACGGCAGTGCACTTCAAGCAGTTATTGAATACCGACATCGGTTTCCCGATAGGCGCATTCCTCATTACAGAACGTTTCTGGAAGTACACACAATTTCGGGAATGCGGACTGCGTGATTATCTTTTCGACCGAGGAGTAAATTTGCCAGCAGACTTAGAGGAAGAAGCAGTAGCTATTGTTACAAGGGTTAACAAGAACAGTCCTCTGGGCAGATGAATCTACGTTCACGAGAAGTGGTGTTACAAATCTGAGAAACCTGCACAGGTGGTCATCAGAAAATCCCAAAGGTATACGCCCATCTAAATTTCAACATGAATTTTCTATTAACGTTTGGGAGGCCCTAATCGATGACTTGTTGATTGGTTCTATCGTTCTTCCTGGGAAGTTAAATGCGAACAATTACCTTCAATTTCTTATTGACGAACTGCCAGGTCTTTTAGAGGATGTCCCATTGAATGTTCGCCGAGACATGTGGTTTCACATGGATGGGGCACCACCACATTTCGGAATTGCTGTCCGAAATTGGGTGAAATTGGGTGAACGTCAATTATCCAAGATGGATTGGTCGAGGTGGTCCTGTTGCATGGCCACCCAGATCACCCGATCTTAATCCCCTTGACTTTTATTTATGGGGGTACATGAAAGATTTAGTCTACGCGCAAGTTTCGAACACAAGAGAAGAGTTGTTGGATCGTATTCACCTGGCTGCCGAGCAAATCCGACAAAACAAGTATGAAATTCGGATAAGTACTTCTTCTGTTGGCTTACGGGCACAAGCCTGCATTCAACAAGGAGGTGGACATTTCGAAAATATTATTAATTGAACTTTTTTAAATAAAATCAGTTTTTATTGACTTTAGGATTACATTTTTTTTCATGATCTGATAATCACATTCATAGATCTGAAACTTTGAAACAAATAAAAATGAATATACAAGTTTTGCATTTTTGTTACTTGAAATGAAGTCTACTTTACACTCCTAAAATTTGAACATAACGATGCGGGACACTTGTATACCTATTTCGACAACTAAGTTGTCATCTTCAGTAGGAAAAAATAACTGTTGAACATACGTGAACGTCTAGTAAAGTATTTCACGATTTTTATATGTTAGCTTTACTGTACCCATGTTCAACACTGTTATTTCTTCCTATTTACTAACGACTTAGTTGTATAGTATAGGATACGAATATTAAGGGGTTTTACATTTTTTTGAAGTTTTTGCTAAGTCACAGTCTCCAAGGAAAGTCAATCATTTATTTGCTAGCTGCGAGAGGTGGCTCCGATCAGTACAATGATATTATTACTTGAAATAACTTTTTGAATACAACTGGCACAGTATCAAATTTTGCGATAAATGCAAAAAACTTTGATGATAACTAGGGACCAGCAGTCAGGGGTACATGACGTAAGCGCCAGCGACAGAGCGAAGATATCATGAATCCCGATATAACATTTTCCACAAACGAATCAAAATACGTATAGAGAAACAAATTCTTACCAAGTAAATATGAGGGGGAATTAATGTATTCTTAGCCTACCTACTATTGAAACAATTTAAAGTTGGAACTAAGAATATTTTATTAATCAACATAGTCTCCTCTTAAATTAATACACAATACAGCGATCCTGCAACACCTTTAACCCTTCTAAATAAAAAGATTCTTCTTGGTTTGCAAACCAGCTCTCCACAGCTTTTATTACCCTTTCTTCTAAACTATGTCTTAGTTCTTTCAAACTTTTTTTCAATCAAGGGAACAGATAATAACAGTGGCGGCTCTTGATAACGTACGATGTGCGCTGCTGCACGGATGAGACTGCTTCGTTTAAGCTTTCATATATACAGAGAAGCAAGTAACCGTACCGAAATCTTCCGAAATAGTTCGAAGTAGTCTCATCCGTGCAGCAGCGCACATCGTACGTCATCAAGAGCCGCCACTGGATAATAGCCTGAGGGAGCTAAGTCTGGAGAATAGAGCGGGTGTTCCAGGATTTGTGTGCAGACATTGCCCTGCAAAAAGAACACACCCTTTGCTAACATGCCACGCCCAGTGCCGGATTAGCCACGTAGCAAGAATAAATAGCAAATGCTACGGGTCCCGTGCACCATGGCCTGTCTGTGTGTAATTTTTTTCAATTAAGATACGAGTAAAAATATATTTTTTTTAAATTAAGACAGGTATGCCTACAACAGACAACAGGCCAATGGAAAGACTTTGGCATCAAAATCTACAAAAAGTTTATTTGTAACAGTTCTGTTTTATTTAACACCCTAAACTTAAGAACCTAAAGCAAATCAAGGGCCTCTTGATAGAATTTGCTACGGGCCTCGCGCTGTCTTAATCCGGCAGTGGCCACGTCTTGTTTCCTTAATTTTCTCTCTCGGGTAGTTAGTAATTTAGAATAAGGATAATTATTCCACGGATATCCCAAAAAACTGAAGTAAGTATTTTTCCGACGGATTTTTGAACTCGAAACTTCTAAAGCCTTGGAGAACCATGATGC
Organism: Melolontha melolontha; assembly: GCA_935421215.2. NCBI lineage: Eukaryota > Metazoa > Arthropoda > Insecta > Coleoptera > Scarabaeidae > Melolontha > Melolontha melolontha. The sequence continues at coordinate 98,839,120 of OW285240.1, forward strand.
TTCCATTCCAACGATTGCTGTTTTGTTTCTGGGTTGTAAAAATGCATGTTTCATTCATAGTCACAAGACTATTAAAAAAATCTGGATCTTCTTCAAAACGGACACAGATTGACCATGATGCTTTCAGTCTTGCTCGTTTGTGTTCGGCCTTCAAACATTTAGGAATCTATTTTGTAGAAATTTTTTCATATCTAAATCGACGTGAACTATATGATGTACGCGTTCATATGAAATCTTTAGTGCCTCAGCTATATGTTTCAGCCCAATCCGACGGTCTGATAATATGTTATGAACTGGGTCAATATTTTCGTAGGTAGACACCGAAATCAGTCTGCCTGGTCACTTCTCATCTTCGACGGAAAGTTTTCCTCTTTTGAATGACGCAATCCAATTTTTTACAGTCGCATATGATAGCCATTGATTGTCAAGTTTGTTAAGTATATTTGCATAAATTTCTTAGCCGCTTCAAATACAAATATTTGATGGTGCCTTGATTCTCCATTTTATCGATTTGCACATTTTCATTCGATATGCTTTCTTTTAAAATTTACTGCACCGCAATACTTCAACTTCCTGACGTAAGATTTTACAGTTACACTTTTAAAATGTCATTATTTCTTGCCCTTATAACAAGATTTTGTTTTGTTCAAGAAAAATGGCCTAGGCTAACTAGATATCAATACCCCCTCGTACATCTTCTGCAGACGGAATATTGCAGGGTTTATAAAACATATCATACATACTGTCTGTTTACCGTTTATATCCAGAGTTCAAATAATAGTAAATCAGCAATAATTGTTCAATATGCTCATGTGTTAATAATTCTCTGACACCGTAGATCCATTTATACATTAAAAACAACCGTTCAATCTCTACCGATAAAATAGGTGTATATTTAAAGTACATAAAAGTTTTTTAGTGACGACACATTTATCTCCGGTTCGGAAAAATCTACTTCTTTATCATCAAACAAATCAACATTTCGACGTACGTACAAAACCCTAGATTGTTATTGAGAAGTACTTCAATTTTTGTTTACATTATCAGCAGCAGCTTCAGGTAATTGGGAAAGGAATTGACGAAGATCATATACAATATTCATGGCGTTAGTTATAGAATATTGTGGGTTGGTTCGGAGTAACCTCTAGATGGCGAATAATTACAGGTATTCTGGAATAATGTCCGTGAATATTGACTAAATCTACCTGAATAGTTAGGTCCAAGGCACCATTCGGATCCAGTAGTTTCAACATCGTCAAAATGCATCTGATAATAGGATGCTGCGTCTATCCATGTGCTCTAGCGCTTTATAACAGGTTTTGGTGATTGGTGGCTCATGTTGTAGTTTTTCACGAAATAAATTCTTCACAAAAACTTTCTTGACAGAAGATATCAATTTATCTACATTCAGGTAGGCACGGCTCGTGATGACGTACTGTAGGGGCACGTACAATGATGCGAGTGCTTCGTGTATTCTCGTGTACTAACTGTAGCGTTTTCTTAGTAAACACTGAAACACACGAGGCACTCGCATCATTGTACGTGCCTCTACAGTACGCCATCACGAGCCGCGCTTGCATTCAGGAAGCGTTTTCTCAATTTCTGACTTAAATGCAAGTAGATGTGTAGACATTGCCGTGTCGCTATCCATCGCATATTTACGCAATATAACTCGAGTAACTAATAAAACTAAACAATAGATCGACCCGCTACAAATTCATTTAAGTTCCTCCTGGAATGTATCCCTGACTGCCGATCTCTAGTGATAACAAAATAACAAGAGTATATGGAGATGACGCTCAGTTCTCATAAAAAATGAAATCTATAAATAGTAGAGACATTGACGATGCTACGATCGACCATCCACATTAAAAACCGATCAAAAGGTGTTCAAAATGCGTCAAATGAGTCATTTGATTTTAAGGATTTCATTTGATTTTAAGAATTTAAGTACGTAAGTGGAATGGAGTAATGTCAACAAAAATTACTAAATATTTCGCGGGTAGCAGTATTTAAATTGAAAATGTCAAATATTAATGTGACCAACTTTATATAAAAATAACGTTCAAATTACTTTAAAATTAAATAATTTTAATTAATTAATGTAAAAATGCAAAATAGAAAAAAATAGTATAAAAAACTCACAAGGCTTTTTGTCGCACTCGTTCTTTAGAAAACTCGTGCGACAAAATAATGCCTTAGAAAACTTGTTTTAATATACTATTTTCCATTAATCCATGAACGTTAAATAGTTTGAATTTTAAAAAACGAACCAAACATCATGCAGAGTAATATAAAATGAACTGTAAATATTAGTGACATATATACCAAAGAAATTCGGGTTAGCACAGTTTCCTCTACATAAAATACAATGTATAAATGAAAAAGGTTAATATTAAACTTTAATATTATATATTAAATTATTACCTAATATTACTAATCAAAGCGCGTCCATATCGATTTCAAATGCTGACGTTAGCGAAGCACAACGAACCATGTGACGTGGCCGCCCGAATGAACAACCCGGCACGCTAGCTATCTACAGCGTACGGCTTATATGGGCAGGTTCTTAGGCATCGCGTTTGGGAACGGGCGTGTCTAGGAAGATTAATTTATAATATTTGTAGACAATACAAATACGTTAATGCAAAATCTTTCGTTTTAATGGATTATTTCGTTTGAAAATCAAATTAAAATAGTTTATTGTGTAAGCTGTTTTCGTGTAGATTATAAGCATGGAGATAGAACCTTCGAAGGTTTCGGAACTAAATTTGTGCGGAAATATGTCTGATTGTGAATGTGTTGTATGCAGTATAGTGACAAACGGATTTTCACGTTATAATTTCGAAGAAAAAACAAAATATTGCCAAAGGTATGCCACTCGATGTAATTACAACGGTATGTTAGTAGATACTGTATTTGAATATCGACAACCACTTATTAATTTTTTTCAAAATATTATGGACACCAGAAAGAATGGGGCAATGACACTCGAGTTTGCTCTAGAGGATATTTTAATATGTTACAAACTGAAACTAATTTTAATCTTTTGTTACTTATTTTTTCCGAAGTATTTGTATTTTGTGATAATTTATTTGATATTTTACACCACATTAATTTTTGGATAAAAAAATTCAGGAATTCAAATTCATCATTTTTTCTAAAAGAGAACAATTTGATCATTACACAAAACTGATGAAAAATCACGATTCCATAAGTTGTTGTTTGAAATAATTGACAAGATTTCCGCCCACATAGACACCAGATTTAAGAACTTTAACGCCCTTAAATTTCTAGAATTAGTTCATTTTTGCGATAAACCCACAGTTTCTGAAAGGACATTTCAATCGATTAAACAAAATTATGCACAATATTTTAACTTTCCTGCATTACGTTCCGAACTCACAGTGATTTATAACACCTCAGAAGGCTTAAATAAAACGAGTACTAGTGACATGGAATTCTCCTTAAAGACTGCGGAGTAGATGATCATGCTTGCCTTGAAATTCTTAAACTATGTGAATTACCACTCACTACCCGGGTCTGCAAAACGTTCTTTTCTGCGCTTAAACGAATAAAAAATTTTGTTAGGAATTCTACAGAACAAGAAAGACTTTCTGCTTTGGGATTAATATCAATTGAAAAGGAATTAGTGCAAGAATATTCTCGCCAAAAATGTTTGTATGATGACGTCATAGATGAGTTTGCAAAAGAAAATAGACATATTATTATGGCACTTCATTTTAAGTAAGATAGGATTCTATAATATTGTAGTTTGTAACAAATTTTATTGCCTCCACCAAAAAAGTTTTTGCTTAGACGTTATTTTACTATATATCTTTGCCTTTTGTGAGGTTCTGAACACGCCACTAGTATTGGAATATTATTCTGAAACAAAAAGACAATGTAATGCATGCCATCTTTTTTCATTGCCACGAAATGATGCATATTTTAAAATACTTGTCTTTGTGAGTTCGCTTAAATAAAACTAACGGTAATTTAAAACACACTATGTTAATAATAAAACAAATACACTAAACTAATAACTAAACAGTATTTATTTCACTATTTATTTCATAGTATTTATTTATATCACAATACTCGTTGCCGGTTGCTGATCGTTTGAATGTACTAATCCTTTCTCGGCGGCTTATATGAAGGCCACCGCAAATTCGAGATCCTTCCGGACTTTGGTTTTATTCCAGACTTTTTAATTCAAGATTGTTCGGGAAACGGATGACGCGAGCGCGTTACGTCATTGCCTGACTCACATTACAATATTAAAGCACATTTATCGCATAACCAAACAATGAATCGTAGATTTGAACAAATAGCGATTATCTAAATATTCTTAGGCATCATGTGTATAATATGTAAAACAGCATGATAGTTCTTCATAACATATTTTGATAATTTAGAGCATATCAAAATATAAATTCTGATCTTTTTCTATTTTAATTGATCAAATGATAACCTTTATTTGACATATTTAAATCTATATTTTAATATGCTCTTGATTATCAAAATAATAAGTAACAGATTGAACTATTGTACACATTTTAAAGCAAAAGTTAAATAAACACACATGCTGCAAAACAAAATTTAAAGTAAATGACATTTCAAGAACAGAATAAAATTACTCTAGCCCAATGTGCCAATGTGCCAAACATTAATATTTAATAATATGTAATTTGTTATTACAGCGATATTGTTCGTGTAAGGTTCAAATGAACTGTATTAAGGGGTGGTTGTAAATAAAATAAATAAAACAAAAAATGGACGGAATGCAGGACCTACGACTTGTTTATAACGTAGAACCTCTGCTCTAGGAACATTCACTATAAATTTTTGCACACAGAATTTGCGCACCGATAACACGGTGTAAATGACTTTTTACGCTTTTAACTCCGACCTCCCATAATCCTCCAAAATGTGGAGCGGAAGGAGGGTTAAATGCCGACTTAATTTTTTCCTCGCGGGACACAGTTTCCATTATATTTAAGAAGTATTTATTAGCAGCTATAAAATTGGTACCACAATCGCTATAAATCTGTGAATAACGGCCTCTACGGGCAATGAATCGACGAAAAGCTGCCAAAAAATATTCGCTGGTCAAATCTGAAACAAGTTCGATATGCAAGGCTTTTGTAGCAAAGCAAACAAAAACTCAAATCCACGCCTTTAGTAGTTTTGCACCACGAATTTTTCCTAATCTTATGGAAAATGGACCGCAATAATCAACACCCACAACTGAAAAGGGTTTTACCTGATTTATTCGTGTTGCGGGCAAGTCCCCCATAGGAGGTTGTAGCGGTTTGGGTTTCAGTCTCCAACAATTTAAACATAGAGTTAAAACCTTTTTAATTGCTCTACGCGGTGATCAAATCCAAAAATTTTGAGCCAAAATATTCTGCAAAGTCTGTAAACCCGGATGTAAAAATTGTTTATGAGTATATTCAATAAGTAACTCGGTGAAGCGGCTACAACGCGGTAATAAAATGGTATATTTATTATTATAACTTAAATGAGCCTTTCGCAACCTACCTTCAACTCGCAAAATATCATTTGTATCTAAAAATGGCAAGTTTTCCGGTTTTCAACATCATGCTAGAGCATCTAACTCTGCGACTTCAAAATCATTTAAGGTTTTATATGCGGGAAATTTCGAATTTTTAAATTATTCGTTGTATTTTTGGAAGCGAAGAAAATCGGTTTAAAAGGTCTTCCACCCACGATAATAGAGTAAAAGTAGCTAATGTAGTATGCTTTTGTTGTTCTTCGGTTACGTAAGTACGGGATGCCAAAGCATATTCAGGCCAAGATTCCTCAGGACATGTAAGCCATGTGGGACCCACCCACCATTTGGCCTGATTTAATAACTCAGAGGGTAGCAAACCTCTGAAGCCACAGTCAGATGATATAACATAGTGCCAATATTCCGGCCCAACGTTTTCCTGAATCATAGCTACACGATTACCAATAAACGTTTTCCATTTATGAGCAGGTGACTTTATCCACGCTAAAGTAACCATAGAATCGGAAAAACAACGAATCCTTGACAAATATATTTTTGTTTCATCAATTTTTATAACAAGGGCAATTAAATTGGATAATAACAAAGCCGCAGAAAGCTCTAAACGAGGTATTGATATACGTTTTAGTGGTGCTACTTTGGATTTAGAACAAACAAAATAAGTCTTATAGAGATTGCTATTTAATTTCACTCTAATATACACTACCGCACAATATCCGCGTTCGCTAGCAACAGAAAATCCACCTAATTCGCAGGAATCTATGCAGTTGGCATGAATATGGCGTAAAATTTTAAGATTAGAAAGTAAAGGTAACTCCGAGCGATATTTCTGCCAAAGCCTTATTATATTAATAGGAGGATGTTCATCCCAGTCCAATCCCAAACTCCAAAGAGATTGAATAAGTAATTTTGCTAAAAAGGTTAGCGGAGTAAGAAATCCTACAGGATCATATATTCGAGCTAACTCTGATAAAATATTTCTTTTTGTGCAAGTACGGTTACGAGATTCGACAGAATAGTAAAAACAAGCATTAATAGAGTTCCATTTTAGTCCTAAAATTTTAATGTTATCTCTTTCCGCATCAAAAGATAAATTTTGATTATAAAGATCTTGTTGCGGTAGGCTTTTAATAAGATCTGGATTATTGCTTGCCCATTTCTTTAATTCGAAGCCAGCTAATTTTAGTAAAGCGATTAGTTAAGTTTTATAAATACACGCTGTCTCAAAACTATTCGCTCCTGAAACTATGTCATCGACATAAATATAATTGAGCAAAATTCTTGATGCAAGAGGATAATTATCCCTTTCATCTTCTGCGAGCTGGCCAAGAACACGTAATGCTATAAATGGTGAACAGTTAACACCAAAAGTTAATCTAGTTAATTCGTAAATATTTAGCGGTTCATTAGGAGAAAATCTCCAATATTTGATATGCGAGGGATTAATTATAATTTGCCGATACATTTTACATATATCGGCTACAAATACGACAGTATGAAGTCTGAATTTTAACAAAATTGAAAAAACATCATTTTGTAATTTTGGCCCACTTAAAAGTGTATCTTTTAATGAAATGTTATTTGTAGTTTTTGCAGAAGCATCAAAAACTATTCAAAATTTTGTACTAACGCTCTCAGGCTTTAATATACAATGATGCGGTATAAAATAAGAATCATCAGAAATGGAAGAAGGATTAATTAACTTCATATGTTCTAAGTCTAGGTAATCTTGCATACAATCGCAGTATTGCTTATACATATCCGTATTTGATAATATAATAGGCGACGTTCTAACATTTGAAAGCGGCGTAAAGCAACTGAATATGAACCTGGAAATACAGGATCGACATTGTCTTGAAATGGGAGAGAAATTACATATCTACCTTCCGCGTTACGAGAGTGCGTGTGTTCACAACGTTCATCTTCTGGCGAATATTGTTTTTCCTTTGGAGTTTCTTCTAATTCCCAAAACCTTTTAATTGTCGAATCAACCCGAGATGCATCTACACTTGTAAAAAAGGACAACGTATTTGATATCTTGTTTATTCCTGTTTTCGCCATTAAAATCCAGCCTAAAACTGTGTTTAATGCCATTGGTTCATTTTCTTTGCCCCGGATACAACCATCCCGTAAAATTTGCGAAAAAATATTTGCGCCTAAGAGAAGATCAACCGGTGCGGTAATATTAAATTCGGGATTAGCTAATTTTAAATTTACTGTATGAGGCCAAATTTCAGATAAATTGCAAGAAGGTTGATCGTTACATATTTGGTTTAAAATTACTGCTTGGAAATTAAAAATCGGATCTTGTTCATTCATAGGTTTAATTGAACAGTTAACACCTCTGATGTAACCCAAGCCGATTTACCCATTTTTTTGTAATAAAGTTTGCTTGTGACGCACAATCTAGTATCGCTCTCACCTTTTGAAAGTTCCACGTCGATCTAAAATTCTAATCTGAATCGTAGAAAGTAAGACAGTATAATTACTAGAGAGAGACTTGTTCGTTGTATGTAATGAACTACTTTTATGAAATGTGGCCAACTATCGGATACCTGTTTACTCTTTGAACTGGATGCAATGCACTCATCGGTAGTACTTTGCGGTTGAGTATTTGAACTGATTGTATAAGGTTTTTAAAGAGGATTTTGATTATGTTTACTAGCTAGAGCATTTTGGAAAGGTTTATTAAGATGAAGTAATGAATGATGGCGGTTTCGACAATATTTACAAGTGGATTGAGAGTGACAATTATTAGAAATATGAGATGTACTGAGACAATTAATACACCATTTATTTTGTTTAGCAAGGTTGAAGCGTTCTTGTGGTGATTTCATAATAAATGTTTCACATTGATAAATATTGTGATCTGCAGAATATAAAGAGCATATACGAGTGACATGCAGTAACGCGCCAAGTATCTTCGGCGCCGTCATGCGAAATACTGATAGGCGCCTTTATTCTATATGTATTGAGCCAAAATTACCAGCCACTCTCCCACAGTTCAACATTGAAATTTATGACGAACTCTTTAGACTTGTTAGTACTGGTAGGTATTTTTTATTTGAGGCAAACAATAGGTTCACATACAAAAAAATATTATTAAAATTTTTATTGCACACTGAAACAACAGTAACAAAATAAAAAACAGTATTCCAAATTATTAAAAAACAAAAGGTCAAATAAAATGTCTTATAGAAATTGGACTTTTCTAGCTTTACTTTTGGCAAATTCATTAATAAGATTTTCAATATTCAGCTGCTTTAAAAAGTCAGACTCTATAGAAATGATAGCAAGATTTTCTAGCCGCTCCTGGCCCATTCTAGATCGTAAGTAATCCTTAATTAACTTTAATTTAGAAAATGATCTTAAATTTATACAAAAAACAGTGTAGATGCAAATATCAAGTACACTCTTTGAAGTAACAATAAAATTATTGCTGTCAATGCTAAAATAATTGTAATAATTGTTTTATGTAAATTTGTTGATTTGTTGTAAACTTTCAAAAAATGGTTTTTAATATTTTTAAAATTTAACTTATCACAAGTGGCCGTAGGCGCCTTTAAGGCCTTGGCGCCGTTGTGCGCTGCACGACCTTGCCCATATGGACGGCGCGTCACTGGTGACATGCGTATTTGTACCGTGCCTTCATAATAGGTTGTAACCCACGTGACGTGTTGCAATATTGGTTGCATACATTAGGATTGGCAATCCTGCATAATAAGTTCCTAAACTCAAATGTTTTGTTGTTATGACAGTTTTGTACGTTTTGTGTATTGTGTCAATTAGATTTTCTTTGCATTAATTTTATATTTATTTCGCGTTAAAAAAGTCAGTTCTTTGAAGACCTATTGAAGATATTCTAACTTTTGTGAAGGTTAGTTATCTATTAATAACATTGAATGTATGTATAAATAAAATAATTTCATTTTAGGTTATAACCCCCAAAATGGCATTTACCGTCGAACAAGATGCATTCATTTTAGTGGCCCATTATAGAAGTGCTACACAAGATGCCGAAGGCAATTGGAGTTATTCACTTCCAAGTTGTATAGATCAATTTATACAACGCTTCCCAGATTTTGACTTTGATTATGATTCATTTCGACATCGTAGACATATTATAACTCATCGTTTTGAGGATAAACATTGTATTTGTAAAGGGAAATCGACTGGGATGCCCACCAAATTAACTGAAGCTGTTGTAGATGATATTCGGCAGCGAGTAGAACATAGCCCTCATAAATCAGTTAAAAAACTATCTCAGCAAACAGGTATTTCATATTTATTTTTAATTGTACAAAGTTAACATTCAAAAAAATGTTCTTGTAGGTCTCTCAGTTGGAACATGTCACAAAGCATTAACAAAAAAGATACATATGCATCCTTATAAAGTTACTGTTGTTCATCAGTTACATCCAGTCGATTACGATAGGCGAATTAGATTTTGTGAATGGTTTAATAATCGAATGAACGATGATCTCCTAGATTTAACTTTTTTTAGTGACGAAGCATGGGTACATCTTACAGGATACGTAAATTCACAAAATTATAGATCTTGGGCTACAGAAAATCCACACCAACTAGTAGAAACATCATTACATCCTTTAAAAGTAGGAATATGGGTGGGACTGTCGAGAAGAAGAATTATTGGGCCAATTTTCTTTTACGATACCATTACTGCAGCAAGATATCAAGGAATATTAAATGAATTTATTAATCAGCTGCATGACAATGAATTAGAAAATGGCTGGTTTCAACAAGATAATGCACCTGCTCACACGGCCAGAGACACACACCACTATTTGACAAAATTTTACGACGATAGACTGTTTAATTTATGGCCACCCCGTTCTCCCGATCTTACTCCGCTTGATTTTTACTTATTTGGACATTTGAAAAATAGGATATATAGAAATAGACTACATAATTTACAAGAACTAGAAGCAGCAATTGTGCATCAAATAAATAACATTACGCAGAATGATTTACATAATGTTTTTGAAAATTTAAAACGTAGGGTGAATATTTGTTTGCAACAAAATGGTCATCATTTCCAACATTTATTATAAATATGTTATTGTGAAAAAGCTTTCAGTACGTTAGCTCCTCATAAAATGTGTTTGCACAGAGGCAAAATTGACAATTTTTTCATTATTAACTGTAAATAAAATTTATGCTATTAAAATGATAATAAACACTAGTGTTTTAATTGAATAAACATACAACTAAAATTTATTTTTATTATTCCAAGAAATTACTTACATTTCAATTAAAATAAAATTAAAAAACATCTGTCAAACTATTTTGAACTAGGAATATTTGTATAGGAGTAGTACCAATCTGTAATGTTGGTTGCATATGTATCATGTTACAACAAATAATGAAGGCTCTGTATATAAAGTTGAAGTTACGCGGTTATGCGAATGATTTTGACGATTTTTTGTTGTACTAGAGTTATTATAATATTGTTTATTTTTATAATATTGCCGATGCGAAAACGATATAGAATCATATGCCAAACATTGTTTTAAAAATTTAAAAAGTTCACTAAATCATTAAATGCGGGCAACGTGTCTAACTTATGATCCCATTCAAAACATGCAAGTGTGGCTGAATCTAATCTTTTAAGGAGCATATTAACCAATATAAAGTCCCAATATGTTGTAGGATATTTGAGATTATTTAGAGCGGCAATACTCTCTGTAAAAATATTAATAAGTTTACGCAAAAGTTGTGGATTTTCGTTATTTAAACGAGAACAATTTCCGATTTCGTTCTTGCTGTAGCAAGAAGTCTTATGTTTGAGTATCTGTTAATCAAGGCCATTCAAGGCATTATGTGCTACAAGACAATTATCATTCGTCATAAGCGTACATTATACTAAAGTTTTGGGTGCGCCGTGTAGACACGAAATGTCTAAATTTTTCAATATTAGAAAGGCTATTATTATTATGTACTAATGCCACAGTTTAAAGATATAGCAGTTGGGACACTTAACGTATTTATGAATGAAATTTTTCAGCCAATTTCGGTAACCTTGGTACACTGCGCCCGAACCACGCGCAGACAGAATGGCGCGATATATAAATCCTTTACACTTTTTTAAATATCCATATTTATATTTTAATTGACCAAATATTCTAAATACAAACTCAGTACATTCTCATTAAACAAATTAGTAACGAAATAATGTATTTGGCGACTATAAACAAATAAAACCACATTGTTGTTTACTATTCAACGAATTTTAAAAATAAAACTTAGTAATTTTATTATTCAATTACTGCTTAATACAGAAGACTAAAAACAATAATTATGCACATTAGTATATTTGAAGAAATAATCTCTTTAAATTATCTATAATTAACTATAATGGATCACAATTTTAAGGATTTTGCGAAAATAGCATGCAAAAAATTTTTCTAGATCGCCAACATCAAATGTTATTATCCTTAATAGAACAAGTATAAATGACGGCAAATTTGTAATTTTTTATTATTCTAATTCATCATAATAATCCTACAATTACTATGATATAAGAATAATTTGTTCCAGATTAACAAAATTTTTAATATATGACAATTATTGTCGTTGTTACACAAATACAGATAATTTTGGCGGTAGGAACTTGTCAGTTAGTTTGTCAAATATTTCCCTTGATGAATCCACCACTAGAAGAGGTTGGGCTGCACTTTTGTACTTTTGTTTAGCTTGTTTTCGAGATAGTTATTTCTTTTTTTTTTAATTTTTACTCTTCATTTTAATTTTTCACATTCAAGCGCCCATTCTTTTCTTGCTATTGGGGTTTGAGTGCTGACGGGCGACGACATGGTTCTAGAGAGACCCCATTGAATGCTTTCATCTAATGTGTCTACAACAAATAGTATAAATTAGAAACATTTGCCAACGATGTATTCCACTATAACAAAGCATGTTTTATCAAAATAAGCACATATTCTTGGTAATTAGATGTTATCGTAATACGCTAGTAAAAAAAGGAAACTATGGACATAAATAAACTTTTGCTTACAATTATGGCAATTTCCTTCTTCCGAAGTCCCAAATTCATATTTTTCATAAGTAGAAGGAGACAGGGTTTTGTTTGTTTCTAGAAAACAGATTTTAAATGTACTATTAATTATGTAAACAATTTAGTATATTGAGAGAAACTTATTTTATTAATGTACTTAAAAATACGTAATCGAACTTAAACTCATGTTGCTAGGAACTATACTTTAATAGAATAAAACGACATATTCCATGGTTAACATACCTGTTACACATGTTTCATGAGTAAATGTAATAGAGCTGCTACTAATATTTTCTTCTGATTTACCGCAGAGTGGCTGTAATAAAAATTTTTTGATTAATGTACTATTTTTCAATAACCATTAACATTACGTTTACCATTACATTAACTCTTTCAAATAATGTGGGGATTGCGGGAAGACCATTTTGCAACCAATTCTTACATCTACAATAAAATATGATTCAACAATGTTCTATTCGAAATTTGTTATACCTATGTAAGTAAACATACCGTGTCAAATCCTTTGGAAATGTAAAAAAACTAATGCCGTAATTATCTCTTCCATTATTTTTGCATCCAGCAGCAGAACAGCGACTGTAGTTACTCATGTTTACTAATAAAACAAAAGTAAATTCCACAGAAAGTCTCTGAAAACAATACGCGATACTAATAAATATAATGTGTACAGCATACATTACGGAAAACTTACGGTTCCTTGTAATTTTCAATGATATACACAAGACCAAATTCACTCTTAACGAATTTATATGTGATAATGTTATTTCGCACAACGTTAAGTTCACTAGGTTAACTAGACGAAACCAGACATCATAGACATGTTTACAATTTTCCCAATTTTTACTACAAGCTGCGCGGTAGTAGTTCTAATTTTAGAACCACGCGCATGCCAATTTTGGCTGAATATTCTATATACTAGTGTCCCAACTGCTATATCTTTAAACTGTGCTAATGCATTAAAAATATCAATAAAAGAAATAAAATTTTTAACATCTCCATCAAATTGAAGTAATTTAATTTCTGGTAGTTTAATTTTCGGAAAATTAGTATTAGAAGGTTCTAATGTGACGATAACGTTTTCTTCGAATAGATCTGCATGAACAACCTTAATAAAATAAAATAAACTTTCGAATTCTACCCTTACAGAAATCTTCATTCTCAATGTCCTTAACTTTATTACTTTTTAAAGCATTCATAATATTGTTTTGTAATTTATCGAAATCATTATAAATTTTATCAATTTGTTTAAACCGTTGTTTAAATTCAGAATGCGCGTTGGTATCAACAAGAGCCTTCTTTGCTATATCATTTAGTTCCTTAATGCGTTTTAATTCGGTGTTACGAAACAGTTGATTTTTCTTCTTAAATTTTTCATATTGATAAACAAAGTACGACAATATTTCAAAAGCGGTAAGAACGCAGAATCAAATCTTTAGAAGCAGGTGGCAGAGAGAGATATCGCGGTGCACTAACAAAGACAAGAGCGGAATAATGCAAATTATAATAGCATGCGAAAAATTAATCAAATATCTTCCTAAAAAAGGGCGGTATAGCTATTATTAATATAAGAGCGGTGTAAACGACAGCATAAATAAAAGAAAAACATATAACAAGAAATATGTCAATATGGTCAATGCGGTTTTTATTATAAGTAACATATGCGCAAGTTTTTTAAACTATGTTCCTACCCGATAGAGTGAGATTTTTTTTTTATAATCTTGTAAATATTGACAAATTTTGAATAAAATGCGAAAAGTTAATTAAAGTACTGCTGATAATTAATTTAATTAAGGAAAAAATGACAAAGAAAAATGATCGTGGTTCGAAGCACCAAAAAAATGCTCGTGTAAAGTTCAAATGAACTGTATTAAGGTAAAATAAATAAAACAAAAAATGGACGGAATGCAGGACTCACCACTTGTTTATAACATAGAACCTCTGCTGCAGGAACATTCACTATAAATTTTAAAAATGCACTTAATTTCGTCTTTGTGTGTATACCGCTTCACTTCTGCCAATCTAATCGTACTGAAATGCGGTTTTCGATGTTTTTTCTCCCTGTTTTTTCAAGCGGTTTTTTGGTGGAAAGAAAGGTTTTTAGGATGTTCAACGGTAGGTACTTTTTATTATTATTAACAATTAAATGAACGCGTGTAGAAACAAAAAAACAAAGAACAATTAAGTCTAACCTAAACAGATATCGAATAATAATAATGATAATTAATACAAGGCATTCCTTTTTTGATTTTTATATAAACCATAATTTCGTTAATAGAAACTTATTTTAAAATATCAAACAATTCATTTTTTAATACAAATATAAATAGCTTTCAGTATCGACAAGTATCGGTTTGTACACATAGTTTGAATCATAAAAGTTAACTGACAAATTAATCAATCCCATTTAATTTCCAAAATTTCAGACCTCAATAAAATGTGCAATACATTGAACGATATGTTCTGATTGCTTCATTTTTTTCTTAAAATACACTTACAATAAACGAATTATCTTGGATATTTCTTTAATAATTTCTTAAACTCGATCAAAATTGTATTGTAACAAAATGATCTCACAAATAACTTCAAATAAGTGAATTATTTCATTGTTTATATTTAAATCTGATTGCCATCTAGGAATAAAATCTGCTAATTACATTTTGTTTACACGTCTAGGAATTTTAGTCAAAGCACATGTCCAAATTTTTTGAGATTGGTTGCACTGTAAAATAAGAATTAAGTATATTTCCAGTATTTTTCTTAAATTTAGGAACATACGATATTTTTAAAAAAATCTATAAGACAATCTGTGATATAAACGTTTTATTCTATACAATTTTATTACATATAAAGTAATCAATATGTCTAACAAATTCGAAGCGTAAGCAAGAACTTATGTATTTGTATTTGCGATAAATACAGGAGGCTTTTATCAACAGATTGAAACATCACGTGGAAAGTTCAGATAGTGGAAGTGGCGAAGATGATATAGGAGCTAATTTAGGTACAGATTTAGGCCCTATAGAATACCCACCTGGTGAACATCGATTAGAACATCCATATTGTTTATGGTACTCTCGTAGACCAAATGTTGGTAGAAATATACCTATGCAAGGCTCTCAGGGTTATAGCCAAGCTTTAAGATTAGTTGGTCAAATTGGTACAGTAGAACAATGGTGGGGTATATATTGTCATATGGTTCGATTATCAGAACTTCCACCTTATACAGATCTACACTTATTCAAAAAAGGTATACAACCAATGTGGGAAGATCCAGCAAATAGTAAAGGTGGAAAATGGGTATTAATGTATTCTGATGTACAATACAAGTATATGCAACATATATTTTTTCAGGTGATACGATTAAGAAAAGGTCCATCGGGAAGGGCATGGGAAAATTTATGTATGGCTATGTTAGGAGAACAATTTATGGTACGTAATGATAATTTTAACATTATTTTATTATATTTGTTATTCCATACAGAAAAAAATTTTAAATTTTCTTTGATTTTTTTCTAACTGGTAATTTACAATACTAATCACTAAAGTTCAGATTATATGCAAAATATGCTTTTTTATTTGCCTTTATTCAAAAACCATTAAATAAGGCAATTAAAAACAACATATTTTGCATATAATCCGAGCTTTAGTAATCACATAGATATACAATAACTTGATAAAAAACGAATAGAATATCTAGTTGTCAAAACTTTAACATGCATCAAACAAAGAAATATATATTTAATCTTGATTAAATGAAATACCAATTTCTTGCAATAGTTACATACCGGGACTTTTTTTTATTACATGCATAGCCTATATGTATTCAGTTTTAAAAAAACGCCTCAATACATGGGAATGTTATGCAACCAACATCGCTCGCTTATGTGTTTCGACAAATGTCAAAATTAATGTCAGTAATGTGCGTAAAAGATATGACATTTTAAATATTTTAGTATTTAACATTTGTATTCACCTAATTTAAAAATGTATATAAAAGATGAAAAAATAGAAATTTTAAACTGGTATAAAGCTGGAAACAGTTTAAGGAAAGTTCGAAATCTGTTTTCCATCAAATATATCGACAGGCCCATACCATCTGTCGGAACAATTCGGGCGATTACTAGGAAATTTGTTTCTGATGGCTGCATAATAAATACACACAGAAAGAAAATTGAAACCCCCCACATTCATTCAGAACACCGAAAATAAAATATGTTATGTTATATATATATATAATCGATAAAGCCTTATTATACCCGAAGGTGTTAAGGCGTCTAAAAACTTTTTATTTACGAACAAAACATTGCCCAATCCCTTCTGTCTCTTGCCATTGCTTCTGCATCCTTCCACTTTGTTCCCCTAGCTTCCAAGCACTCTGCCACTGCACTGTTCCACTCTTTTCTCGGTCTTCCTCTAGTCCTCTTTTCTTGTGTCCTTGCCAGCCATATCCGTTTCGGTTGTCTCTGGTTTTCCATTATTAGATGTCCGAACCACTTCAGTTGCTGCCTTTCAATGCTCTTTAAAATCGATTCCACTCTTAGTTCTTCCCTCACTGTTTCATTCCGTATTCTATCTCTTCTTGTAATGCCTTTAACTGCTCTCAGGAATCTCATCTCAGTCGCCTGGATTTTACTTTTTTGCTGCCTTGTTAACACCCAGCTCTCACTACCATACATTAATATTGGTTTATGTATAGACTTGTAAACTAGGATTTTTGTCTTAGTTGATATTTCTTTATTTCTTATAAATTTGTTATTCAAAGCATAGTATGTCCGTGTTGCTTTTTCTATTCTTTCATTTATTTCAGTTTCGTTCTTACCATTCTTCTGTAGATTTACGCCCAGGTATCTCATCGTCTTTACTTCCTCTATTTTTGTATTGTCCAGTATTATTGATGCTTGCCCGTTTCCTTTCCCAATCACCATTACCTTTGTTTTATCGATGTTAATTTTTAAGTTTCTGTTTTGAAGGGCTTCATTCCATATTGTTACGTTTTCTTGCAGGTCTGTCGTGTTTTTTGCAAATATTACTAAATCATCTGCAAAGACGCAGTCAGTTATTGTCGTTATTTCCATATTTCTATAACCCACTGGTAATTTCTTCAGTTTGTGCTTTATCTCTTTTTGTACGTCATCCATCACTATGTTGAATAGTGCTGGGCTCAGTACACCACCCTGTCTCAATCCTTCTTTAGTTTCAAATATCTGTGACTCTGCATTTCTCGTTCGTACATAATTCTTTGTGACCTTATACATACACTCCACATTGTTTCTCAATTTCTTATTTACACCTCTTCTTTTTAGGCTTTCCCATATCGCTTTCCTTGGTACACTATCAAACGCTTTCTCTAGGTCAATAAACGCCAAGTACGTATTGCTTTGCTGTCTTTTTTCCATTATTTGTTTTATAGTAAATATGTGGTCTTGTACTCCTCTTCCCTTCCTAAAACCGCTTTGTGAATCTTCTAGCTGTGTCTCTATTTGTATTTTTAATCTTTTTTCCAGTATTCTTTCGTACATTTTGGCCATTATACTCATCATTGTTATTCCCCTATAGTTCTTACATTCACGGTAATCTCCTTTCTTGAAGATGGGTAATATCACTCCTATTTCCCAATCTTGTGGTATTCTCTCTTCTGTCCATATTTTGTTAAACAGTTTAGTTATAACTTCTATGCTTTTTTCACCCAAGTTTTTGATCATTTCCGGTGATATACAATCATGGCCTGCTGCTCTTCCTGTTTTTATTTTTATAATTGCTTCTTTTACTTCTTCTATTTTTATTTCTTGGTCACCTTCATCTGTTGCTTGGGTGGTTATTTGTTCTTCTTTTTCATTATATCCTTGTACTATTTTTTCTATATTAAGCATATCCTCAAAGTATTCTCTCCATCTGTCCATTATTTCTTTGTCATCTTCAAGTATTTTGCCCTCTTTTGATTTTATGTATTTGCTATTGTAGTTCGTATCCCTTTTGAAAGTTTTCAATACTTTATAAAATAATTTCTGATTTCCGTGGCTATCACTTTCCATTCTTTCCCCGAATTCTTCCCATGACTTTTGTTTTGCTGCTCTCACTAGTTCTTTTACCCTTGTTCTTTGCTGTTTATACCCAGCGTAGCTTTCTTCTGTTTTCACTTTGAGGTATTTCGCCCACACACGTTTTTTATATTTTATCGCATCCTTTATTTCGTCGCACCACCAGCTTGTTTGTTTTTTGTTTTTATTTATTTTTATAATTCCGCACGCTTGCTTTGCAGCTTTATGTATTTTGCTTTTTATATTTGTCCATAATATTTCCACATTATTGTCTGTGTCCAGTTTGTTTAATTCTTCCATTTCTTGCTCAATTTTTTCTTTGTATTTTGTCGCTATTTCATTTTGTCTGAGTTTATAGTTTCTTATAACCACTTTTGTCTTTTGTTTTTTGTTCTTAGTCACCATTGGGCTTTTCCTTCCTGGAATGAATATTTTTGACAGCAACAAGTAGTGATCCGAGTATATTTCTGGACCTCTTTGCACTCTAGTATCTTCGACTTCTTTCCTATGGCTTTGGTTTATTAGTACATAGTCTATGATTGATTTTTCACCCCTGCTTCTAACTTCTCGAGTGTATTTATGTATTTCTTTATGGGCAAAGAATGTGTTCGTGATTATTAGATTATTAGTTAAACAGTAGTCGATAAGTCTTTTGCCATTATTATTTCGTATTGTTTCCCCCTGCATTCCAATTACTTTTCCTGATTCTTCATCCTTTTTCCCAACTCTTGCGTTAAAATCGCCCAATACAATTAGTCTTGCATTGACATCCTCTGTTGCCTGTTCTAATTGTTCCCAAAACTCTTCTTTTTGCTTTGCTGCGTCATCCTCATTAGGTCCGTACACAATTATTATTGTTGTGCTTGCTTGTTTTTCAATTTCCATTTCTATCTTCATTATCCTCGTTGATAAGGCCTCCCACTTTCTCATATATTTAATAGTGTTTTCTTTTATTATACAACCTACTCCTTCTTTCGCTCTTTGATTCATTTCCACCCCACTATATATTAAGAGATGGCCATTTTGTACTACTTTTTCCCCTTTGCCTTTAATTTTTATTTCAGTTACTCCTAAGATATCTATGTCTGCTTTTTCAAATTCTGTAATTAGTTCCTCTTCCTTTCCCGTTATACTTCGTATATTCCATGTTGCTACTCTCCACACCTTTCCTTTCATTTTTTGTTTGCATTTTTGGGTTTTTGCCTCGCCTCTTTTTTCAGTGCTATTTATTTCTCCATCTGTTTCAGTTCCTTTCTCTTCCAGTACTTCGAGAGCATTTCCATTAATATTATTTGATTTCAGCTCGTGTCCATTTCGTTGCCTGTTCAGTTCCATACTACCGTCCTTTGTCTTTCTGGTTAGTTTTTTGGATTGTTTATTAATCTTTCAATCTTTTCCAGCATCCTTGTTTGTCTATTCCATTTCCAAGTCTCCCCATTCACCATTAGCTTTGCAAACCCCAATTTAACCTGTTTTCCATATCTCCTTTCTTCTTTTGCTTTCTGTCTAATGTTCCTCTGGATATCTCTTTCTTCTCTTGTTAGGTCTTCATTAATAAATATCTGGCTGCCTTGTCTATTTTTTAATTTACTTTTATTCTGCATGACCTCTTTTTTATTCTCTTCACTGTCTAGTTCGACTAGACATGTTTTTATCCCCAATCTACTAGCCTTTTTTATTATTATTTTCACACCTATCTCATTTTCTATTAGCTTTCTCATTTCATCTTTCAGTATATTGCCATCTCCTGTATTCATTGTCATCCCCTGTACTACTATGTTTTTCCTTCTTCTAACACTTTCCAATTTCTCAATTCTTTCATTATATAGTTTTACCTCACTTCTTAATTCATTGACTTCATCCATCACTTTTCCATTTATTTCCTTCAGATTTCTTATCTCTTTCTTGTATTCTACCTGTTCTTTCCGTAACTCTCTTATTTCGTCCTTCAATGCTTTAGTATCTTCTCCCTGCATTTTCTGTTCAGTCTTAATATCCCTTATGTCAGCGGAGAGTCCTTTCATCATTCCCATAATTTCTTTCAGCATTTCATCGTTTGTTTTTGATGGGCTTCTATATGTTTTCTTCGACTTTTTAAATGAGTCCTCTTCTAGTACGTCCGTTCTTTTCCGTTTTACATCATCAGACGTATCAGAATCCATTATCAAAATTTCCTCTTAATTTTACCTGTTACCTTACTTGAAGTCCGTCCCTGTTCTATACTTACACTATTATTGTCTCTAATCGTATAGCTCGCCGCGCAAAACGCCCGTCCCCGGTCTCCCCGTCGGAGGTCGTGCTCCTATCGGTCAAGCCAGATGTTCAGTTATATATATTTATACAATTTATTTTATTCAGAAAAACAAACCTTTGTCTATTGTAGTTTTTTAATTTAGTTCCCGGCACTATCAAATACACTCTATCTCACTATTATTTTTACCACACGCACAGTAATTATTGTTCGTAATTTCTCAGATTATTTGAGTTTGATCACGGAACTCACTTACTTATGTATTTCTGTGTTCTTGCACAGGACCGAATATTTCGAAGACGTCTTTATTTAAAATTCTTAATCAGTACAAATACAAATCTTACAAGTTTTCGAATCACCAACACTTATTTGATGAAGATAAAATAAGACGTGTCGATTTTTGTGAAACACTATTTAATTTATTAAATGAAAATCATAAATAATATTTTGAAGAAATACTTTTCAACTGATGAAGCGTCTTTTACATTAAATGGTTCTATTAACTCTAAAAATTATCGGTATGTTATAAAGGCTCCTTATTTTACTAAATCCTTAACTTAATTTTACCGTTTTAATTACATTTTAAGGTACTGTCACGGACGAATGATCATATTCAAAATTTAACACACACAATGTAACGCTACAGTTAATGTATGGACAGGTATAATCAGCACTGAACTTGTGGGGCCATACTTTATTGACACAAATTTTAATTCCAATAAATTCTTGGAATTACTTCGAACATGTATTGTTCCTCGAATTGAAAATTTAGCCATCAAAGATTCCTGGTTTCAAATGGATAGAGCCCCAATTCATTCAACTGCAATAATTATAAATTTCGAAGCCGTTTTGTAGTAGAACGGCGTGAAGTGTCTTTATTTCACCTAGGTGTTCTGTGTCTGAGTTCACGTGATCGGGCTGCTAACGTTCTTATTATGGAGTCCAATTGTGCTGGATGATGATGTGACTGTGCGTTTAGATATCTGTTTGCGAATGTTTTCTTGCGGTCAACGCGGGGTAATCCCAGAAATCAGACAACGCAAATTATTGCCGCGAAAACCCCCGAATGAACACACATATATATACAGTAGATTTAGATAGTCGGGGATTTAAGGTCTGTTTTACTTTAATATGTATATATTTAAAATAATCTCTTACATGTTTCGGCAATTAATGCCTTTTTCAAAGAATTTTAAATTATAAATGATAGTATATTAATGTCATACTTATATATGTGAAATTGTCATAGATAAAAATGGAATTATTAAAAAATACACTCCAGTTTAATAATAATAATTCATGCCTTAACATTCCCCAACAGCTTGACGCCAATTACAAAGGGCATGGCAAGCCATGAGTTAGTATATATATATATATATATATATATATATATATATATATATATATATATATATATAGTTATATAAATATTCATGACAACTTTACATTAATTTTTCCAAACAAAACAAAGACATAACCTTAGTTTGCAAGTAGGTGACATTTTAAAACAAAGTTTTTTATTAGGCAATAGTATTTTTTCTAATTTCGTTTTTAGAGTGAATCTTTTCAATAACTAATGGCTTGTATTCACGTATTCAAAATGTCGACGATTTTTAATTTTTTTCACGACCGTAATATAATCAAATGGGGAACAAATGGTTATGAATTAAGTAATATTCAAAAAATTGATTATGAAGATTCTACTCGTATTATTTAAGGCACTGTTAAAGCAAGTATGAAAAATATCTGCTATAATGTTGAGGTAAATGATGTAATATTAGTAATAGTTGCTTTCCAATGTTATCTTACCCAGTAGCTATACTTTTGATTGATGTTTTTAGGGAATGTTTAGACGCGAAACACATTACCACGTTTAAAATAATTTTGGTGTACGCAATTAACCAAAACATTCAAGGAAAAAGTTGAATATGAAGATAGGTTATGTCATTTTGTTTTGTTTGGAAAAATTTGTCCTGCGTTGCCATTTTTTTACGTCAGCACTAAACTTCCCAATTAATAAACAAAAAGCAACATGTAACGATATTCTTTAATAATGTATTAATTTGCGTAGAACTAGTAAAGCGCGTACAGCCAAAATAATTAGCATTAATGCAATTCATATTTAAAATTACACTAATATAATGTAGTATATTGTTTTGTTAGACTGGTAACGAAATATGCGGCATAGTAGTTTCTATACGATATCAAGAAGACTTGCTTAGCATTTGGAACAGGACATCTTCAGATCAAGCTACAACAGCCAGAATTAGAGATGTGCTTAAACGACTGCTTAATCTACCCGGAAACGCAATCATGGAGTACAAAACACATAATGATAGCCTAAAGTATGTTATTCTATTTATTTAAATACAACACTGATGATATATATTATTATTTAATTTCTATTCTTTTCAGGGCTTGGAAAACAACTCCGAATTCACTGAAGAGTTGATTAAAATGCTGCTATTATTGACAAAATAGACAATTGTTATGGAAAGAGTGTATATTATGTTTGCTACATATACTTTATTTGTGTCAATAAATTTTCAATTAAACATCCCGAATTAATTTTTCTTTTGTAAATAGTAGTTGATATTATTTTTTTTATAATATTGGCATGTTGGATATTATACAGTAATCCACAGTTTACTACGTAAATGCACAGTAACGTAATTGGTGCTTAGCAATAGGAGGAGAAAGGTGGGGCAAACTCAGTTGTACAGAACGCGATGTAGTATTAACTAATCGTTAGATATGTACGGTTATCATAGTTAATAAATGACAACAAATTTAAATGTAATAAATCTAGGTTACACCAAATTAGTTGTTTTACATTTTATTGAGAAATGATTTATTTTGCAGGAACTGGGTAAGAATTAATAAAACTATAAATACTTTTAAGTAAATAAATAGAACTTGAAACCTCTTCTTTATTATAGGTGATTTAAGAATTGTATGTATTAAGTGTGCAATATGTATAGTAAATAGTTGTAACTCAAACATTATAAACAAAAATTCTCGGTTGGTTAAACTAAATTAAAAGTTCAAAACATCTTCATTCTACTTCTAAACAATACGCAATTTGATTATAAAAGTTATGTCGTACATTGGACAAGACTTCGGAGGTGATTGTTAAGAAACTGTTTGCAATTTTTATACGCAATTCTTCTAAATTATTTGCACGTTGTTCTTCGAAGCCGTATATTTGTGACTTTAAGTGACCCCACAAAAAAAAAATCATTTAGTGCCAAAACAGGAGATTTGGCAGACCAATGGATTGTGCCCCGTTTTGAAATAATTCGGTCCTCAAACGTATTCCTTAGATATTGCTGCACAAGCGTGCTTGTATGGGCAAGACATCCGTCTTGTTGATACCAAATGTCTTCCATTACAATGCTAGGTCGTCCACCTATAAAAGGAATAATATTGTGTTAATCTAAGTATTTCTGTGCGTTCAATATGCCATCAATTAGAAATGTGCCAACAATATTATTCCCTAATAACCCAACCCATACATTTACCTTTTGTGGGTATTCTGTGTGAACACTATACGCAATGTGTTTATTAGTTCTGTACCAATATCAGAGTATCGCAGGATTATGCCGGCCATGTAAGAGAAACGTAGATTCGTCCGTAAAGAGGATGTTCGAAATAAAATCTTCATTCAGTGTACATTTTTAAATTATGTCTAAACAAAACTGCATGCGATCATAATTGTCCCGTGCAAAAATTTCATTTTTCTTCTGAACATGATAAGAGTGATATCCAGTTCTTGTCCTATTTGAGATGTCCGAGTATAATTGTTTTCCACGGAATAGGCCGGTTGCAGGCGCGGCTCGTGATGACGTATTTGGGAGTGCAAATACAATGATGCGAGTGCCTCGTGTGTTTTCGGTGTTTACTAAGAAAACGTTACAGTTAGTACACGAGAATACACGAAGCAGTCGCATCATTGTACTTGCACTCCCAAATACGTCATCACGAGCCGCGCCTGGCCGGTTGTCAAAACTATCTCGAAAGAGAGCTATAATAGACACTAATGAGTAGACTCGGTAAAGAGGGGCAATTTCCAGTGCAGTGACGAGAACAACGTAGAGGGGAAAAGAGCACGGCACGGAAGTATGATTCTACTGGTCATTGTGAGTGCATGTCAGTACACATATACTTAGAAAATGTCGCATTTAGGTACGTTTCGGAAACAGCGTATTTCGAAGAAACTAGAAAACGTAATAGCGAGTATGCCGGAATTAGAATACGTAAACATTCATGCGTCCGCATCGCCTATACTCACTCATTAAAGTCACGAACATAAATGATGCGAGTACGTAAACCTTACTGAACGCTCGCCTTGATACGGCCGCTAGGCCCCTCCACACTCCATTGAAACTTGCCCCTTTGCCGACTCTACTATTGAGTGGCCTTGGAAATGCCATTTCGCAATCTACACCTTTTCATCGATTGCATAGACCATATCCATAATTTTACTCAGTATCACAAGACACTTGACAGATCACGAACAACTTGCATAAACGAATGGCACATGTACGTAAGGTGTATTTAGAATTTGCCTGGGCGTCAGATATTGTGTATTATTCCTACTACATTGCTCTTTCAATATATTTTCGCAGTATGTTGTGTTTACTGTATCTAAGTTTTTGAATAATCAAATGTATAATTACAGAATACAATGAATATTAAATCAAAGTTATACATGTATAGCTGTATTGACCATCCTTG
The DNA here is from genome assembly GCA_935421215.2 of Melolontha melolontha. Lineage (NCBI taxonomy): Eukaryota > Metazoa > Arthropoda > Insecta > Coleoptera > Scarabaeidae > Melolontha > Melolontha melolontha. The sequence goes on from OW285240.1 coordinate 98,864,730, forward strand.
TTTCATATTAAAAGGAGTAATTGAAAATCGTTTATGTGGAATTTTTTTTATTTCCAACAAACAAATATTAATATTTGGTAGTGTATGGGCGTTTATATCACCGCACACTAAGGCATCCCATTCATTAGGTTCCAACACATTTTTAAAATAATTTTATTCCGCTCTTAAAATATCCTTTACTTTAAAGATTATTTTATAACACACGTCTTTATCTGTATTTTACATATAATTTAACTATTAAGACGGTCAGCGATGCTTTTAATGTATATTCACCGATTATAGAATTAAATATGTCAAGCACAACAATCCTGCTGATTAGGGTAACCGCCCCAATACACGGATATTATTTTCTTCAAATCTAGGCATTACCTTGATGCTTTCAAAATCTCTCCTAACATGTTGATGTATCATTGTTCATACAATTGTCGCTTCTTTAAATTTAGTTGTAGAAATTATGTGCTGTGTATGAACTGCTTTCACTTAGCCTTGATCTGAAGCGCAAATTTGTCAAAAAATTACAATGGAAAAATAATACTTGCATGTTGCATATTTTTTTAAAGAAAATGGAATATGTACATATAAAATCGATAATACATACATGTTAAAACATATATGTATACGTACAAATAGATACACAACGAATACCAAATTCGCGTTGGAGACAATCAATGTACGGTTACGTGTTGTGCCTGCATTGTCCCCATCCTCATACGGTTCTAAACTTGTAGGGCACATGCCCATGAGAGAATATTTTACGGCATCTACCGACCCAGAGCGGCGACGGCTTCCGTGGGCAGCTAAGCTACCAGAAGCTCTATGTGTTAAAATGTGTATGCGCTATTCGTAGCCTCCATTATACCATGTAAAATACAACATACAATGTTTGCTAACATTAAGTGTGCAAAACAGTCCCGCGCCGTAATTGTGTGCACGTATGCAAGGCGCACAGGCGGCGAAAATGATTCGACAATACTAGAGGCACTGGTCTTTAATCAATAGATAATAATGTGTAATTTAAAAAACACGCTGACCTATCGAGAGCGAATTCAAGTGGGTGAGCGGTTATGTTTACTTTAAACAACCATACTCTCGATAATACACTGCTTCTAATCATTATATTTTTGGGGGGGTTAAAGAATTTAGAGAGCATCAAGCATTAAACTTGTTAGTGTTTAAAGCGTTATTTGTATTATTATCGGTGACTGGAAAATTTATGGCTGTGATAAGAAAATATAACACTGTTTGGTTTACCCTAATATATTTTTGCAAGTGTTTAGAATTTTAAGATGCGTCAACACACATGTGTGTCAGCCTCTAAACTTGTTAGTGTTGAAAATTATATTACGGTTTGTTTTATTAGTGCATCAATTAATAATTATTTTTCGGTAACCGATAAAGTGCAAATGCGATAATACATACATGTTAAAATATATCTGTATACGCAACGGATTGGATACACAACGCATACCAAATTCGCATTGGTGGTTCTGCACTACGAGTAATTGTTACACGTTTTGACGCATAATGTTTCTTACTACCAGCTTAGCTACCCATAGAAACCGTTACCGCTCTTTGTTGGTAGATACCGTGGGATATTCTCTCATGAATATCTCCCTAAAAAATAACCACAAATAATATGATTATCTCAAGAAAAATATCGTCGTCAATATATATCGAACTAAAAATATCCATATAATTTTTAAGTAACAATAATTTTTTGTATATTTCCTTTATAAATGAAAAGATCAGGGTTAGATTTTATTGTTAGTACACTGCGCATGATTAAATAATAAATATAGTATCTTGCACATTGCATGCCATCTCTTAATCAAGCGTGAGTTAAATTACACTTTTTTTTATACTAGAAACTTTAACAAGTTTTGAGACTAGATTTCAACAAGTACATCTAGTTTGAAAACTTGTCCAAGTTTCTAAACGAAAAAAGTGTAATAATGTAACTCAGGCTTAAAGTACCGCAATATACTGCCATTTTGAGTCCAGACGAGAAAAATTTTATTAGCCAAACTCTTACACAATTCAAATTAATTTATGATCAATTACAATAATTTTATTATTATTATTATTACTATCATAATGATAGTTTCATGGTTACGCTACGACTGCTTCTTTTGTCAATATTAGTTATTTTTTTTGTTAGCCAAGTTTCTTTGCTTTAATGAAAAGAATATTCTTGTTTTCACATACAAACTTAATTTTTTTTCTAAAATATTGTCACGTTCTGAAACACCAGATAGATATTGATGTTGTATTTGCTCTTGAAATGTTCTACAACTGACACTATTGTTTAATATTAATGTTTCATTTGCGCGGAATCGGAATTACATTTCACTCTTGTAGAAATAGTCAAACAGTTGAACACTTAGGTAACACAAACTGTAATTACTTTTACATTCGCACAAATTTGTTATTTGATTGACAATACATCACAGCTGATACAGCTATAACCGACATTTTGGGTCCAAAATATACTTCTCTCTCTATCACAAGTTCTTAACCTAATACACAAAGTTGTCGTGAATTTCTTGAAGACAATAAATTCATGAAGAAATTGACAAATTCGAAGCAGCTCTAATTTTTTCAGGAATTATAGTTACATCAGGTGATCATCGTGATGTAAATGTAAGTATTATTTAGTAATGGTAGTAAGAAAAAGTCACTATTTTATGGTTTGCATTAACTGGATAACTTTAATAAAATATTTGATCGTGTAATACAAGACTAAATTTTTTGAATTTCCTTGACCGTGTAAAGTCGCCTTTATACTGAACGAACTATATTGTTGAAGAATTGTGTCTCGCTATAAGTCACATGTGCCATATGTTTTATCTATGGTAGTTACAGTCTGCATTCTGCATAGAGTTTATTTTGTGCTGTGGTTATATAAATATTTTGGAATTGCTTTAAAAGAATTATATTACATAATTTTAGTTTTCGTACATTCGTCTTCTTAAATTTGGAAGTCTAAACAATAAGTTTATTTTAAAATGTATTTTCATGTTCTACATCAAATTTAACTTGGTCTAAATTACACTTTTGTAGGTTAAACAATACTTTATTCAAACTAAATAAAAAAATTCTCAAAAATGTTATTTGCAACGTATTTTTGAGGAATTATGGAAACTCCTTAGTAAAGGAATATAATATTTCACAGTTTTGCACAGTCAACATAAATTGTCCATATAATATTAATATAAAACCTATAGATGTATTTCAAAATCAAGATAGAGTATTAATTAGTTATTATTGTGATAATTTAAAGTTACCAGATATAAAATGTGAAAAAAAAGATGACACCATCTCAATTAATGTTGCTGCAAACAATACTAGCAAGAGTTATACATTAAATGTAGAAGCTCCTGTTAAAGCTAGTACATATAAACATATAATTTATATCCATCCATCACCCAGTGTATATGTTTATTTATAGATTTGGGTATTTGTGGTCTTGATGGTAATATCAATATTGGAAGCTTCTATGGAAAATTTATAGAAGTTAAATCTCATAATGGCCATATAGACCTTTCTAAATCGCAGTGCGAAAACATATTTTTAATGACCAATAATGGAAATATTGCATGCAAAGATGTTATACAAGCAGGTGACATTGTAATGGAAACTAAAGGCTCTGGAGTAAGTAAGTGTATGTCATTTTTTTAATTTATAGATATTATTTCTTAATTTCAAAGTAAATTTACATTGCTATAAAATTTCATTCTTTTACTATCACAAAAGACTAATTTTATTATGTGGTAATAGTTTTTGAACAGATTCAGAACAATGGATGAAATTTAATCATTACAGTTGAGTGCCAAAATAATTCACATATATTGTAGGTCTCTTATCTTTAAAAAAGACAGAAGTAACATTGCCAGCAAACAAAATCAAAAACCAGCTTGAGATTGGCTGTTATAGTTTACCTTAAAACAAGAAGAAATAAGTTCTACTCTACTACTACATCATCACATGATGAAATTAAGAGCAAATTAGTATATTTCGAAGAAAGTATCAATAATGGCAATGGAAGACAACCATTTTATATGTTATGTGTATATAACGTCCAGCACTGCCTTGATCAGCAATGGAGTTTTTTTTGTCTCGGCTCCACTCAAGCGTTAGCCACCTTACTGTCGCAGTATGTAGTCATAACACTCATAACAGACCTGCCTTGTACAAACCAAGCCTTCACGGTTTGTTAGGGTAACTATTATATTATTACATATTGACATATCTTAAACTACTACTCCACCATACAGAAGATACCCCGATTAATACCGTTAATATTATAAATTTTATATTAATTCAATTTTAATTTGATATACCATTTATTAACGACTTTGAAAATTGATTACTTCTTTTTAACAAATGTTCCAATTTTATTTATAGAATGGAACACTACAATCTACTGCTTTTTTTTCTAAATGGCATTAGTTCTTTATGTGAAGAATAAACTTTCACATAAAGAACTAAAACCACCTCTGTCAACGATAAGTGCGAGCCTCTCGGAATTACTAGGCGGCTTCGTCCCCTACATGACGTCAAATATATCGGTATCGTTTTTGATTCTAAACTGACCTTCAGAACATAGGTTAAGGAAAGAAGGAGCAAGTTCCTGCCCACGAGAAACTTCCTATTGCCTCTGCACTAGTGATGTGTCGATCCGGATGGATTCGATACAAAGGAACGAATCCGAAATTGTAACTGTATGTCGGTCCTCTATTTCGTTCCATCGAGATTATTCAACCTATAACCGCGATAGAACGGCACGTCGTCAAGCATTTGTCGGTCTTTCCACATACTCGCTTACTAAGATATAAATTATAAATGTATATATTGTCCACGTATTTTTTCTCTCTCTATTTATGTTTATTTTAACTTTGGGTTCTTATCTACTCCATCAATTGGCGCTTGTTCTAATAGTAAAGACTAGTAATGAAATATGTATATGTTACGTTTGTATATTTTGGATTTATAGGTTTATAGTGTCTGCAATTATTAGAATTTACATAAATATTATACATATACATACTCATGCACCTTCTAAATAAATAAATAAAACAAGCAGGCAATCATTCCGATCCAACAAAGCTAGATCGAAATGAATGTGTCAGTTGTCGGACTCCGATCGGCATTTAACATTGTTTAACATCGAAATTGTTATAATCGTTCCACGGATCGAATTCTTTGAACTCGTTCTATCTGCAGAATGGAACGATTCCGCCCATCTCTACTCTGCACTGTCATAACAGTCCGCTTAACTTGGGAAACAATCATTTATATTCATTTCTAAGACCCGTTCTGACTTTCGGAGCAACTCTAAAGAAATTTAGGTATTCTCTCTATAAAGACATTAGCGGCGGACATATGGACTAGAGTAGAGTAGAGTAGACTATTCCGATGGTAAGACAGTTGGTCGAGCCTTAAGACAGACCATTACCTAAGGGGAGACTGGTAGCCCGGTTCGCTGAAATGGATTTTTACATTCATACATTTAAGCACAATTTTCTTATAGGACTATTTTATGTCATTGTAGTGGCGTAACCAATGTTTTTTTAATAGTATGATTTCAATAGATTTATCATTAGAGAGGTTCATTCGAATAAAAGCCGCGCCGGCGGGTCGCGAACACTTAACACTTGGTTCGTTGAAACTTCAAACTTTTCCAATGTATTTAACACTAACTCTGAAATTATTTCGGCAGTACATTGTTATATCTTCTGCAAGCTAGTAAAATTGAAGGTGACGAATGATGTGGTTCCATTGTACGTACCATAACATTAACAACAGAATTGTTTTTACAATCTGTTGCCTTGTCCACAGATAACCACAGTTTCTTATTTTTCAATTCGGATTTAATCATATGTTCAATACGTTCACGGAGAGATGGTAGAAAATTTAGTAATCTTCTCCGGCTAGGTAACGTTCCTTTACCGTTGTGCTTCCAAAATGATTCGTTGTCTACTAACTTAAATGGTACATTACACAATGTGAAAGTTTTACCTAAATTCGATTTTGGATTTTATTTATCATAGTAATAGCAGCTACTGTATTAGACTCATTCATTTGTTTTTAAATATGTCTTTCGGAAACTCGCAATAAATTAAAAAAGAGAACACAAGACAAATTATGTCAAGTTACTCTAGGGAGTGCCAATATTTTTTACTATCTATCAACAAAATGTCATTCCCCTTTGTGCGATAATATTGATTCTAATTATTATCGCGTATTGTGTCAAGCGCTTCAATTTTTGCATGTATTTTTATGATTGTGTATATAGGTCTTTTGCACGATAACAGACGAGACACGTGATAAATACATAGTTAGAAAACAGGGTTGACAAATCTACATTGCTTTGAGTCAGCTGTTGTTAGTAAATAATCTATGAGGTTAGGTTTATGTCATTTTAAAATATTTACAACTACGAATATGCTTTATGTTGTTATTATACATAACAAAAAATACCAACAAAATCAAAATGTATATGTGAATGTATTTATTTTAGACTACATATACAAAAATAATATACAGAAAATCAAAATACATGGAGATTAAAGGGCTTCTAACATTGTGATAATCATATGATATACATAAAAACAAAATAATATTAATATGAAATTCTAATTTCATTGATTATAAATGGTAATATGTTTTGCCTTTCGAAACCCAATGAATATAATTTTTAATAGTACTATGATAACGGGCATTATCTAAAAAAATTGTGGAGGGTTCTTCTAAATTCATAAGAAATTGATGTTCAAACCAGTAGAAGAAATTGTTCCTGTTCATATCACCGTGGTAATCCAGATGCTGTCTATTTGTTGTAAATATTAATTCAGCTTCAGGAATAATTCCATTAGAATTACCTGCATGTAATACAATATATATAACAAGATAAATACACTTTACGTACCAATATTATTCTGTAAGTAATAAATTGTACCTTTTACCACCCACTTTTGTAGCTCTGACGGTTGTTTTTGACTCATTTTGTCAAGATTTGCAAATAGTTTCATCTTGGAAAACCTAGGTTTCATCGAAGAAAACAAACTCACATGAATGCTCATGTTTCATATGAACATGTAACACGTTTTAATACAATATGTGAGAATTCTATTAATGCTCGTTTTAGATCATTCTTCTTGTAATGAAAACCTATTCCATGTAATATTTTCCATAAAGATGTATTAACACCAGAAAAAAGTTCCTTTTCATTGAGGGTATTCAAAGATGAAATCGTAATATGCTGTTTTGTAATTAATTAAAATATTTTATAAATATAAGTACTAAATTATTTTAAACTTACTGTTTTTATACATGTCATAAACTGTGTTTCTAATTGCATATTGATTAAAATCATCAATATATATGACAGGCTTTTTTAGTCCGTTTTCGCTTTGGACTAGATGGTTTAACCCCCTATTTTTGACACAGATGATATTTAATTTACTGTGGCAATATGGATATTTAAAGCACTTAGTACTCTCTGTAATAAAAAAATATTAGTGTTAAAATGTTTATAATATAAATAACAGGTTTGTATTAATTTGTATACATTGCTTCAATAGCTTAACTGAGGATGCCTAGATGGCAGAAACATATGTATTAAGCAGAAGTAAATGCTGAAAATACGAGGTGTATTGTCCATGTGCATAGTTACAGATATGTAAATTATTTACATGTTTGTTTCATATTGAATAAATATGAATTCATTGTCAACTTATTTGAATGACATTTGACAGAATCCAAGCTGGCAACCATGCCCAGTTCTGGTAACATAATTATTCACTTAGTTGAGAGAAATACTAGGATTATTAGGTATTATTGTAATTTAAATCGTACTTGTTCCGAAGTAACTGTTTATCATGTGTCTCGTCTGTTATCGTGGAAGACCTATAACAGCCTTAATAGACGTTCAAGGGACATTGTTCAATAAATACATGTAATTTATGATTGTGTACGCAGGCGCGGCTCGTGATGACGTATTTGGTGGTGCATATACAATGATGCGAGTGCTTCGTGTATTCTCGTGTACTAACTGTAGCGTTCTTAGTATACACCGAAAACACACGAGGCACTTGTATCATTGTACGCGCACCTCCAAATACGTCATCACGAGCCGCGCCTGGTGTACAGTGATGCCAACTCTACCGATTTTTCGGTAGATCTACCGATTTGCGACCTCATCTACCGATTTTTATTGCCCTTCCCCCTATCAACTGGTTATAGCATTTATGTTTGCTATAATACATATAGGTACATATACAGTGAAAAATGTATTAGGTTTTCAATTAACTTGTCAAGAACTAAGAAAAAAGAAATTTTCCTTGATAGTAGATGAATCCACAGACAGGAGTACCACAAAACATTTATGTTTAGTGGTGAGATATTTTAATGACTATGACAATATTCAGGATACATTTTTGGGCTCCATTAAACTTTCTGCGGCGGATGCAGTGACGTTGTATAACCACATAGTACAATTTTTTAATGAAAATGAAATTCCTTATAAGGACAATATGATAGGGTTTGCATCAGATGGCGCAAATGTTATGATGGGATCTAAAAATTTGTTAATGACGTTATTAAAACGTGATATACCCTCATTATTTGTAATGAAGTGTACACTCCAAATCACGAAAGATGATCCCTGCGTCATTGATCTATAATTCTATCAACGACATTCAAAGAATAATCCACATCCGAATAACAAACAGTACCTACTTGTATGACAAGGATAGCTTGAACGAAAGTATGTGTTTTCTAGCAAAGACATACGGCTCAAGCAATTTATTTGAGTAAGACAAAGACGGGATTATTACCTACTCCGTGATAAATACATACATTTCCGCTTATTAGTTCTGTCGTTAGTCGTTGACATTTGGCAACATACATTCGTTGATATTTGATGGAATTGTTATTTATTTTCGTTTTATAAATATATCAATCAACAAACCAGAATTCGGTGTAATTCGATACATACGTGTTCGATTGCAACTTTCCCCTCCTGTTTAAATAAAACATGATTATAAATCCCCTGTAATCCCCTTGCCCCTCCGAATCCTTAATAAATGATGTTTTGTATGTTTACAATCATAAAAACTTAACCTCTTAACGTAAATACAAGGCTGTCAAGATACAATTTTCCGACCTGCTGTTAATGAATATAAAAATGAAAAAGGTAATTATCCAACATGAAAGTGGCAATAAATATCAAGTTTTTTTATCGCCTTACGAAATAGAAGAAGCTGAAACGGGTAAGTTAACTTTTAAACATTTGTCAATAACAATTTATTTTTTTATGTCGATTTTTCAGATTCCAACTTTTATAATGAACTAACAAAGTATCATAAATTATACGAACAAAATATAATACATAGGATTGAAGATCACAATGATGAAGTTGCAGGGAATAAAGATCAGCAAACTACAATGTTTTCTGAAGACCTGAATGAAAATTATCATGTTGAAAAAGAAATGGATGAACGGCAAGATAATAGAAATAGCTTTGATGAATTTTGGACCGAACAAGAAACTTTATTTCTCATTAGTTTGTATGCAGAATACCAAGACGAATTGAAGCATGCAAAAAAGAAGAAATATGTGTGGCAGATAGTATCTGAACGAACTGTCAGTATCACTAGATGAGCTAGAAGATGATAAATCATCAAATGATTTTAAAGCCATTTCCTGAAATATTTCAATTAAAATATTATTATAAAATATACATAGTCTCCATTTCTCCATTTTATTTATATACATATGTCAATCGGCACTATTATAGAATCAAAGCTCTGAATACGACGTTCTTTTGCGACGTCGAATTAGTTACAAATGATTACTAAACACGGATTATGTTTACGTTAATCATAATCAAAATAAGTGCACAAACAAAAGCAGCTATATTCTTTGAAATTTATTTTTTCAAAACTATAAAGGCAGCAATCACGACAACTTCTTTTAAATTCGTTGCAATATTTTGAACGAGAGAAAAACCATGGTGGTGTTAATACCTATTACATGAGCACATAATATATTTAGATTTTAATAAACCTTTTGTTTAGCGAGTGGCAGATGCATTGTGCTTGGGATTAGTTACAGTAAAACGCATTAAAGCTGTGTAGCAGCAGTTTAAATCGTGTACTTCACAATATTGGATTTAAATATAAAAAGGATAATAATCCTAGAGCATTAGTGGAATGGTCCAACATTGCAGAGATAAGATTGACATTTCTTAGGAATTACATAAAGAATTTGAGTTCTGTTCAGAGAGAAGTGGTATTGCTTGATGAAACCCGGCAAGATAATAATTTGCAGAGTGAGGGCAAGTGATATGTTGTATTACATTGTGGTTCAAAATTATGTTTTATGTCAAATGCTTCTTTATTGTTTTCAAGCAAATCACAAATAGAAGATTATCGTGGTGAAATGTATGGAGAAATGTTTAAGAAATTTCGTCATTTTGAAGAATGGAGAAAACAGCAAAGTATCACTGGAATTAACGAGGAAGTTATGCTGGCGTATTTCCATATTTATAGAAGGAAAATAGCACCTTCTTCATTGTGGACGAAGTATTCCATGTTAAGAAGTACTTTGAAAGTGTATATGAATAGTGACATATCAAAATACGGAAAACTGATTTCCTATTTGAAGAGTGAGGCAAGAACCCACAAGTCCAAAAAGGCGAAAATCTTGGAGAGGCTACATATAGAGAAGTTTCTGAATGAGGCTCCTAACAATAAATATTTGATGATGAAGGTATTATTTATTTTCTTATATTTAATTCAAAGTATTTATTCATTATTCGTTCGTGTATTCTATGCAGGTTGCCTTAATAATGGGTGTATCAGGTGCGTGTCGTTGTGATGAAATAACTAAGCTGAAAGTTGACGATATAGAAGATAAAGGAGGATACTTGTATGTTTCGATAGCTGACACAAAGACAAACGTATCTAGAAGTTTCACTGTTATGGCAGAAGGATTTACAACAGATATTCTTGACCTCTACAGAAAATATGTCTGTATGAGACCAAAAGGTATTCCACATGGCAGATTCTTCCTAAATTACAAGAAAGAAAAATGCACTATCCAGCCAGTTGGAATTAACACCATTTCTAAGATACCTCAGAAAGTTGCATCTTTCCTGAGCCTACCAGAAGCTCAATTATATACAGGACATAGTCTGAGATGTTCGTCAGCATCTCTTCTGGCAAACGCAGGAGCTGATATTACAACAGTTAAACGACATGGTGGGTGGAAATCGTCCACTGTGGCAGAAGGTTATATACAAGATTCAGTATCCAACAAGATTGATATAGCCAGAAAGATTCAAGGTTCAGACAGTCTAACGTCCTCGACTTCTGGTCATCAAATTTCTCTTCAGGATACTTCAAATACGTCTTCTAGTATAACACTAAATTCGAATAACCTGAATGCAGAGTCAGATACAAAGAGGATTTCTTCAACTTTAATATTAATGTAAATGTTAATTAGTTGCTATTGTTTACCCTTTAGAATTAATATAAATGTGTTAATACTATAGCAGTTTGAATGTCTCTATGCAATCTAAATTTCACCTTGTTTTATCTCACTATTGAGATAAATTATGTTTTTAACTCACTAGTGAGTTATAAGCTACATAATTGATTTAAAATCGCCATAGTTATAGGTCTATTATTAGGAGGTGTTGAATAAAATACATTTACATTGTGAAATCAATGGCTTTATAATTAACATTGATGATTCAAGCAGCAGTGAAGATAGTGATTAACAATACTTCCTATATGACCGCAGATAAAAAAAAACTGTTAGCTATCCCATGTTTTTACTTAATCTATATTATAACCCAAGATTTAAGCCAACGTACGTGCTGCACGTCGTTTTTAGTTCACGCCAAATATATCAAATTTTCTTGTGTTGGCAGTAAAAGTATCAAGTATTAGTATACAGCTGATTAGTTGTTTATGTAATGTTAGTTTATACTTTTAGTAACTGATTTTTTATGCAACAAATACAATGATATTAATACAAATAATCATACAAAATGTTACACATGCAATTGCCAGACTGTGGCCACAATTTTTATCTAAATATGTCTAGAAAGGTAGAAAAATTACAGAAACAGAATTTAACAAGTAGCTAGATTTCCTAATGTACTAAGTAGAATTGATTGCACTCACATGCGAAAACAATCTCCTAGTGGTAATAATGCTGAGCTGTACCGAAACAGAAAGGATATTTATCATGGAATATTCAGGTAATAGGACATTCTCAATTAAGAATTTGTGACATCGTAGCCAGATGGCCAGGATCTACACATGACCAAACAATTTTCGATGGATTGGCAATAAAAAGAAGCTAAGAAAATGAACATTTCAATAAACCAGTTATACTTTGTGATAGTTGTTACAATATTATAAAATATTTATTAAATATTTTTTATATTTCCTTTTTTTTGTATATATACTCATGATAATTTTATTATTAAACAAATAATAAGGCAATTTTGTTAAATGATTATATATGTATATTAACTTATTAAACAATTATAATTCCCAGTTACATTGACAATTTAATATATTAAGTTTTTTTATTAATTGGCTCCTTTTTCTTACTGCGTATTCTTTTTCGTTGCAATTTTAATATTTGGAGTTAAAAATACAATGCATATAAAAAAAAAGTATGTCCAATTAAATACATTTGAATGTGTTTTCATCTTTTTGTAGCAAGTTTTTTCAAGGTACACTAGTGAAATGTGTTTCGACTGCCTTATTTGATTTGGTGTCCATCAGCTCTAATCTTTTGGTGGTTTTAATATACACAAAACAAATTCATACAATTTGATGAAAACAATAAATAAAATAACTATTGTTTGTATATATTATATAAATCTATAACTTATTGCAAGTAAAATTTTTTGAAAGTTCAATTACTAAACTTTTTCTTGCTCCATTTCATGTTCCATTTTCAAAATTTCTTTCTGCAATCGTACAAGTTCTATTTTACTAGCAGTCAGCAAATAATTTCAAAGCAAAAAAAAAACATTTCACAGCAAATAAATTTGTATGAATATGTTTTGTTTATAATGCATACTGCAATTTCAAATATTTATACTGACCCTTGTGCAAAACTCAACTTATCTATTATGGCAGTGTTAAGTTATACTGCAATATATTCCAAAATTTATTTAAAATAAGGCACTGTAGAACGTTTAACTAATATCTAGGGTTATTCTATGATATAATTGGGAAGATAATGTTTATAAAACTGTCATAACAGTGAATATGTAATTACAGTTATACAAAGTAGATACTCTGGTCTATTGTATAATTTCAATTCCAGTAATAATGCTGTTAAAACTAACTTGAAACTGTCTGGTTTTGCCATTCATTAAAATGATTAAAGAATTACATAATCTTATATGTTGACTTAAATGTTGTAAATTCTTGATAGTTCATTTTATTTTTCAAGTGGTGTTATAGTTTAATTTGATTTGCTGTTTACGCAGCTTTGTTCAAATTATAGTAATTTTAATATAACTTAAGATGTAATTCGATTATATTTGTTCATATAACCTACAAATTAGACCGACTGTGTCAAATATATTTGGCCCGGAAACGAAGTTAAGTTCCATATTCATTTTTCAATTTACAGTATTTAATATGACGCCGAAGTACTGATTTGAATCATACAATGATTATTGATGACGCAGGGATCATCTTTCGTGATTTGGAGTGTATATGACATTCTTTTCATTTATGTGCATCTTATTCATGTGAAAAGTTGCCGAGATTTGTGGAAGATCTTACTAGAGATATATATAATTATTTTAGTTCTAGCCCTAAGAGAATTGCTGAGTATGCAGAATTTCAAACATTTTGTGGTATTAAGATTCATAAAATTCTACATCCTTCGCAAACTCGGTGGCTATCGGCACATAGCGTGGTTTGTAGAATTCTAGAACAGTATGCGGCATTAAAATTATTTTTTACAGATTCTGTAGCAAATATTTTAGCAGCAGGAAATATTTTACAGAAATTAAACGATCCTACAACCAAGTTATTTTTGCTATTTTTGGAATTTAGCTTACCTTTTTTTAATAATCTTAACAAAGAAATGCAATCAGAATCTCCTAAATTGTATAAATTATATAAAAGTGTTACAAACATACTTAAGTCTATCTTTGATTGTTTTATTAAAAGGGAATATCTAAGAAAAACTCAAATCGAAAATGTGCAATACAAAGATCCTTGTAACTATTTACCCATTGGAGAAATTTATTATGGTGCTAACGTTACAAAAGCTTTATTAGAATTAAATTTAACAGGAGACCAAACAGCTTTTTTTAGACAGAGGTGTTTAAATTTTTATGTAGAAGCATGTAGCCAAATAATTCAAAGATTTCCATTAAAAGAAAATATAATTAAGTTATTCAATTTTATTGATCCTAGCAGTGTGAAAGATGGTTCAATAAGCTCATTACGGAAGTAGCACTTATATTTCCAAACCTAATAAATGATACACAGTTACAAACACTTGACACTGAATGGCGGTTACTAAGAAGTCAAAAAGCTGACACTGGGTGACGGATCTGCAATGTTTAATCTTTGAGTTCTTTTGCTTTCAATATATTATCTTTTCCACACTCTTCGGCTAATGTAGAAAGGATATTCTCAACCATGAACTTGAAAACAAAGCAACGAAACAAATTAAGCACTGAAAGTCTATCAGCATTGTTGCATACAAAAAAAAAATTAGGTAATAAGTTATACTTTACCTGTTTATATAGTTCCTCAAGTGAAAATTAGCTAACCAAATCTATTTTTCATTTTAGGAACTATATACATACTATATGAATTGTGTTTGTTCATAGAAGATAACCATTTTCAATACTTAGAATAATGACTAATTTTTTTGTACCTTTACCAACAATAAAATATTTACCTAATGTTTTTTCTTATATTAAATATGATTTTTGTAAAATATAAATTCTTAATGTTTTTTTTACTGATTTTTTTTTTTTATTTTTTTTTACTGATTTTACTGATATATGTGAATCTGCAAATCAAGTACCAATCATAATTTTAATTTGACGCTTATTTTCGTAATGAACGTATATTCATTTGGTACTTGTTAAGATAAATAC
Organism: Melolontha melolontha; assembly: GCA_935421215.2. Taxonomy (NCBI): domain Eukaryota; kingdom Metazoa; phylum Arthropoda; class Insecta; order Coleoptera; family Scarabaeidae; genus Melolontha; species Melolontha melolontha. The sequence continues at coordinate 98,879,890 of OW285240.1, forward strand.
AAATATGTTTTTATTTAATTTTTAGAAAATCAGCACTGATAGATTACAAGGACTAAGATTAAAAGCTTTTACTGAAAGTGGTCCTATGAACATAGGCTCATCATATTGTGACAACAGCATTTTTGAAACAAACTCTGGCAATCTAACTCTCCAAAGTATTCACAAACGTGTTACAATAAATATAAAACATGAAGCATTATTGACCATTGGTGAGACATTATATTATACTTGATATTATATAATTGCATAAATTACTTGTAGTTGGATTAGATGGAGAGTTATTCCTTCACATGAAGAAAGGTTTAGCAAATGTCCAGCTAGCGAAAATTTTAAAGGACTCCATTATTAATATAGAAGATCCTAGTTCTTTAATTTTAAAATTATCAGATGATTGCCAACAAAATAATATTGTAGAGATTTTATCAAAAGATTATATTTTATCTAAGACTATAACAATGAACTCTAAACAAAATATAGATTCATGTGTACTTTTTCCACATACTGAAAATACCACATTTAGTAAATTAGAAGTAAAATGTAAAAATTCACATGTTTTCGTAGATTCAATTTCATGGCCAGAGTTACTAACGGGTCTTTTAAAGAAAACAGTTTAAATTAGAGAAATTTATTGGTCATTGTTCAAGATATAAATGCATATAACAAAAAAAATAAAACATTATTTACACTAGAAAGATATTTATAATTTTATATAATTTATAATAATTATTACTTTCGCTTTTTATTAATTTTTCTTTTCCCTTTTTGTTTCTTCTTTTTTTTCTCGGCTATGAGCCTCTGTTTCAAAATTTGATCATTAGTTTTAAGCTCCGATCGTCTTTGTTTTAATTTCATTTTATCATTATGTCTGGCCCAATGAGTGTTTGGTCTTCCTCGAAGGAAATCTAGGAAAAAAAATGGATAAGTAGACCTTATTGGAAAATTCACATGTTATGCTTTTATAATGGGTGCTTCAATAAGAGTACAAGATTTGAATTGCCCGCCATGTTTGATAGTGACAGATCGAAAACTGACAGATGATAGTTAGTAAACATGAGGCATTACACGATAGAACAACGCGAACAATTGTTAAACATTACTATCAAAATGGTGAAAATTTGATGCCACCATTCGTACAGTGCGTCCAATATTCGATCGACAGAATGTTCCTAATTCAGCTAGAGTGAAAAGAATAATCGAAAAATTCGAAAGGACTGGTGCGGTTAGTGATATGAAACACACGACACGAGCTCGTAGAGGTCGTTCAGAACAAAACATCACGGCAGTTCGCGAGAGTGGCCGCTAGTCCAGAGAGAGATGTCTATTCGTCATCGTTGGATATTACAACAGCCACCCTTCAGCCTCGAGATTTGCATATCCACTCCTAACAAAGTCCGATTGACTCAACAACTTCTGCCAACAGACCACGCACAGCTAAAAGAGTTCACCAAGTGGATACTTGAGCAAACAGAAATGAATGCCGATTTTGCGGACAAAATTATTTTCAGTGATGAGGCCCATTTCTACCTCGATGGCTTCGTAAATCGGCAAAACTGCCGCATTTGGTGCTCAGAAAATCCACGAATGATTCATCAGAAAGCAATGCATCCAAAACATGGTACTATTTGGTGTGTATTGTGGTCTGAAGGAATAATTGGTATTTCTTTGAAGATGCGGTAGGTAATGCCGTAACGGTGAACGTGATATGATAACGCAGTTTTTTGTACCTCAATTGGAAGATATTGCTCTTGACGACTTGTGGCTTCAGCAGGACGGGGCCACATATCATACCGCCCGTGAAACATTCACCGTTTTGCACGAGTTTGCTCCTGGTCGTGTCATTTTCCGGTTTGGTGACCAGAATTGGCCGCCACGTTCTTGCGATTTGGATTTCTGGCTGTGGGGCTATCTGAAGTCGCGGGTTTATGCCGATAAGCCTGCAACCACCAAAACATTGAAGGCCGAAATTAGACGCTCTATCAATGAAATACCGCCGTCATTTACAAGATATTTTGTTTCATACATAATTCCCAATTGTATACATTATAAATCAATAAATATTTCAATACTTTACCACAGAAAACTGTTTTATTGAACCTTAAAATCTTGTGCTCTTGTTGAAACACCTTTATAATCTGCTTTTCACTGATATTTTTTAAGAAATGCGATTGTTATCTTGTGTAATAAATAAATCAATTTTAATTAAATTGCAGTTAATTTATGGGATACTTCAGAAGTTCTAGGAAATGTATTTTAATTATTTTATTAATTTTCTACTATATTACAATGTAATTTTTCAATACAATTTCCAGTTATAGTAGATAAGTCTTCTGAGCACTGCGTAGCCTTCTATTCTATCTATGTATGACGAGCGAAACTTCAAGAATAAATAGGAGACTACGGCAACACTTGAAAATGTATCTCCATCGAATAACGGCCGTGAAAGCCTACATTCAACTTCCAAATTTGCAAGTACTTGTCTCAATGCGAAACTATTTTTTAGATGTTAAAAAAATATTTTGAGTCTCTCTCTTTAAGTCATATAAATCCTGAAATCACACACCTCATAGACGTTTTTAGAATTCTGTAAGCAGGTAATCGCTAGGTGTCAGATCAGACGAAGTTGATGAGGGAGTTAACTCCAGCAAAATTGGTTTAAAGTTTCTAGTTCGACGAGCGTTATTATTAAAGACGGCAGACTATGTGCCCGGTGCATGGTGACAAGAATCATTTCACCATGTGTACTAAATATTATTTTTCATACCTCTCGCTTTGTTTACATATCGGAACAAAAAGAACATATATTTAGTAGTTCCCTAAATATTTCCATACATGCATTTATCAAAGAGATAACAGAATTTGAACATATATTTTACAGTTCTAAATAAAAATTAAAAAAAAACATTATTTTGTATTTCTAACAATGAACGAAACATTTATTCTAAAGAAAAAGTGGTATTATTGGCAATAACAGATGCATCTTCAAAACATATTTATATTATAGTATCCAAAATAATATTTAGTACACATGGTGAAATGATTCTTGTCACCCGGGCACATAGTCTGCCGTCTTTAGTTATTATGCTGTTGCAGTAGTGACTTATGCAACTTTCCAAGTCGACTTTTGATGAGCGTTTGATATTATTTGCCCTACAATATTCAGCAGGATCGCAATTCTCTGAATTCTGGAAACAGCCCTCCAATTTTTAAATTACGTTTACAATAATGATAAGATTAAATGCATAAGAAAATAGATTTCTTTCTATCTGGCGATGACATTATGCGCCGAACATGGCGGCGGCTGTCGCCCGGAAAAGTCTTAGAAGCTCCGGATAATTCTGGATTGTGTATAGACAAGAACTTGAAATGGAGGCAGACGATTCATTCAACGAGTAATCGCCGTCGTGTTGATATTGTTATATAAATGTGAAATAAATACTGTTATTATTAGTTATTAAATGTTATTTAGTGTGTTTTATTATTAATATAGTGTTTTAAATTACCGTTAGTTTTATTTAAACAAACCCGAAAGACTAGTACATATTTTACAATAATAACGTTATAAATCGCAAAAATTTAAAAATTCACCAAATTTCGAAGGTGTGGTTTGTATATTATATGATGAAACAACAGTTATAAAAAACAGCTTTTGTATGTAAGGTGTCCGAAGCGCATCATTGATTACAATGACTTGATAACATTTAGTCATGCTGGAAAGCAAATTTTGCGGTGAGTCGATAGACAATAATCGCCATATTTTCCTGATTTTTATAAATAAGAATTAAAAGAATTATGTATCTTTCGCAAAGTTTGTACCTCATTAGGGTCCATATATTTTCTATAGGATTAACGCCGAGGGTCTATAAAGGCCGTAAACATTATTTTCATCTTTCCAGGATATACAACGCCGGCTACGATGTCTCCGATCATTTTCTATAAATTTCAACCATCCCTTGGGTGTTGTTTAAAGTACTTGTAAAGATGTACACCTTTCCCAATATACTGAACCAACCCTACACGTGACATCTATAAATGATTCTTCTACAAGCACTATCTAGGCTTTTCATTGATGAATAAATACACAAAATATGCTTCATCTACTAAAATCACGTAATCCCATTCGCGCTCTAAATTTTTCTAGGGTCAAAGTAAACGTTTATCAATGTGTCGCTGCTGCAAAAGATGTTTCGTCATTGCCTGAATATTAGGTCTAAAGATCCATGCAGTACTGTGCTATCAATTTGTACGACAAAAGGCCCAGCTGATATCAAAGGAATGCCCCTTTCATTCTTTTAATTTATTGAGCATTCATTTAACATACGATGTCATGACTAAGAATTCGCAAAGGAAACTAATTCAAACGCGCGATTGAGAAACGTACCTGCTTCTCCCAAAAAGTGTAAATAAAAGGAATTTATAGGGCTTCTGTTCTTATGTTAACTGCTATAACTATATAATTTTATCAAAAACATAATTACTGAGGAACTAACTATTCTTTGTCGTAAAAATAAACACAATCAAATAAACATTTACTACTGTAAAATTGTGGCCCTTTTCTAGATGCTTAACCTGTATTTCTGTTCGATAATTTTAAGTTACTTAACACATGTTCAATTTGCGTACTGTGTACTTAACCTAAATTATTAAGAATTTTTATAATTTTCTAACGGTGGCTTCACAGTCAAAAAAATTAATGAATTTTGTGGCATTGAATTTATTCATACTTGTAATACATAAAATCCTGAATTTATTGACAATAATAAATTCACAAAGAGATTGCCAAATTAAAACCAGCTCTAATATTTCATCAAGTGTTTGGGGAATTCTGGTTACATTTCGGTTTAAAAGTTATTGCCAACTTTGGCGTCATCAAGCGATGACAATGTGAAACTCATAACCAGTGTAGGTTATCGTTTTCATAGATCAAGTATGATTATTATAATAGATATAAAAAGATAGGTAAAATTAATTTAATTTGTGAATAAATGTGCTCAAAAACACTACCAAAATCAAGATATGTTTGACATAACCTGGGTACAAACAGGTTGGCCGTAAGTAAAAGTCACTATTTTATGGTTGGCAATTAACTGAACAACTTCAATAAAATATTTAATCGCGTAATGACCGTATTACACGTATCAATTTATTGGCCAATTTTGCGACCTTCAATTTATTGCCATGTGTAAAACGAAAATTGACGACAATTTATTGAGCAAGTTCAACTTGACCAAGAAATTAAACAATTAGAACTTGTTCTAATTTGCTACAACTTTTCGACAATTTTTTTGTAACTTATAATATTTTTCCGGACTAACAACATTGTTTTAGTGGGTTAATTTTAGTGTATATCAGATTTTTAAGTGTCAATAATTAAAAATAATAACTAACAATAATTTAAAATATTTAAAACAAAAAGGACATTGCGAAACTTATCCAAATTACATGCAATAAATAAGGAAAAATTATATAGTTAAAAATGGAGGACAATCTCAGAGTCACAACTTTCTGTGACAGAATCACAGATGATAATCTACATTGTTTATTGTGGGATTTCTATCTAGCTATAAGAACCAATAGAAAGGCAGTATTTAAAAATTACGCAGTGATCACTGATCACGCGTTTTTACTACTCTACCGGGTGCGGCAATAGTGTGTCGGCGGAGCTTAGCATGAAAACTAATAAAGTTGTAGCAATGAAATTTTACGTACACATGTAGTATGCTACAGTGCATTTTCTATTTTTATTTATATATTTACAGGTGTTCCAAATTTCCGCAACCACTTTCAATTTCTTTTTTTAATAGATTGCTTTGTTGTTACTATAATGATAGCCACCCAAATTATCTTTGCAATGATATATGACAATGTGCACTTACAACTGTTAGTTTTGGTTTTATTGCAAATTTTGTTAAAATCTCGACAGTGCAGCGTCTAACATTTTAAGTCTTAGCCTGAAAATGGGTGCAGTGCCTCACGTAACTCTTTTGTTACCAATTTATGGACTAACAGGTTATATGTTTTGAGGGTGAACAACGTGACAACATATACGGGGTGTTAAATATGTCGTGCCAAAGTTATCGAAGTTTAAAGGCTATTTTCTCTTTTTTTTTTTTGATTGAACCTATAATTTTCTTATTAGTCAGCAAATTCCTTGTAAAATTGCCGTTAAAATGGTACTAATAACATAGTACTTATTTCTAGTATTTTCGAAGTTATAACCCTTTAATGGGTTTATATGTTTAATAATAATATTCAATATTTAATAATATTCAATATGCGCTGCTGCATCTAATAGTTGGTTAGTTGGCCATGAAATGATATTAAGCAAAAATTGCTGTGTAACCAAACGTCAAATATACACTTAAAAATTTTCGTATAAAGTGTTTTCCTGAAGTTTCTCTTTGCTGTAATCGCGTTTAATTGTTATAATTTAAGTTCGACTAGTTAATTATCAATTTCCGTTTGTTTGTTATTAGTTGTTATCTTGTTGTCAGTTATACCGTTTTGCTGTCATTATTTTTTATTTACATGCCGTAATAGTTTATAGTTGTGTTTCTTTAGAATGAATTTTTTGAAAGAGAAGCTAATAGACATGGTATTTGTTCTTGGCGCTAGCAATAGAAATCCACTTTTAGCATCAAGAACATATGCTATGGAGTATCCTCACCGAAGAGCACCAGATATTAAGACGTTTGAAAATTTGTTGACAAGGTTTCTTCGGACGGGTTCAGTGAATTACGTCGTCCAGTCCGTTGTGGAAAATCCGCGCGTATCTACAAGGATAATTTCGAAAGAACACGGGATAGAAGTCACTGCTGTAAGAAGGATTAAAAAAAAACATAAATTTCACCATTACAAAATTCAAAATCATCAAGGCTTATTACAAACGGATTTTGAAAGGAGACTTGTTTACTGCGAATGCTACTTTTCAAATTACGACAAGATCTAACTTTTCTAGATCATGTGCTTTTCACAGATGAAGCAACATTTGCTAATTGTGGAATAACAAACAATAAAAATTCTCATTATTATGACACTAAAAACCCTCATTTTGTGAACCCATTTTATACCAACAAAAATGGAGTGTTAACACCTGGGGAGGCATCATAGGAAACACTATTATAGGTCCATTCTTTTTTAATACTACTTTAAATTGTGAAATCTACACAAATTTTCTACAAAATAATTTACCATTGCTGTTAGAAGGCCTACCAGATAACGTCATAACGAGATTGTGGTACCAACATGATGGTGGATCTGCACATTACGGTGCTGCTGCAAGAGTACATTTAGATAGGGTATTCACCTATAGGTGGATTGGGAGAGGAAGCTTTATAAGCTGGCCAGCGCGATCACAAGATCTAACCCCTTGTGATTTCTTTCTGTGGCCTACTGTACAAAATATTGTTTACGAAACACCTCCTACAACGGCAGAGAACATGCAGCAACGAATCACAAACGCTTTTCTTCAATTAAGTGAAAACAACATGGCTCAAAGCAGCTCAACATGGCTCGATGCAGAGGCGATTAAGAGCATGTGTAGAGCAGAATGGACATATATATGAACACAATTTAAATTAATTTTGTTTTATTATGGAAAAATTACAAAATAATAATAAAGAATTAAAAAACAGGTGTTTGTAAAAGTTACTTTGTTTGATATCATTTCATGGCCAACCAACTATTAGATGCATATTGAATATTATAAACATAGGTATATCCCATTAAAGGGTTATAACTTCGAAAATACTAGAAATAAGTACTATGTTATTGGTACCATTTTAACGGCAATTTTACAAGAAATTTGCTGACTAATAAAAAAATTATAGGTTCAATTAAAAAAAAAAAAGAGAAAATAGCCTTTAAACTTCGATAACTTTGGAACGACATATTTAACACCCTGTATATGTTGTCACGTTGTTTACCCTCAAAACATATAACCTGTTATTCCATAAATTGGTAACAAAAGAGTTACGTGAGGTACTGCACCCATATTCAGGCTAAGACTTAAAATGTTAGACGCTGCCACTGTCAAGATTTTAACAAAATTTGCAATAAAACCAAAACTAACAGTTGTAAGTGCACATTGTCATATATCATTGCAAGGATAATTTGGGTGGTTATCATCATAATAACAAGAAAGTATAGCAATCTATTAAAAAAAAAAAATTGAAAGTGGTTGCGGAAATTTGGAACGCCCTGTAAATATATAAATAAAAATAGAAAATGCACTGTAGCATACTACAGGTGTACGTAAAATTTCATTGCTACAAATTTATTAGTTTTCATGCTAAGCTCCGCCGACACACTATTGCCGCACCCGGTATATGTTGAGTGGACCAAGTATATTATATGTTTTGAATTACCGCCTTTAAAAAACAAGAATTTACAGTATACGGTAAAATTTGTACGCTAAGGCCCAGTTTTTCAATCGGAGGTAAACCGACAGTTAAAAGAAAACTGTAAGTTAATTGCAGAAATGCGTCTTTCAATCGGTGGCAACCGCCACATCTGTTGGTTAACTAGTAGTTTTGCTTACCGCCAAACCATCTTCCGGTAAACTCAGAGTTAGTCTTCTTATTCCAGCTGATATGTATTTTATTCTTCTTTGCATTAAGTTTAAATTTAGTACATAAATTAAATCATATGTATTCTAAATAATAATTAAATTTTTAAAATATGTATGTTACTGTTGATAAGTTTTAAGTTTGGCTCTACATTCATATTTTATTTTGTATATTGGATATAAGTACCTACCAATAAATTAATTTACTTTCTTTATTACAAACAAGAAAATAGAAGAAATCCAATGAAAACAATATAAGAAAATTTAAAATGAAAGAGAATATATTTCTGCAAACAATTAAAAATGAAATTGGTAGTTGAAATTCATAACTTAATTGAACCAAAGGAGAATTATAGTAGCAGATTCAAAAAATTATCATAAATAATACAGATACAATAAATATTTGTTTTGTGTTCATTGAATACATTATTACATGTATCTTTTGATATATTTTAAAAATAGGCAATGATAAACTCACTTTCTGTATCATTTTTTGTATTCAGAGAGCATCGATATATACACATGTTTATCTTCTCATGATGTCAAAAATATTAAAAAATTGTGATATATGTATTTAATTCATTTAAATATTTTTCCTTCAAATTTTTTAGTGGACGAAACACTTGACAGCTAACGGCGACATCAGCGGTCACTTTCCATAAAACTATGAACAGTATGGTTAATGCCTCTCGCACAGGTTAGCTAACCGTACATAGCAAGCGAGAAGCTACCAGTTAACTTACTGACGGTTACAGAAAGATTGAAATACACTTGCGAAGATTAACTGTAAGTTAACCAACAGTTGGAGGTAAACTTAACCTTCAAATTTACCTCCGATTGAAAAACTGGGCCTAAGTTGAATATATATATTTTAGGTTAACTTGTAATATGTCAAAGCAAAATGACTCCAAAACGCTGATCAGTCGAACTAAGCGGCCTTTTGGTCGTTTGTCAAAGCACGTAACTACTACCAATCGCAAATTAAATTTAGTAAGCGGTTGGTAACCTGTTTGTTTTATGAAAAATTTACCAATTTATTGATGAAAAACGAAACTCTTTTCGTCTAGAAATTGGTCAATTTTTAGGTCAATTTCTTGGCTAAAAAATTGGTGTGTGTAATACCGCCATAATACAAGGATGAATTTTCAATAAATTCGACCGTGTAAAGTCACCTTAACATTTCACAAGGATTATGGATAATAATATTGAAAGAAACAAAATTGAAAATTATAACCAAACGTAATAAAGAATATATAATAAATTACATGAAGAATAGCAGACAGAAGATAATAAAATGGAAAAATATGAAAAGACAGACTAAAAAATTTCGTCTTTGATATGGAAATAATGAAATACAATTAATAAATATAGAATTCTACCTTTTTGGTTTTTATTATTGTCTTCATCATCACTCTTTTCTGCGTTTTCCATTACTTTTGTTCTCTCCTTCCATTGACTATAACGATTGCTTTTGTAGGTTGCTGGTATCCAAACACCAGATTCAGTTTTAATTTTACCCTCCTTACTGCCCTAAAAATTACATTAAATATTAAAACTACTGAAGCGGTCAATGCAAAACCATAATACTCACTAAATTAACTGTTATCATTTTCTTTTTCTTTCTATCCCATTTTTTGATTTGTTTCGAACGCTTCATAGCATCTTCCGAATCACCAGTCATATCGAATTGTGCTTTGGACGCATCTTGATTAAAATTGTTAACTGCCAATCTGAAAATAAATGTATTAATATATGTTAACTTATTAAAATATGGTATCAAAGTACCCCTCTTCTGTGTGCTTATCACTAGGTAAATATGGTATATAATGCTCCTCATCTTTTATTTTCTTATTTTTTTTCTTATACAAATCATCTATCTTCCGTTTTTTAGGTAATACAACTTCTTTAAATGTACTTGATATATCTTCATTATTACTAAGAGGTAATGTAATTCGAGAAATAATAGACTCTGAATTTTGGTCTTTTTCTTCAACTTTTTTATGATGAGCAGCAATGTATTCTTTATGAAAAGCCCGTTTGTTTTTCATTACCATATAATCTTCTGATTTTGTTTTAGAACAAATTTCAAATATTGTCTAAAAGATCATTTTTGTATAAAAACGATTGAGTATCATACATTTGAATACACTTGGCGTTAAGTTGGTGTTGAATTTAAAATCATAGGTTAGCAACTATATTCGTTAATAGGAAGAAAGTAAAATACTTGAGCTTATTTTAGAAATTTATTAATACGGAAGATCAAGTAAAAATTAAATGACTTCATAGTATTTTAAGGTGATACACTATCCCATTATTTAGTCAAAAAAGCAGAGAGACTTCTAATTTTATTTTTGTTTCCGCAGCGCATTATATATATAACCCGATTGTTCGTAGGACGTTCAAGTATTACGTAAAAAGAATTTTAGTAATTTTTAACCCCCCTCCCCTGTCAGCAAAAGTAAACAAAGCTCCTACCCCCCTCCTATGCTACGTAAGCATTGGCATAACTTTAACAAAATCTGTTTAAGTTTCTTTATTGTTATTCATGAGCAACAATCTATCATAATTATTAAGTCTACCATAATGAAATAAGCAATTTATGAACTATAAAGAAATTTACTGCACATTTAATATTTATTCAAGCAAATCATTAACATCATATTTAAATATTATATTATTAACACATAAACGATATCTATTTATTTTGTTTTATTTAAAAATTTGGTAAACTCAAATTTCCAAGACACTTGAATTCATGACTGTAAATAAATAAATATTGCTGACGTAATCACCATTCAGACCCCCTCCCCCGACCGCCATGTCATCAAAAATAAGCAAAGCAGAGACCCACCTTTGGTGCTGACGTAATACTTGAACGGCCCCAAATATACAGGGTGGGGCATAGGAATCAAGTGTTTTTGAAATGATAATAAAATTATTAGTTTTTACTCTAAAAAAAATTTATTGGTAGTACAACATAGCTAATAATAAAGCATTTTGAAATATTCAAGTACGGAAAATTACATCTGGCATATGATGTCCGTTTTCATTGATACACTGTAGCAGCCGTTGACGAAAATTGGCCTCCACTCTTTCCAGCATGTCTCTGTCGATTAGGGAGATTTCATAACGAATCGATTCCTTTAATGCGTTTAAAGTACGGGGCTTGGCCTCGTAAACACGTGACTTGAGGTACCTCCATAGATAAAAATCACAAATCGATAAGTCGGGAGACCGAGGGGGCCACAAAACGTCACCAAATCTCGAAATTAGACGATTTGGAAACAGGTGGCGAAGAACAGCCATAGATGCTCTGGCGGTGTGTGCCGTGGCCCCATCTTGCTGTAACCACAAATCTTGAATATCCACACCTCTTCTTAACAATTCAGGTATGAAAAAGTTATTCACCATATGAATGTAACGCGCAGATGTTACTGTAGCGGTGACCCCATTTTCTTCAAAAAAATATGGGCCAATGATGCCAAATTTTCCCACCGCACACCAAACTGTTACCTTAGGACTATGCAATGGCATCTCATGTAACTGTCGTGGATTCTCGTCAGCCCAGTACCGGCAATTTTGTTTATTGACGGCCCCCGTAAGATGGAAATGAGCTTCATCACTCATGAGTAACAACATGTTTTCATTCTCCTGAACAAGTTCAAGCATTTGTTGTGCGAAACTCAAGCGTTGGGCGTAATCTCTTACATTTAATTGTTGGGCAACCAGTATTTTGTATGGGTGAAAATGTAAGTCACCATGCAAAATCCGCCGTACAGTGCGATTGCTGATTTGAAGTGCAGCTGAATGTCGACGTGCAGAGCGGCGTGGACTTCGCAGTAATGCTTGTCTCGCCCTTTCAATATTCTCAGGAGTACGCACAGTACGTTGACGACCGGGCGGCTTTCTTTTCATTATTGAACCTACTGTTCGAAGGTTATTGACCCAGCGTAAGATGGTGTCTCGGGCAGGAACAGAGTCATTACGATGGATATTAAATCTTCTGCGAAATTCACGCTGTACTGCAGTCACCGAGTCGCCACTTCGAACAAAACAATCATACGCGAACACGCGTTGCTCTAGCGTCCACCTCTCCATGATGGCAAGTGGCAACTGAGAAAGTGAAATGCTTTGAGTCGAGACCGGGCGGCTTTCTTTTCATTATTGAACCTACTGTTCGAAGGTTATTGACCCAGCGTAAGATGGTGTCTCGGGCAGGAACAGAGTCATTACGATGGATATTAAATCTTCTGCGAAATTCACGCTGTACTGCAGTCACCGAGTCGCCACTTCGAACAAAACAATCATACGCGAACACGCGTTGCTCTAGCGTCCACCTCTCCATGATGGCAAGTGGCAACTGAGAAAGTGAAATGCTTTGAGTCGAGGAATGGATTGTAATAAACCGCGCGCCCCTCCCTTTTCTAATGGCCGAGTACTACCCAAACCAAAAACACTTGGTTCCTATGCCCCACCCTGTATAATAGTATGATGGATATCACATGTTTCCCACATGCTTCATCGAGTATCAGAGGAAATCAGAAAATGCTACCTGAATGCAGATAAATGAATATCTTTTGTTAAGAAAGTTTTTGTGAAGGCACATTATTTCGTGAAAAGCTGCCACATGTGCCACTATCACCGAAACATGTTATAACACGCTGGGGTACATGGATAAAAGAAGCATCCTATTACCGCATGCATTTTGACGACGTTAAAAGTTAATACAGCTGCTAGATCCGAATGATGCTGTTTCTCTTTTATACACTCAACAAGTACTTATGGGACTCAACTATTTAAATAGATTTAGTCAATATTTATGAAGGTTATTCCACAATACCTATAACCATCCACCATCTAGAAGTTACTTCGACCAACCCACAATATTCTTTAACTAACGCTATGAATATTGTATATGATCTTCGTCAATTCCTTTCCCAATTGCCTGGAGCTGCTACTGATAATGTAAAAAGAAAATATGAAGCCATTCTAAATAACCACTCGAAAACTAGGATTTCGTACTCAATGCTTAATTTTTGACTTGTTTGATGATACGAAGTAGATTTTTCCGAACCGCGGATAAATGCACCTAAAAAACATTAAATATGCCCCTATTTCATCGGTAGATATTGAACGGTCGTTTTCAATGTACAAATGAATGTACTGTAACATACAATTATTAACACATAAGCAGATGGAATCATTATGGGTGATTTACTATCATTTGAACTCTAGATATAAACGGTGAACAGTGAAACAGTGATATGTTTTATAAACCCTGCAATATTCCTTCTGGAGAAGATGTATTTACTCTTACTTGGTAAGTAAGTACTCGTTTATCTATATGTATTTTGATTCGCGTGTGGAAAATCTTAAATCGGGATTCATCATATTATCAATGTAATCCAAGCTTATCAAATTTGTCATGTTTTATCTAAATTGTCAAATTTGACTCAAATTAAATGGTATTTAGCAATGTATATATAACCTATGAAGTCTGTAAGTGACAGTATCAATGCATCTGTCCCAAAACTCTGATTTGTGCTCATAAGAGTTGTACGGGTTTTATATGTCGCGCAGTGTACGCCGATCCCTAATAATAACTTTCAAAAACAGGGCACATGACTAAGTCATTAATTTAAAAAGGCGTCATTCACATAAAATAATAAACGTTAACACATGTAACATTATAGGTATAATTATAATCGCGGTTTTTATAAATTACCAAAAAAAAACTTTAGTGCTTCAAAATGTAGTAAATAAATTAGAAAACTTTGTGTTTGTTATTTAACAGTTATTTTATTTTATTAATGAATAATTAGGCCAGATATGCCTAATATACTATTGTAGCACACTTGTTCTTGTTGTGTAAAATCCATGCTTTGAATCTTGTGACACAAGAGCGATTCGTATATGTTACCCACGAGTAAAAGCATTAATTGCGAGTAAAAGCATTAATTGCTAGTATAAAGGCAGTGTTTCTAAGGTCTTTGAAATGAAATAATTTTACAGACTGTCCCGAAATACCTGAACCATCACAGCCTATTGTTACACGTTGAGGAACCTGGTTACGCGCTGCATTTTAAAACAACAAATATTTTGAGGATATAAGCAAGGTTGTTTTAAAATTCGATCCGAAAGAACCTGCAGAAAAAGAAAAGCCAGGTAGTATTTGAAGATATTCAGCGTTAAAAGTGATTTACAAACTATTCACAATTACTTCGGACTAGCCGAGCGAAAATGTTTTGTATTCACATTAACATTTCATTTAAATATCTCCCACGATAAAACGTGGCAACTCTACGGTATTTTTCTAAGCGCTGTATTGATTTTTATGGTGTCAACGGACTATACATTTTACCCTTTTCTATAACGGAATTGAGTGCAATTATTAAATCATTCAGAATGATGTTTACGAATATAGTTATTACTGGAGACCGGACGCATCGGGCTGAAAGACGTCATTGCGACGGACGATATGAATAGTCTTACAACATCTGTAAGTACATCACGCAGTTGTTGAATAGCACTATTCATTCGGTTAACTACACATCTATTTTTTGTGTGCGGTTAACCGAATGAACTGCGTGATGTACTTACAGATGTAGATTATTTATATCGTCCGTCGTAATGACGTCATTTCTACCCGATGTGTCCGGTCTCTAGTTATTACCTACAATTTGTCTGACCATAGCCAACTTGACGTTAAATAAACTAGTCAAAATACTAACCCCTTGAGGTCTATATTGTTTCATTTTATCTAAAATGTCTTCTTTTTCATATTCCAGTTGCTTTACAGTATCTCTAAATATAGGATGTATTCCGCAGTTTGAAAATGGCATACTTTTTGCTTTCTTACTACTATCTGTAGAAGCAGCAGGTCTAGATCTAATGTACTGTTGGTAACCTTTCTCCGAAACCTCTTTTAAAGATGCCTGTAAGTCAAGAATAAAATACTAAATATTTATTAAAAATAAAATAGGGTGAATGAAAAAAAACAAATTCTTGTCTGTATTTTTCTACGGTACTATCAAGGCGAATATTTGATTAATTCATAGCAATGATTTATCTATACTTATAGAAAAATCCGAAAAAGTTATAAAGCTTATAAATATAGTTCGTAAAGTATAAGTTTTCAGTTCAAGGCCAAATTCAAAGCATATGATTCAAATCAGTACAGCAGAGTCAAATAAAGTCAATATTCAATCGCGGAAATAACCGTTTGTCATCATAAAATATAAACGTCATGTTTTGCAATATTGTCAAAATTTTAGTATGTCACTTGCAATATAACCAAAGAAAGCATATACATAACCTACATGTCAAAATAATAATAATGAGTAAAGTAGAAACATGAATAGTTCAAAAGTATTATTTCTTTTCTAGTATAAATATATTCATTCTATCCAAGAAAACTATGCGCAAATTATGACTTTAATTTTCGAACAAATTACCAGGCATCTAAGAAATATTCTGTAAAATAAATAGGTAGGTTAGAAATGACAAAGTGATAATCAAACAATTTCGTACTTATTGTCACTAATATATTACTACTTATTATCAGTATTGTTCTGAAAAGAACGGATTTTGTAATTTTTCACGACAAACTAAATATTCAAATTAGAGGAATAGTTAACCTAGAAGTCAGAATACCGGAAACAAAGTCAATAAAGAACAATATTCAAATAATTTTACAGCAAGCCGAATATCATAAGACTATCTCCTGGACAACTTATCCTTTTTATTTAATATTAATATTTCAAAGACGTACGTCCTAACTTAAAATGACAAACGTGTGTAGTATTACAGCGCGTGTTCATGTGTGTTAGGAAGAGATAAAGTACAATTTGCGGTTCCCACTTGGGCAGTACGAACTGAAAACTTATACTTTATGAACTGTAAATATTAACTTATACACAGGGTCCGCCAGTGAAGCGAGAAATTGTTAAACATGGAGCAGTGGTCCAGTGTACAATCTGCGTAAAATCGTTGTATAAAAATGGTGACTCTGTGTCTTCTGTACAACAATTGTCTTTTCAAAAGACAATTGTTTAACTGTTTAATTGTTGGAACCAGTTTTACACTTTATGACATAATTACATAAGCGATTGACACTTTTCCATGTCGTTAATATACTGAAATGATTACAAAAGACTCTTTTGTAATCATTTCAGTATATTAACGACATGGAAAAGTGTCATTCGCTCATATAATTATGTCATAAAGTGTAAAACTGGTTCTCCATTAAACTTAAAGCATAGAGAACCAACAAGGTCTTTAAGAACAGAAGAAAACATTGAAAGAGTTCGAGTAGCATTGACGCGTAGTCTACAACGTTCTACAATGAAACATGGATCCGCACTGAATATTAGTGACACATCGTTACGCCAAATTTTGCATAAAAACTTATCTTTTCACCCTTACAAAATTGAAGTAGTAGTCCATCACCCCTATTCTGTAACATCAGTCGTTACGATACTGAAGTTCGTTACGCGTGTTTTCGATACAGGCCTTTCTGGTATTCTGTATCCACTTCGTTAAAGTCAGTGGCCATTTACTGGAGAGCCTAGTGTTTTTACAACGGGTTGTTATTATATAGCAATATTTATTGTTTTTTAAGTTGACTGCACTTGGCCAAATATGATAGATAACAGTTTCATTTAGGCACTAGTTCTTGGTTATGTTAACAAATAATTATAACGCTAAGAAATAAGTAATTAAACTTCTAGTTTCAAAAATTCTTTTATTGTAAATACCACTACAATATTGTTTCGCCATACAATGGCTTCATCAGGTGGATGAAATACTGATGAAGCCATTGTATGGCGAAACAATATTGTAGTGGTATTTACAATAAAAGAATTTTTGAAACTAGAAGTTTAATTACTTATTTCTTAGCGTTATAATGAAGTTTCAAAAAGTATCTCCTTCGTCAATTAACTAAATAATTATAAAACTGAGTTTCATATTGCTTTATAGACCGAAAACAATGCAAACGAGTTTTTCAAGGATTATGTATATGAATGAAATGATAAAATATCTGTGAAGTAATGTGAATAAAATAAATGCTTCCTACATTTTACTACACTAATTATTCGAATTTTTTTACCGTAAAAAAATTCTAATAAACATTTCATGAAAAAATTGGGTACCTTTAATTTTCCTGCTTCACTGACGGACCTTGTATTAAAAAGTTTTTTAATAATTACCAAATCTAAATGAAGTTCGTGTAGATTTAACAATATCTCATGCTGTTCTTCAATCATAGTTTGAGGAATTCGTCCAATAGTTCCATCTGGACTAGATGTGGTTACTATAGATAAAGATCTGCCTAAGAATAAATATAAGTCCAATAAGTGAGAATATTCATCAGGACCTACTAAAGAATATGCAGTACCAGAACGTCCAGCACGAGCACATCTACCTGCAATAAATATTTTAAGACTGAACTTATTTTGCTAAATTAATCTATTAATGTACCAACTCTATGTATGAACAATTTCGCTTTTGCAGGAAAATTGAAATTTATAACATTGTCTAACTGAGGTATATCTATGCCTCGTGCAGCAATATCAGTTACAATAAGAACATATACTTTTCCTTGACTAAATTTGGCAACATTAATTTTTCGTGCTGATGGATCCAGATTTGAGTAAATATATGTATTGCTTATCCCAACATAATCTAAGACCTAAAATGAAATTATTATTTATGAATTTAATTATAAAATTGAATTAAGTAATATTACACTGTGAAGGTATTCAACATGATGTTTAGTAGCAGCGAAAACTATCGTTTGTTGTTTGGAATCAATACAATTTTTTAATAAAACTAGCAATGCAGCAACACGTTCTTCAGATCGAATTGTAATGAACTGTAACTCAAGCTCTGATGGAAGCTTTGATTCTACATCTAGACTATAAGAGATATATAATATTAAACTCTATACAAACTGATAATGAAAGACCTTAATTAAGATACTTGTTAATAAACAACTATATTATATTATAAAAAATATTAAACAAATTTTAAAGATAAAACTTATATATAAAAAAACTTAAAAATAAAATGCATATTACTTTAATGCAAAAATGTACAGTAGAGAGAAAAGATTACGGCCATTAACATAATTAGAAACGTAAATAACAAAAAAAAAAATTAAACCAATTAAGAGACATCAGATTTGCAAAATCATGAAAATATTTTAATAAAAAGAGTAACAGGGTCAAAATCTCATAATACTTACCGAATTAATACAGGGTCACTTAAACCAGCTTTTGCAAAATCTACTAATATTTTAGGAAGTGTTGCCGAAAACAGCAAAGTTTGTCTTGAATCTGGCAATCGATTTACAATTTCATTCAATTGTTCACCAAATCCCATTTCAAATAATCTATCTGCTTCATCAAAAACTACATATTCAATACTCTGCAATTTTAGATCCATTTCAATGCAAACATGCAAAAAACGACCAGGTGTTGCAACAATTATATCTGGACTTCCATGAATAGCCGAAAACTGGTCATCCATAGAATCACCACCCAATATCACAGCTGCCTTTAAACCCGTAAATCTACCTAATTCCTTAATAAACTTTAGCGTCTGTAAATTAAAAAGTAATTATTTAGTCTAATTTAATATATTATATTATACTTGTAAAGCTAATTCTCGTGTAGGAGACAATATCAGAGCCCTGGCTCCGGCTTTTGCAGATCGTATCTTTAGTATTTCAAATAGTGGTATTAAAAAGCAGGCTGTCTTCCCACTGCCTGTTCTAGCCATTGCAACTACATCACGTTTTTCTAATACAATTGGAATAGTCTAAAATTGTGTAGCAATATTTTAAAAATTATGTACTGAAAAATTTGGATTTATTCTATATAGTTTTATATATCTTACTTTACGTTGTATGGGCGTAGGTATTTTATAACCCCGTTTTGTAATTCCTTTTAAAATATTGAAATTCAAACCCATAGATTGAAATCCACCGCTCTTTTTTAATGATTTCGGTTTAATTTCTGCATTATCGTTTCTACTAAGACTTTCTTCAGAAAGATCGGCAAAACCCGGTAGCTTCGCCATAATAACTTAAAATAAATAATTTTTTGGTACAACAATTATTGATGTGAGCCTAACACATAAACAATATTTGATTCAATTTGATTCACAAACACGTGTTCCCAAGTCAGCATTGAAAAATTTTCAAGATGCCAACCTAAAAAAATTAATTTGGGAAATGGAAGTGCCATCACCATTACTACAAAAATGTAGCGGGAAATATTTTATAATCAATTAAATTATACAATGGTTAATACTGCGTTTTATATTACTAAAGGAAAAAATCTATCAAAACAAGTTAATATCAGAAAATGAATTAATATTTTGTTTTTGAGGATACAATTGTAAAAAATACTCAAAACACGTTCAAATCAAATATCGACGAAATTAACACGTTAAAAAATATATTGTTACACAATGAATAGAAAGGAAAATGTTTGGATTTCCATTTGTTGGAATTTTTGGGAAAAAGTAACACTCTGCACGCTCTTTGAGCGGACCATTTTCCTGTTCTTCACTTTTATACGGCCAATCTAGGTACTATTTCAGTGTGACCGTAGTGAACATAGCCTGATATTAATTTATATTTTAATGCCTTTAATGTTTATTGTACTTGTCATTAGTCATACCGAAGTTAAATATTTACAAAGCTAATGGCAGATCCACGATTAAAAACAATTAAAATTAAAACGGGTGTGGTTAAACGTTTGGCAAAAGAAAAAGTGGTATATGAAAAAGAAGCCGAGGCACAAGTTAAACGTGTAGAAAAATATAAAAGTGACGGTAAAGATGAATATGAGGTTCGCAAACAAGAGGAAGTTTTGCAAGAGAGTTTGATGATGGTACCTGATTGTCAAAGACGTCTTCTAAAAGCTTTTGAAGAGTTAAAGCAAATTTTAGATACTGAAGTTGATTTAAAAGAAAAAGAAGAATTCATTACTGCCAAGACAGTATTAGAAGAAGCAAAACTGCAGCTACACAAACCAGATGAGGTTCTACACATGTGTTAAAATTTTATTGTAACGTATTCCAAAATTGTTTTGAAAATGAATAATTTCCCAAAACCTGCTACTAATTTTATTAATTATGAGATGGATTTGCAAACACATTTTTATAATTCTAATGTAATTAAATATCAACCATCATTCCAAAATGCTGATCCAAGACTAAATTTTGTAAATAGAACGCCGATTTGTGCAAACGAGCAATCTTTGCACATGTATTTGCCTCAAAATCAAATAAAATATGATTATACATTGCAACTTCACGAAACTGAAGTAGAACAGAAAACAGATGATGAATTATATATTGAAACTTGGCTATCCAAAATTGGCAAAATTCAAATTAATTTAGATTCTACCATAGAAATTATTTCAACCCAGAAGAAGCCAGTTAAGAAAACTAATTCATTTGTAAAATTGAGTTCAGCTAAGCAATCATTACGAAGATGTCTAATTATAATAAATAAATTAGAAGACATACGAGATGAATTGAATAGAAATGTAGAAACACTGACATCGACAGAATGGAAAAAGAAAACTGTGGATATTGGTAGTTTGAAAGCTGAACTTGCTTCTTTGTCTTCACAATTTGAACATAGTGAAATACTGTCACAGCTCCAGAAATCTATTGTAAAGAGAAGAAAAAAAAGAATAAATCAAAAAAAGGCAAGAATTGCAAGAAAATTAGAAATAGCAGAAATGAAGAAAGAAAAGAAGAAAATAAGTGATGATATTGATCAATGGCTTGAAAATATGAAAGATCAAGTAGAAAAAGCCAAAATGGAAGAAAAAATGCAGAAGGATGCAGATTGTGTTTTAGCAGAAGTTACCTTGAAAAAATCAGATGCACGTAAACAACTATCTCTGATTTCAGCACTAATCAAATTACGGAATTTGAGAGAAAGTTCAGCAATACAAAAAAGTGAAAAAATATCTTTTGAAGATCGATCGGCTTTTAATAAACTAACAGAAAAATTAACTAATATGTGGGAAGATACAGGAAAAATTTATTCAAAAGAAGAACAATGTTTGAAACTAATGTTGGAAAGTTCAGTTGAAAAAGACACAATTTCTCAAATATCAAAACATGAAAAAATTGTTGAACAGTGGGAGTACTGCTTATTTGGACCTAATTGTATACCATCACATACATATTGGGGATTAACATCCGCAGATAAAAGTATCGAAAACTTTATTGCAATTAGAAAAAGTTGGGATACATTCTTAGTCGATGAAAATGATGAATGTGGTTCCAAAATACCTATAGGGTGGTGTTTACCACCTGCGAATGCTAGTGCAAGTTGGACTAAATATTTGAAAGACAATTTCTAATACTTTATATAATTAAAATGCTTTATTTTATATACTGATACTTCTTAAATTAACTGTTTTCATGAGTGTAGTATTTATTAATTACTTTCAATAGAAACATGTTTCAACATACATTTTAATTTTTACATTTTATAATTTTTAAATGAAGAACATTTTCTTTGTTACACTAAATAAATAAAACACAAAATATATGAAACTTTTGCGGTGAACTATAAAATACATAATCATCATTTACTTGTTACTTGTTAAGTAGATTGTAGTGATCAATTGATGAATATAAGAAGTATCTGCACATGCAAAGTTGTATTTGTGCAAAATGTAAGAAGAGGAAATTTGTATTAATTAGCATTACTAGAATTACTTAGCAAAATTTGGGAGTTTATTTCCATTTTTCCAAGTGGAATAAACTCCAAAATTTTGCTAAGTGCATCAGAGGTAAGGAACATTGCTTAAAATACATTAAAATGGAATAGCACACTCTTGGTAAACAACTAGTTATTATAGGCCAAGGAGCATATCATATCCCTATTTGGATGGATTTCCCTGATTATGTACATTATATTAGAATTGTAAAAATTTCTTTAAATACATCCATTAGATGTTACCTAATTTAAAAAATAGACAATTGTCCTTTTGTCAATATTACAAACATCTGCAAAAAAGTTCGATATCAATTGCTACATTAGTCTTCCAGTACGGTTGTCTTTTTTTTTTGCTTTTTATTATTTTTGTAAAATTGCGTAATTAATATATCGCATAACCATGCCGCGCAAAATGTTAAACTTTCTTAAATTGTTGAAAAACATGTCTGTCATCACTTTAATTAGATTTATATTATTCTAAACTGATAGATGGTTTAATTAAATAATATTAATTGTTAATTAAACATGTATTATACTTAATTATCTAAAGATGTGCCTAATTTGCTTGAATAAAATACATATATGGCTTCAATTTTTTCTGGTGTATGTTGTAAGATTCTAGACAAAAGAAAAAACTAAACCTTTTTATTATGGTAACCTAGAATAAGGAATTTGATTTAACCCTGCACCACCGTTTCAAAATTACATTTGTACAGATATATTTATGGATTAATTTGATCTAACCACAAAAATGAAAAGATATTTGAAAAGCAACAAAATTTTTCTTTAATTCCATTTATTTCATTTAAAAATGTGTGTATATATAATAATTATAACATATATAAAAATTATGTTTAACTTTAAACATAATTATAAGATACGTGCCTATAACGTTTATGTTAATATTTGTACGTACAGCACTTGGAAATCTAGTCAAATAAACTACGAAACATTGGGGAAATTAACAGCTTTTCATTTTATTTTTTTATATCTTCAAGAATTCGTCAATCTGCCTCAAAAGGGCACGGATAGTACTATTCCAGTGATTAGCCTCTTTACATAGAATTAGATTAAACTAATTAATCTATAACTTACTTTATCGGCATGTAATTGATTGGCCATTATGTTCGGGTGGTTTCTAGTCTTTGTCTAAATCAGAGAGTATAAATAAATTGGTCTAAATTGTCTGATCATTTAACTAATTGAAGCAACTAGAATTTTACGTTGAATAACTTCATTTGATACACAGTATGGAGCATCGGCAGCCACGTGCAGAATCTTATTCTGAAATCTTTCAAGTATGGCAATGTTGGACTTGCCCGGAGTTTCCCATAGCTAGATCCCATAAGTCCAGACTAGCTTTGGAATATCTTGCTTTATCTATAGTCTATTTTTAAAGTAGAGACGAATTTCTGAACGTACACCTAGCCCAAAGTACATGCACGAAAATCTTGAAAACAATTTGTACGTGGCAAAATTCAAATAATTTTTGCATTTGCGACACGCATATATTAAGTATAGACCTATGCAGAAATCAAGAAGAGGAATTTATCTAGGATGACAGAAGAGGAAAGAAATTAAGTAAATATTAGAAAGTGTAAACGGAGAATAGATAAGATACATAACATTTATTTATTATAATAAAATATACATTAATAATACATTTATTGTAAACTTACTGGTTCAGCAAAAATTACATTCAAATATTTATTTACAGAAATGCAAATGTAATAAAAATATTTATCATAAACTTATGAGCTGCTCATAACTATTAGAAGTAAATTAATATATCTCTAAATTATGATATTGATATCGAACTACAATCAAAATCTTCACTGTCACTATCCTCTTCAACTCTAATGATGAATGGTTCCACTACTTCGTCAATTATTGCATCAAGATCTTTCATACGGGATTCTTCTTTTATAACATGGTTTATGCATTTTAGCCAAGTAGTAGCTGTTACATTTCCCAAGGCGTCAAGTAATAATTGTCTCACTTCAGATAATTTAAAGGTTTTGTTTTTGGCAGCCACTTCATTCTTTATTTGGGCCCAAACAAGCTCGATAGGGTTCAGTTCGCAGTGGTAAGGAGGTAATCGTAACACAGTTTTATTTTGTGATTTTGCTAGTTCATCAATAACATAGGAATTATAAATATTCTTATGAATTTTAACCAAGCTTAACAGTTCAGCTCTGACCATATCCTCATCATATTGTATTTCCTTACTTGTTAGCCAATTTTGAATATCCACCTTTCTCCATGATGATGATGGTGGCTTTTCTATTTTACGACTATGGTAAATAGTTTAATATTCGAGAGAACCATTCTTCAAAAACAGTGGCATTCATTTCATCGTGGTAATCAGTGGTTTTCTTTCCTTCAAATAATAATAAGCCATCTTTTACAAAGCCATTACAACTTCCAATGTGCAACAAAATAAGACGACGTCCCTTTCCTGCTGGATTTTTTAATCCAGTTGTATGCCCTTCGATAAAGGCTTGTCTACGACTGTGAATACTTGTGCCAGTCCACACTTTCTGTACTGTATGACCCTCATTCACCCAAGTTTCATCCAAATAGAAAATTGATCTGTCCTGAGCTCTATATTGTGAAATATCTCTGAGATATTATCGCCTCCATCTTACAATGTCATCTCTTTCGGTCAAAATACTATTTCTGCTCCTTTTTAAGTATCTAGAGGACATAGCACAATTATATACATGTATTGCTATATAATAAATATTTCTTACTTAAAATTCATTTGGTTTATTAGCAAATACAATGTTGATCGACTCATGTTTGGCAAATCTTCGTCATTTCTTACTTGCACCAGCACCTTATCTAATGTCGGAGGTTCATTTTGTCAAAACATATTGTGAACTATTTGGCGTATAGCAGTTTTCACAGTCTCATCAAAGGATTTCAGTAAAGAAGGCCTACCACTAATCTTTTTAGGATCTGCACATTTTCCAGAGGCTTTATACTCTTTAACCACCCGATACACTGTTGCTCTTGAAATTCCTGTAAGCATACTCTGTAAAATATAGATCATATGTAATAAATTGTATTAACTTGCCTACTACCTCAGAAATTTGTTTTATCATGTCAAGTTTCTTGATATTGGGTGTATCGGCTATAATTTTCTTGTAAGCATTGATCAGGGTCTGCTTTTCGGTAATACGCAAATGATTCGTATTTTCACGCTTTTTCGGAGGAGAACAAGCATGTTCACGGCCAGCGGCACTTGTACTTGGTTGTGCATCCATATTTGAGACCAACTATAAAACTCTTTTAATTGTATTTATTTCAATATATTGCTTATAAATTACTTACGAGTGCATCTGATAACTATTACTGTCGAACTCCGAAAAGAACTGGTAAAGTATATAATAAAATAACGGAGAAATAATAGAAACAAGGCTTAATTATAAACAATGTCAGTTGATCAGAATCTGAGCAAGATTTGTACGGTGTCATTTGGCCTTGCTTTCAACCAATGAGATTTCACTGTCAAAGTGGTCTGTTCAGAAATTCGTCTCTCTACTTTAAAAATAGAGTATAGTAGAACTTCGCTCTCTACGGAAAGTCGTGACTTGCGCCAAATGACCAAGTACAATTGGAGTTTGAGATCAAGCTGCTTAGCTTAGTAAAAAAATATGTTTCTGAAAAGGCAATGCAAGTAAATTCCAAGATATTTGACATAGTCAGCCTGAGGTAGTTGGCAGTGTCTCTTCGCATTATGAGTCATATGAGTGAATTTGGACTCATTTGCGTTGGTTTGCCTTTTCTTGAACCACTTTTGGGCATTCCTGAGGTTGGGCTGCAAGTTACGTAAGACTGATGCTAGATACATTGCTAAATCGTTCCGTGTTTATTGCAGAAACTAAATCGATGTTCTGGAATAGTATTTGTGAAATCCAATATTGTTTTTAGTCTTTTAAGGTACATCTCGAAAACTTTGGAAAACAGGCAATAAACTTATGGGGTTATAAGATGATATTTTGTAGATTCTTTCGCGGTTTGGGGATGATAATGACCTGAGCAACTTGGATACTAATTCGTTCGAAGCATTACCTTTTATATGTATAAATGTTATCAATTTTAACCACTTACCAGATAGTGCCTGGAGGACTTTTCTTGTGATAAGATCAAGGCCAGGTGCTTTTTTTTGTATCGATTTCTTCAGTAATGACTTTATTTTCGCAATTTTGATCTTCCAATATACTAAATCCATTTATAATGAAGCTTAAAAATATTCTTCGACATTATTTTCAGTCAGTTGAAATTTTAAGTGTAAATGGTTGAAATACTATTTGAGGATGTCTAGCAAATATTTCGGCTTCCTGCTTGTCACTCCTTGCATATTTATATCCATCTTTAATTGGTGGGCTATATTTTAAAGGCCTCTTCATTTTTCTTGTAGCCTTCCATAGGAAATAGTTGGTGGATTTGCTTGGTGGTAGATTAACGAAGTATCTTCGATTTTTTATTTTTGTAAGAATACCCACTCTTAAACTCGTTTATTGCTCTGTTAAGTTTCTGTTATGCTAGTATTATGCCAATCCTTCCTCAGCCACTTTTTCTCAGTTATTTGTTGTTGAATGATATTTGGCACTAATTCCTTGTCCTCTGTTATATTGTGATTAGGGATGGGCTTTTTGTACGGTCTTGAGTCGCAATTTCTACGTCAAGTTCAGTTTTTAGAGGCCACTGCAACGATATTGTTTCATTCAGTTTTTCTTTAAACAAATTCTAGTTAATTTTGATGTTGTATAAATTTTTTACCAATTGTGTGGACATTGTTAGTATCATGCAAAGGTATTTTTAATAATATAAAATATTATTAAAAATCTGGTTAATAATATTTTATATTATTAAAAATACCTTTGTATTATACAAAACTGGTGGGGTTTACCTACTCATGTATGTTTTAATTATTCTGATTGTTAGTATCACTGGCGAATTGTTTGATGATAGATCTAAACTCGCTTCAATTTGTTTTTTTTTAATGTCTAGCCCCTTTGTAACATAGAGATCAATAATTCCAGAAGTTATTTTCCTGTCATTAGGTCAATGAGTTGGCTCACAGGTAGATACCGCTATTAAATTATTGGCTTTGATTTCTTCTAGCATCACTTTACCATTAGTTCGGGTTAATCTCGATCTTTACATTATATGCTTGGCATTCCAATCCTCTCCAATTATGAATCTCTTGCCTAATATTTTGAAACATGTGTTGAAATCTTCAATATTAATAGTTTTTACACTTTTTGCAGGTGAGCAGTTTCCCATATTTTTATTGTAATACCAAGCTTGTACCTTGAAGATATTGGCATTTCGCAATCTCATGATATTTGATGTTATAGTGAATTATTGTAGCTACCCTCGGGCTTTGTAGCCTGTGGAGAAGTTGGAATTTTAGTAAAGTGTTTATCGGTGATATGTGCTTCTTGTATTAACATAATGTCTATATTACTATTTAAGATACATATTGTTACTTCTTGGTTGTGATTCTATAGCCCTTTGGCATTCCATATAGCTATTTTGTAAATTGCTAGTGCTGTGTGCTAGTTATGAGCAAACTTAACATATTGTTCTTATGTTCCATTAGTTTGCTTATTATTTCTTTAAGATTGGCTATATTGCTGACGAGTCGGTTGTTTATTTGTATAAGTTGAATATTTGTGATATTTTATCGAGTATTTTTGGTCATTGTTTGAAGTTATGCCACATCTGGCTCAATTTGATTAGGCGATACAACTTTCTGTAGTTGAACGATTTTCTTCTCACGTACGGCAGGATATTGTCATTCCTACAGCTGTTTGTAATGTATACATTCATGGTAGTTGACGGGATGATCATCATTACAGTTAACACCCTTAACCATATTTTCCTTTCGCACTTTGAGGTTTCGTGGAATCCTGCAAATTTCTCAAATTTATAGGCTCGCGTGCAAGAAGCTTTAGTATGACCATGGTTTTGGCGTCCGGTATATTGTGGAATTGTTGTTTTTGTAAATGATGGTTCAATTTTTTTCTATATCTTGCCCTATTGTAATCAGGAAATATATTTCTTTATTATTTTGTTTTATATCAACATATCTCAGAGTACATTTATCTTTTTTTTGGAGTCCATGTTTTATTGGATGTACATATATGTATATGCAACTTATCTATTTTTTTTTCTAGTTTCCTTTGAGTTTCTTAATTCGGAATGGAGGAATGCAATCCTCCTGTCTCTACTCACAACTCCTTTTGTTTTTTAGCTGATATGAATGATACTCAGCTTTTTTCTCGTGCAAATCCCATCGAACAATTACCAAGATTGAAAAGCCAAAAAGAAAAGCCGAAAACTGTAATAGACTTTGAAAACTTTCTTTGAAAATTTTATCTGTTACATTTATCTGTTATATTTCTGTTACAATCTGACTTATAGACTTCCGCGGTCGTGCCCATGATTGCCTCTGGAACTCCGGACCGGAACCACGTCCTTAGTACTGCTTCCATCTTAGTCGACATTTCGTCCAGTTTCAGTGTAGCAACAGTAATAGCAGCCATGAAGATGTGCCTTAGAATAGTGGATGAAACGTCGGTCAAGAGAGAAAAAGTACAGAAAACGCGGTTCCAGTGCAGAATCTCGAGATGCAATATAATTTCTGTTACTAGTTGTTTTCTTCTTTCACTTTAAGAAGAGTAGTTTTTTTTCTGTAGCATTCAACTGGTTATCAAGTGAAATGTTATTCCATTGAATATGCTTTTACCTTTTTATCAGACAAGGATTATACAAGAAAGGAAAATATTGTTTAATTCTAGTAAAAAAATGAATGTTTTTATAAATAGTTTTTTTAGTATTTAGCAATTTGTAACAAAAATGGCTAATTCATAAATATATTATATAAAAAGTAGTATAAAATGTTAAATATAATAATTATACAAACAGAAATTCTGGAACTACTGGATGTCTTTCTTCCTAATAAAATTCGTCGACCACAACTATAAACAAGATAAATAAGAAATATAATTTTAGCTAGAGTAAATCAAATACCATAACATGTTTATCTGCACCACCGGATCCAAAACTTTCTCCATCATTAGTGAATGCTACTGTTCGCACCGATCCGGAGTGTCCTTCCATTGTATACAACGGACGGCCTTCTAACACATCAACAAATTTCATAGTACCATCTTGTCCGCTAGTTAACAAATAGTTAGCATAAGGATGCCACCTAACGCAAGTTACGTTATCGTGTAATACATAATGCTGCTGAAGTTTCTTGGCGCGAATATCGTATAAACGTACAGAACCACTATTTAATGCCAATGCAATTGATCTATTATTTGGGTGTATATCAACATAGTTACCATTGCCTAGAACGTTGCAGTATGTAAATTACAAACTAAATTATTTTTATAAGCACATACCTTGTGTTGATGTAAATGTATGTACACATTGACCACTATTAATATCCCAAATTTTTAACGTCCTATCGTCGGAGCTCGAAGCAACGTATGTTTCGTCGTTTGAAAATTTAACGCAACGAACCCAATTAGTATGACTGGAAAAGGAGGATATGAACTTTCGAGTTCTAACATCCCAGACTTTTATTGATTTATCATTAGATCCAGTGATTAACTGAAATTGAAAAACAACAAACATATTTGCAATAGTGGTTATCAAGTGAAAATTCTAAACTTAGAAAACACTTTAATAAAACTGACCAGAAATAAAGCCAAAAATATAAATATTCTCTTAGCAAGAACTTTAATGAAAGTCCAACTTGACTATTTCGCGTCCGCTGGATGATTAAATTTAAAAATATTCATTATGGTATATCCGACAAAACGAGTAGTGCAAACTAAGAAAACATTAACATTTTTCTAATAAATTGCTGTTAACAATTAAGCGGACAGGACTAGCTTATTTTCGGAGCATCTGCTTCAAATACCATGGCATTAAAGGGCGAAAACTATTGAAAAACATGTTAACAATATCACTAAAGTAAGATTAGTGGAGAATGGAAAATCAACAAGACAATATCCACTTAAAAAATGTTAATGGTAATCTTCTTCTTGCCAACTAGTATTTAAATAATAAATATTGTATGATGAAATATATCATAACAAAATGTCTGTTACAATTTGATGACCAAATGAGTTTTAATAAAAACCAAGATTTTGTTATTTCTAAATAATGTAGCTTGACATTTGAAGGTTTGAAAGAAAATATTAATAATGTTAGTTATTATTAGTACCATAAGACACTGCCCTATGGTACTCAAGATTAAATAGAATAAATCGAGTATATTCCTCCTAATATTTTATTTGGAATGTTCTGTCAGTAAGATATGATTTGAGTAAGACATACAGTGTGTGAAAAAATTACATTTCTTTACAGTAAATCCATGAATACTACCTTTTTAACTATTGTTATAAAAAGTTATGAAAAAAAGGCTTCACCTTGATAAAAGGTTAGAATATTGTTACAGAATTCATAATAAATGAAAAACGAGATAGAGAAGCTTTGTTGGAATCTGTTTTTTTTTTTTAAATGAAGCTTGATTTTAGTTAATAGTCGCTTAAAATCCTCATGTCTGACATGAGACATCATTAAATTTCCTGAATCCTTGAGTGAAGGTAGTAATATTATAAGACGATTTTTAGATTCATTTTTTTAAATATAAGTGCAGTACTATATTAATAAATGTTGGAAATAAAATTCCAGACTTACAGACAGATTTTACTGATAACACTATTTTTTCTGGGTTTAATCAAGTAACAATCAACTCTAGTGTTTATACTGTCGGTTCCTTCAAGATTTATTATAAGATCACATATCCAAATCCAAAAGATTATAGCATTGAATGCTAAAGATATTTGTACATTAATCACGAAGCAGAGTTTTCCCAAAATGGTAACAGAAAACAGTCATGTTTCATGTATGTAGAAATAAATATATATATTTTTTAAACTAGAGCTTATAAATATTGTGCAGTACTAAAAATTTTAACTTTTGAAAATGCACTTTTAATAATATCTAACTTTAGAATGAAAAATCTATTTGCAAGATAAAAAAATAGTAATAATATATATTCTTATAATACATACTCTTTCACTGTTATGAGAAAAACACAATGTGTTAACTGAAGCTGTATGTGCCCTAAAACTCGCACTATTTCCACTTATTTTTGGCGTCCATAATCTTACTGTTTGATCTTGTGAACATGATGCAATTAATTGAGCATCTTTAGAAAATTCAACGCAATACACACTACTAGAATGACCAACAAATTTAAAGCATCTCTTTTGTTGAGATGATAAATTCCATAACATCACAGAATGATCTAAACTGCCACTAACGAAATGCTGATTATTATTAGGATGAAAACTAATACTTGTAACATCATTTCTATGACTTTTTAAATTATGAACTAAGCAAGGATCGCTCTTAACAATTTCCATTTTTTCCGTTTATATTTGTATTATACCAAATTCAAATTTGACATTTAATAAGTGACCAAATTTCTTTTTCAAGTTTGTCGCCAACCTTTCAAGTAAAAATCCCTTAAGGGCCTTTATACACAGATCTATCCATATATCGGTGTCCGTATAATACTGATAAATTTTGGAAATTGATTTGCTTTGTATTTGCCACACTGAGAATTATAGTTTTTGTTAATTAGTATGTTCTGTGATCTGATTAGTGTCCGTCAGCTTTTATCACTCATATTTTTTGTTTGGAACGCGACACAATTTATCCCGTTTTCTTAAATAATAATATAACGCTGTCCGTTTAATATTGAAGCTGACAGTTTGTCTAAAAATTATCAGATTTATGTTATATAATTGTTTCAGCCTTTACTTGATGAAATTCCATTATAACTATTATCAGGATAAAATAAAACAAATTTTATCCTGATAGTAGATTTATGTTAAATTCCCACAACTGCACTTGAATTCGACGGCAAAAATTAACATCAGCGTTCTAGTTTGACGTAAATATAAAAATTGATAAAATCAAACACGATTACCTTAATAACGTGTGTTCATTTGAAAAGTCAATCTAGGTTACTTTGAAATTTTCATAGAATAAGACGCATATATATTAGTGTATGTGTTTATTGTTCCGTAAATGTAAATCCAAATGACATTTGATAATGTCAATCACATTTGTTATTTATTTGTATGTATGAAACTGTCAACATAAACGACTTTGTAGGTTAAGTAGTAAATTTTAATTTACGACATACTTCAAAATGTTCTTAGTAAATCACATACTACTAGATTGACTCTTCAAATGAACACCCGTTATATATGTGATTTACTGAGAACATTTTGAAGTATGTCGTAAATTAAAATTTACTACTTAACCTACAAAGTCGTATATTTTGACAGTTTCATACATACAAATAAATAACAAATGTGATTGACATTATCAAATGTCATTTGGATTTACGTTTACGGAACAACAAACACATACTAATATATATATGCGTCTTATTCTATCAAAATTTCAAAGTAACCTAGATTGACTTTTCAAATGAACACACGTTATATACATATATGTAAGGTGACGGCCATTAATTTGGAAACACCAAGATTTTTCTATTGTAAATTATTTGTCACTCTGACAAGTGTTATCCCACTGGCGATTTGGTGAAGAGCATATCTTCTAAGGTTTACCTTAGCCAAAAACGCTACGTTTAACATTTTTCAGTTTTAAGGTTATTCTACTGAAGATGTCAACTTAGTTGCCGAAATACGTATATAGAAGAAAAATAAAAGCAATAAGCCTTGTTTTAATAGAAGCACTGAAAGAAAACGGGGTTGGATTTGCAAATGAAGGTCCCGACATTTGGAACAAAGTTTTGTTTGTTTTCTGACGAAAAAGTCTAGTCTTGTTATGATGGCAGAATCCATGTGTATAGACTAAGAAATGAAAAATATAGTGAAAGATTACATACAAATTGCACACCAGTGGGAAATTCTCATTAAACGTATGAGCCTGGATTAGCGCGGATGGTTAGGGCACATGCTTCAAAATTTACAAAAGGCTGACTGATGTAGTTTATTGAGACATTCTAGAAAACTTTATGTTACCAAGCGTAATGGAAAGGTTTTCGATGGAAATTTCGTCTTTCAGCAGGACAATTGTTTCATTTATACTAGCAGAATACTCACGATTGGTTACGGGTCAATAATATTGACATGTTGGAGTGGCCTTCGCGTAGCCCGGACCTAAATCCTGTGGAAAATGTATGGGGTTTAATGGTGGAGAAAATTCGTTCATGATGGTTCCCACACATAGGGGATAGAGCTGAACGAAGAACACGTAAGAAATGCAATTGAATCAATAAACAGAAGACTGATAAACGTAATAGAAATGAATGATGCCACCATTAAATATTAAAAACTGTTAAGACAATTTTGCTCTATTTTAATAATGATAGTTTTACTCGTACCTACCACTGTTCGAAAGGTTATAAAATCTAATTAAAATACTATAAACAACATCGTGTGATAACTTGGTGATTTATTGTGATCTGTATACTGCGATAAATTTACAAGCATACTTATAAAAAGGTATCAAATTTGGGAGTATTTAGCAGACTAAATGCACTTAACGGAGCAAAGTGAAGCGAAACCTTCGCTTCGGTTGCGATAGTTTGTTGAATGCGCTCAACAATGACATGGGTGACATGAGTTCATGACATAACGCTTACAGAAAAATCCAGTAAACTAGATTAGGCCGGTGTTTTCAAATTAATGGCCGCCACTGTACACTACTTCTTTACTAATAGGCTAATAATATCAATCGTTTGGTGTCCTTAAAAAGGTTCGATCACGTTTTCAAGTTTTATTAAGCTCAACCCCATTTTCACTTTATCTAAGTTCACTTTTCTGTTGACAAAAGTAAAACTAAAAGAAATGGTTTTGCTCAAGACAGTTA
Organism: Melolontha melolontha; assembly: GCA_935421215.2. Lineage (NCBI taxonomy): Eukaryota > Metazoa > Arthropoda > Insecta > Coleoptera > Scarabaeidae > Melolontha > Melolontha melolontha. Next base: position 98,914,155 of record OW285240.1, read on the forward strand.
ATTTACCGGCAAGAGTTTCTGTATTTAGTGTCATCTGGAATCCATGGATAAGCATTAAAACTTTATCTCAATACTTCCCATTTAGCATTATCACCCCTGGTTTAAATCATATGGTTAACTAACCTAACAGATAACGGAGATAACCTCACTTTTGAGTCAAATTTCAATATTAACTATTAACTGATATTGAAAATTTTGTTCTTTGAATTATATTAAAATATGATCATCTACAGTAAGATCATAAATCTATAATTTTTCTCTAGAAGTATTTTGAATAATAAGTGCTGAAAAAATATTTAAAATAAGTTTTTTATACTGAGAATGGCGGCAGACACCGATACTGATGTTAAAAAATTGAACTTAAATATTGATAAATACAGAAAACTAGTGCAGACATACATAAGCTTGGTATGGTACATAGTAAATTGCATTTTATATACTAAGATTTACATCTATTTCAGCATATTTATGATGCAGCACTTTTTTGGGCAGACAAAGTTGTAGCATTGACAAATAATAATCCCAGAGATGTTTATTGGCTTGCTCAGTGTATGTACTTATTGAAACAATATCATCGTGCTGCATACTTGCTTAAGTCAAAAAACTTGGATAAGGTATAATTTAAAACTTGTAAACAAAACATTAAAGAAATACTTTTTAGATGTTTGTACTTTGTAATTACTTAACTGTTAAATGCCTATTACATTCTAACGAATTCAATGAAGCATTAAAAGTAATAAATTCAATGGATATAGGGGTTTTCCTCCAAAATACAAGTAATACAAATATTTCAAATATAGAATATGGATTATTTGATGATACTCCTCGAAATGTAAGTTCATTACCTTCAAATAATAAATATGTGTTAAATGAAGTAATAATAATTTCTTTTCTAAGGAAAATAAGCTTTCTTTTTGAAAATTCAATTTTTAGAAATTATTCAGAAATTTATTTTACATTTTATAAAAATAGCATACTAGCTTAATTTTCAGTTACTACAAAAATTAATGCTACTGTGCATAGGAATTTTCAAATGTTATTGAAAAATGTGCAAAAAGATATACTTATCTTCAGATCAATCTCTGTTTTAATTGATATGTTTTGTCTTAATATAAATATGTGTTTTCTGTAAGATAAAATTTCTTATTATCAGACGTTCGTAATAACTCCAGTATTCCATTCTTCTATTATTATAGAACTATTATTTTCCATAAAATATAGTTTTACTTTCATTTTTAATTATGTGTATATAACTATACATATACTAGGGCAAGCAAAGAATAGGTAATACGATCTCCATAATTATATTAATAAAGGTGTGGACAATTAATCAATCTCAGAAAGAAGCCGGTTAATGTGTATTGACAATTGATGGGGAGAGAACTTATGGCAATATGCAATTCCATTTGTAGGTATGACAAGTTTCAGCAAATGCATTTAGTTGTGCTTACAATTTTCTACTTAGCTTTATATAGGCGGCGACTAATACTAAAATTACTAAAACTAAATTCTTAAACAGAAGCTTAATTCTTGTTTAAAAAATATTTCATTAACTTTTATCAAAATGAAATAATTAGAGATTTAAAAAATTCCCTTTGCCACTCTTGTCAATAGCCTGAATGATAGCAAAATTCTTTTTATACTTGTATTAGCTCTCTATAAGTTCCTGAATTTTATTAGCAACGAAATTTATATTTAATGTTGATTAATTTCCCTATTCACATATTTTGTTGTTCATGTAGTCCTGTAAAAGCAAGTCGTTCAAGGCTAAATCAGATTATCCTGTTGGCTATTTATTGTGTTCATATCACTAATAATAAAACCACAAAAAGTATCATATAAAATACATATTTGAGAATTTGTCAGCAACATTTATTTAACTCTGTTAGGAAACATATTTCTATTTTCTACGTTCCCGTTATTTTTATATTTGTTGAATACTATAGTTATCATTATTATCTTCATGTGAATATTCTAGACAATGTCTGAAACAATTGGTAAATTTACGTTTCTATAATTTCTATGTACAATCTAAGAGGTTACTAGGGCTCATACGTAAAGGTATAGCAAACGCCAATTAAGTTGGCGCGAGGAGGGGCAAGTTCGCGCAAGATTAGCAGTAGTGGGGAGATTTGTATTTGGTTTTACATCAAATGTCAGAAAATTCTAACCTCTGGGCGTGTACCACTTTATGATCTACTAGCAAAGACATTATGTTCCGTCAAACGTCAATGACAAATGTATTCTGACAATTACTTGAGTAGTGGGGGTGGACGTTTTTAAAAACAGCTTCTGCGCACTGCCTCCTCGCGCAGGATTAAAAGTAGTGGGGAGATTTGCATTTGGTTTTACATCAAATGTCATAATTCTAACCTCTGAGCGTGTATCACTTTATGATCCTGTAGCAAAGACATTATGTTCCGTCAAACATCGATGACAAACATATTCTGACAATTACTTGAGTAGTGGGGGTAAGTAGTGGACGTTTTTTAATCGGCTTCCGCGCACCCCCTATATTGCTATACAATGATCCATATTCGAGAGAGGTTGATTAATTCGCGCGATCGTACAGATACAAATGAATAACTTAAATAAACAAACTTTATTTTTCTACATAATCTCCTCTTAATTCGATACATTTCATGCATCTGTGTTCAAGCTTCTTTATTCCGCCTCGAAAGTGATTTTTTTTTATTACTATTATTATTATTATTATTAAAGCTAAAACATTTCGGCGTGAAATTGTAGCTATTCCTTTTAAGGAACTCTATGAATCCTAGTCCATGTGGTGGATTAGTCCACATTCTCCTTTTTTTTTCTCACAGACTTTGGTGACTTCTTGACATTTTGACTATTTTCTTCCACTTCATCCTGCCAGCCACTTGTTGTCTGTATTCCTCTACATTTAGCGTTTTTACCTTTTCGTCTAACTATTGCTGTCTGCTTCTAGGTCGCCCTCTCAATCTATTTTCTACTGGTTGCCATATTCTTCTCGTTATGTGACCGTACCATGTTACTCTTAAAGCCTTGATTTCTCTCACTATATTTTGCCGTACCAATAGTTAATCGATCTCATGGTTTATCAAAGCTCTATAATCGTTATTTCCCATATTTTTTGCACCTACTATTTTTCTTATTACATGGCGTTCAAAAATCTTTAACTTCTCCCACTGTGAGCGATATCGTCTCCGCGGCGTCTGTTACTACTTGCCTATGGATTTTCTTTTAACCTTGCAAAATCATCGTTCACTGTTGAAGTTAGCTTTTTATGTCTGCAGAATTTTTTTCCTCCCAGAAAATCTTGGAATTTAGGGAATAGATGATAGTCAGGTGGTGCTAGATCTGACGAATATTGGGGGAGGGGGTGCGATACTAATTCGAACCTTAATTCTTCAATTTATTTTAATAATACAATGGAATACGTAGGTGCATTATCATGGTGAAAGAGCACTTTCTTCGTAGTCATTCCCGATTGCTTTTCAACGATAGCTGTCTTCAAACGACCCAGAAAATTTGCGTAATTCGCCGTTTACTGTCTTGCCCTTTTGAAGATAGTCTATCAACAATATTCATTTTGCATCCCAAAATACCGATGCTACCACCTTTTCTGCCGATAAAACTGTCTCGACCCTCTTTAGAGTTGGTTCTCCACATTTAATCCACATCTTCGAATTTAGTTTAGATTCTGGTGGATAATAATGAACCCATGTTTCGTCACAAGTAACAAATTGGCGAAAAAAATCTGTTATGTTGCGTTTAAAAATTTTTAAGTTGTTCTTAATTAGTAGGGTAAAATAAAAAAAATTGCCTACGAAATACGCTGTCACAAATTTACACATTTACAACCACTAACAGTAAATTGACAAGGCATCGGTTGTCAAAATGTGATGTATATTTTTGTTATTTCACAACCTACTCGATCGCGCGAATATGTCATCCCGATCTTGTATATCCATGTTACCAATGTATCATCAATGTGTTTTAATAAATGCACTGCTCTGGTACCATCGTCGCCTTAAAAAATGGGTACGCGTACATGATTTTTATTGTATTACTGCGTTGATTAAAGGAGTACATAAAGATACGCAAACGATTACTGTCATTCTATATAACCTTTGCACATCGCTTGACATAGCTTGGCATAAAAGCGAAAACACACTATACGATTTTTGAAAAATTAAGTTAGTTCATCTATCAATGTTGTACCCATTTTTTAAGGCGCCGATGGTACATTGCAAAACATTATGTATTCTCTGAAATCTACTAACACTAGTAGACTCCGTATCCTCGTAAAACAATGAAGTTGTTCAAATTACTGAAACCATTAATCACTGAAATATAATACCTCTGCAAAGTACCAAAAATTATGAATTACTTCCTGCATCGTTAGTAAAATTTAAATTTTTACCTACACGATCCATATTCCACCTTCCCCATTTTTACAAGCAAAAAGTCCCTTCAAAAGTCAACTAGATTATTACTTCAATTCTGCATTTACTTACCATATGTGTGTGAGAGTGTGTGTACTGTATTTTTATATATAAACATCTTAACTTTGCAGCAAGTGCAATCTTCTGTGTTGTTATTAAAAGGCAAGGTTTTTGAAGCAATGGATAATCGTGGGCTAGCTGCTGATTGTTACCGGCAAGCGTTACAATGTGACGTACATTGTTTTGAAGCATTCGAATCTTTAATTCAACATCATATGTTAACTGCCGTAGAAGGTATTATTATAATATTAAAAATTTTCCGTAAACCGCTATAGTTTTTAGAGGAGGACCTCATAAACTCTCTCCCAATTTCACACCAATGTACAGCAGAAGAATCAGAAGTATTATTGATGCTATATAGAAGCAAACTTAAGAAATATCATACGCCCTCTTGCACTATTGATGGAAATGAAAACAAATTTAACATACAAAATACTCTCGGTGTTGCTCCTCTAGTTCAAACTGAAACACCATATAGTGGCATTGAATCTGAATTTGCGTCAACTCCATTTTTCACCATTCAAAATATGAATCAAAACGGGAAGGAAAATATATCGAATAATGATTCCGAAACTGTAGAAAAAGCGTCAGCAAGCGTAGCAATGAGTGTAGAAGAAAATAATCCTATAATTTCAAGGCTGCAAGGGAGTTTAGATTTTCTTGTCGCTCAAGCGGAACGACTTTATTATAATTGCGATTATCAAAAATGTAATTCACTTACAGAGAGTATTTTGAAACAAGATCCATACCATAATGTTTGCTTACCTATTCACATCTCATGTCAAGTTGAATTAAAACAAAGTAACAGTAAGTATCAATATAGGTTTTTATTTAGATAATGTTTTTAATAGAAGTCATTTATTTGCATTTATATAATGTCTCTTTCCACATTTGTAAATAAAAAATAAAAATATCTTAGTACTGTAAGATTAAAATTTCAACTTAATAGCTTAAACAAGAAGTAAAGAAGGGTAGATCTTGGACTAGCACTTGATAAGACAGTATTTTTGATGCAGTGTCATGTATTGATTTCTCTGGAAGTCAGTCTCACTAGTAGTTCCTAGCGTACAATGCTGCTTATATGGGCCTAACGATTGTAACATTTTCTTTCTCAGGAACGGACACACTCTCGAAGTTCCTCTTTCTGGTGTTTTCGTCGTATAACGTTAGCGCATACAGGGCATGTGACAATAGTTTCAAAGCGGTTAATTCAATTCAAACAAATTTGTTGTCAAAAAACAGATATATCAAAAATTTCTTTAGTTATTTCCAGAGACAAGCAAATCGTATGTATGATTAACCGACAGCACTATCGATATATTTTGTTTTGAGAGGTCGCTGGCTAATACGTGTTATAGGTAGTGCAAGATGAGTTAAGACAGTATGCGCGGCGGCAAAATATGAAGTGTAAATTTAGCGAATGTACCAACGTAGCAGAAAGAATTGTCATAAAATTATTTTATTGGCGAAATTTTTGTATCCTCGGTTACTCATTAATGTCTATTCTTCTGTTTTGGGTTGGACGCCAACACGTCCAGGCACTTGAGCACACTGCTCTTTGTACTATCCCCAATAGATCTCTCAGTTCCACTCTGTTAGTATTGTGTCCTCGATAAAAGCCACTCCTCAGGGGAAGTTCGAGTACACTCGAAGGATCCAATAGATCTCTCCCGAAATATTTCTGTCTGAGTTCCTTCAGTTCCTCACACGTGCTTATTACATGAAGGCTAGTTTCCTCCTGTTTTTCACATCTACACCAGGACTCGCTAACCAAGCCCATGCTGTACAAATGCTTCCTTAAAGGACAATGTCCGGTTATTAACTCGGTAATTATTTTAATTTCTTTTTTGTTACTACGAATTAGGTTGGCGTCGTTTGTCTATTGTCCAAAATCGGAAAACATTTTGCTTTAATGTTCGCCATATTGTTCTTCTAGAGGCTTCCACTTCGGTATTTTCTTTCTTCGAGTGAAGTCGGTATTTTCTTTTATCAATTTTATTTAACTCTTTCCGTAATACCCACGCTTCACTATATTTTAAACTATGATGTAGCAGACACCAGTTAACTTCGATGTTCTTTTTATAATGGCCTTTACCGTAACTTCTTCATTTTCTTTTTGTAAATGATTATACACATTTAACATTCGGATTTAATCATATGTTCAATACGTTCACGGAGGGATGGTGGAAAATTTTGTAATCTTTTCCGGCTAGGTATCCTTTACCGTAGTGCTTCGAAAATGAACGAAATCATTCATTGTCTACTAACTTAAACGGTACATTACACACATGAAATATACACATAAATGAAATAAAAATGTCTCCCCACTTTTTTTACGATTATGAATTACACTATTTACGTGTCCTTCGCAGTGAAATTTCCTTGAACACATTAACAGTATATCACACACTTTATACTTTATTATACTGCCATTGTACATTAAATCTGGAAATCCCTTTATCAATTTATGAGCTACATCGTAAAACGATCTCTTTCTGGCTATTTGTGACATTATAAAATTATTATTTGTCACTGTAAACCAGCAAAGTGCACTGAACGTTGTCCGGCGGCCACTAACAAAGATATATACGCGCGAGGACGAGCCGTTCGTACGATGTTACTCGAATAAACCTCTCTAATTCTGAGTCGCCAGTTTATAAATTGTATACGCTTATACCATATGATCATATATTTCTACCCTCTAGAAGGCAATGACATTTTTCTTTTTTAAACTTAAGTTGGTACCATAATTTAAGTTAACTTATTTTGCAGCGTGTGTGTGATATAGGTTATTTTATACTGATGACAGATTAGGTTTTGTCATTTTGACAAATAATTACATACAAACGTTTCAGTTGAAAAAATAAAAAGTTTAATAATAAAAACAGCTACAATAAATGTTCAAAGTGAGCTCCTTCATTTTCTATGCATAGCGCAACTCTTCGTCTCATATTATTGAAGGCATTCCTTAAATTATGTGGTGTAATTTCCTCACAGACATTTCGGATAGCATTAGTAAGTTCTTCAATTGTATGTGGACGATTCGTAAATACTCTATTTTTTAGATGTGGATAAATGAAATAGTCCATAATTGTTAAATCCGGAGATTGTGGTGGAAAGTCTACTATTCGATTATCAAAGAATTCATGCAATAATTCCATCGTTTCTCTTGTCTTATGGGCTGTTGCATTATCTTGCTGGAAATATCCCTCGCGGAGCTCATCATCATGTAATTGATTTACAAATGGTAGCAATAAATTATTACGATATCGTTCTGCATTTATCGTATTATTAAAGAATTTTGGACCAATAATCCGTCTACGAGAAACTGCAAGCCAAACGCCTATTTTTTGTGAATGCAAGGGTGTTTCAAGAATTTCATGTGGATTTTCACTAGACCAGATGCGCATTGTTTGTTTATTTATATATCCTGATAAATGAAACCATGCTTCATCGGACCAGAAGGATTTGTCAAGAACGTCATCGTTATTAATCGTACCTAAGAACCACTGACAGTAATTAACTCTGGTTACATGATCGATTGGTAAAAGCTCTTGCACGCAATGAAATTTGTATGGAAATTTTTGTAAGTCTTTTTTAAGGATTCTCTGGCAGGTCCCATATGACAGTTGTGTTTGTTGTGAAAGCTTACGAATCGATTTCTTAGGTGATTGATTTATTCGTCCCTCAACATCTGCTATATTTTCAACTGTCCGCTTTAGTGGTCTACCAGCACCTGGTTTTCGAGACACAGACCCTGTTTCACGGAATTTAACCACTGACTTTTGAATTAATTGCCGCAAACTGTCATATGTTGTTGGAAAATTTGGAAATTCTGCCCGAAATTCTTCTATACAAGGCTGCAAGGGGTACGACCATTCTCCATTTTCTAATTTTACACCATTCCTAAAGTATGATTTGATCAGAAAAACTTTATGATTTATTGTAAACATTTTTAAGTGTCAATTAATAAATACATTAATGACAGATGAGTTTTATTTATCAGAACATTTTATTTGTCACTACCAACACGATATTTTCAAGAAATAATTTCATGGCTTGCTAGAGGGTAAATATAAATGATCATATTGTACTACCAAAAGTGATAGAAATAGATCAAGTAGATATCAGAATAAGATGGTATAATACCATAATTAATCAACATTTTCAATAATATTAGTTAATTTTCAATTTAGCTTTGAAATTTACCAAATTTTTACCGGTCTGTTTGCAATAAAATAAATAAATTTAGCCCGCACAATTCTTTGTATGTAGTGGTTCTTAGTAAATAATCACCAATTATTAAACTTTTTTTTAGAATTATTTACCTTAGCACATAACTTAGTGGATCTGTATCCAAATTTGGCAATATCTTGGTTTGCTGTAGGCTGTTACTATTATATAATAGGTACGTACGTATTCATACACGCACTATGAAATTTTAAAAATAGCTTACGTATTCTCATCAGGAAAAAGCGATTCTGCAAGACGATATTTGGCGAAAGCGACGAGCTTAGATCGTTTATTTGGACCAGCTTGGCTAGCATATGGACATTCATTTGCTATTGAAAATGAACATGATCAAGCCATGGCTGCGTATTTTAAAGCATCACAATTAATGAAAGGGTAAGTATGAGTGATCTTTAATTAATAAAATGCCTGGGCGAAGGTTTGCAACCTCGTTCCTTTGACTCTCTCTTTACCCGCCAATGATATAGGGAGTATTCAAATTATTCTCAACGATGTCGGACCTGGTATTGCGTCAATTCGGTAGCCTGCATCATATCCCAGCGCGGATTCTTTGGGAGCGTCAAGTGTTCACATATTACTTGCGAGACCCAGGGCATTGTATTAGAGGAATAGGGTATATGTTGTATTTTTAAATAATTTCTTAAATTCGTGACTTAACATTGCTACTTGAGGAAATCGGACGTTAAAAAGTTAAGTTAAAGTTAAAAAAAACGTGTCTATTCTTCAGGATGCATTTAATGTATATTTTATACAAAATAGGGGAGATTCTTATATTATCTACCTAGCCATGAAAAAATTAAGTGACAATAGCAAGATTTTGCTGTCAAATAACTGTCACATTTGGATTTATATTGACAAAATTAGTCCAAATACAGAAAATTTTGCTGTTTTTTACAGAGGTTTATTTAACCAAAAATGAATGAAATTCAGTTAGAGCATGGAAGCGTGATAAAATTCTTGACAAAGATGAAAATGGACCCAAAAATATTCATCAGAGGATGACTAATGTGTATAAGGAAGATACGCCTTCATATTTTATAGTAAAATTTTGATCTAAGCAATTTCGATGGGATAGGAAATAAATTCAAAACGATCCAAGATGCGGAAGACCTATCTAAGCAAGAACAAAGGGGTTTCCCTTTGTTCTTGCTTAGATAGGTCTTCCGCATCTTGGATCGTTTTGAATTTATCATCAAGAAAGTCGGGAAACAGATCTTAGCAGATCGAAGTGAGAAGGTGTAAATTATTGTTGAAGTGGAGATATCAGAAGACAGTTTTAAAAACTTCACTTAATGAGTTAGGAATGAGCAAAGTGTCACTACGGTAGATTCTCATATTGTTTACACTATAGATGGTTCCAACCTCCGTATTCAGTATACGTCTTATGGAAATTTGTTTCATGGTTGCCAAATCATCCAATCAGCTGTACATTACCATTTCTGGTTAATTTTGACATTTCACGCGATCAAATCATAACCTTTATTTACGTTTTTTGACGTTGAAGGTGCAAAATTATTGAGATTCATATAACATTTTGCTTATTATTTTATTAAAGTAACTAAATTTTAACAGAGTGCATAGCGAATTCGCTGCACGTAAAATTAGAGGAAAGAATACTACAACGAAAATAGCTGTATTTCAATATTTATTAACAATACTACACACATTTCTAAACAAATATACATATGAACGATATCTATGCAACGTACAGTGAATATTTACTTCGATATTGGGGTGTTATGCAATTTACTAAATTAAAAACGATGATGATCCTTTAACAAATAATAGTTTCCACTTTTGCAACAAAAAGAACTGGAATCATACAAATACGTATAGTTTTCCTATTATATTTATATCTTTTTATATTATATTTCGTCCTACTTTTTTAAATTCGAAACCCATATCGTGTAACAAATCTATGGTAAAGTTGTTCGACTGAAGTTCATCATCAGCATTGACAGCCGCAAGAATTGTATTTAATGTAGGTGGCATATTCTGTATAAAAAAGCCATGCACTTTACGTAGAATAGCTGCTTGCGTGTTCTCATCATATGTATGTAGTCGATCATTTAGTTGTATGCCTTTCCTTTTTTAGGTTTTTTTTGACTTGATAATAAACCAATTCGTTGCTCCTGTTTTACATGATATATTGCACGGTCTGAGATACCCAAAGCTTTACTTGCTTCTTGAACGGCAGTCGCATTCATTGATTTATTGAAATAATTGAAAACATTTGCAATCATACACTTCTCCTTACGGCTAAATTTATAAAAATTTTTATAAAAATTTTATAAAAATCAATAAAAATACCCATATTACCCTGTGCACGCTTGATAAAGATAGAGGTGTTCAATTTGTACAACTATATAAACAAATTAACAATTTAACGAAATATTTTAAAAGTAGGACGATGACGGTTGACAGTTGATATTAATAGACAGATAGATACTGTTGCCGATGCCGACAGCATATGTCAATAAGTTGCAACATAGCAACCGGAAGTGAAGATAGCGTTAATGACAGCAACTAAGGATAGTAAGAGATAAAAGTTGCTATTATCGGGTGATTGAGAAAGATTGACCGTGCCGCCTCTATGAAAACCTAGAAAAATGCCGCTTACTTGAAATTGTTTTTAGTGGCGTACCGATGTTATAATATAAATAATAATAATAATATAAATAGGCAACTTAGTAATCATTTGTGTCAGGGAATTACAAACACCAACATATATGTTAATATAAATTTAAAAAAAAATTAATTATGTAAAAAGATTGTTTATTATAGAAAAGAAATATTTAATAATTGAATGTATTTTGTATAAAGTAACAGTCCTGTTTATAAAAATCAAAAACGTTTTCGTTCTAGAAGTCGTATAAATAAAACAAAATTCAGTTTTTACATTTTGGTTTATTTTATAATCAACAAATATACTTTAAGAAATCAAAAAATTTACAAATTATTATCTGTGTCCACCGTTATTTTGTAGGCATGTGTCAATCCTTCTCTTCATACCTTCAAAAACATTCTCCAAGACTTCTGGCGTTATTCGATCTATTGCAGTTCTTATAGCTTCTTTCATTTCATCTATTGTGTGCAAACGATTGCGAAATATTGTATCCTTAAGGTAACCGAACAGAAAAAAGTCTAGCGGTGTAAGATCAAGAGATCTTGGGGGCCATCGGATATTACTAATAAGTCTATTACCATAAAATTGTTCAAGATATTGGATAGTCTGTCTTGCAGTGTGGGGAGTAGCATTGTCATGTTGAAAGAAACCTGTCGTTATTTCATCATCGTGCAATTGCTCTATAAATCTATTTAAAATTCCATGATAATTTGCTGCTGTTATTGTATTTTCAAAAAATATTGGACCGATAATTCTCCTTCGTGACATACCAACTCAAACACCAATTTTCACTGGATGTAACTGTGTTTCATGGTAAACATGGGGATTTTCAGCTGACCATATTCTATAATTTTGCGAGTTAACATATCCAGATAAATGGAACCACGCTTCGTCAGAAAAAAAGGATAAATTTAGCACCTCATCATTTCGTAAATTTTCATTGAACCACTGACAAAAATCTATGCGTTTATTATGATCCAATGCATGTAATTCTGGCACGACTGATATTTTATATGGGTGATAATGCAATTTAGTTTTTACAGCCTTGTGACACGAACCATAAGATAAACCTAAAAATAAATTTCATGTATTAGTTTAAACATTTACTATAAAACAATTGGTAAGTTACAACAATTAGGCATATTAATAATTTACACCTGTTTGTTGAGCCAGTTTTCGTAATGACTTTTGTGGACTCTGATCCAAACGAGCTCGAACATCCTCAACCACTTCTTCAGTAAGAACCGTTCTACGGCCAGGACTCTTTCCTTTGGCAATACTACCTGTATCTTTGAAACGTTGAACCGTTCTCAACACATGTCGTGACAACGATTCATAATCAAGATTGATATCTGGAAATTCGGCATTTAAATCGTCAATACATAACCGCGTCGCATACTTCCACTGCCCATTTAGATCACGCTGTCCACTTCGGAAATACGCCTCCAAAAGGACCTTTTCTTGCTCAAAGCTTAACATAATAACCTAAAAATTCAAGTTGGATAAAAAGGATATTTTATACTATTCGAGTCATGTTAACGTACCGTAAATGTTGAGAATGAAATTATATAATTTAGCAATACTTTTTTAATAAAAATAAAACACGACAATAGGTAAGAATTTATAAAATTTGAAAAATGAAAAGATGCAATTATATAGAATATGAATCCAAAAAATTGTGAGTTAATTACGGCGCGAATCCCAAAACTAAAAACCCCTTGAAAATTGTATTATGTGCCGCCTATGAATTCCGAATAATTAATAATACCTTTATTAAAATTATACACTCACATGCGTTACAGCGTATGTGTGTGTGTGTGTCACATGTACAACAGTTGTCGATGTTAAGATAATATTGTATGCTAAGAGTTCAATCACCGCAATATATTTACGTACGAAAATCAGCTGCTTAAACTTGCAAGTGAATTATTAAAAATTAAGATGTGTGCTCCACGGAACATTTCACGTCCACAATTTTCGTAAGTTGGTAACAATCTACCTGTTTCTCTTAATCATTGGCAGACGTAAATATAAATAATATCGATGGTACACATTTGCCATTGTTAATTAAATATATACGTTTCCTAAATATGTATGTACCATAAAAGTCCATTACTGTACAATGGAATTAACCAGAAATACATACTTAGGTTTATGACACCTACTAATACTTAATTAGCAATGATATTTCATTATGTATTTATTAGTTAAGATTAGATCTTTATCACATTATCGTAACCTTGGTTGTTATTGCTTGTAGGCATAATTTCCAGGAAATGAACACACAAAAATTCCCTGTTATGACGTCAAGCAATTTACTATTAAACCAATACGATTTTAATATGTAATAATTGGGGGGTAATGATATATTTTTACTTACTTGTAAAACAGAACAATAGATCGGTATCAATATAAACTCAACATCAGTATAAGACACACAGTCTTTCAGTACCATTCACAGTCTCATACCAGCCACATTCATATCAAACAGTATGATCTCAAACAGAGTATTAACATAATAATTTTTTAACAAAAGACGCCAGTCTCAATAGCAGTTTATGTTAATATAAAGTCGTTGTAGATATAAAATATGTAAATGTATATAGTGTAAATAAATATATTTACATGAAAGTACGTTTATTCATTTAACAAACGGTCACCGAAGATTAAAAAGTAAAGTGTATACAGCCTTACAATCTGGCACGGTGAAGCAACATAAGGATCGTGATTCTAGTAACTGAAGTTGAAGCATCGCCGCCAGAAACCGGAGCCATTGCAACCATTTGGTCTACGAGCCAACATTAACCATAACATTGGTATATCGCCCCAGCAGATGGAGGAGCTTTTTTAAGACTTACCAAATATCTTTTTGGAATGTATAACCTTATAAAAACGCTGGAATAAGTGTGTCACCGTTAGTGGATCCCCTCGTAGTTTAGGCATTTTATATATGTATTACATTATTGTTAAAACACGACTACTTCTTTATATTAATTTATTTATTGCAGTTGCCATTTACCTCTTTTATATATTGGTTTAGAATGCGGTCTTACAAACAATGTCGTATTAGCTACAAAATTCTTTCATCAGGCGATAAAAATAGCACCTAACGATCCTTTTGTATTACACGAAATGGGAGTCATTGCATTTCAAACAACAAAGTAAGTTAAATTTTTAATATATATAATCTTGCGCTATACCCATTATATTTTAGTTACACTCTTGCTGAAAAATACTTTAGAGACGCCATTAAAATTGTGAAATCTAGCAGTTACCACACACTACTTCCAGAACGATGGGCACCTTTATTGAATAATTTAGGACATACGCTGAGAAAACAGAGAAAATATGACGCTGCATTACAGTGCCATCAGGATGTAAGATGCTTTGATGTTACTTTGTACAGGGTGTAAATGAAATACGCCGACGTTTGCTAATATATAATAGATACATAAGACAACCATTCAAATCTACAAAAAATCTATCGAAACTTTAATTTTTGCGGAAATTTAGGAACGCGAACTTTTTAAATACAGTCCTGTATCTGATTGAATCTAAATATATAAATAGAAATTATATGTTTATATGCTGTTTATTCAACAAACAAATAGGCATTTATTTATTCAAGTTCACCAAAAAATCATCTTCACATTTCAATAAAATAATACGTGTTTGTGTGAAAAGTTTGTAAACATGTATTCATTCATTTCCTAGATACAAATTTTCTTATGCATCAGCTGTTCTGTTGTTATTTATAAGTAGGTCAATGACCTGACATTTGTAATATCCCGAAAGAATGCAATATGGAGTTCCTTTAATTGTCTTAATATTAAATTCACGCCGAGAAATAATTACATTTGTAATTTAATTGAATGTTCATATTTTTTTCTGTGTTCTATTTACCTCTTTTAAGGACAATTTCTTTACCCTAAAAAGGGAAGATTTGTGCGAAACAGATGGAATAATTAAAGGAGCTGCTCAATGTGGCTGCCATTTGCAGAAATACAAGCTTCTAACCGATCGGCAAACTTTCGAAGTACACGATTTAACACGGCTCGATCTTCGCGGATACGGGCCGCAACTTGAAAAATACGTTACCCAAGATCGTTTTTCACGGCCACGGCTTCATAATTGGGATGCAATGTATCGCGATCTATCAATCTGTACACAGTTTGTAAAATTAAAGCATTTGATGGACATCTTCGGTTCCGAAACTGCCCTTCATAAATACGTCTAGTAGCTGTAACATTTGCACCTGTTTCACCGTATAGCAAAACGATATCTGTTTGTGATTTGAATAAGCCATACTTCATGCAAGTTGATAGCAGACTGACTTCTGACTTACAGTATGCATTATCGCATCTGCAACTCTCAAAATTACACTTCAGTAGGGGTAGCGCTGCAGTTATGAAGGAATACTAAATTTACCAGAGTCGAGTCGAGGCACACGCATTTATTAATTTTTTTTTCTTTGATCTCGTTCGAGATTGAGGTTTCGTGCATTAGCATTTTATTACATATTAAATTATGTCGGCATATTTCGTTTACACCCAGTATATTTTCAAATGAAAAGTATATTCAAAGAGGTTGTTTTAGGCGTTAACATTATACCCACAAGCAGCGACTACATATTCAGCTATTGCCTATATACATTCCCTAACAGGAAATTTGTTAGAAGCTGTAAATTGGTTTCATAAAGCTCTAGGTTTAAAGAGAGATGACACCTTTAGTACAACTATGTTAAATTACGTTTTAGAACATTTAGCTGATGATGAAGCTCCATACCTAGGTAAAAATGAGTATTATTATAAAGAATAAGTAACCCTGACAATAACTAACAGTATTTATATACACATTTAAGCCAACGATGTTTATTTATGACGATCACTAGCCTCATGCTTGAGTCTTTATATAGTCATCGGGAGTTTCTAAATTCTTCCCTTTCTGGCACACTTGGACGCACCATGATGTGCACATCGTGTGATGTAATCGCTAAAGCCACCGGCTGACATCGCATGACGCACATCACAATATAGTTCAATTTTAATAATTTTGGATCTCATCGTATTAACCCAATGACTTCTCAATAAAAAGTTAAATGGCATCCATCATTTAAAAGAGTGATTTCATTTATTATAGAGTTTGTGCAGATTTACGTGCATAAAATATTTATATAGCCCAAAATGACCGAAGGGGTTTGAGTTCATTATAACTTCTTATTTAAGACATAATTATTAATTTTTTTAAATTTTAAATACAGTATATTAATGGAGAATATTTTTAAAAAAATTATATCTCGCAATGGATCGTTGATTTGAGAAATAAAGGTCAACGATTTTGGCACGTTGTTCAATTGTGTACTGTTCCATTTTAAATTCTGTCTTCTTTACAAAATACTGAAACCAAAACAAAAAAAAAATTATAATAAAAAAGTTATAAGGAATTAAAACCCCTTCGGTCATTTTGGGCCACTCTGTATTAAACAATTTTAATTTTTTTAATTCATAATCAAATATATTGAGTTCTGTTATATATTGTGTTTCGGTCTTATTTCCTTTTACTGGGTAATTTTTTCCTTTTTTTATTTTAGGCGCTCCTGATCATATACCAGACTTTAACGCAGAAGCAAAGTCTGAAGTTAACACAACACAGGAAATATCTGCGACAGATATATTGGACATAAGTATAGAAAGTGACAAATTTCTTTAAGTGCAAATTATAAAGCTGTATATAAGATGTTGAGATTATATATTAAATAATTTCTAAATGTAAACAAAGACTTGTATTTTTAAATTATTCTTGAATATTAAATGTTTTCCACTCATTATTTCACTATTGTGTAATTTATTTTATTTACCCATTTTGCTAAATGACATAATTATGGCAAGACATCTAAAGAGAGAGAAGCTTTATTATTTTCATTATGTTGCTGCAAATTTAATGAATAACCTATTAGCAAATAAGTTTATGCAAGTTATTTAAGTGCTCGCTATGTACTACATGTTGCTGATAATTAAAGATTTGCTATACGTCAAAAAAATCCCTTGGTTAGTTATTAGACAAAAAAAATTCTAGTACAGGTACTATATCTTCGAACAATATACGCATAATTGCAAGTTATGTTTCATTAGTAGATTGATTTTAGAAAATGATGGCTGCTTTAGAAAAAAGTTAAAAGTTCTTCGCTATTTCATGTAGTGTAATTCTTAAAGTTTGACTGGTTTGAGATGTCTTAAAGATTAAGCAAGAGCGCCGGGAATCGAAAAGGTTTGAGAACCACAGCGTTGACCAGTGGGCAGTGTTGCCAGCAAGGGTTAACGTTTCATCGGTAGATTAGTCGGCAAATTTCGGTAGATTCCGTATGAAATCGGTAGATTTTAAGTTTTCTGAGATGAGTACATAAATTTTCCATTTCTTATTGACCCAAAACGTTTTTCACAATTGCAGTAGCTTTAAAGTTCTACTGCAGGTCAACCTTCTTGCAATTTTCGAATCATGGCACACTGGTGCAACAACTGGAATGAATTGATTACACGAATTTATCCTGCATATTTTAAAGTTTAAATATATTTTGAATTATGTATATTTAATAATAATATTGATTTACCTTTCTTAATATCATCTTCAAGTAATCTTGCCGTACTACTTGACTCAAGACACGAAGCTAAAGTTTGTTGAGTTGCTGTACGTTTCTTTATTGTTTGATGTGATTTTGATATATTGTGTTTAAATAAAGCGTTTTTGCCGCTAATAATATGAATATCTTTGTCACATGGTTTACATTTTCCATATCCTCGTCCTTTTCTACTTTTAGTCAACCATGATTTAATTAAATTCAGGTATGTTTTCCCATTCTTCCTTATAGAATTGAAAATATTTTTTCTTTGTAATTCTATTTGTATTAATACTTTCACGACCATTATTACTAGAGCCACTCATACTGATTTTATATTAAATTTTGTTTGCTAATTAAATACACGTACACGCTAATAACTTAAAATGAAGCAATTATGAATTTATTTTCCTTTTATTATCTTTTATAGTGTCTTCTTTTATTGCGTAAATTACCTATTTGCAAATTTCTAACGGTAAAATTAGTTGGTAAAACTGCAGTTTAGGGCTCCCATTTAAAGTGACACATCGAACTCTTATACGCACGCGCATAACCCAATAAAGTAGGGCAGCGTTGCCAAACCGAACATCAATAACAAATCTCTTCGCGAAAAACTAAATTAGTAAACATAACATTTTCCTCACGGATAACTTGAATTTCCATTATTTCGTCTTCCTGAACAACAATGGTGTGTCCTGCAATACCTCCTCTACCTGCCATTTTAATAGAAATTATGAACAAATAACGAATTAATACAAATCAATAATAAGTATCAATAACACGTTTCAATGACAAAATGCCAAGTCACCGAAATTTGTCAACGTTGCAGCTGATTCCGTATGCTAGTGGCGGGAAATTCGGATGGGAGCCCTAAACTGCAGTTTTACCAAATTAGTTTTTTGTCGGCATGCTACCGGACGCTACAACAGTTTCTCAAAGAAAAAATTTCGAAAGAAAAACAAATTAATACACTATCTATATTACCTCTACAACTAGGGAACTCCATCGATATTAAAAAGAATTATACTGTTCTCAATATTGAATATTAAGCTCTGTTTATACTAAATACTAATATAAGACGCCTTTTTAAATTTTTATTCTGATATATGTATACACATTGTCGGTTCGCAATAAAAACTACACATTTATAATAGCTTGGTAGTTGATTTTTTCGGTAGAATTATATTGACAATCGGTAGATCGGTAGAAATAATCTAAAATCGGTAGATCTACCGAAAAATCGGTAGGGCTGGCAACACTGCCAGTGCACTGAAGGAGCATGTCAAATAAGAGCGTTACATTCCATTTTAAAAATTAGACCTTTACGCTAGCGCCTCTGATGTTGGTATGGCAGTATTAAATTCGTAAACAACCGTGATGGCGGAATTTTTAAATCACTGTTTTTTTTTTCTAAATATGCTCCAAATACATGTTTCGATCTTTTTTGATTTCATCAGTGCGATATCGAATAAATATAAATATAGAAATAACAGACACGTATTTAGGTGCATAATTAATTGTGTTTAAAAGTAAATTTAAACTTATTAAAAATATATAAAAATATGAAATATTCTTGCAATAAAACAAAATAAACTATATACTCATAACAATAAATAAACAGAAATTCTAATAAACAGCAATATAAAATAAGGACAATTCTTCATATGCACAAAAGATTAGAAAACCCTAAACTTGCCAACGTATCATGAAATTTCTTAATAATTAAACTCATAGATATATTTAACAGCTCCTCTTGAACTAAAGTTTAATGATTGGATTTAACACAAGTATACCATTAAAAACTAACCTGCAAAGTTACCAACATTTTCTTGTAAATAGAATTTACACGGCCAAAAGATTTTAACGATACAACCATCTTAACGTAATATAATTTCAAACTAAGAGTGGGATAAAGAAGATTATTTGATTCACTAAATTCCTTAAATATTGTGAATGTGTGATGAGGTTCTACGTTAGCAGAAAATAAATATTTACAAACCTCACAATCGGGTAAATTAAGATTTTTAGGAAGAATCACCATACACAGGTGACAGCTTGGTAATTAAAATAATTCTCATCATTAATTGGAATATTTAGAAAAGAATCTTCTAATTCATTCGTATCCAATGTACTAATCTTAGCACTTTTCAATAAAAGACATAAATGATTGCAGATTAGTAAAGATATGCCCACTATCCTCACAATTGAACCTGATGAAATGAGAAGACACTAAACTATTTAGATGTTGTTCAAAATGATCCTCGTAAACATATATTTCTTTTGAATTCGAAGAAACATCAATACATAAAAAACTTTTAATAGAGTTCAACCATACCTGTTTTCTACCATTATCAGCAGTAACGCGCCATGTATCTTCGGCGCCGTCGTGCGAAATACTGATAGGCGCCTTTACCCTATATGTATTGAGCCAAAATTACCAGCCACTCTCCCACAGTTCAACATTGAAATTTATGACGAACTCTTTAGACTTGTTAGTACTGGTACTCAACTGGTAGGTATTTTTTATTTGAGGCAAACAATAGGTTTACATACAAAAAAATATTATTAAAATTTTTATTGCACACTGAAACAACAGTAACAAAATAAAAAACAGTATTCCAAATTTTTAAATAACAAAAGGTTAAGTACGCTCTTTGAAGTAACAATTTGTAATAATTGTTTTATGTAAATTTGTTGATTTGTTGTAAACTTTCAAAAAATGTTTTTAATATTTTTAAAATTTAACTTATCAGAAGAGGCCGTAGGCGCCTTTAAGGCCTTGGCGCCGTTGTGCGCTGCACGACCTTGCCCATATGGACGGCGCGTCACTGATTATCAGAAGGGAGAGTGAAGAGATGTTTATTTTGAATATTGAAATAATATCGATTTTCGCAACTTGGAATTTTACATTTATATTTGTGCATACTTGGAAAAGTCGTTATAAAACAAATTTTTATGCAAAATATTAAAATTAGATGATGAGACTTAGATCGCCTATGGAGACAAAAAGATAGTCAGTGGAGTGGGGTCGCTTTAACTCGCGTACGAGGAAATCTTTAAAGTGCCGTCAAACTTTTTCTGCAAGAAAAGGTCACTGTCTTTTGGGACAAAAAAGCCATCCTTCTTATAACTTTATAGAACGAGGGACCACAATAAACACTGAAGGAGAGTGTTAAAGCATGGCTTCAATTCAATGGCGGCAGAGTTCTATGAAGAGAGCATTAAAAAGCTGGTTCATCGCTATGACAAATGTCTCTAATCATAATGGCAACTATGTAGAAAAATAGCTGAAAGTAGTAGCTTTAAATTGTATATAATAAAAGCTCTTATGTATTGGTGTCTTTTTGTTAATAACCAAACGGAACTTTACGAATCGCCCTCGTATAACACCGTCGGTCGAACTTGATGAACCATCTCTATCTATGATGCAGCAGGTACCCGACTAAGGAAATACATATTTAAATAAACACTAGATTTATACTTCAACACAATAACAACAAAGTGTAAGTTAGGTGAAGTGTTCAGATTTTAATGTAAACAAATGTTATTTGTTACTTTTGAATGCGCTATTGTGCGTCGGAACTCACAAAATATATGTAGAAATATTTGAATGAATACACAATGGTGACTTGTTTGTTAATTTAGATAGTAATGTAATCATTAATCATTAGAGGCCGGATGCATTAAGCCGAAATTACGATGAACCATATAAATAGTCTATAACTTCAGGTACCACACGCAGTTATTGAATAACACTATTCATTCGGTTAACCGCACATCTATATTTTGTCTTTGAATTGTGACGTAATTACTCCAATATTACAGTTAAATTCCTTTCTTCATAGGCGTAGATAGAAGCGTGAGGAGTTTTTATAATTTATTTTATTTATTAGTTTATATTTCGTAAGATAAATAAAGTACGGTGAGTTAGTTTCTTATTTTCATTGTTTTAACTGTTAATTACATACTTTGTAATTTTTGTAATAGATCCTGTTTAATATCGTTTCATCGAATCTACTTCTCCCAATTATTTTGACGAAAGTGTTCAGTGAATTTCGTTAAGTTTCAATAATTTATTCAGATTTAGAACATTGTTTAAGTTACTTTTTCAGATATATGGAACAACGTCGAGAATGACATCGTGAAACAATGGTGAGTTGGATTAAGGGTCATACTGATTGTATGTCCATTACCAGTGATGCCGAAATTTATTGCAGTCTGTAAAATATCGTTAAAAAAATTCCAATAAATCGCACGTAAAACGTCACTTAGCATCGCAAACACATACACAGAAATTAGACCCGTTGGAATCTGACAATTTTAACGAAGAACTCTGTGAAACTTTAATGGCGGCAAATATTCCATTAAATAAACTTAACAAACCCACCTTAAACACATTTCTCCAAAAGTATACTGGTCGAAATGTTCTGATGAATGCACCTAACGCAAATACGTACATACACAGAAATTAGACCCGTTGGAATCTGACAATTTTAACGAAGAACTCTGTGAAACGTTAATGGCGGCAAATATTCCATTAAATAAACTTAACAAACCCACCTTCAACACATTTCTCCAAAAATATACTGGTCGAAATGTTCTGATGAATGCACCTCACGCAAATATTATATTTGCTACATGGAAGCAGTAGAACGCATTAGAAGCCATCTTTCAAATCAGTATCTATGGATAAGTGCCGACGAAACTGTCGATATATTAGGACGCTCTGTGGTAAATGTTGTAGCTAGTGTACTACATCCAACTATTCCATATAACGCATATGTAATAGCAACAAAAGTTATAAATACAGTAGATGCGGAAACAGTAGGTAAAACCATTTGCGAGAATATGTCACCAAATGCTTCATTCGGAGGACAGGTACAAAGAAAAAATACTTTTATTTGTCAGAGACAGTTCTGCATATATGTTAAAAACAGGCAGACTATTAAAGGAAACATCCTAATATACTGCATATTACTTGTGTAGCACATGCTCTCCACAGAATCTGTGAATATATCAGAGACATCTTTCCGGAAGTTGATGATCCGTTGTATCCGTTTTTAAAAAAGTTTTCAAAAAAGCATCATTGAGTAGCTCTTTAAAGGGAAAAACGTCCATCTTTGTCACTGCTTCCCTCTCCAGTAATAACCAGATGGAGAACATGGTTGGAAGCTACTAGTTTTTATGCAAAGAATTTCGATAGTTTACAAAATTTCGTTAGGATACTCGAAGTATTTCTGAGTGCAAGGAACTAATACAAATTCCAAATTTAAAAAATCAGTTTCTTTAGGAACACTTTGGAAATTTGTCAAAATTAATGACTTATTTTGAGAATCAAAATCTCAAATTAAATGATGGATTAACCACATTAGATGTGTCTATAAATAATTTGAAAAATATTCCAAGTGATTTCGGTTGTGGCCTTCGGCAAAAGTTAGACGCAGTTTTTAATAGAAATCCGGCAATTGTATATGGGGACAATGCCTCAAAATCTAACTGCTAAATAAGCTGAAATAAAAGAATATTTCCAGTATGCACTTATAATCGGTTGCGATGTAGAAAGGACGTTTTCTATCTGCAAGGATGTATTTCATTCAAAGCGAACAAATTTTACAGAAGACAACCTTGAGAAAGTATTGCTAGTTAATATTAATACCCCTTTACTCAACTTGAACTACAAAATGAACAAATAAAAATGTGTTTCGTATTATATAGATTACTACCCGTTTGTTTTCCAATTATATAAATATAATTAAAAACACTTTAAAAATATAAATTTTCAATAGTCCGCCCGTGGGCGATGAGTCATCGGCTTCTCGTGTTCGGTCCGTAGTAATGATTATCACGTTTTCCTTGCCTTGTAAATCATTCAGAATTATAGCCTCTTTATTTCGTCCATACAACATGCTCCACTTATATCAATAATTAAACAAAGCTATAAAATATACCAATTAAATATTAAACTAGACACAAATAAAACTATCACCTTCCACATAAGGTAAGAATTATTATCAGCTTCTTCTATAAAATTGTTTATATCTTCTCCGGTAAAGATATTAGATTTCTTTGTTTGTATCCAGCATTTTGGTGTTTAATAAATGCTATTAATCTTGAATATTTTGAAATATGTTATGTTTTTTGAGTATCGTAAATTTGAGCATTGAATATGTATTCCACAATGTGGCGGATGCTTTGCAAACACTAAAGTATGCAAGAAGTTACATTTTCTATTAAATTTACTACATTATTATGTTAGGCCCATAATGAGAATTTTTCGTATTGATTTTTATACAACTTAGCCGATTTATTTGGCAGTAATCGTACTTGAAATCTCTTCAACCTCCGGCGGTGTGCAAACCATTTCTTCTCGATCGATTTCACGTAACTACATAATTAGAATTGATTAGAATCACACCATAAATTCACACGGTCTACAAGTGTTTCATTATCATTTATTAATTGTAAAATTCAAATGTGTCACATTGCAGCGCGCAATGCTGATATCATGAAATCTGCTTTGTCGTTGGAGCAAAATGATATAAGGGTCTGTTATACTTCGTGAGCAAAAAAAACGTGACACTGTTTCTGCGTGGGTTTAAATTGTGACTACTTAAGTGACTATCTTTACTCATATTGGTAAGTTAGGAATTATCAAAATGTGTGTCTTATTGACATTTATTAAACATTTTAAAAATAAATGTAAATAAAAATTACTAAAAACGACAGAGAAAGATTATTTATTAAATTAAAATAATTATTACATAAAAATAATTAGTATTTCGTCATTCCGCCGTTATTATTAACTGCATCTAATCTTGTAGACATTGAAGCGACAATATTTTGTAAAACATTTATAGAAATTTGATGCCAAGCATTTTGAACAATATCTCAAAATTCTTCCTGGGTAGAAGCTTTATCTCATTAATCCCCATACATTTTCAACGGGATTTAGATAACGGCTGTAGGGCTGGATATCTCAAGTTTAAATTTCATTCTCTTGTAACCATTGTGTTACAAGATGAGACAGGAAATTGTGTTGTTTTTATAGCTTTTTTTTTAATTATTCTCTTCCCTCTGTTTTTTCTTTATATGTTCTTGCGGCTGAATTTTTACTAATATTAAACTGAACCAATACACTTCTTAATGATTTCTCATTTTTCAAACTAGTAACAAGTCTGGCTTTATCAGTTTTCGAAAGATGCGGCATTTTCAATTTTGAATTAGCAACTATGATATATAATTTGACGTAGAGTTTGAAAGTAAATCAAATATCGTCAAAATTACAACGCTAAAAAATAAAGGAAATTGACATAACGATTTTGACACTGTCCCGATTTTTTTGCTGACGACAGTATTCTTCACTGACTATTTTGTTTTACTTCACAAACGATTTTGCGTTATTTCACTGACGATTTCGAAAAAAGCATATTTTATATAAAACGTCTTAAAAAATGAATTTCGTTATTTACACAACAATGACAGAAATCAAAATATTTATTTCTATTTTGGCCTAAACACATACGTATGAATTATACACTCATGGACAAAATTATTGAATATTTTTTGTTATCTCTATTACTCAAATATATGTAATTTTAAATTGTCGCCGTAAAGTTATATATGTGCTGATGTTATTGATCTAGTAAGTGAATATATTCAATTGCTTTAAATATTATATATAATATTTAGAGAACGGACGCAATTTCCATAAAACGCAATCGGCAATTGGAATTGTGTATAACGTCGCTCAGTACATCCCGGCGTAATTCAATGAAGTATTTGTTTGACTTACTCGGACACCTGGTCTCGCCGCGATGACAATGGACAAGCCAGCTATTGTATTCCGAGAATATAGTGCTTTTTATAGTGTTTTCATGAGCGTAGATAGAAGCGGGGTCTTTATAATGTATTTTATTTATTAGTTTATATTTCGTAAGATAAATAAAGTGCTGTGAGTAAGTTTCTTGTTTTCATAGTTTTAACTGTTAATTACATCGTAATTTTTGTGATAGATCCTGTTTAATATCGTTTGATTGAATCTATTTCTACCAATTATTTCGACGTAAGAGTGTGCATTGAATTTCGTTCAGTTTCAATAACTTACGCACACATTTTTAGTTTTCATTTATTTAGATCTAGAACATTGTTTAAGTTACTTTTTCAGACATGATATGGAAAAATGTCGAGAACGGCATTGTAAAACAATGGCGAGTTGGATTGACGGTCATACTGATTGTATGTCCATTGTCAGTGATTCCGAAATTTATTACAAAATCCGTAAAATATCGTCAAAAATTCGTCACTTAGGATCGCAAACACATCTGAACTCTGTAAAACTTTTATGGCGGCTAATATTCCATTAAATAAACTTAGCATAGCAATCCCACTTTAAAAATATTTCTTCAAAAATATACTGGTCGAAATGTTCCTGATGAATCAACTTTACGCAAATATTATGTTTCTAGGTGCTATACGAGAACAGTAGAACGCATTAGAAGCCATCTTTTAAATCAATACATATGGACAAGCGCCGACGAAACGGTGGATATGTTAGGACGCTGTGTGGTAAATGTTGTAGCTGGTGTACTACATCCAACTATTCCCTATAACTCATATGTAATAGCAACAAGTGTTATAAATAGAGTTGATGCGGAAACAGTTGCTGAAACCATTAAGGAGAATATGCAAAAAATGCTTCATTCAGACGCCACGTACAAACAAAAAATACTTTTATTTGTCAGTGATACTGCTGCGTATATGTTAAAAACAGGCAGACTATTGAAGAAAACATATCCTAATATGCTGCATATTACTTGTGTAGCACATGCTCTCCACAGAATCTGTGAATATATCAGAGACACTATTCCGGAAGTTGATAGACTTGTATCAGCTTTTAAAAAAGTTTTCAGAAAAGCACCATTGAGAGTAGCTCTTTTCATGGAAAAATTTCCATCTCTGTCACTGCTTCCCACTCCAGTAATAACTAGATGGGGAACATGGTTGGAAGCTACTAGTTATTATACTGAGAATTTCGATAGTCTAAAACATTTCGTAACACTGCTAAAGGAGGATGCTAGAAGTATTGGTGAATGCAAGGAGCTCACACAAATCCCAAATTAAAAAAATCAGTTGTACTTTCTTCACGAACACTTTGGAAAATTGCCAAAACTAATCACTTATTTTGAAAATCGAAATCTCAAATTAAATGACGGATTAACCACATTAGATGTGGCTGTTAATAATTTAAAAATTATTCCAAGTGACTTCGGATGCGGCCTTCGGCAAAAGTTTGAAGCAATTCTTAATAGACATCCAGATTTAATTACATTGCAGCAATTATGTATGGAGACAATTCCACAAAATCTAACGGCTAAATATGAAGAAATAAAAGAATATTTCCAGTATGCACCTATAACCAGTTGTGATGTAGAAAGGACGTTTTCTATTTATAAGGATGTACTTAATTCAAAGAGAACAAAATTGACAGAAGAAAACCTTGAGAAACTATTGCTAGTCAATATTAATACTCCTTTACTCAACTTGAACGACAAAATGAACAAATAAAAATGTTCCAATTATAGAAATAAAATTAAAAACTTTAAAAATACAACTTTTCAACAAATACATATGTATTTCGTAATTGTATAGATCACCACCCGTTTGTTTTCCAATTACATATATAAATAAAATTAAAAACTTTATAAATACAAGTTTTCAACAATTAAATATGTATTTCGTAATTTTATAGATCACCACCCGTTCGTTTTCCAATTATATAAATAAAATTAAATATTTTAGAAATACAGCCTTTCGCCAGTACTGCACTGGGTGGTAAGCGTGTCCGTTCTCTAATAATATTGCTTTAAAATATTTGCCGTTTAATATTTTAATGATTTTAATGGCGTATATTGTCTATCGCGCGTTGCGTCATTTAAAAATTCCTCACATAATTTAAAAATTAACGTGAATTAACTTATTTGTGGTGCAATTAAGTAAGTGTTAGTGATTTTCGTTTGTTGCTTCCTCTTAAAACCAAGCATTATGCTACTGCAGTGATGCTGAAGCGGCACAAATTGTAACTCTGTATGACGAAGAATATAGACAAAAAGATATCGCACGACGTCTCAGGAGAGGTCAATCTACAGTATCGAATATTTTAAAAAGGTATCAAGAGAGTAGAAATTTCGTACGAAGACCCGGCCAAAGGTGCAAAAGGTGCACAACAGCAATTCATGATCGTTTTTTGACACTAAATTCTATATATTCACATATCTCAAAAATGAGTTACTAAATGTAAGACATGTTAATATTAGTTCGAGAACGGTTAGACGAAGACTAACAGAAGTAGGTTTCTCCAAAATCACAAAACTCGTCGATTACAATTTGCCAGAACACATGCTCAGTGGAATATCGAGAATTGGAAATATATTTTATTCACTGACGAGACTAGAATTCAATTATGGAAGCCAGATAGGCGAAATCATGCCTATAGAAAACTTGAAGAACAGCGCAGCAGTTGCAATTTGATACAAACTGTTAGTTTTTGAGGTGGTGGTATAACGCTTTGGGGAGGCATAAGTTGGGATGGACGCGCCGAACTTGTGGTAGCCAATAGAAGTATAACTAGTGACTGGTATATCGAAAACATCCTCCAAGACCATGTTTTATCATATGTGGACCACATTGGATACGACAAATTCGTACTTACGTCCAATAACGCTCGACCACACGCAGCTGACATAGTGACTAATTATCTTGATGCAGCTCAGCTTCAAAGATTAGATTGGCCACAGTATAACCCAGACCTGAATCCCATTGAACACGTATGAGATCAGCTAAAACGCCGCTTATGATAAAGAAATCCTGTTCCAAATACAATAGAAGAACTTCGATTTGTAACACAATATAAATGGAATGCAATTCCTCATGAATATATTTCAAACTCTAATTGAGAAGGATGCAAGCAGTAATTAGAGCTCGAGGTGGGAATACTCGTTATTAACTATGCTCTTATTTCAATCAAAAGACTAGGAGTTGCATTTATGTTTAAAATAATGATCTTAAATTTTCATAAAATTTATCATTAATAATATTTTTAATGATTTTCTGCTAATTAAAAATTAATATTTGTTAAGTAAACAGTTAAAGATAAACTATTTTTTCTTGTATAATGTTTTTCTATCATTAAAATTTATATATGTATACAAAAGAAAATTTAAAATATTCGATAATTTTGTTCCTTTTCATTTCGCAAAAGTGATTCTTTTCGTATTAATAGTGTTCATATATTTGAAAGCGAGTATGTACGGATTTGCCTTAGAAGGTAGTATTAATATTGAGCCGTGACGAGAGGGTACACATTACTCTTTCCACAAATTGTACATAAAATAAACAACGAATGATATATGATACAAAATGTGTTGGACCAGCTTTTTTATTCTATATCGCATAATTTAATAAATAAAATAAAAATATCAATTAATATTTCTTTAATATTGTTGATCAATTGTTTAAATTTTCGAAAAAGACGCACTATATTTACTGGATAATACAATTTACATTTTCAAATTAACTAAAATATTTTTTAATTATGGCACTTCTAATAAAAGCATTTACATTTATATTACATTGGAAAGAAACCATCACCAGATGAACACTTACAGACATAGGCAAAAACCCAATACACTCTTTTTTGCTAAATTTTAAGTCTAACAATCCCCTACCACCAACGTTTGATGCCAATAGGAATCAGTGCATCCCTTCCGCAAATTTTAATTTCCAGAATTTTATTGCTTTTCTACAGAAGTGGATAAGGATTTCTGAAATGAGTATATTGTATTATTTGTTGTTTATCGCAATAACCATTTTTATTTCATGTGTGAAATAATAACTGTTTGTAATAAATAAATAAGAGGTTTTAATTTAAATTAATGTTAAAAATCAACGTTATTAAGTGAATATATTACCAGACAATTAGAAAGATGCCCGCTTTGCAACAGGTAAGTGTACACAAAGTTTATTGAATTTATTTTTTAATACTGTTACTCGGAATTTATTCGGTTCAAACGGCAAACGTATATTGTTGCAGTTGTTATTTTTTTTTTGTGTTTGCTTCCTCAACAACCTCTGCAATTTATATTAAGTAATAGTAGAAATTCAACGCATTTTATGTTAGTCTTATTAGTATCGCTACAGTTAATTATGAAATCGTATACGAAGTGGTTTCAAAAATAATATTATGTAAACTTCTCATTTTTTCTTTTAATTAATGTCAGACTTTGACGCTTCTTTCTTAATAGGCAAGCCACATAAAAGTGTAATTTAATGAAATGGTTCACGAGTTTCGCTATACGAATACATAATAAATATGTATTCCTTAATCTTGAAATAGATTTAACGGATGTTTTACAATGTTTTATGTTTAATTTGCTTAGAATAAAGTGAATTCATACTGTTGAACTTCAAAATATAAATAATTACGGCAACGAATTTAAAAATTTTTTTTTTGAACTGCTCTGCCCATGTGCGCAGTTTTATGCAATTTATATACCTATACCCGTATTGTTTAAAATAACGAATAGTGTGTATTAAAAATCTTAAATTTTAATCTTAAAATTTAAATGTAAAACGATTTAGAAAAACTGTGCTAAAAATTAAATTGAAGGGATGGTTAACATATGTAAATTTATCGAACTAATATTTTCTTAAAGTAAATTTTAATTTTAATCAAGTTAACATAAATATATCAAGCTAAAGCAATAAACATCTGTGCATGTGTAGAAATAGAGCAAAATGATAATAATAGAAGAAATTATAATTGAGATCATTACAGTTTTTATTTGTATTATACCTATTTAAATGGTTTTAGAGATATACACTTTGTATTATTTTTAGTTACCCAGTCTTTATAATTTATTGACATTTTTAAGTTTTAACTTTAATGTTTCGTAGGAGGACATAGTATTATAGTATCAAATCTCGTTTTTTTTTTAATAATAATTATTGTTATTAGATTTATTCACAAATCCAAAATAGTTATATGTATAGGGAAGATTTTTATATTACCGAAGCTGCTTATCTATCTAGCTATAGATAAAAGGCGTGTTTAAGAAAATCTATATTTTATTTCAACATATAATCCACTAACGCAGTCTTTCTCAAACTTTTTGGTCCGCGACCCCCTTTTGCGCTTAAAAAATCTCAAAGGATCCCACGAAGAAGAATGGGCACGTGTAGAAAAACATCCGGAGAAGGGGGTTAATTTAAATTCAGAAGGAAATAATTTCTTTTGTTTAATTGCATTGAAACACTCATAATTTTGATTAATAACAGATTTATTTTTAGATCAATAAAAATTAATAGCGCATGTAGATGTTTCAACATTACCTTAAGTAATTGAGTTTACTAAACGTATTTTAATTTAAATCAAATTTTATATGATGGGTGACGCTGCTTCTTTTGGCACAATAAATTAAACCTGGGTTAAATATCGGTCAGTGTAGGTCTCATAGCAATTTCTATGTTGCTGAAACGAGAGCGCTGCTTTGTTTTGATGTTGGTCATTATTGAAAATGCCATTTCGCATAAATAAGCGAGGTGTTTCAAGTGAAGATATAATGTTACAGAAGCAAGTGTCGAGTTATCGACCAGCGATGATGAATATATTAGCCCTTGAAGGACGGACCACAACTAATAAATCAATTAGAATTAAATCATCTAATTCCAGACCTGAATTTGTCAAAAACTAAAGTACGACCAACGAAGCGTGACCCTTCAAGCAGTACTGTCGGTTTGTTGTGTACATTCCCAGAAAAAAACTGAACGCGCCAGTATTTGAACCAGTCGTATCGTTCATGTCAAATGTTAATGTAAAGATTGCAGTTAAAAAAGGTAGAATGTTATAATATTAATATGCATACACATTTTTAAAACATTTTGAGAAAACAACAAGAATATATATGATTTATTCAAAAATAGTAAAGTAATACAAAAAATAATTAATATAGCATTATAAATACACTACAAAATTCTTATTCATCATCCGATTGTAACCAATCCGTTTCTGAATCTGATTCGCATAATCTAATAATAAATTCTTCGTGTATATCCATTAATTGGTCCCTTTCGATATATTCTTTTTCTATTTTGTGAACATGTTTGCATTCTGCTTGCCATAAATTTGGAGTAATTTCACTAAACGCCTGCAAAATTAAACCCTTAACATAGCAACTACCATCAATATTTCTAGAGGCTACCTTCCTTTTCACCATGCTCCAAATCATTTCGATTGGGTTAAGATCGCAGTGATATGGCGGTAATCTTAACACCGAATGACCTAATGTTGCTGCAAAATTGTCTATTTCATATTCAGGTTCTGGTTTATTACGTCTCACTAATTCAAGCAATTCACACTTGGGAAAGCAAAATTCGCAAGAAAGAAATATTAACATTTCTGGGTGATATTGTATATTCTTCAACAAAAGCCAAGACATAATATCTGTTTTCTTAGATGAGGATGTAGGTGGTTTATTGATTTGGACACTGTGATATGGTGCATTGTCCATAACTATAATTGAATTCTGTGGTAGATTTGGTATTAATTGTGTTTTAAACCATTTTGAGAAGTTCTCGTAGTTCATTTCATCGTGGTAGTTACCACTTTTTGTTTTTGATTTGAATTGTAGCAAAGCTCCATCAATAAATCCCATTTCACCACCAGCATGGCACAAGATCCATCGTTGTCCCGCACCATCTTTTTTGAGCACTCCTTTTTCTTCTGAACTTTGCCAGCACTTTGAGGCAGTATAATTTTTATGCACGTAACTCTCATCAAGATATACAAGGGGTCTCTTGTTTTCACCAAGACTATCGTTATACATTTTAAATCGTAAATATCGTGCTCGCCAGGCCACAATATCTTGTCGTTCCATTAATACTTTTCTGTTCGATTCACATTTTTTGTACTTGTAACCCATACCAATAATAATTTTCCGTAAAGTTTCTTTGCTGCCGGGGAATTTTGTTTTAGATTTCATATATGAATGTAAACTTTGTAAAGTAGGTACAGTCTTACTGACAGTGTACATAGATGTGATCTTGTTCCGCAATACAGATCTAAGATTTAAATTGAAATAAATATAAAGTACGTTAAATATTTATATTGATATATTACTTGTCCGCATCATCTAATATAATTTTGGACTTTTTCTCCTTTCTTGGCTGTATATGGATAGTAGAAGATGAAGGTTGGTTCTCCAAACTCTTGCGTAAATTGGTTTTGATACGCTTTGTATTTTTTTCTGATTTTCCTGTCATTGCAGCTACTCTTCTAATGACTTGCTCTACAGGAAAAGCATAGTGGCCTGTTCGTTTCTCTTCATCACAAAACTCGATAACTGTCTCCAGTATAGTCAAAGCGTCATCTTTCTCCGATTTTCGTTTAGCCATAATGAAGATGATGGATAATCTACAACATATTTGTAACATAAGTAAACGCGTAAAAATAATTGAGGTTATATTATTACTTACCTTTAGCTAACAATAGAAAATGAAATACTTTTAAGAAAAACTGTTCGGATATTCAAAAAGAAGCAAAAAATAATAGAAACGAGTAAGAACACAAGAGAATATGAAAACAACGATTTAATAAACAAGTAAACGAGCACTGTAAATGACGGAGCATGAACGGGACTGTACACAGCTGTCGAACGTGTAAAGTGTGGGTTAGAGGGCGTGCGGAGCAAGACGTTGGTAAATAAGTTCGCATATTTTCCGGGGGTCAGATTTACTTGGTCGTAGTCTAAAGCATAAATACTAGGATCTAGACTAGAAAAATGAACTATTACCTCCAGGCACCATGTTTCTGTTTACCGTAACCATTAGAAAGAACTATCGCAGTCTTTTTCAACCAACGAGGATCTTTCATACTTCAATAATGTCGACTATTTGATGTTGGCTTTGGGTCACCAACAGCATCCCGAAGAATGTCGTCCTTTTATCGATGCTTCGAAATTGAGTTTGGAATCTGTCCTTCTTTTCACATAGGAAACGTTTATCCATCCAGTCCATTGGCCGCGCAATCCACTTGAAAGTAACGTATAAAAATATGATTTTTCTTCTAGACAGAATTATTTACAGAATCTACAAATGTTACATCAACGCAGACCTCAAAGTTGTAGCAATTCTACTCGGTTTACAACTAGGGTATACAAAGAATTGCTGTTTTCTTTGTGAGTGAGACCAGTCAGGGCTCAGTATATTCATGGGCAAAAGAATATAAAAACTTCTACCACCGTTATACATAAAATTAGGTTTGATGAAAAATTTCGTGAAAGCAATGGATAAAGATAGTCGTGAATCCAATACCTTAAACAAAAATTTCTGAAAATCTCAGACGCAAAACTTAAATAGGGATTTTTGTAGGACTCCAAACTAAACTTCTACAACAAGGTAAAAAGTTTGAAGAAATCTTAAGTGACTTGGGCCGAATGCTTTTAAAAATGTGATCCACAATTGCCTAGAAAACAGAAAATCTGACAATTATATAGCATTTGTTAATTAACTTATTAGAAGTTACCGTAAAACAAAAGTAAAAAGAAAAACATTTTAAACAGGACGATGCCATAGAGCTCCATATAATGTAATATTATTTCATTCACTTTTCAATACTTTTTTTTACAGAACTGACGAGCCAGAATAAATTTGTTATTACTCTTGTTAGAACTATAAAGGCAACGAAAATTGTACATAGTTTCTAAAGAAAAATGAAAAAAATGAAAATTTGTTGGCCAGTGTAATTAAGCGTATTTGTAATACTTGATATAACTTTGTATTTCATTATCGTAGACATTTTTAGTATTACAAATACATAAACTTCAAGTTAATATAGAAATTAAATTCTTAAAACGATTCTTTGTGATACCACATACGTGGTGTTTTGAAGTTATTTTAATTGCAAAAGGGCTAAGTAAAGATTAAAGCAAAACCTAATTCACGGACACATTCTCACGCTCAGTAAATAATACCTATATGTACTCTTAAGTAAACATGCCGCCTATTTTTTCACAAGTTAGATTTAAGCAAAACATCTGTCTATCATCTCTCACGGACCAACCAATCGGTGCTAACCACACCAAAGGTAGGGCGGTCCCATGATTTTAAGAAAATATGAACAGGAATGAAAAACAATGTTCACAGAACACCTGACAATATTTAGGAAGGTTTTTCATTTGAACTTATTTAAATATATAACTCTTATACTTGGACTTGTTGACTTTCTGTTTATTTGTAAATAAATCAGTAGTGTTATTAGTAGGGACTGGACACGAGAGGCCGATGATTCATCTCAAATCATCTCCTACAGGCATACTATTGAGAATTTGTATTTTTAAAGAGTTTTTAATTTTATTTATGTAATTGGAAAACAAACGGGTGGTGATCTATAAAATACGAAATACATTTTTATTTGTTAATTTTATAATTCAAGTTGAGTAAAGGAGTATTAATATTAACTAGCAATACCTTCTCAAGGTTCTCTTCTGTAAAATTTTATCTCTTTGAGCGAAATACATCATTGTAGATAGGAAATGTCCTTTCTACATCGCAACTGGTTATAGGTGCATACTAGAAATATTCTTTTATTTCAGCGTATTTAGCAGTTAGATTTTGAGGCATTGTCTCTATACACAATTGCCGCAATGTTATTAAATCGGGATTTCTATTAAAAACTGCGTCTAACTTTTGCCGACGACCGCATCCGAAGACACTTGGAATATTTTTCAAATTATTAATAGCTACATCTAATGTGGTTAATCCATCATTTAATTTGAGATTTTTATTTTCAAAATTAGTGATTAGTTTTGGCAAAATTCCAAAGTATTCCTGAAGAAAGTACAACTGATTTTTTAAATTTGGAATTTGTATTAGTTCCTTACACTTATTTCAAGCATCGTCATTTAAACATGCAACCAACGAAATTTTGTAAACTATCGAAATTCTCTGCATAAAAACTAGTAGCTTCCAACCATGTTCCCCATCTAGTTATTAGTGAAGAGGGAGGCAGTTACAAAGATGGAAGTTTTTCTCTGTACAAAGATGGAAGTTTTTCTCTGCTCAAAGCGGATACAAGTTCATCAACTTCCGGAAAGGTGTCTCTGATATATTCACAGATTCTATGGAGAGCATGTGCTACACAAGTAATATGCAGCATATTAGAGTATGTTTCCTTTAATAGTCTGCCTGCTTTTAACATATATGCAGCACTGTCACTGACAAATAAAAGTATTTTTTCTTTGTACCTGTCGTCCGAATGAAGCATTTGGTGCATATTCTCGTAAATGGTTTTAGCTACTGTTTCCGCACCAACTGTATTTATAAATTTTCTTGCTACTACATATGCGTTATATGGAATAGTTGAATGTAGTACACCAGCTAACGGGTGTTCAGAAACATTCGAAGTCAAGTGGGCTCTGAACAAAAAATCGTATATCTTTACTTAAGTATCTGATTTGTAATAATTATTAAATGTCAATTGTTGTCTGCTATTGTTCAGCAAGAATTCTCTAAAATATCAAAATACTTAATTTGAAATTTGCAAATTAATTATTGTTATCTTCTAAAATCATTACTTGACTAGTTTATATTAATTAATATGGCATATTAAAGTAATATATTTCGACATAAACTGACATTTGCGTGTATGATAAATGATAACCTATAAAATTGTATTATGTAAATGTATCAATCTATATCAGACATGACTTCATATTTTCAAGGACTACTTTGACTTCGAATGTTTCTGAACACCCGTTACATTTACCACACAGCGTCCTAATATATCGACAGTTTCGTCGGCACTTATCCATAGATACTGATGTGAAAGATGGCTTCTAATGCGTTCTACTGCTTCCGTGTAGCACTGAGAAATATAATATTTGCGTGAGGTGGATTCATCAGAAACATTTCGGCCAGTATATTTTTGGAGGAATGTTTTGAAGGTGGCATTGATATAATGAAACTAATACCTTCATATTTAAGGTTGCCTTGATAAGTGGACTGGGAGGCGGTTGCAAAGTGGATCAACTAACTAACCCGCAATGAGAAAATGTGAAAAAAAGAGGGACCCCTGTTTCATATCTTCATACCAAATACAAAGACGAAAGTATCCCGAGAATTTTTTATTGCTGTCGGAGATATCGAAAGAGTGAACATGGTTCAAGTAATTCAAAAATACCTTGCGTTGCGTCCTAATCATGCTGTTCATGAGAAGTTTTTCGTCAGGTACAGAGGTGGTAATTCCATAAAGCTTCCCGTTGGTATTAACACATTTAGTGCAATGCAAAAGAAGATTGCCGGCTTTCTTAATATACCATAAGCTCAAGAATACACAGGGCATTGTTTTCGAAGATCGTCTACTCTACTCTTACCAAATATCGGAGCAGATCTATTAGCAATAAAGCGTCATGGTAGTCGGCGTTCTAATGCTGTATGTGAGGGTTACATTGATACTTCAGTTGAAAACAAGAACAACTCATTCTTAAAGGAGCGATTACTAAACTTCCTACCAAAATTTGAGCCTTGTTGGAAGAGACCTTACTATTGCACATGTTATAGCAGGCATTTTCCAACCAAATTTAAATGCCATTAATTTTACTGATTGTAAAAATTGTGAAATTAATATTTATCAGAAATAATTGTTATTTAGTTAGTATTATTGTTTTTTCATTTCAATAAAATTTTTTATTACACCACTAGTGATCTAAGGGTTAATTACTCAACTGAAATGAGTGCTATTGTAACGCTCATAACCAGGGACCGCACACATCGGGCTGAAATGGACGTCTTTACGACGGACGATATAAATAGTCTACAACATCTGTAAGTACATCATGTAGTTGTTGAATAGCACTATTCATTTGGTTAACCGCACATCTATTTTTTTGTGTATTTATATCGTCCGTCGTAATGACGTCATTTGAGCCCGATGTGTCCGGTCTCTACTCATAACACAGATGTAGATAAAAGTATAATACAGCTACTGGATCCGAATGATGCTGTTTCTATTTTACACGCTCAACAAGTATTTCTGGACCCAAATATTGAGGTAGTTTTAGCCAATATTTATGGACATTATTCCAGAATACGTGTAATCATTTTCCATCTAGAGGTTATTCCTACCAACCCACAATATTCTATAACTAACGCTATGAATATTGTATATGATATTCGTGAATTCCTTTCCCAATTATTTAAAACTGGTGCTGATAGTGTAAAAAGCAAATTAGAAGCCGTTCTAAATAACAATCCAGGATTTCGTATTGCATCCCGAATTGTTGACTTGTTTGATGGTAAAGAAGTAGATTTTTTCGAACCGGGGATAAATGTGACGTCACTAAAAAAATTATGTACTTTAAATATGCTGTTATTTCATCGGTAGATGTTGAATGGTCATTGTGAATGTATAAATGGATTTACGGCAACAGACAATTATTAACACATGAGCATATGTGGATGAATTATTGGTGATTTTCTATCATTTAAACTCTGGCTAACTGTCAGGATGTGTGATATGTTTTATAAACCCTGCAATCTTCCTTCTGGAGAAGATGTATTTGCTCTTACTTAGTAAGTACTTGTTTCTGTATACATATTTTGATTCGCGTGTGAAAAATCAGGATTCATGATATCCTCGTTCAATTGCCGACACTGACGTCATGTACCCCTGACTGCCCATCACTAGTTATTAAAAGCAGTGCTTCGTTACCTATTTCTTTGATTTAAATATACGTCAAAGAAAAAGTCTTGTTAGATTTCAACATAACAAAGTAACGAGCGATCATTAAAATTTTCACTCGTAGCTGGCCGTGTATATAAAAATTATGTCGTAGCTTTAGTCATTAAGATGTTATTTCAAACATCTGTCAGTGTCAAATATATATTTTAAAGTTTCATCAAAAGAAAAAGTAATGGCCTTTAATGATATGCATAAAGCGTTTATGGTAGAATGTTACTTCCTGACATCTCAAAAAATTGATGGTATTTGGCAGCATTCAATAGAAAATTGCCTTGCGGAGTTTGAACAGAGATATCCAAATACTGTTCCTAGCTATAAAACTTTCCGTGATACGCTAATGCATTGTGTAAATCTTTTTCGTCAAACAGGCAGTATTTTAAGGAAAAAAGGAAGCGGTCCTCCTCTCAAGAGAAGTCGCGGCGTAATTGAAAATGTCAGACAAATTATTAACGAATCTCCTCAAACATCTATTCGCAGAGTTTCGCAACAAGTTGGGCTTTCGTATGGAACATGTCAAAAAATTTTAAGAAAGGACTTGCGCATGTATCCGTATAAATTAACTACTGTACAAAATCTATTACCTACGGATTATGAAAAAAGAACACAATTTTGCCAATGGTTTATTCAAACAATGACAGGCAATATTTTAAATCATACTTTTTTCACCGATGAAGCTTGGTTTTATTTGAAAGGTTATGTTAATTCGCAAAATATGCGTATGTGGTCCAGTGAAAATCCTCATTTCTACAGAGAAGTTCCTCTACATGCAGAAAAAATAGGCGTATGAGTAGGTATGAGTCGTCACCGATTAATAGGACCAATATTCTTTGAGGGCACGATAACATCGGAGAAATATCGTAACGAAATTCTCAGTGTTTTTACTAATCAATTGACTAATGATGAACTCCAGGTCGTATATTTTCATCAGGATGGGGCTACATCTCACGTTACACTTGAAAATATTCAATTTTTGCAACAATTTTACGGCGATAGGATAATAAGTAGAAATACAGCGATTCCATATCCACCACGATCGTGTGATTTAACAGTAATGGATTTTTTTGTGTGGCCATATATAAAGAATATTATTTATGAAACACCAATTAATAATCTACAAGAGTTAAGACATAAAATCATAGAAAAATGTGAACACCAATAACTCACCGCAAATACTGATCAATGTTTTCAATGCTCTACGAAATAGAGTGCGATTATGCTTGGTGGAGAATGGTCATCATTTTACACATTTTTTATAATATTCTATTACTTTGTATCAAAATTATAAATATATTTAATATAAAAGTCAGCATTTCAAATTATTTTTTAACAATCATGAGTCCATGACGTTTGAAATTATAATGACAGATCTCCTCTAATAACTTAAGTTAGGACATACTTTTTGTGTACATGGCTTACTTGAGCGAAAATTTTTGTGATCACTCGTTATGTAGATGTCTTTTTTAGTGTTGCATATTCCCATATAGAGGGCGCTAGTAATAAAACGTCAGGTACCAAAATTAATCTCAATATCTTTCGTTAACAGAAATCTAAAGTTTTATCAAGATACGGCAAGTGATTTAGTCTTAGTGAATTTTTAAAGTTTATAAGTTGTCCGAAAAATGAAATTGAGTCAATAAAATTTTCACGCAATAATTTTTTACAAGTTTCAGAGAGGATTAATTAACTTAACAACAGTATCTTGCCGATTTGGTTTTTGTTTTCAAAGATTAAGCACCACATCAATCGACAATTTCACGTTAGTACCGTCAGTATCAACGTGGACGCACCAGTATCAGCGACGATCCCAGAACAGGTTCGCCATGAACAGCAGTGACTCAGAAAAACATCGATGCTGTGCGTGGCCTGATTAAGGAAGGTAGACATGGAACATATCGTGAAATTAAAACATCAATGGGTATTTCAAAGATCTCAATCCAAGCGATAATACATGATGAACTGAGTGTAAAAAAGTTAGTTTCTCGTTGAATTCCACATCTTTTAACAGAAAAGTAAAAGTCAGCTCGCGTTAATTGGTGCCGTAAAACTTGAGCGGTTTAATAACGGAAACTCATAAAACGTCTATAGCATCGTTAGTTGGCGATGAATCATAGATTTATTCCGATGAACTCGAAAATAAACGTCATTCCGCTATTTGGGTGTTTCAAAATGAAGAGAATCCGACAAAAGTTGTCCGTTGGCGAAGTGTGTCGAAAAGGATGGTCGAAACGTTCATCTCAAAATCAGGTCGTGTATCTACAACTCCTTTGCAAGATCCAAGAATGGTTAATGCGAATTGATAGACCACCGTTTGTTTATCAAAAACCAACCCACAACAACGAATCATTCTGCCTCATGGCAATGCGAGTTCGCAACAACTCGAAAGACAGTTGTGTTTTTGGAGCAGCAAAATATCGAATTACACTGATCTGCAGAAAAAAATTCTTTTTTTCTCCTCATTGTTTTCATGCATGATTACATCATATTTGGTACTCTTACCTCGGAATTTAACATGCAAAAAAATACAGCACATAGATTTTAAATATAGTGTCCATTTAATTAAAAAACTATATTATTTTAGTAACAACAATTACAAAAAAGTGAAAAAAGACTACGGTCTAAGTTTTACAACGAAAAATGCTAATTTTACAGTTACAAGTTATAGAAATATCAGTATATTTATCCCATTATGGTAATATAATTCAAGTTATTTTGTTTTTTTTTCTTTTCATCGTTTCCATCGAAGTTTCTCGGCGAATCGACCAACAAAAATCAGCAAGCATTGCTGCTGACCATTTTCCATTGTAGCGTCTTTCAATATGCATAATATCCTGATGAAACCTTTCACCATGCTCATCTGATACGGCACCGAGATTTTCCGGAAAGAAATCTAAATGCGAGTCCAATAAATGAATTTTGAGTGACATATTGCATCCTAAAGCTTTATAAGCAGAAAGAAGCTCTCGAATGATTTGTCGGTAGTTGTCAGCTTTTGTATTACCTAGAAAATTATGACACACTTTTACAAAAGCCACCCAAGCTTTTTTTTCAGCTTTGCTCAACTTCGAATTGAAAACTTCATCCCTCATAAGCTCTCGTATTTGCGGACCTACAAAAATCCCTTCTTTCAATTTCGCGTCACTGATTCGAGGAAATTTTGTTTTGAGATATTGAAAGCCTGCACCATCCTTGTTCATAGCTTTCACTAAGTTTTTCATGAGCCCCAGCTTTATATGAAGTGGTGGCAAAAAAAAATTGTCACTTGGCACTAGAGGTTCTTGAGATACATTTTTAAGTTCAGGTGTCAAGCTTTTTCTTTGCGGCCAAGTTTTAACTTTGTAATGTTTGTCTCTTGCGCGACTGTCCCACTCACATAAAAAACAGCAAAACTTGGTGTATCCTCCTTGCAATCCAGTAAGTATAGCGACAACTTTTAAGTCAGCACAAATATTCCATAGGTATTGAGAATATTTTATTTTTTCAAGTAATACCTCCAGATTTGCATAATTTTCTTTCATGTTTGTTGCATGTGCTAGAGGCACTGATGGGTATTTATTTCCATTGTGAAGTAAAACGGCTTTCAAACTAATCTTCGACGCATCAATAAAAAGTCTCCATTCGTCAGAATTTTCTGGGAAACTCAGTTCTTTAAGAAGCCCTGCAGCAACATTACAATATACTAAATCATTTTCTTTGGAAAAGTAACTCGTAAAATCTTCTTGTCTTGTGCGAAAATATGAGACTCTTGTACTTTTATCCAACAAATTCCACTGTTTCAATCTTGATCCGAGTAATTGAGCCTTAGATTTTGATAGCCCCAAGTCTCTAACGAGATCATTTAAATCAGGTTGTTTAAGAAAATAAGGTTCTTTTGATGGGCTTGAAGATCCTGATGAAGCGTATGATGATGAAGATGTACAGGAAGAAATAGAACTCGATTGAGGCTGTAGACCAGAAGTATTTTTATTTTCCATCTTCTCGCTATTTTTTGTAGGTACTGGAGGTGAACTGCCTTCACCACGAGGAAGTTGTCTCTTTGCAGATGCGATGTTTGGATATACAATCTTGTTTTTATTTTTTTTCGAGAATCCTCGTGTTGATGTCATGCAGAAAAAACAGTCATTTTCATGATTCTGAGGTTCACTCCAAAGCATTGGCATCGTAAACGGCATAGATTTGTGACTTCCTTCAAGCCAACCTCTCAACGTTCTTGAACAACTGTTACAGCAAATTTTTGGGAACCAACTTTTATCCCTCTCATCGATAGAGAATCCAAAATAAAGCTGATAAGCTTTTTTAACAAGATCTGTTATCGCATTTCGCTGTGTTTTTAGAGTAAACTCACCACAAATGTAGCAAAAACAGTCGGTAGAATTCTTACAAGCGCGCGGCATTTTATAACCTAAAATTTAATGGAATTTTTTTTTTTAATAATTTTAATTTTCTATTATATATTTATTATCTATGTTCATAAAAAAATGGATAACCTACACATAAAATACTTAAAATATATGTATAACATGAATTTTGTGCAAAACTTACCAAAGTATTTGATATAGAACGTACACAATTAAAAGACAAGTTTTCAACTAACTGTTGTAAAGACACAGTGTATACTGCGCAGGCGCATATGTACTACCATAGAAATCACTTTCGGGACTTTCCTTCTTTCTCTTATAACTAGCAAAAACCTATTTCGTATGTATATACATTGTTTATAATGTTAACGCATATAACGAATTAAAAAAAACGGAATTTATGATATTTTGGAAAAAAAATCATATCGAAAAAACTAGACGTGATAGAAAAAATTGGCCATAGGGAACAGATTCAGAGCATCGAAATCTTCATATTTATGACATAATTTTATGAAGGAGGATTTTGTTGCAGACCAGTGTTATTAGATCATCCTCTGTATAGTCCCGACCTAAGTCCTAACGATTTTACAATTAAACATACTAATGCCAAATATACACATGGAGTTTTGAAGCTTCTGACTAAAGATTAAAATTTAGAAAGTATTCATTATTTTTATTTCGCTTTCTTAAGTAGTTGATTTACATTTTCAATAGTGTTGGGGTGAATCGACACTCGATTATTTCATATAGAACAGCTCTAATTTCATATTTACCTTGACTGTTAACCAGCGAAATTTGACTAACAAATGCGCCCTTACTAAATAAAAATCGTTTTTAGTATCTTGCTAGTGGGTTATTTAGCATTTCAGAACTTATTCGTCTATATTGAATAAATGACGTCTTGTTTTTCATATTTGCATTCAAAATAAAAAATAAAAAGACATCACTTGAGGAACAAAAGGTATGCTATATTCCTAAACATCTGTTGAATGCAATAATAAACGATCATGCGACAAACCTATTCATTAATTTTTCGGTTATATTATCCTTCATATATCAGGCTAAATAAATAATGATGATGTCATTCCAAATACACATACAACAAGCAATTCGATAATTTTCGGTATCTGAAAAAAATATAATATTTGTCTTTAATCAGCATATTTTAGAACAACGTAAGTATTTATAACATTGCAATCTTTTTACATACAGACGCAAGTATAAATAACTAATAGTAATAATAATAATAATAATTAATAAACTAATAATAACAACGTTTAAGTTTAAAGAAGATATGCATAAAGTAGACACTACACATTGTGGCTTTAACAGGTGATGATAAATATCTACATTATATCTTTTTGAAACTTACACGTTTTCTTATAAACAGTGTTGCCAATCTTGTCTGCATAATAGAGATGCCGATTTTCGGTACTTTTAAATAATCGATATTATTCGTTTAATGTATCCGTTACTTTAATTCCTTTCATTATTTTGATGTCTTTAATACATTGATTCATATACATATTCATTTTACATAAGTACGAGTTTAACGTTCGGTGCCGGCATTCATCTTATTGACCATATTACATATATCAGTAATCGGTATTATTTGCCTCGCAGAATGGTTAAAAAAAACATGTTTTACTTTTTCATCTTTTAACATTACTGCATTTGTTGGTACTTTACTTATTATTGGTATGCTGTCGTAAAACCGTTCCTTACATTAGTTCAATTTGTAAGTATATTTTTATTGTAAGATATTATACAGGGTTAGGCAAATGTATGGATTATTCGAATATCTTTGATATGGCTACTCAGATTTTAATAAGACTT
Source organism: Melolontha melolontha (assembly GCA_935421215.2). Classification (NCBI taxonomy): domain Eukaryota; kingdom Metazoa; phylum Arthropoda; class Insecta; order Coleoptera; family Scarabaeidae; genus Melolontha; species Melolontha melolontha. The sequence continues at coordinate 98,959,117 of OW285240.1, forward strand.
TCCACAATTAATTAAATGCTAATCGGGGATTCGATGAATATATTTATATCCGAATCAAAGGTTTAGCCTAAAACGATGTTAACTTTTTTACTTTAAATGAAACACCCTATATACTCTTACGAATTTTAATAGAACTCTGCTCTGGGTGTTTAGCAATAATAAAGATTTGGCACCCGTTTGTTCAACACTGACAGAAATATTAAATTAAATCTAATAATGCAAATTTTATTGAGAACAAGAAAAATGAACAACGACAAATATAAATCAATATCAGTTAAGAAAGTTTTCGAAATGCCCATTCACTTCTTAACAATATGTAAGTCTGTGAACAAATTCTTGAATGACATTTGCCAAAGCCTTCTCACGAATTAATTGCACTTCCTCAATTATTCTCTGGCGTAACCCGTCCAGTTTATGCGGCCGTCTAAGTGAGGATGGAACGAAGTATGTATTTTAGCTCGAGCATAAAAAAAGTTGAAAATGAATGTTTTGGAAAGATTTGGAATGTTGTTGTAGGGAATCTCTATAGCGCTACATATCGTGAGCGCATTGAAAAAGTTCAACGTAACATGGTAAATTACTTACTTAATAAGATAAATATTGATAAAAGTTAGTTGGAACATCTTCGCCCGTTGGGTGTTGAATTATTGTAAACACTCCGTCTTGTTTCCAATGATTCAACACCCAACAGGCGAAGATGTTCCAACTAACTTTTATCAATATTTATCTTATAAAGTAAGTAATTTACCAAACATCTCAAATTAGGATTCAAATTATTCACTAACTATATAAAGTATTCGAAGTTGGTGGCCCTTTTCGATATTAGAGTACTAACAGCGTTTACTAGAAATAACGATGTATTTTCTCTGCGTTACCAACGAATAACATATGGACTTAACAATCCAGTAAATTTAATCGCACGATCTTAACAGCTTGCCATTTTACTTAGCTTTATTTAATTGTACGAAAAATGCTCTCTCTTCTTCTTTTATTTAGGTCGTAGCCTGTTTTTTTTTCACGCATCCATAATGGCGTTTCAGTGAAGGTGGAGCGGTCAGCTTTTAACGGTCTCCCAGGATCTCTTTTTCCTGCTAGTCTTTGGTCTCTTGCTATTTTTATAAACCTAGCCTCATTTGCCCCATCAGTTGTTTAATTCTACTTGTATCGACCTGAGTTTTAGCTGCATACGTCATTCTTGGTCTTACCATGGTTTAAATATTTTTACTCTTTGTTGTGAGATATTTACATCTCTTAGATAACCAGCCACTCGTGCTGCTTGCATGGTTTGTCGCCTAGTTGTTCCGTTCACTCAATATTTCTACCCCTAAGTACATGAAGGACATCACTTGTTCGATGATTTTGTTGCATATTTTTAATTTACATCGTACAGGCTCTTTTCCGACCACAACGATTTTGTCTTTTCCCTGGATATTTGCATGTTGTATGTTTCAGTCATTTTTGTGAATCGATGGAGAAGTCCTCAGTATCTGGGATTAGCACTGCATCGTTAGTTTAATGAGTTTTTCATAATAAGATTAAAATTCATGAGATTTAGGGAATCGCCTTGTTGGATACCAGTGTTGGTTTTAATTTTCTTAGGCAACCCATTCCTTGCTCGTATTGTGGTCTTCGTTTTTGTGTTTAAGTCTTCTATTACACTTATCAACTGTTTTGGTATGGTATTCTCTTGTAGTATTGCTATCACACCGTGTAGCTTCACCCGATCAAATTCCTTTTGTAAGTCGACAAAGCAGAAGACTGGCGCGTTAAATTCGATCGGTTTTTCGACTAGTTGACGGATAACGAATATGGCGTCAGTAGTAGTAGATCTATTTGGGCGAAATCCTTGTTGTTCTTCATTAATGGTTGATAACGATTGGCTTTTTTCTAATATCACTTTTGTTAGCAACTTCTGTGTCGTGTTTAACAGCGTGATCTTTTTAAATATTGGGATGGTGATGCTAATTTTCCATTCTAAAGGCACTTTTCCCCTATAAATTAATATGTTAAAACGATTTTTAGTTCTTCTATAAGATGTCCTCCACTGTATTTCAGCAATTCGTTTCTTATATTATCGTTTCCGGGGGCTTTCCTGTTCTTTAACGTTATTATTGTCTTTTGGACTTCGTCTATTGCAACTGTATCTGCTTTCGGGAGAATCCGGCTCTCGAAGGACCAAAATTATGTTGGGGAATGTCGGCTCTTGAAACCAAATTGTTCGGAATATGAACTAATGTTATGGTTATTATATCCGGTTTCTGGCAGTGATGCTTTAACCCCAGTTACTAGAATCACGACCCTGATATAAATTTACTGTGCACAGATTGTAAGGCTGTATATACTTTACTTTTTAAATCTTCGGTGACGAATAAATGTACTTTCATCTAAATATATTTATTTACACTATATTCATTTATATTGGATCTACAACTTATACTAACATAAAACTGCTGTCTCTTGTTAAAATATGATTGTTATGTTGGTGTTTAAAGTAAGACTGTGTGTCTTGTTGATGTTAATACTGTTTTTGAGTTCATATTGATATATTCTGTGATGTTTTGCAAGTAGGTAAAAATATACCACTACCCCTAACTATTACATGATTAAAACGTGTGTATTCGTTGAACATCGTGTTGTTTGACATCATAACGGGGAATTTTTCTGTGAGATTCGTGGATATTCTACCTATGAGCAACAACACCCAAATATGCGATAATGTTTTAAAAATTTAATCTTAACTACTAAATAATAAATATCATTACTAATTAAGTATTACTGTTAATAAATCTAAGGATGTAGTTCCGGATCGTTTCTTGTTAAAGTAATAAAATTTACAAAAAAGGTTTAAGTATATCAATACGTTAAGCACGTATTACGCATTTGTTACAAATACAAATGTTTCGGCATAGTCTCTTTCGCCCGTCAGATGTCACTATATTATATGGTGCTACCTGATAGGACAAAATTTGCTATACCTTATAGGCGATTTAAGCTTTAATTAATTACTTCACTAGCTTAACTGATGACGCCTAATAGTAAATGGCAGAAACACGTGCCTTAAGCAGAAGTAAATGCTGAAAATACGAGGTGTAATGTCCATGTTTACAGTTACAGATATGTATATTGCATGTCTGTTTGATTTGTAATAAAATTTATTATACATATCTAAGAAACGAGATCTTAACAATTAATATTCAGATTAAACACTTTGTTCACTATAACCCAAGGTAATAAAACAATCGGTCTGATGTATAAAGCAATAAATTAATTTGATAAAATGCCGATTATTATTAACTCTAGGTAATAAAAGAGTAGTCTAAATTATAAAGTATATATTATAGTTCTTTAAGTATTTATTTTGAGCCCAAGCCAAAATTTAAGGCATAATTTTGCAAATGAAATTCTTCAACGTTCGAAAACATTCTGTTTAACGATGAAGTGTACTTTCACTTAAATGGTCACGTAAACAAACACAACTGCCGCTACCGGGCCAACGAAAATCCTAGACAGAAACATGAACGACCATTACATAATAATCCAAAAGTGATTGTGTGGGCTGCCATGTCTGGTGAAGGCATCACTTACGGTAAACAGTGAACGGTATTGCGACATGTTAAGAAACTTTTTGATTCCACAACTGCAGGAATTTGAAGGTTTTCATGTGGAAATATGGTTTCGACAAGATGGAGCCAATCAACTTTTCCCAAAAAAAGTGATCTCTCGTCGAGGCACCATCAACTGGCCCTCGAGAAGCCCCGATCTTACACCCCTTGATTATTTCTTATAAGGATACCTTAAAGAGAAAATGTATGCAAACAAACCACGAACTCTGCTGCAATTGAAGCACAATATCCGCACTGAAATGGCCGCTCTTTCCAGAAAGATGTGTAGACGCGTGGCCGGCTAATTTCTGTGTTCGGTTAAAGGAGTGCCAGCATTGCGAGGGTCAATATTTGGACAACATAATCTTTGGCAGTTAATTTTCCAAGACTTTGTCTAAAGATTAAAAATAAAAAAATATTTTTCTGACTTGTAGTGTTTTTTTTTAAATTAAATTTACATATTTCTGGACACCTGTATTATAGCGCTTATTTATGTGTGTTAGAAATAAATAAAGTACAATTTGCGATTCGCACTTTGAGCAATACGAACTGCAAAGAAATACTTTATCAACTGTAGGTTTCAAATTACTTTATTTATTTAAATATCTGTTACAATTAATTTTTATCGCATATCCGTTATTGTAGAATTTACGTATACGTAATAAGAATTGATGTAAACATCAAATTTTTCTATATCTATTTATCACTAATAGGGCTAATTTCGACGTGTTAAACCTAAATGAATCTTTTACCAGTTCGTATCTCGCGCACGCATTTTTTTTTCGTTTTTAGACTGGTATTTGACTTTTTTTGGGTTATTTCCTAGCATGCCTTACAACGTTAACATTTATTATAAAAGAATAGACGAAGAAGGGAGGTGGAATAATTATACCTGTAGATTAAAGATCAAAATATATTTATTAAAATATTCAGATCATTTGCAATACTCCGCTCAAGCGCTCAAGAAAGTTTTTCTGAATGTGCAATACGAGATATCACTCATAAAACAAGGTAGAAGAAGTGCAAAATTTTAATCGTAGCTTGCTTATGCCAGCTTCTATTAAAAATTCTAATAATTGTCGGCATATTTCCTAACAAGATTAAGTCTACCTAAATTATTTAAAATTAAAACAATGCATCCGCTATACCTTAAGTCAAACTTATGAATACACACTGACATGTATACAAGTGTTAACTTGCACTTTTCACCACAAGTTTATCAGTATTATTCATAATTAACATATAATACACCCATATTGGTCACACCACTGCAACTGTACTCAATTCAAGTTCGTGAATCTAATGTATATTATTGTCCACGCGCACATATTGCATGTACAGACAACTGTAAAAAAGTTTCCACTTTAAATGCTGCCGTGCTAATTAAGATAATATATTAATTATCTGTAAGTATTTTAATAATATGAAATAGAAATAAATGCGATTTATAAACCGAGGCTTGATATATTTTATAATTTGTTATTATTTCGAGAATTGTTTGAGATATTGTTAGCTACTTATTAGTAATAAGTAGCTAACTATAGTAATAAGTTATTACTTATTACTATAGTTAGTTATTATACAACGTGTTTCAGAGAGTTTTGCACTTTTATTTTATCTGTAGCTTTTAAAGTCTGTTGGGATATAATTGTCTGATTTTTTGCAATAAATAAAGCAAGGCTTAGAAATTTAAGGTTAGATTTGACATATTGCTGTGAAATTTCCTTTTAGTACAAAATAAAAATAGAATTTAATGATGTATGAATTAATCAAACCTAACTTGAACAGCATAAATTAAAAAAAATAAATCCATTTATGTATTTTAATTGTAGCTTTAGCAGAACATTTTGAAAATGCATTAACTATGTGTATATGTACGAGAATGTATTTGTAAAATAATGAGACTTTACATTCAGTTACACACATTTGTATATGGAATATGGATATATACAAATATGAAAATTTGGCATCACTACAAATGTTGAATCAGTCTGCTTCGTTATTTACTACATGATATAATCATGCTAGACTAGGACAATTGTACAATAAATTTTAAAGAACGTTAATTCAAGTCGATTTGCTTTTTGTCGTCTTTGAAGTTTCATTTATTGATTTTTAAAGAGTAACTTCGTAAAATTATTTGCAATATGTCTTAATATTTACTATTTACCAAAAATGATAAATGAAAAACATGAAAAAATTAATGTTTAAATTTAAAAATTTTCGTAATTCTCGAATAGAAGAGAAAAACAACACATAAGTCCAAAAAACCAATAAAACTGTGTATAATTACCAGGGATCGGCATCGGCAGTCGGGGGCACTCGACGTAAATACCAGGGACGGAGAGAAGACATTATGAATCATGATTTAACATTTTTGACAATACGTATGTATAGAGAAACAAGTACATACTTATAAGTAAGAGTTAATACATCTTCTCCAGAAGGGATATTGCAGGATTTTATAAAACATATCACATATCTTGACTGTTCAGCGGTTATATCCAGAGTTCAAATGATAGTAATGCAGGGAATGCATTACGCCAACCGCCAGAGGCGGACGCTTAAAAGTTGATACATAAAATAAATAATAAGAAGTAAATTATGAAACGTGTTCAAACACTTATCGTTTTAAAAGTATTTCGCGAAGTCACAAACGGGATAACATCTGTTAAATATTTCAATCATTAGTAGAGACCAGACGGAACAGGCCGAAATTACGATGGACCATATAAATAGTCTATTATATCGCTAAGTACAACATGCAGTTATTGAGTAGCACTATTCATTCGGTTAACCGCACACAAAAAGTAGATGTGCAGTTAACCGAATGAATAGTGCTATTCAAGTGCGTGATGTACTTACAGATGTTGTAGACTATTTATATCGTCCGTCGTAAAGACGTCCATTTCAGCCCGATGTGTCCGGTCTCTGGTTATGAGCGTTACAATAGCACTCATTTCAGTTTCACATTACACCACTAGTGGTGTAATAATCTGTTCTTTGTTGTTGAATTGTAACGCAATTACTTCAATATTACACTTAAATTCCTTTCTTCAAACACACAGATGGAAGCGTGAGGGGTTTTTATAATTTATTTTATAATTTTTTATAATTTATTTTATATATTTCGTAAGATTAATAAAGTACAGTGAGTTAGTTTCTTTTTTTCATTGTTTTAAATGTTAACTGTTAGACCCGTTGAAATCTGACAATTTTAACGAAGAACTCTGTGAAACTTTAATGGCCGCAAATAGTAATTAAATAAACTTAATAATACCACCTTCAAAACATTTCTCCAAAAATATACTGGTCGAAATATTCCTGATGAATCCACCTTACGCAAATATTATGTTTCTAAGTGCTACATGAAAGCTGTAGAACGTATTAGAAGCCATCTCTCAAATAAGTATCTATAGATAAGTGCCGACGAAACTGTCGATATATTAGGACGTTATGTAGTAAATGTTGGTGTACTGCATCCAAGTATTCCATATAATGCATATGCAATAGCAACAAAAGTTATAAATACAGTTGATATAGAACCAGTAGCTAAAACCATTTACGAGAATATGCACCAAATGCTTCATTTGAACGACAGGTACAAAGAAAAAAAACTTTTGTCAGTGACAGTGTTGCATATATGTTAAAAACAGGCAGACTATTAAAGGAAACATATCCTAATATGCTGCATATTACTTGTATCCGCTTTTGAATAAGACCACCATTGAGAGTAGCTCTTTACAGGGAAAAACTTCCATCTTTATCACTGCCTCCCTCTCCAGTAATAACTAGATGGGGAACATGGTTGGAAGCTACTACTTTTTATGCAGAGAATTTCGACAGTTTACAAAATTTCGTTACATGTTTAAATGACGATGCTCGAAGTATTTCTGATTGCAAAGAACTAATACAAATTCCAAATTTAAAAATTCCAAAAATTAGTTGTACTTTTTTCAGGAACGCTTTGTAAATTTGCCAAAACTAATCATTTATTTTGAAAATCAAAATATCAAATTAAATGATAGATTAACCACATTAGATGTGGCTATAAATAATTTGAAAAATATTCTAAGTGACTTCGGATGTGGCCTTCGGCAAAAGTCAGACGCAGTTTTTACTAGAAATCCAGATTTAATAACATTGCGGTAATTGTGTACGGGGACAATGCCTCAAAATCTAACTGCTAAATAGTCGCGGCTCGTGTAGACGTAAAACGTGGGCAGCCGCACGGATGAAATTGCTCCGTTTAAGCTTTCATATACATATACAGAAAAGCGAGTAGGTGCGACCGAAATTGTCCGAAGCAGTCTCATCCGTGCAGTTGCCCACATTTTACGTCATCACGAGCCGCGACTGCTGCTAAATACGCTGAAATAAAGGAATATTGCCAGTATGCACCTATATCCAGTTGCGATGTAGAAAGGACGTTTTCTATATGTAAGGATGTATTTCATTCAAAGAGAACAAATTTTACAGAAGAGAACCTTGAGAAAGTATTGCTAGTTGCTAGTTAATATTAATACTCCTTTACTAAACTTGTACTACAAAATGAACAAATAAAAATTATTTCGTATTTCATAGATCACCATCCGTTTGTTTTCCAATTATATAAATAAATGAAAAACTCTTTAAAAATACAAATTTGTAATAGTACGCCCTTGGGCGATGAGTCATCGGTGTCTCGTTACGGGTCCCTAATCATTAGATATGTAGGCATTTTTACACCAAATTCTTGCGGAAATGTGTCTGGATGTAAATGTGTTGAATGCAATATAGCGACAAAAGGATTTTCACGTTATAATTTCGAAGAAAGAAAACAAATTATTGTCAAAGGTACTCCAACTTTGACTAATTTAACAAACCAAACTAAATTGTATGTAAGACATTTTCAAAAAGAAAATTACAAAGAGTGCGAATGGTTGACTGGTGTGACAATAAGTCTCTTTTGTTTTGCTGGCCATGTATTTTATTTTCAAGCGAAAAATTTATGGAACAAAAATGGGTTTGCTAATCTAAATAATTTACACAACTTAATAAAAGACATGGGTTGAGTCAACTACACTTACATGCGATAATTAAAGAAAAAACTTTTGGTAAAATCAGAATTAAACACACATTCGGCAATCAGTTAAGAATTGATACAGAAAGACATAATCAAGAAGTACGAAAAAATCGTGAAATACTTAAGAGGTTGATAGATGTGATTTGTTTCTTGTGAGAACAAGACCTTGCATTTCGCGTTCATAGTGAAATTCAAACTTAAACAAGGAAAACTATGTATATTTAGTAAATTTACTGGCAAAGTATGACGAAATTTTACAATCTCATTTGGATAATTCCGCAAGATTTAAAGGAACTTCTCTAATTTAATACAAAACAATCTTATTCTATGCATGGAAAAAGTAATATTGACAAAAATAAAATTTTAGGTTGAAGAAGCCTCGTTTGTTGCCATAATTCTGGACAAAACTACAGATGTGACAAATAATTAGTCAGTTATCGTTATGTAACAAAAAAAAGGCGAAATTAAGGAACGCTTTATAGGATTTTTAAATGTTTTCACGCAAAGAAAAGCTTCTGCTTTATATTGTATTGTTCAGGCTATAGTGAATGATTATAATTGTGGTTAAAAATTAGTAGCTCAAACTTATGATAGAGCAGCAGTAATGGCAGGTGAATTAAGGTGGTTAAAATAAAAGAAACGTATCCAACCACACTTTTCGTACATTGTATGGCACAACGCACAAATTTGTTTTACAACTGTCTCTTAATATAATAAAGGAATGCAAGGTTTTTTTTCAAAGTTTGAGCGGTTTGGCAGCATTTTTTCCAAATCTTTGATTTGATGAAACATTTGCTACAATAATAAAATTTTGTGAAAATTGTGTTTCGCATTTAATTTTACAATGGATTTTCATCAAGTAAAGGCTACATCCAGTTAATAAATTAATTTAAATATTTTTAAATATATCTATCCTTTAAGAGTCTCCATATGCGACGCCTATTATGTTTATTTTGTGTCGCCTAATCTCAAAAGTATGTGCTGTGTTATTTAGAAACGCAAAATATCGGCAACTGACGTTATCTAGTGCTCTCTCTATTGAAAGGAATAAAAAAGGATTAATGATTATTTATTAATTTAATATATAAAGTAACGTGATAAACTCAGCAATATATGTATATTTGAAATTTTATACGAAATTTTCCTCTGCCGCTTCGGCAAAAAATCTAATATTATAAGCCTTTTCTGGGAATATTGCTTTACATTCCGCATTACGTCTATGAGTGACTGAGAAAGCAATGTTACGGCAAACATTGGTGTGATGAAGATAAAGCGAACACGTGCATCGTAAACAGTAAAAGCAAAAGCTGCAGAATTTTTTTGCAGCATAAATTAAATAAATTTGTTAAATATTGTGCCTTCTTCCAACTCGCTAAAAAAACTGGAGAATCAATGTACGATTTCTTTAAGAGTTGAAACAAATTTTATGTTATTGTTTAATAACAATAACATAAAATTTGTTTCAGTAGAATAAAACTCATATTTTATCATAATTTCTACAAAATATCATGGATGATGCTTCAGCGACAGCACATAACTATAAAAGATTATATTGGTAATTTTGTACTATGTACTATGTTTATCTGTCTGTTAGGATACAAACAACCATATTTTTCGAAATTATTAATTATCCTACGCCATACTTGTTGTATGGCGTAGGACAATTCCTACATAATTAATAATTTCGAAAAACATGGTTGTTTGTATCCTAATAGACACAGAAATATCGTAATACAAAATTACCAATATAATCTTTTACTATGTGCTGTCGCTGTAGTAAAATCATCCATAATATTTTGTAGAAATTTTTCCGAGAAATTTGATATTACTGATAAAATATGAGTTTTACTAACCAAATAAAAACAATGAAATACCTATTCATCTATACGTAACGAATTTTCTTAAAAAAAATTTTATCCAAGAATAAACTCTTAATTTATGAGCGCCACAATCCTACAATAGCAAATAAACGTACCTATTAGGAAATTACATAATTTAAATCCTTGTTCATCAATTGGAGTCCTGATATTAAGAAATACTTTTCTTCTTTTTCACATTTACGTCAAAATAATATCATTGATACAAGGCTAGAAAATGTTTATAATATTTGGTTTCAGTAGGATATGCAAGGTTAATTAAGAAACATGCATATATATTTGGAATTAAAATAACAACTAGCTGAAGCAACATTTGTTAGTCTACTGGATCACCTGCCTTATTCACCTAACATTTTTTTTTTGTGTGGGGTTATGTTTAAACTTCTACTTTTTAAGGTTTCAAAATAATACAGCGAGTAAATAATTACCTCCTTCGGAGGAGACTACCTCATAAACTCCAAAAATAAATTAAAATAAGATTTTCTGAGGTACATAAAAGAATATTTTAAACTAGTCCAAACTGAAAAATGATTTTGAATATCTATTTTATGTATAAAAATAAAGGTTTGTAAAAACTATTACGCAAACAGGTACTTACAAGACAAAAATAAAAGCTATTTAACATACATCATAAATTACATACCATCCCAATGAAATGCAGAATATAGGTACCTGATAGTGAATCTACAAGTTTATCACTTACCTGACTTTGATGAACCACTGTCACTCACAAAAACGTATCACAAAAAAATCTGAAATTATTCCCATACAATTATAAGATATATATAACGTTTCATTGCATTGTGATCTGATTTATTTATTTGTCACTAGGATATTCGTATGGTTCCTTTCCTTCATTAGATATAAAAATTTAATATTAAAAAAAATCGTGTTCATGTTGACTTTGGACCTGTACTCGTAGTAGCAACTTTATTTTTCCTTTATTCACCCTATCGTATGGTTTAGGTTACTTACATATGACGTTTTAATAAAATATAACCTAAAAATTACATACGTTATTTCAAAAAACAATACTTTCATGCAAATATTGTTGAAAATATAATGATTTAACCACATTATTTTACATTATTAATGTAATTGATAGAGGCAGTATTTTTTATTCAAAGTAATAAAGATACATAACACCAGCACAATAATAATAACAATAATAAAAAAATGAAATATGTTTGAAGTTATTTGTATTTCATCTTGTATCTTTATTCAAGTTATTAATTATTAAATAGGATCAATCCTTAAACATTTTAAAAATCTAGTATTAAAAATATTTTAAGACCGTATAAGTACAATAATAATGTTCGTCCATAATGCATAAGTAATTATTATTTCTTATATATATTTCTTATATACATTCTAAATTTGATATTAAAAACTTTAAATTCTCTGCATATCCCTCTTTATATACATTTATAATCTTTATTTATTATAAATCATTTTAAATACGTAATTAAATTTTGGAAAATATGTTTATATTTCTTTTACAGCCCATTGGGTCCTATTCGGTTGACTATGTAAATCCATTGTTCACAGTCGGCGATATATTACAAAAGTATTCAATTAATTCCTTAATACAAGAAGATGCTTTTAATAAATCTCCTATTACTGACAGTACAGGTAAGTTTTAGGAAGTATGTAACCAAAGCATATGAATTTTGCATATTTTTTATTCAATGAAATGTTAGTGCAGTCTACAGCTGTCAAAGCAAAAACTTAGTAAAAACAAGTATGTATGCTTTTTCTGACGTTTTTATTAAAATAATTTCGTAGCAAGCGTTGAACGGCCATATATTTTTCATTCTTCGAATAAAAGAGAAGCTCAATCGACGTGACTGAGCAGTTGTGACTTAAGATCATATTTTAAAATATAACTTTTAATTTTAAAATACTTTTATTTTTATATCTAAAGTATAATTGGTTATTTTTTATTAATGGCTGGCGAAACCATGTCTATTTCAGATCTTTTGGGATTGAATTCTCCGCGTGGATTGCTGGGCAATTCATTTGGAAACTCGTCAAATGGTTACTGTTCACCGCCAAATCCTTCAACTTCAAATTTTCAGGTAATATAATAATTATTACATTTTTATTGTTAGGTATTGCGAACAAAAAAGCTTTAACTCTAATTTATGACATTTTTGAGAAATTGCTGAAGCCAAACAATAGTACATAGCCGCCTTATGCTATGTGATTTATGTTCTGTTTAATATCTAAATTTATATATAACGTTATGCTTAAATATTTTCGATTTTAATTCATATTTTAAACCTAATCGATAAGTTATTGTGCATACATGTAAAAGCTTTATCTCAACATCATATTTACAAACATATTTATAAAATACGATCCAACTATGAAATGTAACTCCTTAAGTATTTATTTTTCAGAGAAACTTATCCTTGTCATCAAATTCATCGTCATCGTCGCAAAATTATTATCCAAACAGCACACTTCGAAGCACATCATTGAGGTATGTGAAATACAAATTCGTAATAGATTTATTCATAAATACAATTTAAATCTAGCGACAGCATTGGTAGTCCAACTTCGGCTGTACTGGATTCTCCTTTAATCGGTAATATCAGAAACTCTAGATCAAATTCTCCAGCGGATTCTGATAACAGTGCCGTCTCAAGTCCAGATGGTAGCCTCACCGAAATTTTGGTAAGATTATTACAAGTTATTTTGGAAATATTCATATCTGAAAAAAAAAGCATTTAATGCATTATATACGCATCTCTAGTTGTAAACTATTTTCAATAACTCAAATGGATTTTTAAGTTATTCCTATTATACGAATAGTAGAGATACATATTTAGTGCAATTAAATTTAGGGAAATTTTATTTTCTCAAACAATTTGTTTTGTATGTTAAAAGGGAATAATTTACTAATTTGTCGGTTTGTTTTTTTTGTATATTCTGTTAATTAAATGTGGATATAACCTCATTAAAAACGATATAATTAGAGAATACAATCGCGAGCATGTTTTTCAATCCCGGGATTACGGGATTTTTGAAGCGTAATCCCGGGATTAAACTATGTGGTTTCTAATTGGGCTCAAATGAAAAAAAAACTTGTGTAATTTCTTAAAAATTATTTATTAATATTGTTGCTCAACACAATACACAATATACTAAAATAAGGAACAAAAAAGACAATACAAAAAACTACTTAGAATTTCGAAAATACAATCGCAGAAATATCAAAACATCCGATGTTTGACTTCCAAGCCTGCTTCGTAGTTTATTGCCAACATAAGCAGCAGCTGAAAACGCTCGCTCAGGTTCTACACTGGTTGGAGGAATAAACAATAGATATTTATATGCTAATTCTAAGTGACATCCACGAACTCCTCTATTTTCGAACAGGCTCATTTCGCGTCTAATACTATTTACCAACCCCGATTCATTTTGTACTTCAGGATCTGGGGATTCATGCTCTTATTAATTTCCAGCTGTAACTTTTCCTTTAGTGTCAATGGGAGTTGAGAGGTTTGTTGCCTTGGCTCATCATCTGTTTGTGATCCTGACTTTTCTTCCTCTTCCGTGTCATCTCGACTATTTAGTCTTTTAACAATACTCTTTATTTGCGCCCTCACTAAAGCCTGTGTAGGAACTGAAAATAAGTCAAGCCATTCCAAATCCGATAATAACTGATTTTCATCATCTTTTCGTGGGTTTTGTAAATAATTCAACACATCAGTTAAATCATCATTTTGTCGTTGCTTTATATGTTCCACTAAGGATGTTTTCATTTTATTGGCGAGTGCTGAGTTTTTGCTAGACAATTGTTTTATAAGAAATTTCAAAGCGGCATCAGCTGTGCATAAATTAGCATCTCGCCGACAGATTGCTTCTACTGTTAATTTAATTAGGGTCAGCACATCAATAATTTTATTTACCAAGTCAAAATCAGCATCTTCTAAACGGATTGGATGATTGAGATCTATAAGAGCTTTTTGAATGCAGGTTTTTAAAAGAGAACATTCCAGCATGGTTAAAAGACTATTCCACTTGGTTTTACAGTCCAAAAGAAGTGACAGCTCTTTTTCATGTTCAATCTTCACATATTTTTGAAGTACTGTTTCAATTTTCAATGGTGATCTTTTGAAATACACTACAACTTTGCGCATTTTCTTTATCAGCTCATTAATGTTTTCATCTTTCGTTAACTCTGGTATGTGTTCTCGCGCAAGTTCATTTTGTGACATTAAGATTAAACCTGATTCTGGACAGTCTAAGTCTTATAAATTGTCATCATCATAGCTATCGTTCATGTAATCAGAAGTCACAGCTGCTTCATTTTTAGTATCATCTGAGTCTGAGGTAGGGCTGTCTTGCCTGTCTTGAAAATAATTCTTTATTTTATAAAGCACATCACAGACGGACAAATTGATACCATGTGCGAGACACAGTTGTTGTTCAGTGCAAACAAGCTGTCCCACCTTTAGCATAACGTTCGGTCCATCGGTTACAGTAGCCACGATATCAGCTTCCTGGGAAATATCAAATTTACTTAGACGCTTTTTCAATATACGAAGACAATTTTCAGCCGTCATACTTCCATGAATAGGAACGTGTCCTAAGCTCCAATTTTTTTTATATGAATGAACGTTGACAAGCGATGTATCGTTTATTGGACGTTAATGTCCACTCGTCGAAAAATGACTGAATCTTTCACCTGCACTTTTCAAATGTTTTAATTCTGCCGTTACTTGCTTTCTGATTTTTTTCACTGTAATACATAACACGCTTTCGAATTGTGACGGCTGATTTTTAAATCCGTGTATTTCGCTAAGAGCAATTTTCTCAAATCGTCTGAAGTTATGAATACACTGAATGGAAATCCATCTAATGCAATCATTCTTGCCAAAACATCATCCAGGCTATCGTCGGCACTTTTAGTAAAATAATCTTCTAACTTATCAGCTGGCGGCGGTGCTGTGTTCAGGTTTTCAGAATCTTGACTTGTTGAAGCTGTTAAACTATTAACGTCAGCTAAAATCTTAATGTTATGTTTTGATGACAAATGTGTATGTATGTAATCCCTTAGTCGATCCACCCAAAGTTTTGAGAATGGCAGGGCATCGCTTATATTTAGCACTATTGTGTTTCGCAACTAAAAAATAACTCTACGCTGACGACGTATCACTGTTTTTTTATGTTGAAGTCTCCCGCCATTAAAATAACTTTTAAATTTAAATGACGTAACCTGCGTAATCTTGTCACTGGTAGAATAATAAATGAAAAAAGTAAATCCAAATAAACGTATTTATACTTTCGTACAGGGAATCCCCGACGGGGAATCCCTCGCAAGAATATTATGTTATACCATATGAGGTGATCGGGTGATTATCCTGTTGGCCCGTTTGGGAATTACTTTAACAGTATTGTATTGAAGTATGCCGGACGGGGAAGTCCCTTCTAAGTTACATATTATTTGGGTTGTAACTGTAGTTCTTTTATCGTACGGCGTACTTAAGGTTGATTTTTTTGTCTTTGTGTAATAAGTGCCCTTAATATAATCTAGGTAAAGTCATTGTCAAGGCGCAACGGATTACGGAATGAAAACTGGCAATCCCGAAAATCCCGAGGTTAGCCAAGCACAGTCCCGGGATTTACGGGATCAAAACCCGGCAGGGATCCCGGGATTGCATTCTCTAGATATAATTCATATATTGTAATACATTCATCTGTATGACATTGTAAGTGATTGTGGCAAGAAACATACCATCAAACACATTTACTAATGTTTTTTGGCTCTTATACATATATATGTATACAAGATAAAATGTAAAAGTATTTCTTTGTAGCGATCAGGTAATTACAACAATATTTAATCTATATGTTTCAGTCCTATGTATAACACTTTTTCAAACTACAATACTGACTGGTTCAAATTAATAAAAGTAACGTGCCTTCAAAAACTATTCTCATTATTCACGGCCATGCCCATTCAAAATTTACGTTTGTTACAGATTACGTCACAAATTATTATCGAAATGCATGGCCATCTCTAATGAGGAAAGTTTTTGAAGGCACGTTACAATAGTTATAAAATAGTTCAAATTAATAAAAGTAACGTTGCTTTTAAAAACTATTCTCATTTTTCACGGCCATGCCCATTCAAAATTTACGTTTGTTACAGATTACGTCACCAATTATTATCAAAAAGCATGGCCATCTCTAATGAGGAAAGTTTTTGAAGGCACGTTACAATAGTTAACTAAAATCTACTTCCATTAAATAGTTGACATGAAATTGCACTGTATTTTTTAAACATTATTATTTTATTTTTAATCTTATTCTGTTGTATAGCAAACGCCAATTAAGTTGATGCGAGGAGGGGTAAGTTCGCGCAGGGTTAAAAGTAGTGGGGAGATTTGTACTTGGTTTTACATCAAATGTCAGATAATTCTAACCTCTGAGTGTGTGTCACACTATGATCCCCTAGCAAAGACATTATGTTCCGTCAAACGTCAATGACAAATGTATTCTGACAATTACTTGAGTAGTGGGGGTGGACGTTTTTAAAAACGGCTTCTGCGCACCCCCTCCTCGCGCCAACTTAATTGGCGCTTGCTATACTATATTTTAAATTTAGAATGTGCGTTTTTAAAATTACATTTTAAAATTCATATCAATATTTAGAGAGAAACCGGCTATATGTAATAATTAGGCACCGGCCACGAGAGGCCCATCACTCATCGCCCACGGGCATGCTATTGAAAATTTGTATTTTTAAAGAGTTCTTAATTTTATTATATAATTGGAAAACAAACGGGTGGTGATCTATAAAATAGGAACTACATTTTTATTTGTTAATTTTGTTATTCAAGTTGAGTAAGAATACCTATTAGTATTAACTAGCAATACTTTCTCAAGGTTCTCTTTTGTAAAATTTGTTCTATTTGAATGAAATACATCCTTGTAGATAGAAAACGTCCTTTCTACATCGCAACTCGTTATAGGTGCATACTGGAAATATTGTTTATTTCAGTTAGATTTTGAGGCATTGTCTCCATACACAATTGCCGCAATGTTATTAAATCTGGATTTCTATTAAAAACTGCGTCTAACTTTTAACCGAAGGCCGCATCCGAAGTTACTTGGAATATTTTTCAAATTTAATAGCCACATCTAATGTGGTTAATCTATCACTTAATTTGAGATTTTGATTTTCAAAATAAGTGAAGAGTTTTGGCAAATTTCCAAAGTGTTCCTGGAGAGAGTACATCTGATTTTTTAAATTTGGAATTTGTCATTGCACTTCGAGCATCGTCATTTAAACATGTAACAAAATTTTGTAAACTATCGAAATTCTCTGCATAAAAGCTAGTAGATTCCAACCATGATCCCCATCTAGTTATTACTGTAGAGGGAGGCAGTGACAAAGTTGGAAATTTTCACTGTAAAGAGCTACTCTCAACGGTGCTTTTCGGAAAGCTTTCAAAAGCGGATACAAGTCTATCAACATCCTAAAAGGTGTCTCTGATATATTTACAGATTCTATGGAGAGCATGTGCTACACAAGTAATATGCAGCATATTATGGTATGTTTGCTTTAATACTATGCCTGTTTTTAACGTATATGCAGCACTGTCACTGACAAATAAAAGTATTTTTTCTTTGTACTTGTCGTTCGAATGAAGCATTTGCTAAATATTCTCGTAAATGGTTTTAGCTACTGTTTCCGCATCAACTGTATTTATAACTTTTGTTGCTATTACATATGCGTTATATGGAATATTTGGATGTAGTACACCAGCTACAACATTTACCACAGAGCGGCCTAATATATCGACAGTTTCGTCGGCACTTATCCATAGGTACTGATTTGAAAGATGTAAGGTGGATTCATCAGGAACATTTCGACCAGTATGGTGACTTTAAGTACTACTTAATTATTTGATATTGACATTAATTTGACAGATATAAAAGCATGAACCATATCAAATTAACCTACCTAGCTCACTATTCTACTCAATTTCCCGTGAATTTAACGTAACGAAAACATAAAGTTTAATATTTTTCAACTTTACGTTTATTTTACGTATGTGCGTAACTAATTTGTATTCGTAAAAAATACGTGCAGTAATTATGAACGCTAGCGATGATCTCAATATATCGAACTTTACGCTTTACGCATATGTTTTGTATTTTTTATGTTTATACCCATTGTGAATGAGGCCTAACAATTTATCAAATAAACTGGGTGTCATTCTATAAGAATTGAAAAATGATTCCTTGTCCCAAAGCAGCATTTCTAAATTTAAATTGTGAAATGTACCTTTAATTTGTCTCTTTGTAATAAAAGTCTGATTTCGCATCTTTAGCAATTTACAGTAAAGATAACAATAAATCATCACAACCCATGTTTGAAAGAGTTTTTGGTAGTAAATTAATAATAGCCAGCAAATTCAACTGTCAAATAGAAAATGCGCTAAGACCATGCATAGAAATAAATCATTCTAAGTTATGCGAGCTCAACTAAACGAGCTATGCAAATAAGTTCGGTAAGACGCATCTTTAAACCGAAGCTTTTGAAAAGTTGATCCAACTTCCACGGAACATTTATAGAATACTCTAGAAGCTGACAGAAATCACCTTCAGCAACTGGTATTAACAAAACTTATTGAAAGAAAGGCGGTTTTTTTTAAATAAGACGAAAATATATAACATATGTTTTGAAAAGTTCATGTGCTTTACTTTGACATTTTGTTAGATGAAAAACTAGTTAATACGTTTTCTTTTTCTTATGCATAATTCAAGTTACATTTGACTGATGTCAGTCATAGTTTAAGATTTTGAACAAAGAATTTTAATATATATTGACCAAGAAGGATAATATTTACAATATTTATTGTAATTTTGAGTCGATAATTATCTATTACTTGTTATTTGTATTATATGAAAATGCGGAAACATAAATGACATTAAAGGTTAAGTAATTAAATTTCATTTCAGACTATACCAAAGACAACTAAATGAACTTTTCAATTGAACACATGATATTTCGTGTTATAATTTTATGAGAATTACTTTTGTTATTATTGGTATCGCATTTTTTATATTATAAATAATAAATTATTTTTTAAGTTTAATTTGTTTTATAATTCTTTAATAATGATTAAATAATTTATTCGAATTTTCGCTTATAAAACTTCTTAGATTATTAAAAATATTTAAAATAAAATGTTAAAAAGTAGAAAAAACTTAACCTATAACAAGAGATTTATGTAGAACACGTAAGGTAAAAATGCCTTTATATTATTTAATTAACATTTTATTTGCACAGAATTCATTGACGTTAAATGAAGCTTTAGCAAGAAATTGCTTAAATAACCCCGAATTTCGAGGAGACTTGGACTTGACCAATTTGCAAAATCTTCAGGCTATCCATGCTTTTAAGTATCTGCAGCAGCCCCCAGCTTTGCTCAATTCTTTGTTAAATCCCGCCTGTTCACATAACGCTTCTCAGGTAAAAACAATATTAATGTTTACATAAGTTAACAAATATAATTAAATCAAAAATTGGTTAGATACTTGATAGATGGAATGGAAATACAACTCTAGGATTAGTAACACTTGCTGGACAAGTTCAAGAAAATTTACATTTGGATAGAGCTGCACGTTTTCACAGATCCGCTGCTTCAGTTTATGATGCTACATGTACTTGGAGTGGTATCTTACCGCCACGTTCGTCCAAACCAGTTGGTTACTCTAGCAAAGTTTTCTTGGGTGGAGTTCCTTGGGACATATCCGAACAACTACTAATTCAAACTTTCAAACAGTTCGGACCGATACGGGTCGAATGGCCTGGAAAAGACAAGCAGGCTTCCCAACCAAAAGGATATGTTTATATAATTTTTGAATCAGAAAAGAATGTTAAAGCTTTATTACAGGCTTGCTCTAATGATTATGCTAACAGTAATAACTGGTATTATAAAATTTCATCCAAAAGATTGAAGGCTAAAGAGGTTTGTCGTAATTTTTATTTAAAAAGAAATATTAAAGACAATTCCTATGCATTGATTTTATCTCAAAATATTTTCTTTTAGGTACAAGTTATACCCTGGATTTTAAACGATTCTAATTATACAAAATCCACTTCTCAGAAATTGGATCCAAGCAAAACAGTGTTTGTTGGCGCACTTCACGGTATGTTAAATGCAGAAGGATTGGCGAAAATTATGAACGATCTATTTGACGGTGTTGTATATGCAGGTATGTAACCATTTAAATAACATCTGGCAAAATTATTAATTTTTTTAATACAAGGTATTGATACTGATAAATATAAGTATCCCATTGGGTCCGGAAGGGTAACATTTAATAACCCAAGATCATACATGAAAGCTGTTGCAGCTGCGTTCATAGAAATTAAAACTGCTAAATTTATTAAAAAGGTAAGTAAACTTTTGTAATAAATTACGCAAAACACTAGTCGCGTAATAATATACCTACTATATCACTTACAAAAAATTCTAATCATTAGTCTGAAAATTGTTTAATTATAGTTGGTTTCAACTTATTTTAATGTTACTAAATAAAAAGTATGTATACCGATAGATTAGAGAAGTAGGAAATTTAAAGCGGGACGGGTCAAAGAGGGTTATACCCCCACCAATGCTTCAGTAGACGTTTAGTGGTGACAGTCACTGTCACCGCTAAACGTCTAATGTCAGACAGTCGCATATCAGCTGTGCTTGAGAATGCGAACGAAGTATGCACACGAGTTTCTTTTATTTATTTGTAATATGTTGCGATGTCTAAACCAAAAGCCAATTTGTAATATTCTTAATAAATTTGTTTCTTGTCAAAATAAAAATGAGAGATAAATTCTTTAAAACAAAATAAAATTCCTTCTAGACATTATTTTTTTAATAAAATTAAATTCTCACTGAAATTAAATGTTCAAAGGTTTGTCCTCCTTGCAACAAATAAAATCCCATACTTTCGCAAAAAGCTCTTCTAACGTGAAATTATAAACAAGTTATTGTTGCAGCTCTTGTAAAGGTGTTGGTCTCTTATCGTTAAAAATTTGGCTTTTAATATATCTCCAAAAAAAGAAATCAAGAGCTGACAAATCTGACAGTCACTGTCACGCTAAACGTCTACTGCAGCATTGGTGGAGGTATAACCCTCTTTGCCCCGGCACCGCTTTAAATTTCCTACTTCTCAAATCTATCGATATACCTTTTTGCAATTAGCATTGCTGAGAGACCTATTAAAGCACTCAAAATGAGTGCTTTTATAAATCATTAAAGCATGGAACATTTAGCGGATTGAGTTTTAAGTTGGTCACACTACGTCTATAGTCAGTAGTCATAGTGATAATTTAAGGTTATGATTAAGCTGACAATAAACATTTTATTATACAGTAATTATAATGTGCATTAAAAAACTTTCCTCATTAGAGACGGCCATGCTTTTTGATAATGGTTGGTGACAGTACACGTAATCTGTCACAAACGTTTAATTTTGAACGAGTATGGCCGTCTCTAATGAGAAAAGTTTTTGAAAGCATGTTATTTACAGTGCAATATCAAATATTTTATTATGAAGAAGAGTCAAATGTCTACCATAGGTAACTAAATTCAAAAATTTGAATTTTATTCTAAACATTAACGGACGTTACCAACTGCTATTTTCCATAAATTATCCAATTTCTCATCTTCTCTTAAAAAAATACATTAACAAAGCTAATCGCAAAAAATAGCATAAAAAAAACAAGTTTCATAAGACATTAAAGTACTCATTCATTAAAAAACCCGTGACTTCGCCACTCGTTTCTTAAACTTGAATTCGTGCTTTAAAACGTGCCTTATGAAATTTTTTTTAAAATATATTATAGCTTCACCTGATCTAAGAGTGCGATAAGCTAACGATAATGTAAATTAGATTCAGGTACCTTCGGCGGTACGGAAATACGCAGGGTTGTAGTAATGATTTTTCCTTATTCGGCCAGGCTTCTACATCTAATTTATCAGTAATTCTTGTAAGAGTGCGATCAGCTATCGAAAATGTAAATTAAATTCAGCTACCCTGGGCCGTACGTACATGCGCAGGGGTGTATCTTATGATTTTTTTTTATTCGGCCAGACTTCCACATCTAATTCATCAGTAATTTTATTCACTGACGAATTATTTTGTTCTAGACGTATCGTCACAATAAGTCTAGCAATTTTGCCGATTTTTTTTGCAGATTAATGAACTTCAATTACAGCTGTTTTTCGGTAAATATAGAATAAACAAAGATATGAACAGACTTTAACTACATTTTGACACTAAAAATTGATGACAAATTTCTTTTTTGATTTTCAGTTAAACATTTTCATTATTCTTCAGATTCGCATAGCTTAGTCGCTATTCAGCGGTACCTTTGTGTGTATATATATACATATATATTAAATACAAATTTATGTAAATACGAGTTCTTAATATGTTAAAATTCATAAACGCAGGAATATAAAATGAATCCATTATGCTTTGTAGTAATGAGTGTTAAATTTAAATTCCAAAACTAATATAAATAAACAAATCAAGTTCGCTTATACTTAGATACAATTTATTTAATACCACTCTGGCTATTAAAGTAAGGAACGGCGATGCGTTTGCGTTTCATTAAGCATTAAAACAAAAAGTAGAAGTATCCGAAAGAATGACTCATACGTTTCTATACACCGTCGAAGCGAGATAATTAAATTCAGTACGGCGCAGTTACAATTCTCCATCACCACCGTGTATATCTCTATCACTTCTTGGACAGTTGGTATACTACACACTGTAAATACATTAAGAAACAATCAGACCATAAAGTTTTAAAAAAATGTTAGCAGATATGTAGTAAAAGTAAAATCGCATTTTAATTTCATTCACCAATCATTGACCAACGCTCTGCCTACGTGAGGAGATCAAACGCCACCTCCACATTGTTCAGTTTGCTTGCTTCCACAGTGTATATCGAACCGCCCTATATCACTAGTGGAATGCAATTTTAACAAAAGGAGACTAGGGAGAGTTTAACTTCCGCCAAATATGACATGCATATTGACATAAATATTAAATAAAATTGCTTTCCCGTTTTGGAAAAAAAATGCATGAATAGTCGCAAATTGTATAATCCTAAAACTCTTTTTCGTTGCGAATTGTGAATTTTATTTTTATATAACATATATAGTTGCGGCGATCTAATTATTACAGGTAAAAATTTAAGTAATACAAAAGTATTTTTAATAATATAAAATATTAAAAATCTGGTGTGAAGAACACAAATACAAGTTCAATATTAATATTTTTTGTGATCGTGTCCAAACATTTCCTCCCCAGAGATGCAGATACGTATTTCATCTTTCTACAGATTCATCAGTACCCCCCTGCTGGAGAAAGGATATTTTCAGACACATTCACAAAAAAAGAACGACTAACGAAGTTTTTCTAGAAAAACTTCGTTAGTTCTGCATTAGTTATGTAGACAAAGCGAGAGTACTTCGGCAGTCTGACAATATGCAGCGCTGTATGTACTTCTAACGCTCGGTCTTAATAATTTCTGTGAGATAGCGAAGTCGTTCTTTTTTTGTGAATATTCTGAAGATATCCTTTCACCAACAGGGGCGTACTTATGAATCTGTAGATAGATGAAATACGTATCTGCGTCTCTGGGGTGGGATAGGCTTGGACATGTTCACAAAAAATATTAATATTGAACTTGTATTTATGTTCTTCACACCAGATTTTTAATAATATTTTATATTATTAAAAATACTTTTGTATTATATAAAACTGGTGAGGTTTTACCCACTCATGTATGTTTCAATCATTCTGTTACAAAAATTTAAGTATTCTATTAATAAATTTCAATACAAAATAAGTTTCTGACATTGTACTTGGGTTCGTTGTCGTGCATTATAGTGCAGAAAGAAAGACTAATCTAACTTGCTCAATAAATAAAACAATAATTATAAGAAGCCTTTAGCATCAATAATGAACAAATTGTATTGGTCACAAACACCGCAGAAAAATATTGCCCTGGTGGCTTAATTGTGTTTTTAAAGCCAAAATTATTTAGAAATAGTATATAACTGGTTACCACAATTAATATCCGTATCCTAGATACGATTTCGATAACTAAGTTGTCGTCCTCAGTAGGTAAAATTAATAATCACAGTGTTGAACATGAGACACCAGAAAGTTAACACAAAAGATCGCGAAATACTTTCCACGTATACACTAAGTTTTAAGAAACAGTTTCTTAAAACTTAGTATATACGTGGAAAGTGTTTCGAAATTCTTTGTGTTAACTTTATGGTGTCTCATGATAAACACTGATTATTAATTTAGCCTACTGAGGATGATAACTTTGTTGTCGAAGTACGAATCTAGGATATTAGTATTAATTGTGGTAAGGGGCTTTATACCTTTTCAAGTTTTTCCTTAATCACAGTCTCCAAAGAAAGACTTTTCCAAAATGAATCGTCCTGATTGTATTATTGTGTTATCCTACTTAATGTATTATTGATATAAAAATTCTTTTACAGGTTCAAGTTGATCCTTATCTTGAAGACTCCTTATGTTCAGTATGTGCCGTTCAACAAGGGCCTTATTTTTGCAGGGAATTAATGTGCTTTAGATACTTTTGTCGTACTTGCTGGCAATGGCAGCACACTCAAGAATTAAGACACCATAAACCACTAATGCGCAACTCCAAAAATAACACAGTTTTAGGTCTTGGAAACGTGCCTCTTCATTAAGCAAGTAACTTCTTGTCATATATACCTGTATATTCCAACATTGTTATAGAAGTGCAAGTGTTTCATAAGTACAGACGCTGTGTTGTGACACGTATTTAAAACATAGTGTTGCAGCACTACACTTTTTAAATGCTTACGCTTTTTAGCGTAACGCTTTATAAAAATATAAAGAGCAAACTGACAACTCAATTTTTTTACATAAAACGTGAAGAAAAATTAAATTCATTTTTCCTTAAATTTACTTAAAAAAGATTCTACGTATGTGACAAAATAATGGTAATGACAATAGAAGATTAGAAGATTCAATATGGTAATAGTTTTCACAAGAATATCTTCCTATGTAATAATGATTCTGAATCTATTACCCATTATTAGTTAAAAACAATAGTACATTCACTTAACCGCGGGTACAATCCTTGGAAGTTGTCAGATTTGTTATGTTGTTACTTAAATGTTATTGAATATCAGCTCATTGCGCACTACTTAAGAAAACAATAAGTACCTATTTTACTCTTGGATAAACAAGATAATCAAATCCTATTGTAATTTGATTTTTATTACATCTTTTTATATTTGTATTACTGTGAAGTTTTTACTTATAATATATTAAAAATCTCACATTTTCGGTAAAAACGCGAAAATCATGAGCTGAATTTATTCTGTTTGTCTCTTATAATAATTTACAGATACTTAACATGATATTTTTTATTATTTCATTAATTAAATTTTAGCTTACTACATTTATATTGGTTTTGTCTAGTATTAGTCTTAGTGTAGTTTTAAGTGTTGATTATTATTATTATAGTACAGTTTTTATACTTCTCTGTTAATTTAACATTGATTCCATGGGTTTTGGGTAAAATTATATATTTTAGGATTTTTTTACCTTTCGTAGTTATGAATTGTATCTACAGTAATTTTCGGATAGCCTTTATCGAATGATGACTCGGCAATGATTTAGGCTAATGATTAAAAAATAATAAAACTATATCAATATATTTTTGTTATTACAGCGCTGCGCGCTTAAAATATTGTGTAGTAATAATAGAATATTAAGATATTAAATTGTTTAATATTAAAATATCTTTATAATTAAAAAGTTAGTAAGCAATATTATTAATGTGTCTTTTATTTCAGTAATTTGGTGTTGGAATACAAAACTTTAATATGGGCACGCTCTTTAAAAGAAAGTTGTGATTTTTTAGTTCCGTTATATTTTAACATTTTTTTAAAAAATTTTCATTAGAGTTTTATTTATATTTTAGTTTACTTTTCGTGTTATAATTAGACTGGCGTTAATTGTGATTGTAGTTTTAGGCTGGTTTTAACATGCTTTTAAGTAAAGTTATTAAACAAGTAACATATGATAAAATAGCATTCCTTAAAAGATATTTATTTAAACGTACAAGTTACCTAAGATGTTTATGTTTAAGAACTTTACTTCAACATCCAAACTGGTGCATCGAAAAGAATAATAGTAATTTTTAATTTTATTTTTAACACGTACTAACATACTAATTGGGCGTTATGCGAATTAAAGATTTTTAGAAATCACAATAAATAATTAGTAGACGTTTAAAAACGTGACGCTAAAAATCTTTGACGCGGCTGGGAGAATTTCGTTTTTAATTTTTATTGTAATGGTATGCACTAGTTTATATAACTCTAAAAATAAACGTTGAAAAGATTTTAATGTACTGGTCTTAACCTATTATGAATATTTCTTTTGTTAATATTTTATATCATATGTATTTTATGAATCGACATTTAAAGTTTCACCAATATTTTATTATATTCATTTCAATGTTACATTTTATGGTGAACCTGTAATGTTGGTTTGTTTTTAATATGCAGAATTTGTTCTTGAGTTTTATTGAAGTTTAATAAAGATAAACATGAAAAATGTGAGTTTTACCGTTTTTTTTTTTTTAGGTGATAGATAAGTTATGGTCTTAAATATTTGACTAAATTCGCGATTCAATGTAACTTATAGGGCTGGCAAATTTGCGCCAACAGGCGGTCATATAAACGTTTACACATAAAATAAATGGTAAGAAATAAGTTATAAAACGTGCTCAAACACTTACCGTATTAAGAGTCTTCTGTGAAATCAAAAAGTGAATAACATCTGTTAAATATTTCAATCATTAGATATGTTTCCAAAATTCTTTCAGTCAAGCAGAACGACCTGCGGAATAAGTGTTTTTTAATACCGAAAACGACCATTCTACTTCAAGTGATGTTATATTTGCATAAAATAACCTTTGAAACAACTTAACCCTAGGACTACCAGGAAAACGGCCTATCGCTACTTACCGCGCGGGCACTTGCGGGTCCAATGGACCTGGACCGTATTATTATATGTTGGGTTTGAGCTAATATTCGGCGATTATTTTGAATTCAATATAGCGTAAGCATTATTATATTTGACTTTTATTTTATTCAACATAAGAAAAGACCATTAGAATAAACCGAAGCAGTAATAATAATAAGACATAAATATTGGAAAATAAAATATGTATATAAATGACTTACATAAAAGTGGGTTAAACACATTTCTTGCATATAACTACTGAGTGTTCAACGCATATATTGGTTTTACAAAGTGCACAAGTTCTTGTTTTTCTGTCTTGAAGATTTACAAACATCACATATCTTCTTCTTTCTTGGAATCTCAGAACTAGTAGATGCTTCAGCTTCTTCTTCTAGTTTTTCGTGGTCCTTGTGTTCCTAGCTCAATTAGAAAGTTTCTTCTCTTTTTCAAATCAAAAGCAATGAATTAGGTTTCAAGAGCTTTCATAGTATGTATGCGTTCATGGCGCTGATGTCTATCATGTTATAAAAAATTATAAGAGGCCATCTCTTTTGTCATCCTTTTCACGGTGTATAATCGTGTCTTTTTGTTCATGTTTGCGCCACCTTTTGTTTTATTGTAGTCCGGGATTACCTGAGGGTTCTCTTTTTTGGCCATTACCAACATTTTTCTCACTGTGCAGAGTACTCAGCAACGTTACAAGCTTGCGTTTCTTTGGGCACCACGAAATAATCATCGCTTCGTCTGTAAAACCAAACTGTGTGGAAAACACTTGACGATTTCTTGGATCAACAAACGCAGGTGGCAATTCAGGCTTATTTTTAAGGATTGTACCAACTAATGTTAAGTTTTTTGATAACAAACACTTTACAAGATTGTACGAAGTAAAGAAATTGTCACAGGTGACATTCCTTCCAGAGTTTTCAATTTCTTCTACTAAACGTTTTACAACCTTTTCGCCTTGATTCTTGTCTCTTTCCTCTTCCTGCTTTCCAGGATAAATTTTCAGTTTCCATGTATAGGTTGTTACACTATCACAAATGGCCCAGAATTTTATTCCATATCGTCCAGGTTTTGATGGAATATATTGTCGAAAGAGACATCTGCCTCTGAAAGTTACAAGCTGTTCATCAACCGTCATACACCAATTTGGTACATACGCATGTCGTAAATAAGTATTCCATAACTCAAAGCATTCCTGTATTGGTGCTATTTTGTCGCCACACCTTTTTTTTCGTCTTTCCGCTGCATCGTCGAATCTAAGTACACGAAGTATATTTTGAAATTTACTTCGAGCGATAATAGTA
Source organism: Melolontha melolontha (assembly GCA_935421215.2). Taxonomy (NCBI): domain Eukaryota; kingdom Metazoa; phylum Arthropoda; class Insecta; order Coleoptera; family Scarabaeidae; genus Melolontha; species Melolontha melolontha. Next base: position 98,988,050 of record OW285240.1, read on the forward strand.
CCAAAGAATTTTCGACCATTGTTTTTGCTCCAAGGTTGTGTTACGTCCTCGTTATAAGATTTGTATACACCTATTAGTATCAAAACTCCAATATATGGACATCAATTTTTATCCAATTTTTTCCGAAAACAATCTCCTTCATTCGTCCACTTTAGGATAATTTCAAGATGAGGTTTACGAAAATAAATCAAAAAAGAAGAAGCAGATGTATCGATCTCGCGTTCTCGAAAAATATTGTGTCGTGGTTGTTTTCCGTGATGAGGTAAAATAGGATCTAGGTACCAAACAACTTATTTGTTCTTTGATATAAAAGAATTAGCTCCAGCCGTCTTTCTGTTGTGGTCATCATCGCTGCCCTCAACAGATTCTTCGCTATCTGATTCTTCTGCTGTGCTTGTATCACCTCCATCGATGAGGCCTTCGACTGCATCTACCTCTCCATCGTCGTCTGAAGCTACATATTCGCTATTGTATTCAACGTCACTTATTTCGGCTGCTATCGCCTCTAGCTGTTGTGTCAGGTATTCCTCATTTCTTCGATCCATTTTCTATCATGAGTAAAACGCAAAGTAGAAAATAGCCGCAATAAAAGATTCAGAAATAACTACCTAACAATTGATCAAAAATGATGCTAAAATATCAAATCGCACATCACGACTGAACCAAATATAAATTTTGTCTTATGCACAGTAACAAAGCAACACTACACAGATTCGGCAAGCACTAATGCATTGTTCACGACGTGGGGCTATAAATATGCTGAAACACGTGTAGTCCCCAAAATCCGCGTGATAAAGGGATTTCCCCTTTCTGTATACATCGGGAATGCCAAGAAAGGTTTATCAGCAGCGGGGAAATCCGGAATTTATAAACGAACCACTATCATTGTAAAACACTCGCTTTACCTACATTTATACAGTACACGACATAAGGGTCCAACGGATCCGTTTGGTAAATCGCGAAAGTATTTTTATACTGCCTAAACCATTCTTTCTAAAATAATTTTTTTGGCAAAATTTTAAAGCTATAACTCGTGCTTAAAAAGTCTATTAATACCAGTAAATTAGCCCAACCATAAGTACGATAAAACAATGGTTTGTAAATCTGCTTTAACCTGACCATCTTAAAAGTTTGCATGACTTTTCGTGATAGCTGCAGCTTCTTTCGGGTCGAATTTTAAACCAATCTTTATATTCTCAAAATATTTGTTAATAAAGGTAATACAAATTAAATTTCAACTTTTTATAGCGTCTGTTGCCATTTTTTTAATTGAAGAATGGTGTTTGCAATTGACGTGACGTTGACAATCCCTTTTGGACCAACATATTAAAGGGATATTACGAAGTAGAGATTAAATTTCGGCGCCATCATATAAGTCCGGCATTTCCGCTATAAAATTTTAAGTGTCCAACATTGGTCGTTTGGCGACGTATGTAACTGCGAAATTTTTAAAACAAACTTAAAACTATGAAATAATACTTACGGCAGCATATATGTCAGTGGCGGCTCTTGATGACGTACGATGTGCGCTGCTGCACGGATGAGACTACTTCGAACTATTTCGGAAGATTTCGGTACGGTTACTTGCTTCTCTGTATATATGAAAGCTTAAACGAAGCAGTCTCATCCGTGCAGCAGCGCACATCGTACGTCATCAAGAGCCGCCACTGATATATGTATATACAACAAATTTCATATAGAGAATAAATTCCGAAGGTTGTATCACCACCACCGCCCCACTACTTTTTATGGAATCTACATCACTGCCTGTTGGCGCTATTATCCAGCTCTAGTAATTATACAATCTGTCTTAAATAAAGATACAATTATTTAGATGGCTACGCAAGCAAGACGTTCCAAATTATGCATACTGGTTTCTACGGCACAGAGTGAAATAATAAACGTATGTGATTTCTTAATTTGGCTTGTTAGCTTTTGCGCTAGTTGTCTATGATTGCTTCTCAGATTCCGGGCTGGAACCGCGTCTTTAGACAAAAAGGAAACGGTGCCAAGGGTGCGGTTGCAGTCCTAAGAAGCAGTCGCGCATAGTTTATTTCTTTTCATATAATTTCGAAATGTTCTGACTAACCCAGTAATGTCACAAACCACTTCCGACTTTTGTCTTCTAAATTTGCTTGTCAAATTTTTATATTCTAAACTCTTCTCAAAATTCTTTAGAATTTAGGTTTGTTTGTGGAATCAGTTTTGTCAGCTTATATGTTTAAAGCGCATCTAACAGTTTCATGCTGACTTAGTTTGATATTTTATCCAAATTACTGTGGTTCTATTTTCTTTGTTGAAATAATTCAGCTATGAAAGGTAAGTTTCATAGTTTAATTTGTAAGTATATTTTTATTGTATGGACATATAATGTTGTATTGGGTACAATTCAGGGGCGGCTAGTGACGACGTATTTTGGTTTGCAGTACAATGATCCGAGTGCTTCGTGTATTCTCGTGTACTAACTGTAACGTTTGCTTAGTAAACACCGAAAACACACGAGGCACTCGTATCATTGTACTGCAAACCAAAATACGTCATCACGAGCCGCCCCTGGTACAATTTAATTACCATTGCTTTACCCTAATGAAGTACACCAATTGAGTGGCGAAATATTAGCCAAAAATTAGCAAAAAGTATTTCCTACTTTTCCGAACCAAATCTCTAATCGAAACTCCTGCTGATCTTATCAAATCAAATATTTTAAATCCTAATTGTGTATCGTATTTGTCTATGTTACAGTTTTGTATTTGTTTGCAAATATGGTAAACTGGTAAACCTTATTTGAAATCTATTTATTTCTTATCTCTAAATCTGAATTTTATAATTACGTAAGTAAATTTGATTGCAAAATTCTTTGTTTATATTTGACATGTCTATATTTAAGAACTATGTTATAATTTTATAATCAATGAAAACGATACACGTGATCACTGATTAAGTTGGTGTGCCTGAAATATTGATATTGAAGCAGGACAATTTGTTTTTGATCCTTTATTGGCGTGAAATTACATTAATTATGTTCATATTATGTATTTTATTCTATTTATTTATGTCAGTAGGAGAAAGAAAAAACGCCACTCTAAAAATGTCTTTCTCCATGGTAAACACCATTATCACGGTATATATATTGGTAAATAATTCAAGTATATTAAATACCTCATAAAACACCGAAAGCCATTGATAATTGTAAATTTAAAAATACCTATTTCCAAATTGCTAACTTAATCAACAATTTCTGATCTACTGTATCTTGTACGCATATTTATATAATATAAAAAAAATACTTATACATGTAATACCTACATACTTATATACGAAATTGTGGATTTGCCACTAAGCTATAAGCGGCGATTGAATTTTTCTTCTTATTATGTGACAAAATTCCATAGGTTCTTGCATAAAGGCCTTCGGGAAATATTTCCTGCGGTTTTTTAATTTTGTATGAACGGTAGGTATTTGATTTTTTTCAAAACCTCTTAACAGCTACGAACAATAAATTTTAGTAGTCAGTGTCATTCTTTGACAAAATGATACTGTATTGTGAAACGGTCGTAATTGTAATAAGAGTAATAATAACCTATAATTTAATCTGTCACATGTTAATAAACTTTACGCAACTTTTTTTACAAGTCCTAGACGAGATGCTACCGTAGTTTCAGAGTACAGTTTCTATTAAGGAAATAATTCTTACTTTGTTAAAATAGGATATTGAGACTATATTAAAAATAATTCAAAATACAAGACTGACAAACTGACAATTTATATTGACATTTCTTTGACAATGGATATAATCAATCGGGGCAAAAATATACATTGTGACAATTTCCTTAAATTTTACAATGATATTGACGGCTAAAATTTATTGCTCGCATCTGTACATTCACTTCCATCAGAAATGTTAAATTAATATTTATTTGTTGGCCGATTTGGTTCGGATTTTCTTCTACAGAAACATAAATAAGTAAATTGAGTAATGACACAACCAAATTTCTTAAAATTGTTAACGCGGTGTAAAGTGTACAGATAAGGTCGTTTTGCAGAACTTGTTTTCGAACACATTGCAAATACCATTCAAAGAACGATCCCGATAATATAATTTTATTATCGTTTTTTCCCTCAAACGTAAGCGTTTACAAATAATGTCAATTCGCCGTTTGTATTTATTGATCGTGTATTAATTATAGAAAGACTTTAATTCGACTTTGCAGTGCCAATTTGATTTATACTGTAATAATGAGATCACTAAGCATTTATAAATTCTACTTTATTTGCCTAGGTAATATGTAATATGTATATACTCTCGTAAGCAAAAAAAAACGGGACACTGTTTCTGCGTGGGTTTAAATTGTGACTACTTCAGTGGCTAACTTTACTCATAATAGTAAGTCCGGAATTGTCAAAAATGTGTCTTATTGACATTTATTAAACATTTTTAAAATATATATAAATAAAAATGACTAAAAACGATAGAGAAAGAATATATCTAATTAAAACAATAGTATTTCGTTATTCCACTGTTATTATCTAATCTTACAGACACTGAAACGACAATATTTTGTACAACATTTATAGGAATTTGATGCCACATTTTGAACAATCTTCCAAAATTCTTCCTGGGCAGCAGCTACATATACATTTTCAATGGGATTTAGATAAGGACTGTAAGGCGGGAAATCTCAAATTTCATTCTCTTGTAATCATTGTGTTACAAGATGAGACAGGAAACTGTTGTTCTTATAGCTTCTTTTAATGTTTTGAAATGGTTGTGCCTAATCTCAGTAAAATTTTTGAATTAGCAACTATGATAAATAATTTGGCGAACAGTTTTAAAATTAATCAAATATCGTCAAAATTACAACGCTAAAAAATAAAGGAAATTGACATAACGATTTTGACACTGTCCCGATTTTTTTGCTCACGACAGTGTAATAAAACTACGAAAGAATAATTATTTCTTTTATTTAATATTATAGTATATATGTTATTACTTTATTTGTTTATGTTAATTTTAGCATCAAATTTATAATAGAATATAGGTATGCAAACGCCAAATAAGTTGGCGCGAGGAGGGGTAAGTTCGCGCAGGATTAGAAGTAGTGGGGAGATTTGTATTTGGTTTTACATCAAATGTCAGATAATTCTAACCTTTGAGCGTATGTCACTTTATGATCCCCTAGCAAATACATTATGTTCCGTCAAACGTCAACGACAAATGTATTCTGACAATTACTTGAGTAGTGGGGGTAGACGTTTTTAAAAACGTTTTCTGCGCACCCCTTCCTCGCGCCAACTTAATTGGCGTTTGCTATACTTCTTTCAAAGTTCTTGTTGTAACGCAAAGTATACTGTCGCGAGCAAAAAAATCGGGACAGTGCCAAAATCGTTATGTCAATTTCCTTTATTATTTAGCGTTGTAATTTTGACGATATTTGATTAATTTTCAAACTCTACGTCAAATTATATATCATAGTTGGTAATTCAAAATTGAAAATGCCGCATCTTTCGAAAACTGATAAAGTCAGACTTGTTACTAGTTTGAAAAATGGGAAATCATTAAGAAGTGTATCGGTACAATTTAATATTGGTAAAGTTCAGCCGAAAGAATATATTTAAAAAAATGGTGAGAAGAGGATCATTTAAATCGGAAAATAATTTCCGGACGTAACAAAATTTCGAATACGCAGGAAGACGAAACATTAGTTACTGAGATTAGGCACAACGCTTTCAAAACATTAAAGGACGCTATAAGAACAACACAATTTCCTGTCTCTTGTAACACAATGCAGGCGCGGCTCGTGATGACGTATTTTGGTTTGCAGTACAATGATCCGACTGCTTCGTGTATTCTCGTGTACTAACTGTAACGTTTGCTTAGTAAACACCGAAAACACACGAGGCACTCGTATCATTGTACTGCAAACCAAAATACGTCATCACGAGCCGCGCCTGGACACAATGGTTACAAGAGAATGAAATTTAAACTTGAGATTTCCAGCCCTACAGTCCTTATCGAAATCCCATTGAAAATGTATGGGGATTAATGAGATAGAGCTGCTACCCAGGAAGAATTTTGGGAGATTATTCAAATTGCTTGGCATCAAATTTCTATAAAAGTTGTACAAAATATTGTCGCTTCAATTACAATATTAGATGCAGTTAATAGTAACGGTGGAATGACGAAATACTAATTATTTTAATGTAATAATTATTTTAATTGAATAAATAATCTTTCTCTATCGTTTTTAGTATTTTTTATTTACATTTATTTTAAAAATGTTTAATAAATGTCAATAAGACACACATTTTTGACAATTCCTGACTTACTATTATGAGTAAAGATAGTTTTTGCTCACGGGAGTAGTAGTGCTATAAACATTTATTTAAAATGGAGATGGCACTGATTATAATTCCGAGATGCGTTCTATTTTAAATCTATGATATTTTAAAACAAAAAGTAATAGAAATAATTGTTTATAGATTATTCTTAGGAGATGGCTCTGTAAGGACTAATAATAAGTTTTGGATTGATAATTCAGAACTTTTTGTAGAGAATGTGCTTATAATAAGTGTTTCTGTTG